>CM076578.1:943591555-944791555 GCA_034641835.2 Pinus albicaulis
GCGCTGTAGTATCATAGGTAACTCTTCGATCCAAAAATCAAGAATCCAAAGATTCAATCCCTCTATATGCTGCTATAGCTTAGCAATAGTCTTGACCATATCCAAATCTTGAAGGACTTCTCTCTCGATAATCCTCTCTACTGGCTCGACCGCTCCCTGCTCTGGATGACCCACTGGTCAAACACGACCCACATCTATGTACCTAAAAACTTTAGTTTAGTCTTAGGAAACATTAAAATACAAAAACATGTAGAAAAATTAGAAAAAATAAAAAATATGGTTAAAACATTCTTACCAATTTCACCCCATTGAGCGCCTTCTGGTAGAATTAAGTCTAGATCTCTGTGGAAGTCTACGCCTGCATATGCATAATCATCGATGGCAATCATTTATCATATGAAACAGGCGAAGAATGTAGTAGAGAATACGATGATCGATTGACCAGAATGTATAGACATTAATTCAGTCCATCTCTGCATCCGTGGACTTCTAGGGCCAAATATGCCCAATGTAACATGCTGAGGCTGCATCAATGGAATCCGCTCTAAAACGAAGGAAATTAGGATCAAGCCATAGTTGAAATTATTCTTCCTTCCTCCCTTTTCTTTGGTCAACTGTTCTTTCATCTGAAATAAAACAAATTCAACCCAGTTAAATACTGTTAGTTCTAAACACTCAAGTGCATACTACATGTATGATCTGTTTGCCACGTGTAGTGTAGTAGAACTGAAAAGATTTGCGATAGTAAAAAATATGGTCCTCAAAGGTAGATCACGTACATCACTGATATTTATTTTCCCATCCTTACTCGGTTCAGTCCCTGGATGACAGTGTTGTAGTATGTAATCTTTCATTGTCTCTCCTCCAAGAGCAGCACCTGCGAGGGAAATGGGAGACCCTCGTCTCGATAATCCTGTGAGAAAGTAAATATCTTTGACCAATATTGGGAGAAATTTGTACCTAATGTGAAATGCTTGTAATACTGGATCCCATGAATGAACTAAGAACTCCAATAGTTCCATTTGCTGCCTCATATCCGACAATATAAAGTATTTTAGAAACCCACAATCTCTGAGGGATCTTACTATACCCAAATAGTTTAGGGCAATCATATTATGTTCTTCATGTTCTCTTTCTTGCCACGTAATCATCATTTTAATCTAATGAATATTTGAAACACAATAATAAGCTTCATTAGGATCCATTTCATGAAAAAAACTTGGGAAATTTTGGGCACACAGAAAAAAAAATAATTGTGAAATGGATAGAGCGTTGCAGTGCATATGGCCTTATATTTCAGTGCACTGCAACGCACCTTTCGAAATTCAAGGGTGCGTTTCCCTGTGAGCATAGTATATTTAACCCAAGGGGCTCAAAACCCTAAAATTTTACCGTGAAATGCAATGAAAATGATACTAAAAGAAAGAGGAGGTTCATAGCTCCAACTTGGATCAAACGGCAAGATAAATCGTCCAGAGCTCCTATTTTTCAAATGGTAACTTTGGAATGGTAAAAACTCTTTTAATTAGTCAATTTTATTATTTTAAATCATATTTAATGCTATGACTATGGATTTTATTCATTTTTTTATGAAATAGGTATTTTTAATCCATTTGATGGTTTTCTGAACAAGTTTTATAGCTGCTACAATGAGATAGTCGTGCACACTTATTTAAGAAGGATTTGACCATAAAGCATACTCTTATCCTTATTTTCGGAGCTTTGATAAAAATAAAAAAGTTTTGAAGCACACTTTTATCTCTTTTTCGAGCTTCGATAAATGTGAAAAAGCAACCCCCTAGAGTATTCTTTTAGCTCTTTTCAGACTCCGATAATGTGAAAATATTTCCAAGCACTTGTCTTTTCGAGCTCGTAAAAGTAAATGAAACGAAATCTACTCAGTATAAGTTTAACCCTTTTCTAGACTGAGATATATTATTTATGAAAAAGGAAAACCTTAGTCGAACATGGCTAAGAGGTTTTCTCACATATCATTTTACACTTTTTCAGACGTGAGCGAAAAATTTATGAAAAAAGGCTCATGGAGTTTTCTTTTTTCCTCTTTTTCAAACTCTCTAAACATGAAAAATGACCAGGTTGTCACTGACACTAGGCTCTTTAAACATAAAATAGCGACAGACTTGTCGATCATGGTAATATCGAGTTTCATTTATCGCTAGACTTGTTAAATTATTAAATAAATATCGATTCACCTGAAGGGTCGAATTATAGATTGAGCATATGTTACCCTCCTCAAGCTTGTTAAAAAATAAAGAGGTACTGGTCGTCAAATGACTCAGGAAAATTTGGGAAAAAGAACATAACACTTTATGGTAGTAGGTCGCTCTTGAACATGACACTTTCACTCCATCAACATGAATTTTTGGGTTGGGTAATCTTCTTGACGGTTCATCATACCTTCACTTCAGTTTTGGGTCAATGCTGCCAACTAATCTCAGTGTCGCCAATATGTTCAAGAGAATTCATTTGGTGAATCCTAATCGTCCTCTGTAATACTCATAAACCTTCATTTTCATGATAGTCATCCTTGAAAATTTCTATATCAAGTCACAATTTGTCTTCGAAATCATTACTCCTGTTTTGTGATAAAGTTACTTCCTGTCGACGTCAGCTCATCATCCAGGAAGTTAACTTAGAAACATCTTCTAGTACCTTGAAGTTTGTCTCAACATTGGCAAGTTTCTCGCTTCCGGACCTTCGACTGAAAGATTTTGTTTGGGGTTAAACATCAACTCATCTATTCACGCCTTGCAAATTGTAATGCAATACCTTGAAAGCCATTAACATCAATGGCGGTTTTCTCTCGTCTGTTAACAAATCACATCATTGGCTGATAATCAGATGATGTCTTCCCATGTTCGACTACAAATCATATATTCACATGGTCAGACTTGTACTTAAATGATTGAGTGAATGAGATAAGAAGACCCCGGATCAAGTTTCCTCCATCCGGGCTGCGATTTCAAGATTGTTGTACACATCATTTTTACAATGGATTTACATACAGATCATCATCCGAACATGGGCCTATATTTGTACGCATGTATGTATTGGGAAACATTCCAATGTATATGAATTTATAAATTATGTACATGTTATTAGATAGTTTATGTGCTGAGCATGGGAATGTGTCCCTCAACAATTCGTGATCAAGATGAAAATATCATGATGTAATATATTGCAATATTGATGCAGGTCACCATCCGCTTTAGATCCTCCTCATCACATCGTAAAGAATCTCATATAAATACTATTATTATTTTGAATTCATGCTTTAGGGGGCAGCTGTTATAGGTCAATTTGGGCATCACCCCCAAGACCAGGTCAAACTGGACATCATCCCCTAGGACTAATGAACAAGGTCTATCATCCCCTTAATTTCAGTTGCTATATCCCCTAAGTGAAGACATTCCTTATATGGCTTCTATCATGAGACTTCGAAGGTTTGAAGTATATGTTATATGACCCAATGAATCACCAACACTCATCTGCAAGGGACTAACTGCATTGTAGTGCCAATTCCTCCATGCAGGGGTGCATTGCAATGCACTTCTTGACACTCAAGGAAGCGTTGGTCACCGTGGAGCGAAATCATCATTGTTCCGGGAATCTCCACTTGGCTAGTGCCTTCTAGAAGGGTCCACAATTGTCATACTTCGAATCCAAGTTTCCATATAACACCTCTAAACTTAGAAACATGTCTTGTCTATTATTAGAAATTAATTCATTGAGAAACTACCATCAATTTCCCTATAAATTGAGCACCCATATAAGTTCTAGGGAGAAAGAATTTGTGCAAAGTTATGTTGTTTGATTCTCATTTGATAAGATATTGGAAGTAATGATATGCTGCTGGTATGATGGTAAATGTGATGAGGCTGGAATGAATTTGGAGTAGGTTGACAACAAATCGATCCATTGGTTGTAATCTTCTCCTCCTACTCTTTAATAAAGATGGTTGTTCATTTTCCCATACATATGTCTATTTCTTGTGCATTATTTTCTTGAATGATGTATCTATTTCAGATCTAATCGGTTTGATTTGAGTAAGATAAGTAGATATTTGTATATTGTGTTGTGTTTTCTGTTCTCTATTTGTGTTTGCAAGAATCAATCTAGTGACTTGAGTTGGATTGAGAGTGACGACAACAACGACAGAAGGAGAAGGAGAGAAAAAGAATCACAAGTAGGCTCTTTCTCATTTCTATATATCTGCTTATTTTAGAGAAAATAGTAGTTATCTTTCACCTGTTGTTCTGAGTGATAAACACCACACCCAGGGAATTTGATTTATCCACAGATTAAAATTCTGTATAACACTAAGGAAGGACCATTTAAATCAATTACAAGGAAACACAAGAAGCATTTCAATAAGAAGTTTCATGCTAGCAAGCATGAATATCACAAGCATCCTCCCTCTAGTAATACATATGAATTTTTGAAGTCCCCTGAGGAAAAAATTATGGGAGATGAGGCCAACTAATCAGTCAGTCCAAATTCAAGGGTCTCTAAAGAATTAAATTCATTCATTTAGGAAAATTCTTCACCCAAGGATACTAACAAAATCCTTCTTATGGAAAATAAAGAAGAAGAAGTTGGAACGAAGGACGAGGAGGAGATTAAACCCCCCTCTTCTTCACTTTTCTATTCAGATGAGCTAACATATAATATGTGCTCTTCCCATCCTTTAGTAATAATTAGGAAATATTGAAGCAAGATAACCCCTGAAATATGGTTATTGATAATTATTTTTTCTCCTATAGGTCTAGCGGCGGGTCAATTTCTCTCAAATCATAGAAATTTTTTGTTTCTTCGTCATTCTATGCAAACAATTTTTAAGAATCTACTCATGTTCCCAATAAGTATTAGGTGAAGTCTTTAGAAGGTCTAGTATTGGATCTCATTAAAGAGTGGGATGGCATGGCCAACCACTCCCATGTAGTAACACATGCAAATTTTTAAGGAAAATGCAATGCCTTAATCTAGAAATATTTGAGATATCCTTGACTTCCTACAATCATTGGGGAATATATGTTGATATATGTTGTCAACGTTATGTTGTCAGGTTTCTTATGGGATTTTTCCTTTATGGTGCCCGTAGTAGAAAATACTTAGTATTTCAAATATATACATTAAGTAAATTGATATATTTGTTTAAAATGTTTTGTGTGAGTTAAATTTTCTCAAAGTAAAAAACAATAAGTATTTATGATATATAAAGAAACATAGATCAATCTCAACTCTAGATCTACCAAGCCTCGAGACAGATGAAATCCTTTGAGGTGCAAACTTCTTTTTGAGTAAAGAACTTGAGGAATCTCTTAATATGCAAACCTCTTTTTTAGTGCAAAACTTGAGGAAATGATTGCACCTTAAAGGATTTGATCCCTTTCAGTGCTTGGTAAAGTGGGAAAGTTAAGATGGATCTATGCTGGTTAATAATACACAGTGAATTAAGTTAATCATTTTTTTTTAATGTGCGATAATTATAATTTGGTTAAATAGTTTTTATAAAAATTATAATTATTAAGGGTTTCTTAGTCATTGTTGTTTCTCTCCCTTATGTTTATCGTTCCTAGGGTTTCATTTGTAATTTAGTGTAGATATTTTTAGTCTTCATGATAAAGCTGGGGTTCTTGCCATTGAATCAAGGTTTGTCTTAGTTTTCAGTCGAATCATTTTTCTATCAACACGAAAGCTTTTTTATTGTTATATGCATCCTCAACTCATTGAGATTTTCCCTGCTCCTAGACTATGATATGGTGGCGTTTCTCTAGTTATTGAGTATTTGAGATGATTACTTGTTCGATGAGTCTCCCAAGAAGATTTTTTAAAATGGCGGAGTCAAATCCCTCTCTTGATTTGGGGTTTCCCTCCTCTGTGAAGAATAATGCGATTACATTGAAGGAAAGAGGGTTGTTTGGTAAGTTCATTGGGCTTTGGCCTAGATATAATTTTGGTTTAGAATGGACCTTTGTTAATTGGGTAAATCATGAACTTGTTGGTATTTTTTATTTATTGTGGAAATGGTTATTATGCTTTTCTTTTTTAATACAAGGAGGATAGAGATCAAATATACAATTTGGACCTTATTTCATGGGAACGAGATGAATATTTCTTACCCGTTGGTCTCTGGCTTTCAATCCCACAATGGAATTTTCTTCTGCACGAGTGTGGATCAACAAATTTCCATATATTCCACTTATTTTTTTGGGGTGAAGGTATTTTCAAGACTATAGGAGATAGATTGGGCAAATTTATTTCAAGTGATATGGGAAAGGAGAATAAATTTTCTTGTACCAGAATTTGGGTTGAAATGGGTTTTTCAAATGGCATTCCTGATGTCATTCAACTTAACTCGAATGGTTGGTCCCATCTTTAGGCCCTGAATTATGAACATGTTCCCTTTAAATGCATTTTTTCTCATGTGTATGGCGATTTGCGAAAAAGTCTTCAAAGGCTCAATCTTCTTAACTTTCTTCTAATACTTTTCCATCTTCTCATAGTCATGCTAATAAAGGACCATTTATACCAATTAAAAGGAAACACGAGAGTCATTGCAATAATAATTTTCATGCTAGCAAGCATGAATCACACGAGCATCCTAAGTTTTGAAGTCCGTAGACGCAAACGTTATGGGTGATGAGGCCCAAACTGATCAGTTAGTCCCAAATCAAGGTTCTCTAAAGAATATAAATTCATTCATTGAGGAAAGTATTCACCCAAGGACACTAAAAAAATCCTTCTTACAAGAAATAAAGAAGAATAATTTGGAACGAAGGACAAGGAGGAGATTAAACCCCCCTCTTCTTCACATTTCTATTCCAATGAGTTAAAAAATAATATGTGTTCTTCCAATCCTTTAACAATCAGTAGGAAAGATCGAAGCAGGAAAACCCTCGAAATATGGTGCCATAATTATTTTTCCTCCTGTGGGTCTAGAAGTGGGTCAAATTTTCTAAAATCGTATAAATGTTTTGTTTGTGCATAATCCTATGCAAGAAATTTGTAAGAATCTACTCATGTTCTCAATAAGCATTAGGTGCAAGATTTAGAAGGTCTAGTATTAGATCTCATTAAAGAGGGGGATGACATGGCCAACCACTCCCATGTAGTCACACATGCCATTTTTTAATGAAAATGCAGTGCCTTAATCTAGAAACCTTTGAGAGATCCTCAACTTCCTACAATCGCTGGGGGATAAATGTTGATATATGTTTTCAATGTCGTGTTGTCAGGTTTCTTATTGGATTTTTCCTTTATGGTTCCTGTAGTAGATCCTTAATCAACATCGAAAGTCTAGGTCCTCCTAGTCTAGCCTTCCATCCTTCACTGAACTTCACTAGCTTGACTCTACATTTTCCAAGTACTAGAGAGGTTACATGTATGCAACATGTGCATCCACTGGTGGGAGGACCCTTACCCAAATTCTTATAGAGTTTATGGGAGCTTGACTCCAACAAGTCCATTGGTATTTTATTTACTCTTAATTTTTCTAATTGGTCTTTTAGCCACAGTACTATTTATTTGGTTTACTTGGTTCATGATTGTTTGGGGAAGGATTAATGTGTTATTTTGGGGTGAGGTGGCCAATCCTCCTCCTTCCCAAAACAATTTTCCTGGTACCGTGTTTTGGTTTTACACGGTCTATAGCTTTGGTTTTACACGGTCTTTTAGCTACAGTTCTATTTCTTTGATTTACGTGTTGGCCTCACTTTGGTTTTCAATCCCCTAAACTCCTTTTGTCTCTCGAGACTTCACTAGTTGGGTTCACTCACCTCATTATCACCATGACCAAGCAATGGATGTAACGAAGACATGGATCCGATTTGCAGACCCTCTAGCAAACACCATGCTTAGTTCCAAGCCAAAATTTTTTCTTACCTCTTCCCTGCAACTACCCCCCCATGAAGTCCAGGACGAAATCCAATTGATTGAAGCTTAGGTTTTTCATGATAGGAGTGTCCATTTTAACTATGATATCTGGAGAGACATTTTTTATTAGGTTACAAATCTAGGACACACTAGAGGCAACAAGAATAAATATTTCCATTCCATCACTTTGTAGTGGAAAATGAAAATGATATTGAGGAGAGTCATCTAGGAGAAGAAAGAGGATGAAAATGAGATAATTGTCCATCTCAATGATATTCAACGGGTTCAACAGCTCTTGTAATCATGGTTAGTCTGGATGCCCAGTTGGTGCATATAGAGATGCATATTTTATGCAAGAGGAAAATATCACTAGGGTTGAACAATCAAGATCCTAATCGTGCAACCTCTTTTGATGAGGAATAATGCCTCTAGTCCACCACATTTTAATCACAAAAGGAAATTAAGTGTGGACAAATAAAGAAAATGATAAGAGTATAAGGTTAGTATATTTAGTTACCGAAAACTTAAAACTTTAATTAAGTTATTTTTCATCTTCAAACATTCTTAACCTATTTAATATTTAATCTAGTAATGAAATGAGATTATTTGCCTATAAAAAAATTTTCCTCTTCATGTTGGGACAACAAACTCAATATAATGTAAATATTACCAACACCGCATTTTTTACTCCAATTAGATTAAGTTTTTTTGTGTAATGTAAAAACTCAAAAATATTATTTTCCAAAAGGTGAAACTAATAATCACAAGTAAACTCTTATTACGCGCCAAATTGGAATACTTAGTAAACTAAA
Source organism: Pinus albicaulis (assembly GCA_034641835.2). Lineage (NCBI taxonomy): Eukaryota > Viridiplantae > Streptophyta > Pinopsida > Pinales > Pinaceae > Pinus > Pinus albicaulis. The sequence continues at coordinate 943,600,264 of CM076578.1, forward strand.
ATGTTGTGTGAAAAATTTAAGTTGGTGTGAGGTAAATTTTATCATAGTAAAAAATAATTAATGTTTTAAATATATAAATTAAGTAAATTGATATTGTAGTTTAGGATGTTTTGTGTGAGTTAAATTTTGTCAAATTAAAAAATAATAAATATTTCTAATATATAAATAAGCATAGATCCATCTTAATTCCAGATCTACCAAGCCCCGAGAGAGATCAAATATTTTGAGGTGGAATTTTTTTTTTGAGTGAAAAACTTGAGGAATCTCTTAATATGAAAGCCTATTTTTAAGTGAAAAACTTCATGTTTGCACCTCAAAGGATTTGATCCCTCTCTAAGATGGAAGTTAAGATGGATCTATGTTGGTTAATGAAAACCTAAAAACCAAATTGGATTCTAATTTCACTTGTAATAAGAGTTGACTTGTGATTATTAGTTTCACCTTTTAGAAAATAATCTTATTGAGCTTTTACATTACACAAAAACCTAATATAATTTGAGTAATAAATGGGGTGTTGGGTAATTTTTATAGTCTTATGGAAAGAAAGAAGAAGAAGTTGGAACTAAGAATGAGGAGGAGATTAAACCCCCCTCTTGTTTTCCTTTCTATTCATATGAGCTAAAAAAATAATATGTGTTCTTCCCATCCTTTAATAAGAAGTAGGAAATATCCAAGCAAGAAACCTCGAAATATGGTGCCAATAATTCTTTTTCCTCGTGTAGGTGTAGCGGTGGGTAAAATTCTCTAAAATCATATAATTTTTTTGTTTGTGCATCATCATATGGAATAAATTTGTAGGAATCTACTTATGTTCTCAATAAGCAGTAGGTGCAAGCTTTAGAAGGTCTAGTATTGGATCTCATTAAAGAAGGGGATGGCATTGCCAACCACTCCCATGTAGTCACACATGCCAATTTTTAATGACAATGCAATGCCTTAATCTAGAAACCTTTGATACATCCTCAAATTCCTACATTCATTTGAGGAGAAATATTAATATATGTTGTCAATGTCTTGTTTTCAGGTTTGTTATGGGGTTTTTACTTTATGGTGCCTGTAGTAGATTTTTAACCCACATGGAAGGTGTAATCCCTCCTAGTCTGGCCTTCCATCCTTCACTCCACTTCACTAGATGGACTCTACATTTTCTAAGTACTGGAGAGGTTACATGCATGCAACATGTGTACATATCCATTGGTGTGAGGACCCTTACTCGAATTCTTATAAAGTTTATCAGAGCTTGACTCCAACAATTCCACTGGTATTTCCTTTTCTCTTAATTTTACTAGTTGGAATTTTAGCTACAGTTCTATTTCTTTGGTTTACTTGGTTCATGATTATTTGGGGAAGGCTGAGTGTGTTATTTTGGGGTGAGGTGGCCTATCCTCCTCTTTCCCAGGTCTGTCTTCCTGACACTATGTTTTGGTTTTACCACTCCCCTGTATCTCCTTTACCCTCTAGTTTATCATCCAACTTTGTGCATAAACCTTTCATTCTATACCTTACACATTGGCCTCATTTTGGTTTTCAATCCTGTTGGCTTTAGGGGTCTTGACCCAAGTTCACATGTTAAGGTTTGCCAACAAACCCCTATACTACTGGCCCTTTCGACAGTGACTTGCTTGCGCAGGTCAAAATATCACCCGAAGTAGTATGGGAGGGTGTTAGAACTAGGTTTCCGCACCCAGAAAGAGAGCAGGTAAGCCAAGCCACGCACAACATACATATCTATGGGAACAGAGCTAGTTCGCAGTCTTAAATAAATACATGGTGCACACAGTGTTACAAATCTAGATCTTAGGTCTGCATCCATGTGCGTTTGACCCAGCAAAGATATAAATTACAGTATACATGGTAGACCAGATAGCATATCTTATAGATAAACACAACAGATAATACAGATAATTCATACCTTATCACAGATCTAACACAGAGAGTAGATTCATATAATAGATAGATCATGAAACCAGATATCAACAATACTTCTCATCTATTATCAGCAAATTCTTACATAACCCCTAATCCCACTTGCACACACAGCCAGCAGGGTCCACACACAGCAGGACAAAGGATCTCTGCACACACAGCCAGCAAGAGTTTGACCCAAATACCTGAAACACAGAACTAACAATCCGCACTTAGCATTCACTTCTCTTCATCTTCTTCCTATCGACTCAAAAAGACTTACTATTTATACCAATTTAGCCTAGACTTACCATGGTTCGCAAACCATGGTTTGCAGACTCCTGGTTTTATCTATTTACCCGCTTACAATGTATTGGGGCTTTTATCCGCCCTATCACCCATGTGCTAGACTAAATATAATCAAAATAATACAAAATTGGACCAACTTTCATCAGTGTGGGAGACCCTGCTCCAACAGTCCCCCAACATAATCTTGTATTGACTCGTCTCGAGTCACTGCAATGGTAGAGCCTCCACCTGTGTGTGCAATTCATTAATATTTGCAATTAGGGGGGGAAGGATGTTGAGACTCTGGTAGGCAGTGCCTTGGGCGAGTGCGACAAGCTTTTACGACATTGGTCCTTCCGCAGCTGAGGTGAGATTTTCCCGTAGTTGATGGAGGTGCGTTATTGCTACCTCCGTATCCTGTGAAAGACGGAAAGCCGAAGCGGCCCATGGTTTCAGCTGTTGACTGATGGTGTCTCTCTTTCGGCGAAGTTCTTCAATTTATTCTTGGAGTATAGTACTGAACCTGATGCTTACTAGTCTTCGTGTTGGCACTAGTGTGGGTAATGTAGCTTCGATGCGGGCCACTACCTCTTCCTTCTGTTTTAAGTCCTGGTTGAGTTGCTGAAGTTTTGGTGTATGTTGTACCATGGTCTAGCGCTGCATGGTGGACATGATCAATTGAGTTGCCTGGATGATCTGTGCTGTAATGGTATCCATAACTTTGGTGACGAGGGTGGTGCATTGCATGCAGACCTCCGGGGTTGTGTCAGGTTGTAATTGATTCTACAATATGGTAATTTGCTGTGCCAACACTGTTTTTCAGGTCCTGCAAATTTTTTTTGGCTACCTTGAATGCCGCTACTAGGCCTGCCACATTATCCTATGAAGAAGTCATAGCAGGGAGTTCCTCTGGTAGTTCTGCGCAGATTTAGTGAATCGCTGTTGCGAGCTCAGTTTGCCGTGGGATAGCAAGAGTGAGGGCAGTGTGCTGTTGTTCCATTTTCCGTTCGAGGAGGCTGAGTCATTGCTCCATCTGCTGGTCTCGATGATGGATTTATTGTGAGACTGTGGTGTAAAATATTTGGAGGCTTCACGGGGAAGCACGGCCAGGTCCAACTATATGCTTGTGCCAATGGGGAATTGGATACCTAAAAATGCATTGCTAGGTACAGAACAAGCTCAGTCTTCTACTGACGCGAGAGAGGTACTGTTAGTTTCCGCGAGAGTATCTTCTTGAATTAGGCTATCTTGAATTGCAGTGGTGCGTAGCTACAGATCCCAAATGTTGGTCTGAATAGTGGTGAGCACAACTTGTTGTTGGTGCTCTATTGCAGACCGATTTTCCTCAGCAGTCAGAGTGATGGCACCTGTAATTTGTGTGAGGTCACTACTAGTGAGAGTGAGCGCGGTATCATGGTCCTTGTGCAGAGTACGTGGCTTATTTCGGGTCCCTGTTTCGTATGCTCTTAGCTGCTTTGTGCCATGGCTATCAAGAGTATTACCTTCGTCCGGAATGAGTGAAAGCTATGACCTCATTGCATCTTCGGCTTTAACAGTCTCTAGTAGCTGCGTAGCGCCTTTTGTGAATTTGGTGGGGATGGCCTGTGGGATCTCCTGAGTAAGTGGTTCTGTGTTTTTCATGGTGGTCCTCCTGGTGCTTTGCCATATAGGAATCCAACACTCCAGTACTTTTTCAATTGCTTCCTCCTTGGGTGGTATTTCCATATTTTCTGTAGGTTTACTGATTGGTATACACTGGACGCCTACTGTCAAGAGGTGGGGAGCAAGTTGGGAGAGTACGATTAAGATGGTATAAAGGATTATGCAGTATATAGAATAGGTAGACAATTTATATACATGATATAGGCCAACAGAGATACCAGTCCGTCCCTGCGAACAACTCCCGTGGGTAACTAACGGTAATGGCGTTCCTACTTGGGGCGTACCATCGGATGAACGATAAAAAATATTCTGTAATCTCTTCATTAATTTCCATTTGGTTGTGCCCATTAATGGTAAATCATCCTTGTTACCAGAGTTCACTATTCCAACAACTACTTTTCGTACCTTCTGTGTAGTGGTCGTGTCTTTCATGTTCTGCCCTTGCCCCCCCAACACAATCTTGTTTCGTAGGGGCTGCTGAACTAGGGAGGGCTGACTTATGGAAGTCCGGCCTATCTTTTACCAAAGGGAGCCGCGTAGCTTGGTCGTACGTGATACATACTTCCAAACCAGCTTTTGGACATACTGGGTGTACCCAATGGTCACATTGATATGTTCCTTCAGTCAGATAGTAGTATTGTTTTTGGCCTCATCCTGAGTTGTGGTGGGGTATGTTTCTAAGTCCCCGTTGTGCAGCCCAATTGGCCCTATAAATTCATCCTTAAGTGTATCCCTCTAAGGGCGTTTCTAGAGTCCCTTGTCTACGTACCCTGCGTTCCTGTCTTCATGGGGACCTTCAGACTCTAAGGAGGTCTTGTCTTGCACATCTGTTGGTGCTTCAAATTGTAGGACCATCATATCCTGAAATTCTTCCCATTCATGGATGGTCTCCTTATGTATCTCCCACCATTGTGTCGGCGCACTGCGTAGTGCCTGTTCAAGGGCTTCCAACTGGTGCTCTCGCGGAACCTCTCCTTCGAATGCTTGTAAAAAATCTTGAATGGGACCAAACCCGTGAAACTGGGGTAGAATTCCTACTTCGGATGATATGATTCAGAGATCCTTTGTCATACAGCGCAATTGAGGCGCGTCCTGTAAGTGTGGTGACCAGAATTCTGACCCTCTACTTGAGTCCCCTTTCTGCCAGATCATACCATCTGTTCCATCCTTCGTAGTTAGCTGGAATGGCTGTACTCTGTCTGTATGCCATGCTCTGTCTATAGGATCTAGTGGGATTGTTACTTGTGTTCCTTTTTTCTCAAATGTCATACTGTGATCCTTTAGATTAATGATACCACCTACAGTCATGGCCCAGTTTAGGCCTAGGATCCGTATCTCCCACGATGTGGATAACTTCAAAATCAACTTGTACCTTGACTCTAGCGATGTTTACAATAACCTATGGTAAATTTCCCAAAGGTGTTATCATTTGCTGATTAGCCATGCACAGTTGGGTGGTGGTCCGCTCAAGTGTAGGTTCGCCCATTTGCTGCCAAGTCTGCTTAGGGATTACGTTTGCCTCAGATCCTAAGTCAAGAATGACTTGATCCATCTTAAAATCCCCAATCTGCGCAGTCAATCGTATCTCCCGACTTGTGCGTTTTTGTTTATGCATTTTTCATACCTGCGTAGCTGGGTAGGCCTGGCCATCACACCCCTTGAGTAGAGTTTGAATTCTCCGTGGTCTGCTGGTGGCATAGCAGCTGCATACATACTTGTAGGAATGGTTTGATCTATTTTCCACATTCATCATTAGGTGCGAGTAATGGGCCGCAATCTTCCTCCCTTCCAGGCACGGAGCTGATTTCCTGCGGGGGCTGCGCTCTTACTTGCGTTGCTGGGCTAGCGGTTGCTTGTGTTCATGCTTCACTAGGTGACCCTGTCTCTCGTGGCTCTACCTTTACCCACTACACATTTTGTGTGGTAGTTTTCTATTTTTATTGAACCTTAGCTATTAGAACTGGGCAATCTTCAATTGAGTGATCCAAATGTTTACAATACCGGCAAGTCTGTCTAGTTGAATTGACACAGTCTCTTGCAAAATGACTGATTTCCCCACAGTTGTAGTAGATGAGTTGGCCCCTCCCTCGACCGGTGCTTCCTCCTTGGCCTCTTCCCCTACCTAGACCCGAGGATCCCCTTACTCCTGTAGGGGATCTGGGTGACGTTAGGTCGGACTGAATCCGGAATAGGCTCCCTTGCTCCATCATTAACTCATATGTGCAGAAATTATGTTCATCATGGCCAACCGATCTGTAGAACCGACACCACTGCTGTGCTCCACTTGACCCTGTAGCCTCCCTAGGTTGTAAGGGACTAGGCGCTCTAGTCTGCGCATATGCAGTCAATAGTGGGAAGCTATCCTTGGTATGACCATTTACTTGGCCATCGGTCTGTGTTCCTTGCGCAGGTTTTGAATCTCGAGATGCATTGCTTCTAGCTGATCTTGAATCTGATGTACTCCCAACTGAGTGTCATCTCTCAGGCCAGCTTCTAGTTTCATAGCCACCTCTAATGCTTTTTCCTGCGTTTCGATAGATTTATGCCCCTAGGTATCCGTAGGTGAGGTAGCAGCATAGCGATGAACCATTCTGTGTGTTATCTATCATCATACTGGAATCCACCTTCTCTGATTGCGTTCTTTAATCGCTGATCTGCTTCCCATACAGACTCAGATGACCCTTTCTTGATATCCTTTAGTTCATTTACTGTTTGCGAGTAGGATTTAGGTCTCTTGAATTATTGCCTTAGTGCAGCCTTAATTTCATCAATAGTTGCATTTTCCTTCTGGCCAATGTACCCCATATACCAATCCAGAGCCATTTCCTCGAAGGCAAGGGATAACTGAGTTTGTATCATTGCATCACTTAGTATGTTCTGTGTAGCCCATACCGATTCTGCAACAAACTAGAACAAATCCATATCTTCATCGCCCACACCTTTAAAGGTTGGGAGCTTTAAGTGTGCAACCATGTCACCTATTGGTGGGGGTGGTGGGGAGTTTTTTCCTCGATGAGAGATCGATGGAGGAGTGGATGGAGTGTTGAATGTGGCGAAATCCCTTACCGGGATATACGTAGCCCGATATCCTTCCTGGTTGGTTCTATATTACTTCCTGCTACGCATAGTACCTTCGTTCTGGTTAGAATCCATTCATGGCATATGGCTACATAGGATACTTTTCTCGCACAGCAAGGTCTTTATTAATAGCGGTAACGTTTTTAGGAGCTTACCGCGGAACCCTTTAAAGAAACACCTTTCTGCTTCAGAATAGGATACTGACTGATCAATCATAAATTCTGTCACAAATCCTCCTAGTACGTTGTCCACCCAGTGATCTACTGTCCGGGTGATAGTATTGTCAGTCCTCTCTAACTGCTAAAGTTGTTCTGGGGTCCACTGCGTAACTCGCTCGTCCTTCCAGCACATTTGGAATTCAACTAAGTTGGCCAACCACTTCTGAAGTATGATCGAAATTGTTACAAAGAAGATTTCATAGATCTCTATGAAAATATATTTGTTCTCCCACTCCTCAGTAGTTATCTTTGTACTGCGATTTTATTTTATCGCGAATTCCTGAACTTGTCTTTCAAACCATCCATCAATTTTTTTTTTTTTGGGTTTCCAATATGGCCTTGGAATTCCTTAATCTTTCAAAATGCTCCTGGTCCCGACAACAGAACCATTTTTTGGCTTTAGGGGTCCTGACCCAGGTTCGCACGTTAAGGTTTTCCAACAAACCCCTATACTACTGGCCCTTTAGGCAGTGACCTGCTTGCGCAGGTAAAAGTCTCACCCGAAGCAGTATGGGAGGGTGCTAGAACCAGGTTTCCACACCCAGAAAGAGAGCAGGTAAGCCAAGCCACGCACAACACACAGATATATGGGAACAGAGCTAGTTCAGAGGCTTAAATAAATACACGGTGCACACAGTGTTACAAATCTAGATCTTAGGTCTGCATCCACGTGCGTTCGACCTAATAAAGATATAAATTACAGTATACGCGGCAGACCAGATAACATATCTTATAGATAAACACAACAGATAATATAGATAATTCGTACCTTATCACAGATCTAACATAGAGCACAGATTCATATAACAAATAGATCTCAGAACCAGATATCAGCAATACTTCTCATATATTATCATCAAATTCTTACATAACCCCAAATCCCACCTGTGCACATAGCCAACAGGGTCCGCAGACAACAGGACAAAGGATCTCTGTGCACACAACCAGTAGGAGTTCGACCGAAATACCTGAAACACAGAACTAACAATCCACACTTAGCATTCACTTCTCTTCATATTCTTCCTATTGACTCAAAAAGACTTACTATTTGTACCAATTTAGCCTGGACTTACCATGGTCCACAAACCATGGTTTTCAGACTCCTGGTTTTACCTATTTACCCACTTACAACGTATTGGGGCTTTTATCTACCCTATCACCCCTGCGCTAGACTAAATATAATCAAAATAATACAAAATTGGACCAGCTTTCATCAATGTGGGAGACCCTGCTCAAAAAAATCCCCTAAATGTCTCTCGAGACTTCATGAGTTGGGTTCACTCACCTCATTATCACAATGCCTCAACAATAGATGCAACATAGACATGGCTCCAATTTACAGTCCCTCTAGAAAACATTGTGCTAAGTTGCAAGCCCAAATTGTTGCTTACCTCTTCCATGCAACTACCCACGTAGGAGGTCCAGGATGAAATCCAATTGTGTGAAGCCTGGGTTTTTCATGATAGGAATTCCCATTATAAATATGAGATTTAGGCATACGTTTTTTATTAGGTTCCAAATCCAGGACACACTAGAGGCCATATGAATCAATAATTCCATTCTATCACTTTGAAGTGGAAAATGAAAATGATATTGGGAAGAGTCATCTAGGAGAAGCAAGGGGACCAAAATGAGATAACTATCCATATCAATGATATTCAACGGGTTCAAAGGCTCGTGTGATCATGTCTGGTTAGTTTGGATGCTCAGTTGGTGCATATAGAAATGCTTCTTTGATGCAAGAGGAAAACATCACCAGGGTTGAACACTCAAGATCCTACTCCTATTAACTCTTTTGATGAAGGATAATACCTTAGTTCCACCACATTTTAATCACAAAAGGAAAAAAAGTGTGGACAAATCAAGAAAAGAAAAAGAATATATTGGTGGTTTATTTCATAATATAAAACTTAAAACTTCAGTTAAGGTATGTTTCATTTTCAAATATTATTAACCTATATAATATTTAATCTATAGTAATGAAATGAGATTATTTGGGTGTAAAAAAAATATCCTCTTCACATTGGGACAACAAACTCAATAGAATTTAGATCTTACCAACACCCCATTTCTTACTCCAATTAGATTAGGTTTTGTGTGTAATCTAAAAACTCAATAAGGTTATTTGCCAAAATGTGAAACTAATAAATCACAAGCCAACTTCTTTCTCCAATTAGATTAGGTTTTGTGTGTAATGTAAAAACTCAATAAGGTTATTTGCCAAAAATTGAAACTAATAAATCACAAGCCAATTCTTATTACAAGTGAAATTGGAATACTTAGAAAACTAAAATGTTGGATTTGAAAAATTAAGTTGGTGCGAGTAAAAAAATAGTTAGTATTTCAAATATATAAATTAAGCAAATTGATATCATAGTTTAAAATGTTGCGTAAGTTAAATTTTCTCAAAGTAAAAAACAATAAGTATCTATGATATATAAACCTGCATAGATCCATATTAACTCCGAATCTACCAAACCTCGAGAGGGGTCAAATCCTTTGAGGTGAAAACCTTTTTTTGAGTTCAAAACTCGAGGAATATCTTAGTAAACAAACCTCTTTTTAAGAGAATAACTTGAGGAAATGTTTGCACCTCAAAGGATTTTAATCCCTCTAGGAGCTTGGTAGATCTGGAAGTTAAGATGGATCTATGTTGGTTAATGAAAAATAAAGAATATGAGGGAGATATTGTCAAGTATATATATATATATAATTAACGAAAAATAAAGAATAATATTAAATATGTTGTTAGAGTAATTTTTTTAACAAAAATAACATATATACAATAATATTGTTAATGAGAAGAAAAAAAATTAAGTGTGGAAAAATCAAGAAAAGAAAAAGAGTATAAACTTGTTAAGGTATGTTTCATTTTCAAACATTCTTAACCTATATAATATGTAACCTATAGTAATGAAGTGAGATTATTTGACTCTAAAAAATTCTGCCTTGCTTCACATTGGGACAACAAACTCAATAGAATGTAAATCTTACAAAAACCTCATTCCTCACTCCAATGTTTTGTTTGTAATGTAAAAACTCATTAAGATTATTTACCAAAAATAATAAATAACAAGTCAACTCGTATTCCTCACTCCAATTAGATTAGGTTTTGTTTGTAATGTAAAAACTCATTAAGCCAACAGGGGTTTGGTTCTACAGTGAAGAACGTGTTGTTAAGACACTCGTGATGAAAATGCCATTGGTTCCAATTCCCCTGAAGGAAAAAAAAATCTAGCCATGATAATGGAAATCCAGCCTTAGAAAAAACAATAAGTATTTCTGATTTAAAAATTTTCATAGATCCATCTTAACTCAGCATGATGTCATGTTAGGACCCACATAACCAAGCAAACAAAAAAAATGTAAAAACTCATTCATATTATTTACCAAAATTAATAAATAACAAGTCAACTCCTATTACACTTGAAATTGGAATAATTAGAAAACTGAAAAAATTAAGTTGGTAAGAGGTAATTTTTATCATAGTTAAAAATAATTTTTTTCACAAAGGAATCATAACTTTTCATTAATAGATAATTTACATGTTACATGTGCTGGTAGTGATCACTACAATCAGGCTATCAAAAAACCAAATAATGCCACACCGACATCTAGTAAGACCAAAAACAATCCAGAAATAGCTGTTATAAACAGATGCCTATAACATCACAAGTAAGTTCGGTGCATAACTTACTGGAAGTAGAGACAAAATATAATAAATATATAAAATAGCTAATAAATAGTCCATGGGAGATAAATTATATCAAAATAACCTCCCAAACCGGGCTGTTCTATCAAACAACCTCGATTACTGGTGCCTCATCTATAAAAGGCCGATGAAAAAACCTATAAACTTGTTCATTGATTTGCTCTATAATGTGCCAAGTGCCCCAAATTAGCGCCATGGCTTCTTTGGACAGCTGATCAGCCACTTTGTTCCGAGACCTGTAAATATGTGCCATAGAAATGGAGTCAAAGAGGATCTAGAGATGATGTACCTCCTGCAGAAGTGCATACAGTGTGTGCATGTGACAGAGAGCATGTTCATTGAACCAATTAATCACAAGAAGAGAGTCTCCAAATATATGAATGGAGTTGCAATGTTTTTCCCGTGCAAAAATCAAGAGGAGTCTAAGGCATTGTAGTTCTGCATAGTTGTTGGTGCCAGGACCCAATTCCATCCTAATTTTGTAATGGTGGTGATCATTTAAATGAAGGATAGCACCCCCCCTACAGCCCTGTGCATTAGCCGCACAATCAAAGTAGGCCCAAGGTCTGCTGCGATCAATCAATTTGGGAACAACAATTATGGAGGGTTTTTGGTGTTTTTCCACAAGCAAGAGATTGTAGGTAGCAATGGTCTCGGCACAGATGCGGTCACAGTTGATTGGTAGGTCATGGAAAATAAATTTGTTACGACCAATCCAAACTTCCCAAGCAAATATCAGAGGTAGATTACGCATCCTCGGGCATTTAGCATTCAGCTACCACCAATTTGACCATGCTTCTAGTAGAGAGTATCCCTTCCAGGGATGTTGGCAGCCCAAAAAAATAGTAACCCTTGCCTAGATGCCCAAAATAATATTGCAGTGTAGAAATAGGTGTGGGATATCTTCGCTATTAGAGAGGCAATAACAACATCGTGATGGCCCATGGATGGCATGTTGCTGGAGAAAATCCATGGTGGGAACACACTAGTTTAATATGCACCAGAATAAGGTTTTGTGTTTATGCGGAGCGTTCAATTTCCAAATTTTTCTCCACCACCAAGCTTTTAGTGGGGGCTCTTTGTTCTGAATGAGTGCCAAATATGCAAGTTTTGGTGCGTATTGCCCGTTTTTTGAGCAAGCCCAAATCAATTGGTCATCCTGTTCTATGATGTGAATATTGGAAGCTTTTAATGCCCAGATGAAGTTCTTCCACCCCCAAATACCATCCCGAGGGATCTCAAGATAATCTGCCGGCAACCAGGCTTGTCCCTGCCAGGTGGTGCGAGCAGGGTACACGATCTGAGCAAGGAAGAAGATATCTCTGCGGGCCAGATGCTCTAAAATTAACGCAGGTAATTTATAAAAAGCTCCACTGCCAGACCAAGAATATGTACCAATTCTCACTAATTCCCTGGATCTGATTTTCCACGATAATCCCCTCTGAATGATATGAGCCGCTTTAGTGATAGCTTTCCAAATTATGGATGCACCAGTGGACGGCCCAATCCTGTCTCGGATCCAATCAAGGGTATTCCTGGGTGCAATGTATTTTGCAACAATGATCTTTTTCCAGAGACTATGACCATTAATTAAGTGCCAACACATTTTGGCAGCAAGATATTTCGAAAAAATATGGAGATCTTTGATCCCCCAATTGCCCCATTGCTTGGGAATGTTGATGCAATCCCATGCAATCCAAGCAAATGTAGAATCCTTTTCCTGGTTGCGCCATAAGAAGTGTCTGCATATACATTTGATTTGGTTGGTAATACCAATTGGTATCCAAGCTAGGGTCATCCAATAGACCAGAATGGCTTCAAGAACTGATTTTATGAGGACTAAACGTCCTGCCATGGACAGCCACCGGTTGTACCAAACATTGATTCTACGTTCAACCTTGGATATGAGCCAGTTCCAATCTTTTATTTGATAATCATTTGGTTTGATGTGATAACCCAAGTATTTAAGACCTTCGCTGATATCAATACGAACATAAGCAAAAATATTCATGGCAATGCCTTGTTCCTGGCCCGAGAAACCAATCATGATGATAGTAGATTTGAGAGCATTAGGTATCATACCGGTGGCTCTGCAGAAACATTGGAGTAGCATATAAAATTGAACCGAGTCCTATCTAGAGCCATCAAGAAAAATTAGAACATCATCTAAAAATAAAAGATGAGTGAGGTGTAATATGTCATTGATCTGGAGACCATGAATGGTTCCCTGAGCCTTTGCATTTTTGATGATGACTGAGAGACCTTCCATAACCAGGACAAACAATAAAGGTGAGAGAGGACAGCCTTGACGTAGTCCTCACCCCGCATGAAAGAAATCAGATGCAGTGCCATTAAGTAGAATGCTAAAAGTAGCATGACAGATGCAACCCATAATCCAGTTGATAAATGTGTGAGGAAAGCCAGAATGAATAAGAATGAGATGCAAGTAGCTCCAATTCACCTGATCGAAGGCCTTTGCTAAGTCAATTTTGAGTATGGTGGATTTAAGGCGCTTTATTTTTATGGAGTGGAGGGCTTCTTGGGCAGAACCAATTGCTTCATGAATTTGCCTATGGTGGAGGAAGGCGAATTGTTCCTTTTCTATGTGAGTAGATAGGAAAGACTTGATTCGATTTGCAATTATTTTTGAGATGATATTATAAATGAAATTACATAGAGATATTGGTCTATAATCATGAAAGCTGGATGGGTGATCTGATTTTGGGATGATCGCAATAAAAGTAGAGTTAAACCCATCATAAATTCTGCCTCTCACCCTGCTGTCCTCAATCATAATCAATAGGTCATTTGCCATCAGTTCAAAAAAGTGAATGAAAAATTCAATGGGCCAACCATCAGGCCCAGGAATTTTATCTTTTTTGAACCATTTCAATACCCCCTCCAACTCTCCCATAGTAACAGGTGCATTGAGCTCATCAATCTACTCCTGTTCCACAAATCAATTGAAAGATTGTGTAATATGCATAATATCCGGGAGATCAATGTTGAGTGGAGATCTATATAAGTTGGTGAAGTGCTGAGTGCCCAGATCATGTAGTTGAGATTGTGTTCATGCCACAAAATCATTTTGATCAGTCAGTTCCCAAATAGTATTTACATACCTACGACCATTAGCATGTTGTTGAAAAAAAATTGTGTTTTCATCCCTTGCCTGAAGCCAAATAGCTCGAATCTTGAGTCTCCAATCCTCCTCTTTTTGTCTCAGGAGTTTTTCCTTTGCAGTATCAAGGGAAATAAGATGCTCTATGGAGGCGCTAGATCGGTAACCAATAAGATCAGAGTTATTGAGGAGTGCAATTTCATCTTCAATCCGATTGAGTTCCTCTCTTTCCAGTCTCTTCTTGTTCTTGACCCATTTAATAGTTAGGTGTTTGATGCGTGAGAGATTTTCATTGATAATTCAGGCAGGGTCCATGTCAGGCATGAGTTGACAATGCTGCCAGGCCTGGGTTACCATCGTGTGATATTCTGGGTCTTGTAGCCATCTGGAATTGAATTTAAAGGGAGGTCGGGCCCTGTTAGGACCACATTCAAATTCCAGGAAGATAGGAGAATGATCAGATATGCCCCCCTACCCCACCCATTGACGAGTCCGAGCTAATGTAATGAGAAGAGGTTGCTTGATGAGAAATCCATCCAATTTTTGGGCCAAAGCCTCATCCCCAGTCCTTCTGTTCCTCCAAGTGGGCTGTATCTTAGTGGTCTGAATGTCAATGAGTTCGATAGACTCGAGCTTAATGAATGATAAATCATAATAGATATCATAATTCAAAGAGTCAGTAATAGGAGATGTACCCAGGATAGTCGAAGAGCGCCGAGTAGTCACTGGAGTAGCCTGTGCATGAGATCTGGGGTGTGTGACAGGCCAAGTAGGAAGCTGTTGGGTCATCGCCCGCCCAGCATCAGATAGAAGATCTAGCACTGATAGCTGTACACCCGCCGAGTCCTAGCCAGAACTAATAATAGGCTCGGTCTGAGTAGCCACAGTGCGGGATTTCATAACATCCAGATTAAAAAACCCCATATTTAGGAATTATTTATACAAGTTCCCCACCTCGTGGCATTTCTTGCAACGAAACGACACTCCTTCATAATCAAGTATCTGTTGCCACATCATTCCATCAAAGAGCATATTGAAATTGTCATAAAGACCATCTCGGTTGTCTAGGAAGATCAAAATACGAGTGACTGCCCTGCTGCCAGTGACCAGATAGGATTTATCGTGGTCCAGATAAAGCCCAAAATGTCCCCCAATGTTTCGGAGAGCAGTGTCGTTCCAAAATTGCATGGGTATACCAGGAAATCACATCTAGATAGGGCCAACACCTGCGCTTTCCTTGTTGGGATCAAAAAGCGTAACCCATCACTTTAGTTAGACAGAGCGCATTTCTAAATGCCAGTAATGCTTGAGTGCCCAATCTGATTGTTCCAGTCAGGCGAATGTAAGGGAAAACCATCCTTTGGTCAGCACAAGAACTTCTGGCAAAGTATCGAGAGTGCCTCCCCAGATCTCTCGGGTCCACTGCTGCAGCCGTGCAGTAGATTAATTCTAGCCTCGCACCTTCCCAACCACTATAGTAGCAGTAATGAGTCCCCAATCCTCCATGCCACTCTCACAGCCGAAATTAGAAAAATAGCTCAGCTTGTTCTTAGTGACTTTGTGCTTCTTGCCCTTGTTAGCGCGCTCCAGACCCGGGTCAGCAGAGGTATCAAAGTTCGATGACGAGCTCGTCTTCTCTGGGATGGGAGTGTCCTCAGGAATGTTTGAGAAAATGCTTGAGGCTGTGGAAGGTGCACCCGCCGCAAAACCACAAGGCATCGCACCCCAACTTTCTGATCCGCAGTGCGCAACGCCACAATGTGGATAAGAACCACCGATACTGAGGTATTTTAAGGAAAGTGAAGCCTCCCCAATTCCCTGATAAACCACATCTGAAAATGGCACTGAGAGCCCAAGATCGACCTCAGCCAAAGTCGTGTGCTCAGCTAGTGAAATGCCCCATAACCCATTATTCGCGGGTGAGGGTGTGGCAAAGTTGAGCTGTTCAAGATCTCCAATGGGAGTAGAGCAACCCTCCACATCAATAAAGGAGGACCGATTTGGCACCACAGCCTTAGGAACCGGGTCCATGTCATCCATCCCGTCCTCCTCATGAGAATGCTACCCCAAAATGTCAACCCCGGCTAGTGGATCCTCTGTGTAATCCACTTCATCATCGTAGTTTCTCATTATATCTAGCGAAACAGGATCAGTTCAATGCCTATGAATCCCCAGCAGAGAAAGACAAATCCCTCACTGATAGGCCCGAGATCGAATCCGGAGCAGCAGTCAATCTGATGCTACCTGCCGAGCCAGTAGCAAATGCAATAAAATAGTCACTCGCCTGCACCGAGAAATGACCAAACAGGGTCCATGAACCACAGCAATAGACCCCACACAACAACGTTCCAAAAACCCTATGGGTGCGAGTAGATAAAAACCACAGAGAAAGAGCGGCTAATGGCCAACAAAACAAACAAAAAAAACGAGGCCCGAGGTATAGTAGACCGAGCATTGGTCGATGAAGGGTCCCATAACAGACCACAGGAGAATACCGAGTGCGAATCAATCAGAGGTGCCAGTAATACGCCCGACAAAACAGGTCAGCGACCCCCAGCAAGAGTCTTCAAGCCCAAGATAAAGGTTTCACGGACCACAGCATCGAGACCCCACCCAACAGCAAACCCATACAGTTCCGATAAAGGCAGGCGAAGTCAATAGAACCGTAGATAACTGTCATATGGCCAACAAAAAACAAGCCCCAAGGTTTGTAATCCAAATCAGTAGCCAGGGAATGTCCACATACCAATCATAAGTGGAATACCATGATTAAAACTGCAGAGGTTGCCAGGAAATGCCGCAGTCGAACCAGGGTAGCGGCCGCCATCTCTTTATCCCAACTATTATTTCCCTAGTTAAAAATAATTAGTATCTCAAATATAGAAATTAAGTAAATTGATATAGTAGTTAAAAGTGTTTTGTATGAGTTAAATTTTCTCAAAGTAAAAAACAATAAATATTTCTGATTTAAAAAATTCACATAGATCCATCTTAACTCTTGATCTACTAAGCCCTGTTGGCCATCAAATCCTTTAATGAGAAAAATTCTTTTTGAGTGCAAAACTTGAGGAATATCTTAATATGAAAAAATATTTTTTAATGGAAAACCTGAGCAAATGCTTGCACCTCAAAGAATTTGATCCCTATTAGTGCTTAGTAAATCTCGAAGTTAAGATGGATCTATGTTGGTTGATAATAAATAGTGAATTAAGTTAATAATTTTAATTTTATTTTTTTAATGTGTTATAATTATACTTTGGTTAATTAGTTTTTATTAAAATTAAAATTTTTAAGGGTTTCTTAGTGGTTGTTCTTACTCTCCCTACTGTTGATTGTTTTGTTGTAGATCCAGGGTTTCATTCGTGGCTGAGTATAGATATTTTCACACTTCATGATATATATCAAATTCTTACTATTGAATCAAGGTTTGTCTTAGTTTTGAACCAAATCCATTTTCTATCAACACAAATATTCTTTTCCTGTTATATGCATTCACAACTCATTGGGAGTTTTCCCGTTGCTAGACTATGATCTGGTGGTGTTTCTCTAGTTCTTTAGTGGTTGAGATCATTTCTTGTTTAATGAGTATCCCAAGCAGATTTGTTAAAAAGGAGGAGTCAGATCCATCTCTTGATTTGGGGCTTTCCTTTATGGTGTCTGTAGTATATCCTTAACCAACATGGAAGGTCCTGACCCTCCTAGTTTGGCCTTCCATCATTCACTCCACTTCATTAGTTGGACTCTGCATTTTCCAAGTACTGTAGAGGTTACATGCATGCAAATTTTTCATCCACTGGTGGGAGGACCCTTACTTGAATTATTATAGAGTTTATGGGAGATTGACTCCAAAAATTCCATTGGTATTTCATTTTCTCTTAAGTTTACTAGCTGGTATTTTAGCTACAATTTTGTTGCTTTGGTTTACTTGGTGCATGATTCTTTGGGGAAGGCTCAATGTGTTATTTTGGGGTGAGGTGGCCTATCATCCTCCTTCCTAGAAGAGTCTTCCTAGCACCGTGTTTTGGTTTTATTTCTCCCCTACAACTCCTCTAGCCTCTAGTTTATCTTCCACCTCTATCCATAAAGCCTTCATTCTATACATTACGTGTTGGCCTCACTTTGGTTTCAATCCCCTAAACTCATTTTGTCTCTCGAGACTCCACGAGTTGGGTTCACTCGCCTCATTATCACCATGCCTCGACAATAGATGTAGTGGACACATGGTTATGATTTTTGGCCCCTCTAGCAAACACCGTGCTAAGTTGCAAACCCAAATTGTTGCTTACCTCTTCCATGAAAATACCCCCCTAGGAAGTCTAAGATGAAATACAATTGCTTGAAGCCTAGGTTTTTTGTAATAGGAATTCCCATTTTAACTATGAGATTTAGGTAGACATTGTTTATTAGGTTTCAAATCCATGACACACTAGAGGCCACATGAATTAGTATTTGCATTCCATAAATTTGTAGTGGTAAATGAAAATGATATTAGGAAGAGTCATCTAGGAGAAGAAAGAGGACAAAAATGAGATAATTGTCCATCTCAATGATATTCAATGGGTTCAAAATATTTTGTGATAATGTCTGGTTAGTATGGATGCTCAGTTGGCGCATATAGAGATGCATCTTCGAAGCAGGAGGAAAACATCACCAGGGTCGAACACTCAAGATCGTACTCCTGTAACCTCTTTTGATGAAGGATAACACCTTTGGTGCACCACATTTTAATGTTTATGTTTTATGAACTACAATTTATTATGTTTTATGTTACATGATTGTGGAAAATATTCTATATCCAATTTTTTTTGTAATATATATGTTGTCATGGAGAACCAGGTGTTATGTTCTAGAGTTAGTTATGTGACAATAGTATATTGGCTCATTTTTCTACGAAGATTAACCTTGTAACATCTCTTTTGTCGTTAGTCTAGTTTCCCTTGTGGAAGGTCACAACTATAAGATTTATATTTCGTATGTTTGAATTTTAAAATAACTAAAGTTGGAAATTAACTAAAAATACACACACTCAAATTTAGAAAAGAAATACAAATATAAAAATAAATAAATAAAAATAATTAAAGGTCAAATGAATTGAATTAAAGAAGTTAGATAAATAAATGAAGCCATATTTTTGTGAAACATGTTTTTCTAAATTTTGATATATCCATAAACACATTAGAGGTGATCTACAATGAGTATGTGAGGGGGATTGTCACGCCCCTGAGTTAGAGTCGTGTGTGAATGAGTGGTGGCGGTATCACATTGGCATGACGGGTGCCCAACTCAAGTATGTGCGACAAGCGCACCCATAGTGGTCGGGTGCGTTGTGTGTTTTGGTGAACGCGGTGAGCAGGTTTCAGGAGGGCACATGCATATAGTAGGGGGGCGAGTCGAGGGTGCCAAGTGAAGTCATGTTGGAGCATGTGTGGAGGAAGAGTGCACTTGGGTGAGTTTGATGCGTCGGGCACGGGTGGTAAAGTTGATCTGGGTGACCCGAGCTACCCGAGTGACCCACTGATGGAGTTAAATTATACGGTGAGTGATGGCGAGTTTATAAGTGATGGCAGAATTGTTTTATGCAATAGGAAGATGTAAAAAAATGTGACCAAGCCGACCCATGGGAAGGTCAAGGGGTCACGACGTTTAGCAACATGGGACCACACTTGACTGTATATATATATATATAAGTGGTGGGTGTGTTGGATAAGGCATTTATCATCAAATAATTTGGAGAGCTTGTCTTCCGAAATAGAAACCATCCAAGTGGATGAGCTCGCAGGTCAGGCAGATGGACAACTGAATGCAAATTGGAGCGTGGGTAGAGTCATGTGTTACGGAACTCGGACGTGCAGAAGCGTGGGCGGGGTCAGGCACTGGCCTGACAATGAGAAATGTGTGCATAAGGGTCATATGAAACACACTATGTGTAGAGGTGACAAGTCATGCAGACGGGACATGTGTAGTGGCGACGTGTAGAAAGGTCACTCAGTGACCCGAGCTTGTGCAGGGCGTGCCCATAGCGGCCATGTGCAGAAAGGTCAGTCAGTGACCTGAGTTTGTGCAGAACGTGTCATAAGTGCAGGGAGAGTTGGCTAGGTCAAGAGAATGGGCAGGAAGTGCAGAAGTGTGTTTGTGGAGACTAAATTTTGGGTTTCCTTGGCAGGGTTGTGTGGGAAAGTGGCAACAATGTTGCTGCACGACTTTGACATAACTTTGGTAAATTTGGCTAAGGGTGCAGGGCAAGGAAGTTTGAAGCACACTTGTTGTAAAACTTGTACTTTGTAAATTATTGTACATTACTGATATATATTATTGGGCAGACTTCACAGGAGTTTCCCCTCCCAAGCATTTATGGACGTACTTGTGTGATGATTGTGAATGTTTAATTGCTAATTTAAGATTAAATATTTAATATTAATGTTATTCTGCTGCATTGTTAAAGAAAAATTGATTGGAAATTGACTAGGTATTGGAGTTAAGCGTAGTATATGCCCTTGAGTATTGGTAAAAAGAAGAAGTGTAGTAGTGCCGCACTGGCTATACGTGGTTGAAAGAGCACCACAAGAATAGGGCCGTGACAGATGGTATCTGAGCATATTTTGAAGAGGCTCGTTGATAGGAGCTATGAAGCTTGATAAATCTACCACTTCGTGACAGATGGTATCAGATCTTGATTCAGGGCGAGTCGAGCTGCATTGATTATTCAGGGATCAAGAATACATTTGCAGGGTTGCAGGTGTTATTGAAGCTTGAACTTATATTGAGTGAGAGTGTTTTGCAGAAAATGGGCTTTTACAAGAATTTGGAGTTTCGAATATTGGTAGAATCACACTATGGGGCTGAGTTAAGCTGAACAAATTCCATCAACATAATTGCAAGAGATTGAAGAAAGGTTGGTATAATTGGAGAAAAAGTTTCATGCGACGAGACATGCCCTTATTTCATTGGTTAAGGAAGGGATATCCGACATGAAAAATGATGAATTCTATCGACTCGTAAGGAAAGTGGACTGTTTTGAAGCAGGTATGATGAAGATAAAGGAAGAGAAAGACATGGTTTGGGAGAAGAAAGTCGATCTTAGAAGGAATCTTGAAAAAATGAAGAATGATGGAATGGAGCTCACTATAGCCAAACCGAAGGATGTTGCAGATGTACCAACGAAACATGAAGAACTTGGGGTAATTGAATTGGCCCAAGTTGAGCCATATTTGTGCACATTGCAGACCTTGACATTTGAAGAAGAAGATGTTGCAGGTGTGACAATGATCGAGGATAAACTTGATGACCAAGTTGGAACAAGATCAGAAACATTGCAGACATTGATGATGGAGGATAGTCACTTGGAGAAACCTCAAGAAGATGTAAGTTTTGATATGACTTATGTTTCATTGGAGCTTTTAGAGGATGGACCATATGTAGGGATGAGCAAAGGGATAACTTCTTTGCTGATTCCATGGATGATATCTCCTTGGATTACTATGATGAGACCTTCTACATTGGATAAGCAATGATCATTGTTTTTTGAATAACTTGTTAGGGAAATTTGTAACCTCATGCTATAAGGTTCAAATTCCCCTGACAAGGGTGGAACATGATGAACTTTGAAATGGATGGGTCATGCTTAGCCATAAGGAGAATTGGCTAAGTGCCTGACATGACTCATGGAAAGATTGGAGGAAGGGAACACTATTTGGGTTGACTTATTCATAGTTGGAAGCAAGAAGGAAATATTGATAGACCTTTGGTGGGGGAGGCAGCAGTGAAGGAAGGACCCATGATTACATATGAAGTGAGAAGTGACCGAGGGCACTTACCTAGATGACTAGAGTTGTATTGAGTCTACTTTTGATAAACACATAGACAACCAAAGTCATGTACATCGACATGGGATCATGAAAGACATTATGCAGGTGCACTTATGGAGATTCCACTTATGAGCATCAAGGAGAAGTGTCAAAGCAGGGCTGTTGAGAAGGATGGATTTTCTAGTGCAACATAGAGACATTTTATTAATGTACCGATGGGGATTTTGTTCACTTTTTGGAAACAAGACCATGGTTGGATGAGCATCCTATGAGGACATTCATATGACTTGTAGGGTAGGAATAAATCGTGATGTCATTCATGGCCAAGTCAAGTATGCTCGCCGAATATTGGATGGAGATGATGCATATGAGTTCATGATGATTTGGAGATGGTTGCAACCATTGGAGATTTCATATTATAGTGGTATTGGATTATAAGGTTAATTGATGAGCTGAGGACACTTTGGAGTTCGATGTATTTGCAACGATGGAGATGCCTTGGTGGGGTACACTTGGGCATGGGTTGAGTCATTGAGACTTAGCCACACTTTTGATGGAGATGGTGGCTAATTTGGTCTATGATCATGGGAAGCACATGGATGGATGATGAAGTAAGGTTAAAATTTCCCCTTTGATAGATTTGATAGATGGCATATTGCAGATAGGATGGAGATTGCTTCATGGACCTGGACATGACACATTGAGAATTGATTTGGTGGGAGGAGTTCTTGATTGGTTTGAGGAGGAACTCTCACATATGGATGATGATGCTTTGATGTATGTGACTGATTTTGCAGCACATGGACATTAGCATTATGGAAAACATATTATAGATGGATGAGGACTACTTAGTGGACCTGGATATGGCTTGTTTGACACTTGATGGACAACATGTTACAGATGATATGGAGCCTACTTCATGGACTTGGACATGGATTAATTTACACTTGGATGGAATGGATTCTTGATTGAGTTGATGATGTGATAGGATGTTGGAAAAAAAAATGATGATGGCATGAGTATTTGCATTCTCATGGTTTGGACATGATGGTCGGACTGATCACCCAAGTAGTTCAAGTCATGAGGGCTATATTAGTGTGCAGAGATGTGTTTGCGTTATGTTGGAGTATCTTGGTAGCAACTTCACATGATGATTGATGATATTTAATGGGTCGACACGATATGTCACACAGATAGCATGTAGCTTGAGATGGAGAGATTGACTTCCCACAATAGTGGCAACATGTGGAGATTGCGACAGATGTTGTTAATGATCATGGAATGAGGATATGTTCCCATGAACACTTTTATGAAGTCATAAGCCTTGATGGTTTGTGCGATGATGGATAAGAGGTGGCCAACATGGAGATTTTGGGGATGTTGGAGGTAGCGAAACTTTGCGATGATATGTTGGAGTTTTCGAGGATGACAACCTTATTTGGAGTGGGGGAGGATGTCATGCCCCCGAGTTAGAGTCGCGTGCGAATGAGTGGTGGCGGGCGCGACAAGTGCCCAACTTGGGTATGTGTGACAATGATGTCTGACGGGTATGCCCATAGCGGTCGGGCAAGTCGTGTGGAGCACGAGTGAGTCGTGTGTTTGGTGAATGCAGTGGACGGGCACACACAAATAGTGGGTAGGCAAGTCAAGGGTGTTAGGAAAAGTCATGTTGGTGAGCGCATGTGGAGGACGAGCATGCTTGGGCGAGTTGGACGCGTCAGGCACAGGTGGCCGAGTTGACCCAGGTGACCCAAGCGACCCACCGATGGAGTTAACTTATACGACAAGCGATGATGACTTTATAAGTGATGGAAAAATTGTTTCATGCGATGGGACGACATACAGAAATGTGACCAAGCTGACCCATGGGCAGGTCGAGGGGGCATGGCATTTAGCAACATGGGACCACACTTGACCATATACATATATATAAGTGGTGGGTGTGTTGGCTAAGGCATTCATCATCGAATCATTTGGAGAGTTTGTCTTCTGAAATAACAAGCATAGAAGTGGATGAGCCCATAGTTCGGGCAGACGGAAAACTGAACACAGATTGGAGCGTGGGCAGAGTTGTATGTTTCAGAAAGCGGATGTGCAAAAGAGTGGGTGGAGTCTTGCACTAACCCGACAGGTTGAAACCCGTGTACAAGGGTCATCCGCAGCGCCCTACGTGAAAAGGTGGAAAGTCGTGCGTATGGGTCACATGTAGCGGTCACGTGCATAAATTTCACTCGGCGACTCGAGCTCGTGTAGGGGGCGCCCATAATGGCCGCATGTAGAAAGGTCACTTAATGACCCGAGTTCGTGTAGAACGTGCCGAAAGTCGCCAAAAGTGCAGGGAGAGTTGGCCAGGTTAGCGGAACAGGCATCAAGTGTAGAAGTGTGTTTGTGGAGAATAAATTTGGGGCTTCCTTGGTAGAGTTGTGTGGGAAAGTGGCAATAATATTGCTACATGAATTTGACATAACTTTGGTAAATTTGGCTAAGTGTGCAGGCCAAGGCAGTTGGAAGCACACTTGTACTTTGTAAATTATTGTACATTGCTGATATATATTATTGGGCAAACTTCGTGGGAGTTTCCCCTCCCAATTATGTATGGGTGTACTTGTGTGATGATTGTGAATGTTTAATTGCTGAAAGATTAAATATTGAAGATTAATGTTATTCTGCTGTGTTGTTAAAGAACACTTGATTGGAAATTGACTAAATGTTGGAGTTAGGCATAGTCTATACACTTGAGTATTGGTAAAAATAAAAAGTGTAGTAGTGCCACACCCCTTATACATGGTTGAAAGAGCAGCACAAGTATAGGGCCGTGACAAGGATGTTTTCACGTAAGGTTACATTAATTATTATTATTATTATTATTATTTTTAAAAATATATGCAGGGTAATTGTGTCCATAGGTGCTCTACAACCCAATATGTGAGGGAGATGTTGTCATGCTATATGTGAGGGAGATGTTGTCACACTATATTTGAGGGAGATGTTGTCACGCCCATAGGTGCTCAACAACCCAGTATGTGAGGGAGATGTTTTCATGAAACATTACATTTTTTTTTTAATATATGTTGCCTAATTAATGAAAAATAAAGAATACAAGATAGACGTTGTCATGTAATTTTACTTAACAAAAAATTAAAATATCTATAGGCTAATTAATAAAAAATAAAGAATAATATTGAAAATGTTGCTCAATTAATATTTTTAACAAAAAGAACTCATATACAATAATACTGTTAATCACAAAAGGAAATTAAGTGTGGAAAAATCAAGAAAATAAAAAGAGTACAAGGTTGGTTTATTTTGTTACCCAAAACTTAAAAATTCAATTAAGGTATGCTTCATCTTCAAACATTCTTAACTTATGTAATATATAACATATAGTAATGAAATGATGAGATTATTTGCCTCTAAATTTTTTTGTTTTCTTTAGAGGGACAACAAACTCAATAAATTGTAAATTTTATCAACACGCCATTTCTCACTCCAAATAGATTAGGTTTTGTGTGTAATGTAAAAACTCAATAAGATTATTTACCAAAACTTGAAACTAATAAATTACAAGTCAACTTTTATTACATGTTAAATTGGAATAATTTGAAAACTAAATTATAAGATGATAAAATTAAGTTAGTATAGTAAAAAATAATTAGTATTCTAATTTATAAATTAAGTAAATTGATACCGTAGCTTAAAACATGTTTTGTTTGATTAATTTTTCACAAAGTAAAAAAACAATAAGTTTTCATATATTTAAATCAACATATATCCATCATCTACCCAACCCTGAGTGGATGCCATCATCTACCAAGACGGCAGTGTAACATCCACTAATGGAATATTTTTTTACTCAAGCATTTTGTTACAGATCTTTTAAGAAACATAGAAATATATTTCCCCATAAAGTGTTAATAAGTCAAGCACTATGCATGCGAAGTTACCTTTTTGGTGTTGATTTAATTATGAATGTAGATTCTAATATTGACCTTTCCCTTGCTAGGTTAAATCATTTTCCGAATAATATAGTATCTATCTACAACACCACTCGTCTTCGAATATTCCTAGCTTGTTTTCATATATAATCAACGTTTATACCAAATCCTTAATGAAATATTATTTTATTTTTTCATGACACCAAGTGTCCTAAGATTACCCATAACCTTATGAAGTTCCTTTCACATGATCTTGAAGTTAAAAGATGGATTATTACACATTCATATCCTTGATGAAATATTATTTTATTTTTTCATGACCCCTAGTGTCCTAAGCTTACCCATAACCTTATGAAGTTCCATTCACATGATCTTGAAGTTAAAAGATGGATTCTTACACATTCGTATGTTGAGTCATAAGTTAGTTTAACGACTCATATATATATATATATATATATATATATATATATATATATTCATGGATTATCGTTTGTGAAACACACTTCTTGAACATATATGATTATGTTTAAAGAGTCACGTTTTGGCACCATTCCCACCCAAGCATAATTTCCATATTAAATATTAATTTGAAATCCTACGTCACAGACTTAATACGCCGAAAGCTTTTGTCGTTACAGCTGGAGTCGCATTCATGTGTGCAGGTATTTGCTGGCAGCTATCTAACGATGGTGGATTAGGCTTGATCATGGACGGTTGATTTGGAGTGGGAAGTTACGATGGTAACGACCTCACCCTTGGCCAGATGCTGCCTCAGCTAATTCGAACCCTAACACTATGGAAGAGGGGCTCTGCAACCCTCCACCAAAGAGATTTAGAGTGTTAAACTCTGAATTTGTTATTTAATATTCCTTCACCTCCCTTACAATGGTCCTGAGTTCCTTGTGGCTCGAATCTAAGGGTTTGTTAGGCGTCCATGGAGATGAATTTTTCTACGAGGACGGTTCTGAGTAGTCACTATCGCTATCCGGTAAGAAATCTTGAAAACTCGACCAATTTTAAAGTGCAATTTGTCAGGTACTTGTTGAGGGTTATTTTAATGGTTTCACTCTGAAATTATGTCATAGGATGTGCAATAAATTCATCACTTTGGCAAATTTGAAGTGTAAATCTCTAATTACTTAGTTGTTGCTCTTGAATATGTTATCAATGGTTAATTAGGGCTCCTTAGCTCTCAACGTTTTTCAATATAGGTGTATCTGGACTCCATTAAGCCCCTTAAGTAAGGCACTAATCCTCTTGGTGGTCAAATTCATCTTTCTTTTCTTCACCTCTCCCAATTCTAGGCCTAACCCTGGGAGGTCACCTAGGGCATCAAGTAAAATATTTTGTTGCCATCCAAACAACTTGAAAATTGGTCCACTACTTTGCTGGAGTTTGTTCAAGAGGTCATCCAAATATTTGAAGCAAATCCAACAGTGGAATTCCGAGGTATCACAAGCCCTAGATTGAGGACCATTTATTTCCCTAGGTTGATTTGGGTTAGTGTCCTCATTTAGATCATTGCATTTAAATTTAAAAAGGAAATTAGTCCTTTGATCCTTTCTTCTTCCCTAATTAGGCCAAGCTCCTTCATGATTGATCAACTCCATACCCTTGACCTAGTATGGGTCCACTTGGGTTCATTGTGGTCCTGCAACTTTACAACTCAAATTCCATAAGGATTACATATAATCCTTTTATCCATAAGGATTGTTAAGTCTATGAAGCCCCTTTTCAAGGTGTGTACTCTAAAACTAGGCTCAAGTATCCTCTTATCCCTTCCTAGAGAGCTTATCACCTTGCCTCTCAAGCAAGGTGGCTATTCATTTGAGCCTCTCTTGTGAATATGATTTCAGAATCACCCCATGTCTTAACATTGATCCATATATTCTTGTGATTCATCTCATACCGAGACTCCTCCCATCGGTGAAAGTCCATAAAGACCAGGGAGATTTAACTAAGGTGACAGTGGGCTATCGCTCCATTGTTGCCCCTTGACCTAGTAGTTGCTCTATAGGATCCCCTCCTAGGACCCTTGCTAGTTTGAGTTGTAACAAGGACGGGTATATTTTTTCTTTAATTCTTGAAGATTGCACCCCCTTTTTTTCCGAACTATAGAGAGATTTTAAGCTTGGACGAGAATATTGCATGTGTTTTTATTTTTAAAAGGAAAAAACGTTGGTGCTTTTGATTAATTAATAAAAAACAAATACATATAACATCAGAAATTTTCCATAGAAGTAAGTTCAAAAAAACATTTCAACTTCAAAACAAAGCAAGAGACCACCATGATATGTCAAAATATAATCATAACCATTCACCAAGTACTACCAAAAACCAAAATCAGGCTCAATACATGTAACTATATAATCATGAGATGCATATAACAACACAAAAAAACAAGGTTCATAAAAGATTACAACAACTCCATACTGCACTCCTTCATCACCTTTCCTTCAAACATAAATCTAAAATGCAATATACCTGCAACAACAACCAGACCTTGTTTGGAGAGTCCATCCGCCACCCCGTTATGCTCCATTTTGCAAGTGTTGTTATAATTTATCTATATGAACATATGAGCGTGCCTCCAAATATATTGCCCCCGAGTGTAACAAACAAACACACTTGGAATTTACTATTTAGTGAAAAACAAATATTCATGAATATTCTAGCTTTTATTACTTAATAGTGAAGAAAATTTTAGCCAAGAGAAGGAGATTATGATTCCCTATACTTTTCAAGGATCCACTGGATCATGGTAATTTTAAGTACCACGAGGAACTATTACTAGTTGGGACATATTTGAGGAACAATTTCTGACTAAATTTGGTGATGATCATACTATTGCCACTCTCATCAATGATCTTTCAAATTTTAAAGCAAATTCGGGTGAAAAGATTACAAATTTCAATTCCAAATTTAATAAATTTCCCAATAAAATCCCAACTACAACTAAACCTGGTGTACATGTACATATTGAATTGTATATATCCTCTCTTCCTTCTAATATAACAATTTTTGTAGATAAAGACAATTAGGCTACTTTGATAGAAAACATGAAAGAAGACTTTTCTGTAGAAAAGAGAATTCCTACCTTGGAGAAGAAAATGCCCAAGAGGATAGAAAAACTAAAAAATTCACGTTTAAGGATGAACCCAAAAAGAAAACATCTAAGGATCCTTATGATATTGATGGATTACAAAATGTTCTCAAAACTATGTCAAATGACATGGTAGGAATAAAAAAACAAGTGGTTGAATCTTCTTCGAAGAAACCTTTCAGATCTTTTAAGAAAACTCAGGCTCCAAATCCTCAACCCCTAAATGTAATCTCTAATGCTGAATCAGATCAAGATGAAGATGAGGATGAAACAATATTATCCGCAGATGAATTACATGGTGAAGAGTTGGTTGAAGTTCATGGATTATGGGATTTTATTCTTTATACATCTGATAATGAAGATGAACTTGAGGCACTTCCAATTAACACTAGAAGTAAAAAATTCTACTGATGTTCCTCTGTCTCCTCGAAAGTAGAAATCTTCAACCCTTATTATTAAAGACAAAGTTGTTAACAAAAAGACTCATTTTCCTCAATCAAGCCCAACTTCTTATATGTCTCCATATACATCAAAGACCTTAGTAGTCTCAGATACCATAGAGTATAATATAGTGGAATATATGAAGAAAGTTAAGGAAAATATCTCCATGTATGAGGTGAGTAAATTAAAACAACAGTAGAAAATCTTACTAAAAGAATTGAATGCAGTCCCTGCTTTGCCCTTACTTGTGCCTGTTACTTCTAAAGCCTCAAAAGGAGTAGGAAATCCTCCCACTGATTCATCTGAAAAGATCGACGCGATTGATGCTATCCTAATCGGAGACAGATCTAATTCACACACTCCTCCTTTTCTTTTGACTTTTGAAGTTTTTAATAAGAATGCGCACAATTGCCTGATAGACTTTGGAGATTTTTCAAATATTATGCCATATTTTGTTTTTAATTTAATAGAGAGTCCATACAGGCAGAAAATATTTGAAAAGGAATGGAATAACCCGATGAGGAGTTTTTAACTCGACGTTTCAGACTACAGAAATGAGTCCATCTTCAGGGAAGCACCAACTTTCTTGAGAAGGTTGAGGTGTTTAAAGAGCCTAGATCATATTTAAATATAAGAGAAGGAGAAAAAATTAATGGAAAAAAATTAGGTCGGCTAATTCTGTCAAATTTATTTATTTAATTTAATTAATTTAATTTATTTTATTTTTGAAGGAATAATTGTTAAATTATTAATCTATAATTATTAGATTTAATTATGTGAGCCAAATAAGCATATAAATTAATTAGTTATTAATCAATCAAAATGTAATTAATGTTGAGGTTTGAAGTTTAAGTTAACAAGCTAAATAAATTTACAAGTTAATTTATTAATTAATTATTACAGTAAATTAAATTTGCTAGAATTGAGTTATTTAAATTAAATTTAAATTATTGAATGTAAAAAAATTTAGAGTTAAACATTTCTCCTCAAAAGTCTGCAATACACATTGTGCAATTAGATAGAACCAAAGTCAAGGTTCTAGGAGAAATGAAATCTGTCCTCATTAGACTAGCTTCTAATTCAAAAGTTCATCAAGTAATTGAAATTTTAGTTACTGATATTTCCGACTTTTACGGTTTAATTCTGAGTACAGATTGGTCAGAAAAGCTTCATAATTATTTTTCCACTGATTGGTCTCATATGTGGCTTCCCTACAATGGTAAGCTAAATCAAATTCGAGTTGACCGCAAAAAACACATGAAATACTCAGTAACTTATTTCGAGGATGAAAATTAACCCATGGCTTTTACCAATAACATCCTTGGAAATTACTCTGCTGAATATTTTTTGGGAAATTTCAATGCACAAAAATCTCCATTTCTTATCAATTCAACAAATTCTCAAATTGAAAACTTTTCTCAATCAGACTCTTCCAAATATATAAACATCATAGATAAACCTTGTGTTAAAACTTTATTCTGGACATTATACTTTGGTGGATTAAAATCTAGTGATGGTGCGGGAGATGGTTGCATACTAATTAGTTCGGAAGGAGAAAAGACAATGTTGGCATGTAGGCTAGAATTTGAATGCACCAAAAAATACTGCAGAATATGAGGCACTGGTTCAAGGCTTGTATAAAGAAATAGACCTTGGTGTCAAATATCTTCAAGTATATGGTGATTCTGAAATAGTTATCAATCATGTAAGAAATACTATTCACTGTATTTCTGGTCATCTCACACATTACCAGTCACTAGTACAATATCTTACCTCACACTTCTTAGCATTCAATGTCTCGCCTATACCAAGGCTCCAAAATGCAAGCACTGACCTTCTAGCTAATGTAGCATCCAGACTTATTCCTTCCGAGGATTATAATCAAGAAATATTTTCTATAGAATTGACTTTTTGCCCATCTATTCATGATAATGTCTCTAATTGGAGAGTATTTAATGATGATGAAGATGTTCCAACCTTTATGACATCAGAAGGGTCATATGATGATCAACTAATCGATGAAGACGAACATGAAAGATAATTGAATCAAAAAACTGATAAGAATGCCATACCCAAATTTGTGGTCAAACTTGAAGATCTTTATGATCTCAAAGGTAGATTTAAGAAGGTTACTAATTCTATGCTACAAAGTTTAACCTTAAGATTTCAACTAGTAAACCTTGGCACAAATCTCAATCTTCAAAATATCAATCTACGTCTTGGTCTATCGTCTGATGAGAGATTAACCTTCATTCATTTATTAAATAAATATAAAAACATTTTCACATGGAAATATGAAGATCTCAAGACATATGATACCTTCATTATCTAACATACTATCCCAATGACATCCACTGAGAAACCTGTGCAACACAAGATAAGGAAAATTCACCCCAATCTTAAAAGTCAAATCAAATCTGAACTGAATAAACTTCTTAAGGCCAAGATCATTTTTCCTATTAGGCATTCAAAGTGGGTTTCAAATTTAGTCCCTGTTATGAAAAATAATGGTGACATCCACATTTGTATAGATTTTAGGAACCTTAATAAAGCTTGCCTAAAAGACAATTTCCTATTACCACCTATGGAACAAATTCTGCAATCAATTGCTGGATCTGAATTAATGTCTTTCCTTGATGGATTTTCAAGCTATAATCAGATTCTGGTTCATTCCGAATATAGGTTAAAGACTACATTTAGAACTAAATGAGGCACTTATGCTATCAGAAAATGCCTTTTGGTTTAATAAATGCAGGAGAAAATTTTCAAAGAGCATTGGATATTGCTTTTAGAGGACTAATAAAAAAAACTACGGTTGTATACTTAGGTGATATAACCATTTAATCCACGAAAATAAGTGACCACTATCATGATCTCAAGCAAATCCTTGAACATTGCTTAAAGTACGAAATTTCATTAAATCCCAAAAAATCTTATTTCGCTTTAAGTGAAGGTAAACTCTTAGGATTTATTGTGTGGAAACAAGGCATTTGTATTGATCGAGAAATGATAAATGCAATTTCTAAATTCTCTCTACCCCACAACAAGAAATCCAAGCATTCCTTTTTGGGACAAATACAATTTTTTAAGAGATTTGTTCCTAACTTTTCGCAAAATGTTTTACCATTGCAATTTATGATTAAAAAAAACACACTCTTTAAATGGGGACACAACGAAGGAGAAGCTTTTGATCTAATCAAGAAAGCCATTGATCTAATAAAGAAAGCCATCATAAATGCTCCTTCTCTAACTACCCCAAAATTTTCTAATCATTTCATTTTGTATACTTTTGCTTTTGAAACATCCTATGCGGCTGTGCTAACACAATTTGATGATAAAAATATTGAAGCACCAATTTCTGTCTTTAGTTCAAATCTTCAAGGCACTGAAATAAATTATTCAAAAGTGGAGAAACACGCCTTTGATATTTATAAATATTTAAAGCATTTTATACCTTTTCTCGTAAAGACACATACCAAGGTAATAGTTTCATTTCCAGCAGTAAGGCAACTGCTTATCCAAAAGGAACTAGGAGAAAAAGGGAAATTGGGTTACTGCTTTGCAGGAATATGATATTGACATAAAACCAGCCAAAATTGTTAGAGGGCAAGGTCTCTGCAAATTTCTATCCGGAGCATCCAACATATTAGAAGATGAAGAGTTAGGTAATACCATACACATTGCTGAGGTAAGCCTGATTGACTCTGAATCACAGTACGTTGATCTTATCTTTTATTTAAAAAATGGATATTCTCCCAAAGAAATAAATTATAAAAGAAAAATAACTTTAAGATTAAAATCTAATCAATATTAGATCTGTTACATAGTAATTTGTCACCATCCCTGTAATCCCCCGTTCCGCACATTGGAGGGCCTATTCCGTGACCTGTGAGCAATGACATGACCTGAAAACACTTTCATGGCATCCCCCTTGACAAGGACAATCATTCCATTGAAGATATTTTCTTGTGAAAAGGCCTAAAAATATCCCTTTTGGCCTTGGCGCGACCAACTAGTTCAGCCCTCGCACTAGTGGGGGAAATCCACCAAAGAGGGTGCGCCAACTGGCGCTCTGTCCCAGTGTGTTACTCGCGCCAAGATTAATAAGGATTGTTTTTTAAAAATAAATGGCGGAAGTTTGATTCCAACCAACTCTTGAACGAGTCTCTAAAATGAGTTGGGAGGTTTGGCTCCGGATCTCCATGTAGAGGAAGTGGTTTTCCACCTATCATGGAAGCTTCCTTGAGGATAGGGCCAATCCCACCATTGTAGGGATCCCAACTCCCCTTCCACCATCTATATAAGCTTGTTATTTTCCTTTGCAAGCTAGCCTGAATAGAGCTGAATCAGTAGTAAGGAGACTATCGTCAGATAACCGAAGAGAGAGAGCCTTGTCCCATCCTGACGAGCTTCTTTGAGACGTGCTCCGCTGTTGACCTGCCGAAGGAAGATCCAGCGTCAGAGCTCAGGTTGTATCTTTATTTCGTTGTGATTAGTAATAAACGACTTCGATTATGGTTCCATTCATATGTTCATGTCTTATGTTATGGATTGTATCTTATCTGACTGATACATAGTTGCATGTATTAGGTTTTACGCTTGTGTGTTTTTGTTTCTTCGTGTACATGCAGGTGTTTGAATGTGCCTAGCGGGAGAATTGAAATCTGCCAAAGCGAGGGACGAAAGTGCCATCTTCTCTGCAAGCAACGACAGCGTAGGACTTAAGGTAGGCCTCTTGTCGCATCTTGGTCTTTTGTAACCAGGAACCTGTGTCTTAGCGTGGCTCGGTTGTTGCTAGACCTGATCTGGGCTAGTAGGGATCACCTCTGTCTGCAGAGGGGATTTTCCTCTCCAAAAAACTGGCGACTCCACTAGGAAGACATTGATTGGAGTTTGTCTTGTATTTTTGGTTGATTTTGGTCTTTGTCTGCTTGATCAGCGCTTTTGGTTCGCTTTTTCCTAGTGTTAAACCTCTGTTTAGCCTCACCATACTTGATCTGCTCCCTGTTTTCTCTTTTTTATTTTTCTCATTAGTAAACTCAACTGGCGCAGTTTTTTCCCTGACAGTCGCGCCAACTGGCGCTTGTTGCTAGTTAAGCCCCCGCGCCAATCCTGTTCTGGCGCTAGTTGCAGCCAGACAGTCGCGCCAATCCTGTGTGGTGCTAGGGTTTACTCCTTTCTGAGCTTTCTGAGCTTGATTTGTGGTTTTGGTGTCATTTTTTCGACTGCCTGAGTGTTCTGGAGCCTTGGTTGACTGTGTGTGACCTCTATTCTCTGGTTGCTTGACCTACATTCTAGCCCTAGGGCATCTAGGTGCTATAGTGTGCTGAGCCTCCCATGAGAGTTTTTGGTTTTCATTTGATCAATCAATTTTATTGTTGCTTCTTTGCATTCGTTTGGTGTTTTTTCATTGTTTTATTGCATTATTTGAGTGATTGGTTTCTTTCTCACTCAAATTTCACTTTGTTTTGTTTTGAGCCTAGATCACACGGTTCGTATGAGTCTTTGGGATTCCTCTTTGATTTGAGGGATTTCTTCATCATTTTGAGGTCTAATTGTGTGTTTTGCATTGAGTGAGCTTGCTTATCTTTGCTCTTTTTCCATCACTTCTCAAAATTTTCTTTTCATTAGTTTTCATCTTGTTTAGTGCACTTTTCTCTTAAACATTGAAAATACAAAAAATCAAATCTCTTTTGCTTGTGATTAGTTAATGTAAATTGAAATATTTTCTGCGTTATTAGTGTTATATAACTCTGAAGGAAAAGCTTTTAGTTTCATTAGCGTGCATTAGAGACATTAGTGGTTGTTTTGTGATCATTTCGTTATTGTGTGAAAGCTCTCAACCTTCCCGTAGTTAGCTATTCATCAAACGAAGTGATATATTGTGGCATGTAGTGTGCATTTAGGGGATTTTGAGACATAACATTCAGTAGGGCCTGAAAATTGAAACATAATTGAAGATCAACACTAAAATTTATTCAATTTACCTTAAGGCAACATTGAAACATTAACGAAATATTTAGAGGTCTAGGCTAGTGACATGTTCCGGCGTCGTTAAACCTAGTAGCTGTCGTTCGCTTCTTGGCTTTAGACAACACTAGTACGGACTTTTGTTCCCTATACCGTCGCGTATATAAAGAGAGACCCCACTAGGTTGCTATCCTTTATCCATAGGAAGCCGAGTTTGCCGCCTTATACCCGTGATACACCGAACACAACATTCAGGGAGATTGCCTGCACGTATGTCAAGTCCTTGGTTGATTTCTCTTTCATTTTGAAACCAAGGTGTATATTGCAATTCAAAGATATCTGGTGCACCCTTTGCCTACAGTTCTAGAGTAGTCATTTTGATCTTTTCTGACTCATTAAATTTGAAAGGATCATCAAGCGCTTGTCCTTTCACGCTTGTTCCAAATTGAAAGAGATAGAGTCACCTTTCATCCATTTCTTGACTCTTAAAACATGAAATGGTGAAGTTTCTAAGTTTCATTGTGGTAAAATAAATCACATGCGATCACACGCCCTTTTAGAGTTTTCTTGTTGGTCGTTTGATTGTGTGCCTTGGTTTTTTCCCGTGTGCTTTTGTTTGATCTCTTCCTCTTGTCATTACTGTCATAGTGGTGGAACCCTTAGTTTCGTCTACTGGTAGTCCTTACACAGACGATTCATCAGAGGTCTCTCAATCCTCTGCTGAACCTCATCAGCCCATTGTCTCCGAGTTTCCCAACGGGGGACCAGTTCTATCTGAGCTTCCCTTTGGAGGACTAGTTGAGTTCAATTGGCCCTTATCCAATGCTTGGTTTGGATTTGGAGTAGTGGAATATTTCCCTCCTCTTACGTCGGGTTCGCCTTTTCTAGCCACTGTTATTCCTCCTAGTCCTCGCCGTCTTCTAGAAGATCTAGCGGCAGGGTCAGATATGGGCTCATCCAGTCCTTATTCTAGTGAGGAAATCCCCACGTCTGGTGAATATTACCAGTTGTTCCCAGAAGACAACCCCGAGTTATCTGTCATGTCTTCGCCTAGTCCTTCGCTTCTAGCGGGGTATAGATCTTTAAGTCAGATTATGACTGCTGTCACCTCTATGGGAGTATCAACTCCCTCTATGAGGCTGATTATTATTTCGTTAGGGATGTCCCCAAGGACACCCCTCACTTCATCTCCTTAGGTCACTTCAGTACCTGTTAGGCTTACTGTCTGTGTGACCACATCTACACCTGCTGTTACTACTCAGTCCGTCAGGACCGTGTCACTTCCCGAAGATGTCTACATAGCATCTGCTATTCCAGAGAATATCTCTCCCGAGGAGTATCGGTTGTCTCTACAACAGTCGAACTCCGAGGTTGGTCAATCCTCCCAAGATCCCAACCGTCCTTATTTTTCCCATTATGCACAGGATGGTACACCCGTTTACATTTTTCCATATCAGTACGATGAGCAAGGAAACCCTCTACGTTTTCCTGCTCCAGAGGCTTATCAATATGTTCAAGGTTTTCTGTTAGCCCAAGCTGAACAACCTTCCAACCCGCAAGGAAAACCCTTCCAGGGTCAACTTTCGGGCCAGCCTGGTTATCTATACGACCCGCAAGGACAACCCTTATAGGGCTAACCTTTGGGCCAGCAGGGGTTGTTATATGGTCCGCAAGGACAGTCCTACAACCCTCAAGGTCAACCTATACAACCTCACCCTGTGGTCCAGCCAGGGCAACCTCAAGGACCCAAAGGTCAACCGGGGTACCAACCAGGATTGTTGCACGGTCCTAGGGGGCAAATCCAACCCTCTTAAACTATTGTGCAACCTCTGCAACCTCAGTTTCCTATCAGTCAAAATGTTGCATAGCCAGGGCCCTCTAATGGTCTTGTTACATGTCAAATTGGTTATTAGGTGCAACCTGGCCCTATCCCGCCACCAGGCCAACCAACTCATCCAGGGTAGTCTGGTTTCCCTCTTCAGCCATGTCAACCTGTTCAACCAGCGCAACCTATTCACCCGGGTCAACCTGTTCAACCAGGACAACTCGTTCAGCCGAGTCAACCTATTCAGCTAGGGTAGCCCGCTCAGCCAGCTCAACCTGTCCAACCAGGCCAACCTGCACATCCTGTCAACCCTGCTCAACAGCCGATTTACTCTATGCC
This sequence comes from Pinus albicaulis, assembly GCA_034641835.2. Taxonomy (NCBI): domain Eukaryota; kingdom Viridiplantae; phylum Streptophyta; class Pinopsida; order Pinales; family Pinaceae; genus Pinus; species Pinus albicaulis. The sequence goes on from CM076578.1 coordinate 943,637,666, forward strand.
ACAGCTAAATTTGCCTGTGCGCCCAACTTATCAAGCTCAGTAGGGCCCCACTTACCAACAGCCTGCTCAACCCCAAGGCGGTTATTATCTTCAAGGTTAATCTTGACCAGTTTACAACCTGCCCCAAGGTTCTAATCATTGCCTTCAACAACCGAGCTATACCTATACTCAGCAGTGAAATCCATATACTGCTCAAATAGGGCCAACATATAATCAGGGTCCATACCCCGGTTATCAACCCCCGTACACTGGTTATCAGCAATCGTATCAGTCTAACTATACGGTTTATACCCCCTACGGTCAGAATCCCTCGGGACAAAACCAATGGGGGAAAATTTATGCTCAACCAGGGTGGAGTATAGGTACAGGTCCTTATCGAGGGCCTGGTATGCCTTTCAATCCTCAGTTACCGTTCCTTGCTACGTTGGAATTTCCGGACGTTTCTAAATTGACCAATGATCCGATTCTTCACAATCCTTATTGGCCTCTGGTTCTGACCAAGGTGCCCGGTGACTGTCCTAAATTTGAAGGTAAAGCTGGAGAGGACCCCCAAGCTCATGTAATGACCTACCATTTGTGGTGTTCGTCAAACTCTTGGGTTGATGATTCAATTCATCTGCGTCTCTTCCAGCGCACTCTTACCGGTGCTGCCGCTAAGTGGTATATAGAATTACCCCGCGGTATCTTTCAAGACTTCAATACGTTAGCTATGGCTTTTCTGAATCACTTCCAATTACCGGTTCGTTATGAGTCCGTGACACATCTATTGACTTATTTGAAGCAAGATAAAGCCACCCACATATCTGATCATATTCATGAGTGGTGACGTCATCGTAGACTGATCAAGTTTGATATACCTGACCAGTTACTAACTCATTGGTTCACTACCTCCTTCGTTAGCAAGATCGCTCAAGATATTGCTATGGGGGCATGTGTGACCGAAGAACAAGCCATCGTGCATGCCCAGTACCTTGATCTGGTGTACTCTCAGTCCAGCACGCTTTATGATATCTTGACTGATGCTCCACGGCCAGGGGCCTCTAAAGCACCAGTTGTTGAGCTCCAAAGATGTTCTTTCTTCCACCACATTCCACTCCATTTCCTTTGTCCATTATTAATTACAGGCTCAAATGATCAATAAAATTAATTAAAATTTCTTTAAGAATGTATATCATGACTAACTTGCTATGTTTTTATGATTTTTTCATTGTAGTACTTTTTGAACTAGATCTAGCTACAAAATGCAGACATTCTGTAGCTAGTTGCCGATTCTGCAGCTGTCTTCATGTCTACGCAGGTTCCAGGTGTCATCTCAGAGGAAAACACATATGGTCATATTCCACATCATTCCCTCATCATTTTTTGCTCTCCACGAATTTTGAACGGAATTCTGTAGGTGGTTATGCACGTGGGAACTCAAACTAGGAGATAGAATCCTAATAGGACAAGGACAGTCCAGATGTCCTTAATCATATTACGTGACCACCATCAGAGTCCTAGTTTGATTTTTATTTGGAAAGACAATTATCCCTAGGTTATCTCAAGACAGTTATGTAATTTTGTTATAAATATGGCTCGGGAAACCGAGGGACAAGGTTAGATTTTGTGTTTGATTGCTAGATTTCAGAAGTCCGAAAACACTTTGTTTTGAAGTAATTTCTCTTTTAATGAAAGAAGCATCACTTCATTGAAAGCGTTGAGTCAATCTTGAAGTAGAATTTTGCGTGCTACTGCGGTGGTAGAGGGCCCCTGCTACCTGAGCAGCTTTGTTCATACGGTTTAGTTAAGTATTTTAGTCTCGTTTTTCATAAGTTATGTTTCATACTTGTTTACATTAATCATCACAGCTAGACTTAATCTTATAAACTCTTCCAAAATATCATCACGATGAATAAGGCATAGTTGTGGTGTTGTAGATTTTAGTTGCATTTCCTTTCGAATTTTATGATTTATGCTTGTTTACACTAAGTGTCATAGCCGGTCTTACTCCTACAAACTCTTCCAAAACATCATTAACAATGAATAAGAAACAACTGTGGTATCTTAGATCCTAGTTGTATTTGCTTTCAAATCTTATGTTTATGTTCAATTGCATTGAATAATACAACCAGACTTGTTTTTACAAACTCTTCCAAAATATCATTCATATTGAACAAGATGGGCTGTAGAATTCCATAGACTAGTTGCATGTTAATTTAGTTATAACACTCCGGAGGTTGATTGCATTTAGTTCAGCTCTGTCACTACATTTCAAGTTTGATAGTGGCATTCTAGTTTAACTCTGTTCACTGTACTTCAAGTAGATTAGTAGCACTCTAGTTCAGTCTCAGTTCATTTTGTTTCATGAAAAGATTAATGGCATTTTAGTTTAGTTGTAGTCACTGTATTTTAAGATTGATAGACCGCATTCTAGCCTAGTGTTATCCATTGTATTTCAAGTAGTACTAGTTGACAAAATTAGTCTCTCGGCCTTCATTATTTACAACTTACTTTTGTTCTGAATTTATATTGATACATCATCACATGAACAGGGGTCAGTAATATCAGTTTAAGGCTTTGATCAATCTGCAAATATTTTACAAATTCACTTATAGCCTTTTTCCCAAGCATTATTCTAGAAAATCTCAAAACTTATGAATAAGGCCTAGAAGTGATAAGTCAAGTTGCAGAATAGGGTAACTTCAGCATCATAGGTTAATCTAGAATAGAAACCTTATTGTGTTACAAATAATCATTTTGTAATATTGTGAGTTGATTGTTTATTTAGGAGAACTTCATTTACACTTAACTTGTCCATTTCTCAAGCTCTTCCAACACACTTTTAATGAATGAATTGGATAAGTTCAAGCTCATGTTGTGATTTATTTTCTTGCAATGAAGTCATTATCAAGCTTTGCATTTGTTGTTTGCCATCCATAGTTTAGGCTTTGTTTTGTTTTAATATAACCAATAGCTTCTTTTCACCAGCACTTAGTTCTTTCCCTTTTCAAACATAAAACCATAAAACCAAAAACATCATAAAACACTAAACACAACGTAGTGAGAAACAAATACCTAGGCACATATAGTGCACCACACTTCAGCAGTTTACTAGCCCTGGTTGACAACTAATGAACTCAATTTAGGAACACTAAGTTGAGCACAAACATTTTGGCGCCGTTTCCGGGGAAGTGTAACTAGGTAGCCTTGTTTCTTAACTCCCAAAAACAATGATATGCGTAGAGAGAGAGACTCGAGGGGTAGATTCATAAGAAGCAGAAGCAGAAGCTTGATTCCTAGAACACCTCTTGTTTCACCTAGACCAAGAGCTAGCACACCTCCAACTCAGACCCACATTCCATCCTTTACTGATCCTAGACTTCCAGAAGACTTAAGATCAGATATTCCATTAGAAAGACCTTCCACTTCATCCACTGAACCTGTCTTAGAAGAAGATTCAAGGACCCCTGCTAGAGACACAAACTTTTCCACTTCCACAGAAAAATAAACTATGGCAGAAGAAGGGGGAGGAGGAGTCTTTAATGGAGAACACACATTATTTGGAGAGGGTAGAGGTAGAGGAGAAGGAGGTAGAGGAAGAGGTAGAAGAGAAATGGGAAGCTCTTTTGGGTTTCCTATAGTAGATGAAGAAACCAATACAACTATGAAAAACATTTCACCCTCTGTCATTCCACACTTCTATGGACTTAAAATTGAAGATCCTGAAACCTTCCTATTTGAATTTGAAGTCCTATGTAGAACTTATGACTACTTACAAGATGCTCAAAAAATTAAACTATTTCCTTCAACATTGAAAGGAGCAGCATTGAAGTGGTTTATGAGTTTGATCAACAGTTCTATTAGGACATGGGAAGATATGAAACAAGCATTTCTAGAGAGGTATTTGGATTATTGTATGCCAGTCAATCATAAGGAGGAAGTGTTCAAGATGATACAAAAAGAAGATGAAAACCTAGAATATTTTTTGGGGAGATTTCATTACAACATCAAAAGAGCAAAAATGGAGAACTTAGATCAAGACACCTTAAAAGCTCTCTTGTTGAAGACAATTAGGGATGAATGGATGGATATCCTTAACATGATGGGAAAAGGGGATATATCTCAGCTCACATTACCTGAAATATCTGAGTTATGTATCAACCTTTCAAGAGGGAAATCCAAAACTGTAAAAGGTCCAAGAGACCCTGCTCTTGCAAGGGAAAGTAAGTCTTCTTCTGGGACATTAAGTAGGGCAGAGATAGGGCATATGCTTGATGAATTCAAGTATGACATCTTATGGATTCTTAGTGAACAAATAGACACCCTTAAGTTACAAAACAAGCAAAAAGCTGAATATGATTCCTTAGCCATCTTTTGTCCCAAATGTAGAAAGAAGCATGCCTTGAGAGAATGTCCTTTGGATGCAAACGTTGTAGAGACTTGTGTAATTTGTTCAGAAAAACATGAAACCAAGAGATGTCCTTCACTTCTTGGTCTTAAAGCTGTCTTTCAAGAGGAAACTCCTACAAATTCCATAGAATCTCTCAATTTTGTCTCTAGAAGGCCTTGGCAAGGACCTCAAACACAAGGATTCCATGATCAATTGTATAATCAACCTCCACTAAATTGGAATTCTTGGTAGCAACCTTGGCCCCAATTTCAAAATCAATCTCAAGCTTGGGCACAATGAGCACAAAATCCCTATGGAAGATACTCCCGGTACTATCAATATCCACCATCCTATCCACCATACCCACATTTTTCTCCTCAAAATCCTCAACAGAATCCTCAGAACCCACAACATCAAAATCAACCACTCCCATTACCATTTCCTCAGAAATCAAATCAGTTGCCTGCTCAACCCATACTAAACCCCAACAATAAAAATCCTTAGAATACATACATGATAGAAGGCCAACAGTTTCCAACTTATTTAATTACTCCTCTAGACCTTAGTGATGTTCAACTTAGGTCTGGAAGAATACTTGAAAAGAGGAAACCTTCTGTGATCATACAAGAACAAGACAACTTTGAGGAAGATTCTCTACGGGAAAATACAAGTATTGAAGAAGACACATCTTTTCAGGACCCAAACATTGAAAAACCAAAACAAAAAGAACTAATAATTTCAACGCCTGTATTAGAGCAGCCATCAACATCCGCTCCTACACCTCCCTTTCCAAAAAGATTACAAATTGATAGAGGTGTATAAAAACAAATTATGGTGCCTAATTATGATTTCCTAGATGAGCTGAGAAATGTCTGTATTAAGATTCCATTATTACAAGCTATCAAGGAAATTTCAATTTTAGCAAAGACAATAAAGGAGTTGAGCAGGAAGAAAACAAGAAAAAGAATAAGAGAGACAAAGAAAATTCAACTGGCAGGAAAAATAGCAGATATCATGATGGGTAAGATTGCTATTCCAAAGTATTTAGACCCAGGAAATCCAGTTGTTAAAATTCACATCAATGGAATTGAGATCCAAAACACACTTATTGATTTAGGAGCAGCAATCAATATTATGAGTAGACAAATCATGGATAAACTGAAACTTCCTAATCTTCTTTTTACACCCACATTATTACAATTAGCAGACAGATCTGTGATCAAACCTGATGGGGTAATAGAATACATTCCAGTGTCCCTAGATTCTTGGGAGTACCCTGTGGATTTTATGATCCTAACTCCTAAGAATAATCTAGGAGGACATCCTATTATATTAGGGAGACCTTGGTTAGCTACAGCTGATGCTTTCATTAGTTGTAGATCCGGTGATATGTACATCTCTGATGGTAGTTCAACTAAGAAATTCACTTTGTATTCTCCAGCAAGGACAATTACAGATTTAGATGATACTCAATGGATAGAGGATGAAGAAGACTTACAACCTCTCTTCACAATTTCAGAAATTAGTGAAGATAGTCAAATTCTGAATACTTTAGAAAACTTTGAATCCTATTCAGAATACAAACATAAACAATTTCAAGAAGAATCCAACATTGAGTTTTTATCATCAAGACATATGTCTCTTCATTCTATGGATAAATTTGGCAGCTCTACAAGTGAGATATTTCCAGGCAGAACTTTAAACATAAATAAGAACCTAGAAAAATCTCAACAAGAAGAGCTAGTCAAGATCTTACAGAGACATTCTTCTTCATATGCATGGGAGTACACTGATATGAAAGGGATAAGCCCCAAGACTTGCACTCATCACATCTACATAGAGGAAAATTGTAAACCAATCGGACAACCTCAAAGACGGATGAATCCAAATCTTAGGGAGATTGTTAAAGAAGAATTGCATAAATTGTTGAATGTCAACTTTATCTATCCTATTTCAGATAGTCAGTGGGTTTCTCCTTTGGTAATTGTTCCAAATAAAAATGGTAAATGGAGGGTATGTATTGACTACCGAGAATTAAACAAAGCTACTCTTAAAGATAATTTTCCCCTACCTTTCATAGATCAGGTGTTAGATACCTTAGCTGGCAAAAAGCACTTCTCATTTCTAGATGGGTTTAGTGGTTATAATCAAATTCAAGTAGCACTTGAGGATCAAGACAAAACCACATTTACCTGTCCTTGGGGTACCTATGCTTACCAAGTATTGCCATTTGGATTATGCAATGCACCTGCAACATTTCAAAGGGCAGTATTAGGAATATTTTCGGATCTAATACATGATTGTGTAGAGGTATATATGGATGATTTCACAGTTTATGGAAGCACATTTGAAGAAGCCTTAGCAAACTTGGAATTTTTTTTAAAAAGATGTAAAGAAGCAAATCTTTCACTTAGTCATGAGAAGTGTTTTATGATTTTTACTGAAGGAATTGTTTTAGGACATCACATTTCAGGGGATGGGATTAGAGTTGATGAGTCAAAAGTTGAAGTCATCTCTAACTTATCTATTCCAAGTTGTCAAAAATATGTTAGGAGTTTTCTAGGATTTACAGGATATTATCGAAGATTTAAAGAAAACTTCACCAAGATAGCATCTCCACTCGTCAAATTACTTACCAAAGACGGTGAATTCAAATGGAATTCTGATTGCCAGTTAGCCTTTGAGACCCTGAAAACAAAAATTTCTGAAGCACCTATTTTAAGGGGACCTAACTGGAAGTTACCTTTTCATATTTCAACAGATGCCTCAGATACAACTCTAGGAGAAGTATTAGGACAAAAAGACCTGATTCCTTATGCCATCTACTATACCAGTAAAAATTTGACTCCTTCAGAGTTAAACTATACTATAACTGAAAAAGAGTTTTTAGCTGTTGTTCATGCCATAAACAAATTCAGACACTATATAACAGGCTATGAAACTTTTGTTCACACAGATCATTCTACAATTAGATACTTAATGAACAAATCAATTACTAATGGCAGAGTCATAAGATGGTTATTGCTTTTACAAGAATTCAACATTACCATTCTAGATAGGCCTGGAAAACAAAACACGGTAGTTGATTTCCTATCTAGACTCCAAAACATCAAAGATGACACTCCAGTTGAAGATCAATTTCCTGATGAATATCTTTTTGCAATTTCTACTCAAACTCCTTGGTTTGCTGACATTGCTAATTATTTAGTTTCAGGGAAATTTCCTTCAATAATGAATGCAAGAGACAAAAGAAAAATCATTTATGACAGTGCAAAATATTCATGGGTTGCTAATGAGTTGTACAAGACAAGTCCAGATTTTATCATTAGGAGATGTGTTTGGGAAGATGAGATGCCTGAGATTCTCAAAGCATGTCATGATGAACCTTGTGGCGGACACTTTGTTGATAAGAGGACAGCTTATAAGGTCCTTCATTTAGGATACTATTGGCCATCCCTTTTTAAAGATGCTAAAGAGTATGTCAAAAGGTGTGACAGTTGCCAAAGGGTAGGGAAACCTTCTCCTTCAGGTGAGATGCCATTACAACCTCGGGTACATATTGAACCTTTTGAAAAATGGGCTTTGGATTTTGTAGGACCTATTAGTCCTCCATCAAGACAAAAGAAATATATATTAGTTTGCACTGATTATGTTACCAAATGGGTAGAGGCCAAGCCATTACTTTTTGCTACTGAAGCATCTGTAGTTAATCTTCTTTTTGAGGATATTTTTACTCGTTTTGGTGTCCCAAGGGAAATTGTTACAAATCAAGGAGCTCAATTCACATCAAGGCTAGTGGAACAAATGATGGAGAGGTACAGAATCAGACACAAAAAATCTACTCCCTATCATCCTAAGAAAATGGTCAAGTGGAATCTACTAATAAGGTCATTGAAGGGATCCTAACAAAGACTGTTCATTTACATAGAAGAGATTGGGCAGATAGGCTTCTTGAAGCCTTGTGGGCCTATAGAACTACATGGAGAAGCACAACAAGTCATACTCCTTATGAACTTGTTTATGGAAAGCAAGTTTTGTTTCCCATAAAGTTCCAGATTCAAACTTTAAAAATGGCAGTTCAGCTAGGACTTGATCTAACAGAGGCACAAAAGCACAGATTGGAGCAGATTAATGAATTGGATGAGATCAGACAAGATGCAGTTCATAAAACAAGTATAGTCCAACAGCAAAGGACTAGATGGCATAATAAGTACATCAAGGAAAAGAAGTTCAAAGAAGGTGACTGGGCTCTCTTGTTTGATTCAAAGTTCAAAGATTTTCAAGGTAAATTCCAAACACATTGGCTTGGGCCATATGAAATTGTGAAATTTTTTGACAATGGAGAAATAAAAATTAGGACAATAGATGAAGAAGAGGTCAATTTTCTTGTGAATAGTAATAGATTGAAGCTGTATCATAAGCCACTTTCAAGAGAAGAATTTGACAAGAAGTTCCAGGAAAACAATGATGTGAAGTTAATGAAGAAGAATCTTTCTTCTTCATCAACTTAATTGAATTTTCTGAAGTCATTTTATTGAAAAAAAAAGAAGTATAAACATGAAAACTAATCACTGATTAGCATGTTTATACAGAAAAGGTAGAGTGAAAATTAGAATTTTTCTGACACTTTAGCTTTTCAAATTTGTTCTTTTTCTGCAAGCAGTTCCATTTCACTTATGGTCCATCTCATTTCATCCATCCATATTCCGTTTCATTCATTCATCCATACTCCATTTCATTTATTCATCCACACTTCATTCATTTCACCCCATGGTCCACCTCATTTCCATCCCAGATTTTTAAGTTTGATGTTTTTCTGCAATTGAATAATACATATCATAAATTGCAGGCCACTTCTCATACTTCACTCCATTTCATAAGTTGTGATACATTCCACTCCATTATTCACTTCATTCATATTCCATTACACCATATTTGATTATCCATCTTCACTCATTCCATACAACATTCCATTCATGCTCCAAACCATTCCATTTCATGTTTCAAGTCTTCTACAGGTACATTCTGCAATTAGTTAGACATTATGTAGCCAGTCATACATTCTGCAGCCAGACAGACATTCTGCAGCCAGAGATCCTGAAAGCAATGTCCAGTAATCACCTGATCTGCAATAAAATGATCCTCCATATCCATGACAACAAGAAAAATCAAGGGAGTTATGAAGACTCAAAAAGTAATGATTTTCAGGGGAGAACAAAGCATATAAATATCACAAAAATCAGAGGAAAGGCAAAGGTAAAAGTTCTGATTATAATGACATATCATGAACAATTTTAGTATAGTTAAGTTATGAATAATTCAAAAAGTTGTTTTAATTTATTTTGTTGATCATGCCTAACAAACCTCCCGTAGAAACTTTGGATAAAATTCCTTCTATTCCACCATTTCAAATCCCATATCCGATCATCATTTAAAAATCTAAACGGTTAAAGTGCTGAAGTGATTGGATTATTCACGTCACTAGGCCAAAGCATTTAATGATGATTTTGAATTTGTTACAAAATATCTCCACGGTATTTTCTTCTAGGATATATTTCAACTCATATACATCATCCTCACCTCATTATATTCATTCCGTAATCACTCCATATCATTCTTTCCCGTAGCCAACTCTTAACCATTTCAGTCTATAAAGCAGAGGAAACATCTATGGGGAAAAAACATCTCTGTAACAGTCATTGTCACCGTGAACAGAGGAGCAACAATTTGAAGGTTGGAAAGAGAAGTTATGGGTCTCATAGTGAGGACCGAACCGGTTGGAACTAAATACTTGGAAGGTTATCCTAAAATCAGAGAAATGTTACAGCAAGTAGGGTGGTTGCAATTCTTCGAAAAATTTAGTGGTTTTCACAAAGAGGTGACTAAAATGTTTGCACGGGTCCTTCAATGGAGCCGAGGTCAAGATAGGAGATATTCAATTCACCATTACAGAAGCCTCCATTGCAAAAGCAGTGGAATTTCCTAGACAAGGAGAAAGGTGGTTCAAGAATAGAGAATTTCATAACGAGGCATGGAAGTAGATACTCAAGTCACCAGGTATGGATGTTTCCATTTTTAAAAAGGGTATCCGTAGCTCCGCACTAAAGAACAAATGGAGGAACATGTTGCTTATCTTGCAAAAATTCATCACTTGTGAAGGAAGATATGGTACCTTCTATGTTTATAATATTCGGTTGATAATGCATTTCTTAGAAGAAGAACTCAATTTTCCCTTTTTCTTGCTTCATAGTTTAAAGAAAATGGCCTCAAGTGTTCAAAAGAGAGTTCAATTTCTAGAAACAACCTTATACCACCATTGTTTAGTCAAAATTTTGATTGAACATCATTTGAGAAAAATGGGAGATAATTGGGAAGAGTTCTTAGTGAGAAATCACTTTGAAGAACCCAAGGAACCTCCACCTGAAGACAAACCTACAAAAAGAAGCAGAAGATGGAAAACCTCCAAAACTGAAACTGGTAAAACAATACAAGAAGGTAGTGAAGAAATGATTTCTGAGAAATTGGCTCAGATTAGGAAACAACTTAAGAAAGAGAGGATAATAAGAAAATTTGCCAGAGAGAAAGGAGAAGGACCATCTCAACCAAGAAGGAGCCACAGACTTAGAGGGATACTAAAGAAAACAAAGGTTAAAAAAAATGAAGTCATAAACATAGAGGATGAAGAAACACCTACTGAGGAGGATTTTGATGAAGGAGCTCCTGAAATAGACCCAACACAGCAAGAAATTTACAACTATGTTGAGACATTAGAGAAAAGAGCTTCAGAAAGTAGAGACAGAACTCCTAGTCCACCAAAATCTGTAGTTGATATCCTAAGGAGAGATAAATATGAGTTAGAAATACTCAACAGGCATATCAAGAATGAGAATGAAATTCTGAGAGAGCAGGTTAAACTGAAAACTGATATGAATTCAACTCTGTCTCTACAAATGCAAAAGTTGCACAAGGCCAATGAAAAATTGAAGAAGAAAAATAAAAAGTTAACCAGGGCACTCACAAATTTGAGATTCAAGTTAGTCATAAGTAAGCCCAGAAGGCCTTTGACTACCAGGCAAAGCAGAATAAGAGGGTTGGATGTCCTTGCAGAGGTCTCAGAGTTCATGGAATAGTTGCATGAGGACATGCAAGAACCTAGCAGTGGGGGTATGTTGAGCTCCAAAGATGTTCTTTCTTCCACCACATTCCACTCCATTTCCTTTGTCCATTATTAATTACAGGCTCAAATGATCAATAAAATTAATCAAAATTGCTTTAAGAATGTATATCATGACTAACTTTCTATGTTTTTATGATTTTGTCATTGTAGTACTTTTAAACTAGATCTAGCTACAGAATGCAGACATTCTGTAGCTAGTTGCCGATTCTGCAGCTGTCTTCATGTCTACGCAGGTTCCAGGTGTCATCTCAGAGAAAAACACATATGGTCGTATTCCACATCATTCCCTCATCATTTTTTGCTCTCCACGAAGTTTGAACGGAATTCTGTAGGTGGTTATGCACGTGGGAACTCAAACTAGGAGAGAGACTCCTAATAGGACAAGGACAATCCAGATGTCCTTAATTATATTACGTGACCACCATCAGAGTCCTAGTTTGGTTTTTATTTGGAAAGAAAATTATCCCTAGGTTATCTCAAGACAGTTATGTAAATTTGTTACAAATATGGCTCGGGAAACCGAGGGACAAGGTTAGATATTGTGGTTGATTGCTAGATTGCAGAAGTCTGAAAACACTCTGTTTTGAAGTAATTTCTCTTTTAATGAAAGAAGTACCATTTCCTTGAAAGCGTTGAGTCAATCTTGAAGTAGATTTCGTGCTACTCCGGTGGTAGAGGGCCCCTGCTACCTGAGCAGCCTTGTTTATACGGTTTAGATAAGTATTTTAGTCTCGTTTTTCATTTCTAGCTTAAGCAGGTTTCTGAAGTTTATGTTTCATGCTTGTTTACATTAATCATCATAGCTAGACTTACTCTTATAAACTCTTCCAAAATATCATCACGATGAATAAGGCATAGTTGTGGTGTTGTAGATTTTAGTTGCATTTCCTTTCGAATGTTATGATTTATGCTTGTTTACACTAAGTGTCATAGCCGATCTTACTCCTACAAACTCTTCCAAAACATCATTAACAATGAATAAGAAACAACTGTGGTATCTTAGATCCTAGTTGTAATTGCTTTCAAATATTATGTTTATGTTCAATTGCATTGAATAATACAGCCATACTTGTTTTTACAAACTCTTCCAAAATATCATTCATATTGAACGAGATGGGCTGTAGAATTCCATAGACTAGCTGCATGTTAATTTAGTTATAACACTCCGGAGGTTGATTGCATTTAGTTTAGCTTTGTCAGTACATTTCAAGTTTGATAATGGCATTCTAGTTTAACTTTGTTCACTGTACTTCAAGTAGATTAGTAGCACTTTAGTTCAGTCTCAGTTCATTTTGTTTCAAGAAAAGATTAATGGCATTCTAGTTTAGTTGTAGTCACTGTATTTTAAGATTGATAGACCACATTCTAGCCTAGTGTTATCCATTGTATTTCAAGTAGTACTAGTTGTCAAAATTAGTCTCTTGACTTTCATTATTTACAACTTAATTTTGTTCTGAATTTATATTGATACACCATCACATGAACATGGGTCAGTAATATCAGTTTAAGGCTTTGATTATTCTGCAAATCTTTTACAAATTCACCTATAGCCTTTTTCCCAAACATTATTCTAGAAAATCTCTAAACTTCTGAATAAGGCCTAGTAGTGATAAGTCAAGTTGTAGAATAGGGTAACTTCAGCATCATAGGTTAATCTAGAATAGAAACCTTACTGTGTTACAAATAATCATTTTTTTTGTAATATTGTGAGTTGATTGTTTATTTAGGAGAACTTCACTTACACTTAACTTGTCCATTTCTCAAGCTCTTCCAACACACCTTTAATGAATGAATTGGATAAGTTCAAGCTCATGTTGTGATTTATTTCCTTGCAATGAAGTCATTATCAAGCTTTGCATTTGTTGTTTGCCATCCATAGTTTAGACTTTGTTTTGTTTTAATATAAACAATAGCTTCTTTTCACCAGCACTTAGTTCTTTCCCTTTTCAAACATAAAACCATAAAATCAAAAACATCATAAAACACTAAACACAATATAGTGAGAAACAAATACCTAGGCACATATAGTGCACCAAACTTCAGCAGTTTACTAGCCCTGGTTGACAATTAATGAACTCAATTTAGGAACACTAATTTGAGTACAGACACCAGCTACCCCATCGGTGGATGGTGTTATTGGTTCTGTTTCTCAAAATTCTCGGAAATCCTCTAATGGGAAGTAGAAGTCCAATTCTTCCAATAATTCTTCTTTTCCCGCCCCTCTGGATTCTATTAAAACTGCGGAGGTCAACACCGTTCAAGCTAATCCTACGGAAAAGGCCTCCAAAGGAAAGAAGAAGGGTAAAGGAAAATCCAAACCCGATGCCCCAAAACCAGAGTCTTCTAAACCTCGTGCCGACGACGGTTCCTAATGCAAACTGAAGTACCCCTACCTTATTTGTGAAGGAGACCATTATACCAAAGATTGTCCCCGATAATCTAAAGTTAGTCAACTTCTGAAGGGTTCCAAGGGGACTCCGGCAGTTCTCAAAGAACCGTTCCTGTCTCAGCAGACCAAGATGGTTGAGCAGCCTTCACCATCTGTACCATTTGGGTCCCAAGTCTTTATGATGAATGGTGCTGCACTTGTTTCAATTGCTACGCATTCGAAGGATTATGCTCGATCACGCCAGGTAGCTGGGAAGGAAGTCGTGGATGGCCCACCTCCCCCACCTATCTATGGTCCTTTAGAAATTGAGAAGCCCAGCGCTAAACCTGTTGTGAGGCCACCTTCTAAAGGTGTTTTGCGAAAATATTCCTATAACCCAAATTCTTGTGCCGCTAGCACTACAGTATTGTTGAGGATTTGGCACAGGCGCCTTATGCAATGTCTGCATTGGAAGTGCTTCAAAGTTTCCCATCACAACGAAAAGCTCTGTTGTCCGCAATCGGTGGAATCGATCCCACCGATTCTAATCTTCTCACCTTCGACCTCAAAAATTTTGTCCCCCGACTTCCACATCAAATCGCTCTTGTTATCCAAGTCGGGATCAATGGCCTCAACATCCATAGAGCTGTTTTGGATGAAGGTGCTTCCACCTGTGTTATGTCATCTACCTGCTGGAAGGCCATTGGATCTCCAGCTCTTACTTCGTCTCCCAATGCCATAGAGGCATTTGATGGTCGAGAATCAAAACCCCTGGGTGTTCTCGAGATTTTTCCGATTACATTACAGGGTAAGACAGTCTACGTAGAAGTAGAAGTGGTTGACGCCAAGCTCAAATACAATCTCCTTCCTTGTCGCAGTTGGACTCACGCCATGCTATGCGTTCCGTCCACCCTCTTTCGGCTTCTGAAGTTCCCTCATGAGGGAAAAATTGTAACTATGGATCAGTTGTATTTCTTCACCTCATCCTCCGAGAACAACGTTCCTTACATGGATCAGATCCCAAATCCCCCCGACAGTGTAGGACTCAGCCTTTTCAAGGACCCCGTCCTCATGGGTATTTTTCTCGCACCACCATCGCACACCATTAAAGTTAACATGATCTCTAGGTCAGAAGACCCTTGGATCATCCCTTCACCTGAACAGGTGACCTCTTTCAGAGAATCGATGCCTTTAACTCTAGTTGAGATTAATTATTGCGAAATCGTCGCTGCATCTGATCCTCCTCCTCCTCAACATGCTCCTTTGAGCATGGATCTGGATATATATTCTCAATCCCCTTGGCTCGGTGATGTAGATTCGCCTGACCCTTTAAGAGAAGTCTTCCCTTCTGATGAAGCTATTGTTGAAACAATGTCTCTTGAAGATATCCCGTGGAGCGACAGACATCATCGTTCCTCGTTCATGCCCGACCTAGGGGCAATGTCTGATTGTCTAGAGCGCTTCGCATCTCAAGTTCCCACTTCGCCTTTTCAAACACCGATATTGATTCATGAGGTCCTTTCGGAGGGAAACCTGAGTAACATCACTCAAACCATGCTAATCGACATCTCCGTCAAACCGGGGATAGTCGAGAATATTCATGTGGGAGTGACTTGTTCTCTCGAAGAGATACAAGTTTATACGAACCTTTTTCGCGAATTCAGAGATGTTTTCGCATGGTCCTATGAAGAGATGCTTGGGATTGATCCCAATATAGTCATGCATGAGATTCCTACCTATCCAGGTGCGAAACCCGTGCGTCAGCGTCTACGCCCAGTGCATCCCTGAAAAGCCACAGCTATAAAGGCAGAAGTTGAAAAACTTTTTAACGCGGGCTTTATCTATCCAATTCCCCTCACAGAATGGGTTTCAAATATTGCCCCTGTAGATAAGAAGCAAGGCACTATACGGGTCTTTTTTGATTACCCATACATTAATTGGGCCTATCCTAAGGACAATTACCCCACTCCTTTTATAGATCTGATCATTGATGAATGCACAGGGAGTGAGATTTATTCCCTTATGGACGGTTTCTCTGGGTACAATCAAATCAATATTTTACCCGCTGATCAACATAAGACTGCCTTTATCTGTCCGTGGGGTACTTTTGCTTACAAAAAGCTCCCGTTCAGTTTAAAAAACGTTGGGGCCACTTTCCAGCGTGCTATGTCTTATGCTTTCCATGACATACGTCATATTGTTCAGCCATATCTGGAAAATTTTCTAGCCCATTCAACTCGGCGTGAGGACCATCCTGAACACCTCCACCAGATTTTCCTCCGTTGCAGACGTTACAATATTAGGCTCAATCCTCATAAGTGCGTCTTATGCATGGATTCTGGTCATCTTTTGGGATTCATCGTTTCTAAAGATGGGATTCACCTTGACCCCCTCAAGGTCGAGGCCATCGTTAACCTCCCATCCCCTTCCTCATTACATCAACTGCAGAGTCTATAGGGGAAAGCCAACTTCTTACGGCGCTTTATTCTGAACTATGCGGAAGTGGCCAAGGGGTTTACGTGACTTTTAAAACAAGACGTTCCCTTCCATTGGGACGAGATTGCCCATCGATCTTTTGATAAGCTTAAAACGTTGCTCGTTAACGCTCTGTTGATATGTCCTCCCAACTATCATCGCGATTTTACCCTTCATCTGGCTGCTGCATTTAGCACGATAGCTATGGTTCTAGTACAGGATGACGATGATGGAAATGAACACGTAGTTTACTATCTATCTCGGAATATTCTCAACACGGAAAAGCACTATGCCCACGTCAAGAAGTTGGCACTCGCTGCAGTCCAGGCCGTCCAATGATTCCGCCATTACATCCTATTGTGTACGATAACCGTGGTTTGTGACTGCAACCCCATGAGATATATCTTGTCTCGAAAATTGTTGGGGGGAAAGTACTCCAAATGGATTGTAATCCTTTAGGAGTTCGATTTAGAGTTTACCACTGCTAAGTCGACGAAATCATTGGTTTTTGCTTATCTTCATTGCTCTCTCCCGACATACTCCATTCCATCCCAATCCGAGGATCATATCCCAGATGAAACACTCTTTCTTATCAACACTCGTGATCCTTGGTACGATGACATCATCGTCTATCTTCAAACATCCAAATTCTAGTTTGAATTGACAAAATATGCTCGACGACGAATTTGGCATCAATCTCAACCATACCGCATTGTAGGAGATACCTTGTACCGTGTCGGAGTTGATTCTGTGCTCCGCCGGTGCTTGACCCTAGAAGAGGCTGAGAGAGTCCTGAATGACTGTCATAGTGGCACCTGTGGTGGTGGCATGTCCAGATATGCCACCACCCAGAAGATTCTGCGTGAGGGTTACTTCTGGCCGTCTATATTCAAAGACTGTATTGTTGCAGTCCGAAAATGTCATGCATCCCAGGTCTTTCAGCGCAAGATGCACGCGCCACCCCTACCCTTGCATCCTATCATTACCGTAGGCACTTTTGCTAAATGGGGCGTAGATTTTATGACATGTAACCCTCACTCGGCGGGGGGGCATGCTTATATAATCATTTCCATGGACTACTTCACTAAGTGGGCCGAAGCGATGCCTACATTAGCTGCTGATGGTAAGACAACTGCCCAATTCCTTTTCAACCATGTTATTACGCATTTCGGAGTCCCTCAAGCCATTGTCACCGATCATGGCACTCATTTTCGAGATTACATGATGGCTGAGCTGACATCAAATTTGGGCTTATGCCATGATAGCTCAACGCCATACTACCCCTAGGCGAATGGCCAGGTTGAGGCCGTAAACAAGGTTTTAGTCACGATGCTTCAACGAACGATTGGTATCCAAAAATCTAACTGGCATCTCCAATTATTCTCAGCTCTCTGGGCTTATCGAACATCTGTAAAGAGCGCAACCAGATTCACACCTTTCCAATTGGTGTATGGTCTGGAAGCGACTCTCCCGGTTGAATGCGAAATTCCTTCTTTGAAGTTAGCTGTGGAACTATTGCCCGACACTTTTCCGAAGGAAGAACATCTCTTGTATTTGGAATGACTGGATGAAACCCACTGCTTAGCTGCCTTGGTCATTGAGGCACAGAAAAAGCGGGTCAAAGCCCACTTCGATCAATCGGTTTCTCCACATTCTTTCATTGAAGGGGACCTCGTCCTCCTATATGACCAAACACACGATAAACTTGGAGCGGGAAAATTCCAGCCCATGTGGCATGGGCCCTATATAGTTAAATGAGTATTAAAAAATGGGGCCTATGAACTTATCGACTACGAAGGTGTTCCTCTGGCGCAGCCTAGGAATGGGCTGTACCTCAAAAAGTACTACGCTTGAGATATTCTTGTGTGGTGTGTATGTACATAAGTGAGTGATTTCATTTTTGATGCATGTGTGGTGTGGTGTGCTTTGTAAGAATATTTCTGCTGATTGGGTCTTCCTGATTGTGCAGATGTCTATTTCTCCTTTTGTCGGTTTTGCGGATGGTGCCTCCCGCAGTACCAGGAATCTGTCCTCGGCAGCCTGGGTAATCTACGATCCTACTGGTGAGTTGGTCAATTTGCAAGGTGTTTGTCTAAGGCCTACCACAAATAATGTCGCGGACTATAGTGCAATTTTGGAATTATTGAACGAGGCTGTTAACCTTGGTATTCGTGTATTACTTGTATATCTGGACTCGTAGCTTGTAGTATTACAACTTAATGGTCATTATTCAGTTAGAAAAACATCCATTTTACGACTATATCTACGTATTCATTTACTGGAAAGAAATTTTGATTATATTACATATCAACACATACCCAGACACATGAATGTGTTAACAGATGCAGTAGCTAATATGGTTTTGGATAGACATTTACGCAACTTGTAAAAACATCATCATATGTAAAAAGATCCATCCAGAAATAGATATATGTATATATGTCGAATAGTTTGCAGTTTGTGTACATCACATAAAATAAAAAATATACATGTTTGTTTTAATAATAACCAGAGACAACATGTCTCTCAAAAATATGCATATAAAATCCCTAGATGACTAATCAGCGTGGTGCTCGTGGTAGCATGTCACCACGTGCACCAATCGCCTCAGTAATCGATGGAGGCGACTTGGCACCCCCACAGTGTGTCTCTGGTAAACCATCGAGACGTCTTCTAGCCGTGCGTAATCCAGGATCCCCCGAGCGATACCCTCTAGGTTCTGGATGAGCTCGCTCCCTTCGCCGCCCTCAGCTTGAGGATCGTGTGCGAGAGGGGTCCTTCGTGCAATGGGCGACATTTCGGCAGGCCTCTCTGGGCCAACATCTGCATACATATAGAATTGTTTGTTAGAATAGGCATGTATCACAAAAAAATCATAAATACATAAAATCAAAAAGTGTCTTACCTAGCTCCTCATCCCAGTCATCCCTCTCCGGGAGTGGAATATCTGGGTCTCCCGTGAAGTCGGTACCGGCATAGGGCCAGTCCTTAACAATGATTAGTTGTCTCCGTAGCCATACAAAAAACTCGGGCCTCCAGGACATCTGCTGGTCCCTTCTTGATCTGGGCATGAGTGTTGCCCATCGAGCCATCCTCGGCTCCGTCAATGATGGCTCGACGACTATCACCCCCTGGCCCTGGAAAATTGGTAGTCGTTTAAGAATGAACGATACCTGAATGGAACCGTACCCAAACTGTTTTAGTTTTGCCTTCTTGCACTTCGTCAGCTGCCGTTTGATGTTCATTGTTATGGTAGTGGCCCAATCAAAAAGTGTTAGGTTCATGCATTCAGATGCTAGTAGGAGCTGTGATTTGGTTGCCTCGTGTGGTGCCTGCGACCCCGTACCCCGCATAATGGTGTGGAGCACTACTCGGAGTGCTATATCAAGGACCGTGTTGATATCTACTTTCCCACTGCGTGATCCTGTCCATGCCCTTGGGCACACTCTTGCCAACACCATGTCCATTTTCTCACCAGAAGGTATACTCCCTGTCATGATCAGCACTGGACCTCTGTGGAACAATCTAGTTATGAAATAAACGTCAGAGACCTCAAGTTCCAACACTTGGTCTCGAAGCCTAAACACTTCTTCGTTCTCGTCCCAAATGCTAATCAAATACTTCAATAGCTCAGGTTTTTCTCTCAAACATGGTGTTAGGAAGAAATTTT
Organism: Pinus albicaulis; assembly: GCA_034641835.2. Lineage (NCBI taxonomy): Eukaryota > Viridiplantae > Streptophyta > Pinopsida > Pinales > Pinaceae > Pinus > Pinus albicaulis. Next base: position 943,657,725 of record CM076578.1, read on the forward strand.
TGAGACCACAGTTTCGGAGAGTGTTCATGCATGCTTCATTCTGCATGGCCATTTCATCTTCTTCACCATTCTCCCTTTCCTTCCACTCGATCACCATTGTGGCTGTGTATCTGCACCAACATGGTCATAAACACCTCATTAGATCTCTACAACATTCAGAAATTCATCTGATTGGCTCACATTTTGATAAATTGAGGCGAAAGTTTGAGTTGCGCCATTGGCGCGACCCCTTTGCTAAAAGGAGCCAATTGGCGTGGGTCCATGCTTGATACTCGCGCCAATTGGTCGAGCCCTAATTTTGCAAATGGTCCCCCCAGGGATAAAAAACACAATGGAAATCTACAAAAAATGAATCAAAACAAAGCTAGGGAGAGCGCCTCTTACCTGGAACGAATGAGAACCAGAATGACGTACTGGATTGATCACAATCGCCACCGCAAGTTTGCACAACAAAACCTCACTGTTGCTCTGACAAAAGGTAAATGGTAAAAGTGAATATGTTTTTACTATTTTTGGCATATTTATAACTTTTCAAAGTTAGTCATTTTTCCAATAATTTATTATATTTTGTCGAAAAATGGATTTTACGCTCGCTCTCATGTGCAGCAACAGGTTTTTACGCAGCTTGGATGACGATAAGAGTTGTATTTTATACTTTTTCGGACTCGGTAAAAACACGAAAAAGTTATTTCTGGAGTCATCTTTCAACTCTTTTCTGACTCTCTAAAAATGAAAAGATTGCCGAGTCGCTTGTCGTTTTGATCTCGTTAAATTGGTTGCGAAACGACATCTACCCAGTATACGTTTACCCCTTTTTCGGGCTGGGATAGATTATTAACAAAAAATGAATACCCTAGCCTATCGTGACTAGGAGGCTTTCTCAGACACAGTTTTCTACCTTTTCGGATGTGAGGAACAATTTACGAAAAGGTACTGTTGGAGTTTACTTTTCCACTGTCTTTTCAAACTCTTTAAACATGAAAATACGCCGAGTTATTCCTTTGTCAGACTCGTTAAAACCTGATGACATCGGATTCAGTCGTAATGACGATATTCAAGTTTCTCCTTCCTAGGGCTCATTAAATTTAATAGGATGGATTTTTCCAAAGGACGAACTTATATCACAAGCATATGCTATCCCCTTCAAGCTTGTTTTCAAAAATAATTGGGGTACTTGCCAGAAATGGTGGGGAAAAATTGGACCCAGTATCATCGTCATGTCAGCAGTATGTCGCTCTTGAACATGGCACTTGTCTAAATTTGTGTCGGGTTGGGGACATCTCATCTCATTCTCTCCTTGCCTCCGTGGGTTTGGGTAATCCATTTTGACCTCTCATCTGCTCTTTTCCTTGTCATCATGACCTTTGATCTTTTGATGTCAAATACTGCCAAATCCACTGTTGTGCCGCCGATATGTTCAAGAGAAGTTGACCTCTGCAGTTTCAACATTCCTCTGATTCTCATCTGATCCTGATTCAAAAACATTATATTCCTTTGTCTCACGTCGATGATGTGGGAAACATTATGGCCCACCTTCAATCAAGGTCACTTCCTGTCGACTTCAGCTCATTATCCATGAAGCTGATATAGAGACTCCCTTTCGGTACCTTGGAGCCTGTATGCCTCAATGGCAGGTTCTTCGCATTCGATGCAAGGTTTTCATCATTGACATTCAATCAGATGATTCTGTGGGTGTTCGATGCTAGCTCACTGTTCACATTCTGTGGATTGTACCTATAGTACCTTAAGGACCATTGTCATTATTGGTGGTTCCTCTCGCGTCTGTTAACAGCTTTCATCATTGGCTGGTAATCAGACGATGTTATTGCATGTTTGACTTCAGCTCATATATTCACATGCTTGAACTTGTACTATGTTCGGGTCGAGATGGAGCGCAAGACCATGGATTTTGTCTGTTGGAATCTAGGCTGTGATTTTGGGGATTCTCATGATTGGTTACATGACTCACTGATTGGATGGCTACAACCATACCTGAGTCTATTTATCGATCCTCACTGGATGGCTACGTCCATGCCTCAGATCTTGATTATTATATACTATATTATGGATGTCTGCGCCCATACCACATATATCATGTATTTGAGATATCAATTGTACTTGTCTACGCAAGTTTTCCAACGGCAGTGTTTTCAGTTGACACATGATTCTCGTAAAGAATTTCACCCCTCTCTCTCTCTCTCAGGCCTCATGCTTTAGGGGGCATATGTTACACAGTAATTTGTCACCATCCCTGCTGCCGTCACGATCACTTTGTTGAGCCCTGATAGGCGGCTTGTGGTGGTGAGACGGCCTTTCATGGCATATATAACAGAAATCATTCCCACAAAGAGCAGTTTTCACTGTGAAAACCTAAAAATAGCCCTTTTCCTTGGCATGACAGCCAGATTTCGGTATCGCCGATCAGAAATACACAAGAGAGGCAGCAACCAGCATACGTACGGAGTGTGTGCTACGCCAAGGTTAAAGTTGTTTTTTAAAAATAAATGGTGGAGAGTTTGATTGCGACAGCAGAACGAGTCTCTAAAATGAGTTTGGAGGTTTGGCTCCAGATCTCCATGTAGGGGAAGTGGTTTTCCACCTATCATGGAAGCTTCCTTGAGGATAGGGCCAATCCCACCATTGTAGGGATCCCAACTCCCCTTCCATCTGTAAACGTATTTCGCTTGCAAGCCCTAGCACAGACGGTGGAATCGATGGCGGGGGCTGCGTCGGATAGCCAAGAGAGCCTTGTCCCATCCCGACGAGCTTCTTCAAGACGTGCTCCACTGTTGAGCCGCCGAAGGAGGATCCAACGTCAGAGCTCAGGTTGTATCTTTATTTCATTGTGATTAATAATAAACGACTTCGATTATGGTTCCATTCATATGTTCATGTCTTATGTTATGAATTGTATCTTCTCTGACTGATACATAGTTGCATATATTAGGTTTTACGCATGTGTGTTGTTGTTTCTTTGTGTACGTGCAGGTGTTCGAATGTGCCTAACGGGAGAATTTTGATTTTCCAAAGCGAGGGATGGAAGCGCCATCTTCTATGTAAGCAACGACAACGTAGGACTTAAGGTAGGCCTCTTGTCGCGTCTTGGTATTTTGTAACTAGGAACCTGCGTCTTAGTGTGACTCGGTTGTTGCTAGACTCGATCTGGGCTAGTAGGGATCGCCTTTGTCCGCAGAGGGGATTTACCTCTCCAACAAGATCATTGATAATGTTTTGTTTAGAAAAAACTATGAATTTGTACTATTAATATGCCTTGAAAATTCTGAGGCATAGAAGGTTTTGCAGGAACTCCATGATGGACCCGTAGATGGACATTTCAGAGGAGATACCACCACACACAAAATCCTTCATGCAGGATATTATTGGACAACACTGTTCAAAGACTCATGCATATGTGAGAAAATATAAAACATGTGAAAATGCTGCTGGAAGATAAAGAAAACCAGCCTTACCCTTGCAGTTGGTCAACATTAAACAACCTTTTGAGCAATGGGGACTGGATATCATAGGTGATATTGTTCCTAACTCATCCAAACATCATAAATACATTATCACTGCAACATACTATTTTTCTAAGTGGGTGGAAGTTGTTCCACTAAAGGTAGCTAATTCTTAAGCCATCATTGAATTCATTAATCAATTCATTATTACCAGGTTTGTCTTACCTAACATTCTTATGTTTGATAATGCATCTTATTTTCTGGGTAATAGTATGACTGGATTTTCTCTCAAAAGAGGTTTTAAACTTAAATATTTTGCTAATTACTATCCCCAAGGGAATGCTCCAGCATAATCAAAAAATAAAAACCTCATAAGAATCATAAAAAATACTATTGACCAAAGCAAAAAAAAATGGCATAAGTATTTAACATTTGCACTATGGGCAGATTGAATTACTCAGAAGGCCTCTATAGGCACTTCTCCATTCAATCTAGTTTATGGGAAAGAAGCTGTAATTCCGTCAAATTTATCTCTTCCCTCATTAGCCCTAGTTCAATTTATTGATGAAGTACCTTCTTCTTCCTTACATTTAGGAATGTCCAAAATCCTTAAACTTGAAGAGGAAAGGGAAAAGGAAAAATTAACACATGCTCGACATCAGTATATTGTTAAAAATTGTTTTGATGCAAATTCTATTCCCCCAAAATCTTCTTAGGTTGGAGACCTCATCCTTAAGTGGGATAAGGCACATGAGGAAAAGGTAAGTGTACCAAATTCCAAATAATGTGGCTTGGACCATTTCAAATTACAAAACAAATTGGCCCATCAATTTTCATATTACAAGATCTTCAAGGAAGAAAAGTTTTTCTTCCTGTCAATGGGCTGATTTTGAAAAAAATATTTTCTTAGAAGAACATCTCTTCTAAATGTATCATACTTATATATATATATAGGGAATGTGTTTGATTACATATTTATTTCATAAACCACAAATCTTTATGAATTTTTATTTTGAAGAATAAAAATCCTTGAGGAAATAATTACAAACCCAAAAAATGGACGAATACTATATAACTCTGATTTATTTTTCCATTGAAATTGTAAATTTCGTAAACCTGAAAATTCATAAAGTCTTTTACTCTGTCATCATTCAGAAAAGGTTCATTTTTACAAAGTAAAGACTAATTGTCACTAAGCATATTTAACTCAAAACTGTCATCCAAAACTCTTAAATATTCAATGATTCTCCCCATCAATTAATTATGATTTTTCTAGAGTGTAGTTCAAAAATATAAAAAAACTAAAAAAGGATAAGAGGTCTCATCACGAGCCTACTTACCATGATCAAGGAAAAAATAGACTGACATTACAAATATTGCATATTAAACTAGGGTAATGGCTTATGATTATTAAAATAACTGTAACACAAGGGGTCTCATTACGAGCCAACCTGTTCAATCCAATTATAAACAGTGAATGGCATTGTCACTTTCTGGTCTCCAAGCTAGGACAATGACTTTTTAAGAACAAGAAAAAAAACAAACTATACAATTAAGGATTTATCTCTAAAGATTGTAATAATAGATGGATGGGATATTGAATCATTAATGGTTAAAAGGTAACCCTGTCGAGGCCATAAATGCTTGCTGGAAGAAGTGGCTCTACCTGTGACAAAATGAGTATATCAAAAGGCTAAGTTACAAAAAGCCACCTACTTTATCTTTTAAACTATTTAATGATTGATATAGAGGAATGCAAATTTTTATTTATGAAAGGTTTTTGAAAGATTAGCAATAAGATGAGTTTTTTTTATTTAGAGTAATTTTGTTCATCCAAATATTTCGAAAACAATTTTCATTTCCTTAGTTATTTTTGCTTATTTAAAGGCATTAAGAAATTCATTTTTCAGAGATAACTGGTTCTTCTAATGAATCACCAATTGTTGTACTATTCAACAACCCCCATTATTTTAGAATAGTTGCCTTAGAGAAATAATGGGGACCCTTTTTAATTTTTTTTTAGTCTAGAATGAATAAAATCCTCAATTGATTAATTCAAATGGAAATAAGAGTTAAATTGGTTAAGTGACACCCTTTTGTTTAAAGGACATATAAGTAGAAAATTCAAAACAAAAATGCATGCAAATCGTAATCGCAAAATCGCATTGGCGGCATATGGATTTTAAAGCCACTATGAATGATTTGTGATGAGAAAACAATAAAAGACTTTAGTAAAAGAAAAAGGCTTCCACTTGAACGATATTTCAAGAAAATTAAACCACGAGACCCGTCACCGCCACGTAATCAAGTGCAAATCGCACATCCCATTTCTACCATGCCAACATTCAATTTGCTATTTACATTTCCTCGATGCGATGTATTCCATCACACCACACTCTCGCTAATAACAACTTCCTCCCACTATCCAATTTCGCCGAAATTGCGATTGCGATATCGCATCGCAAAATTCCATACTTTCCTTTCCCATTGCTAATATTTGAAGCCTTTAAAAGACTTTAAATATTTTGACTTGAACAGAGTTATAAACATGAAAAAGAAATTGATCGCAATCAGAAAAAAGTGGCTATTCGAAATTATAATAATTTCACACACGAATAGATCTGCGATGCGGAAAGATATTATTTAAATGATTAAATGATTACTCGAGAACGTGAACCCATGCTTATATTAATTCCATAACTTAAATGGTTTAACAACTCGAGCCTCTAAAAATGATTTGACCGCAAGAGTATTAATTTTTTTGGATTATCCCCGTGCCAAATTTTATTTGCCCATTATTTCCATCATTACACTACTATTGTATTGTAACAAGATTTCCCCTTTTTACTTATTGTTCTTGATTTTTCGTTGGCAAATCTAAACAAGCTCAGTTCCTCAGAAATGTCTAAGGCTGCGAAGAAATCCAAAAATCCCATGGCTCCCACTAATCCTGCAGCTTCTGCTAGTTAAGTAAAATAGATTCCCCCCTTATTCACAGATACAACATGCACATCAGAGAGTGGTTTTTCCTCTTGGGAAGTAATGTAAAGATTATTTGAAGATGAGAAACCCCACAGGGTTGAGAGAAAATCTACTGCAGATGTTTCTGATTCTTCAAAAGCTACTATAGTGGAGGTCACCAACTGTTTTCTGCACCGAATTGCTACACGCCCCAAGATTTTACCATATACAGATATGGTAAAAAGGATTTTTGACAACCTCAACATTGGAGACAAAAATTTCCTGACAAGTAGAGGTACAATGATAGGGTCGTTCAAAGCTGGAGATTTGAAGAAAACGTACCACATTCCAGACTTGAAGAAGGTATATGATAAAGATTTCCTAGCACAATTCACCAAGGAGAATGAGTTAAAATCAGACCCCATAAAGCAATGGAGGAGCAACCCTAACAAGCATAAACATGATGATAAGGGTATGTATTCCACTTATTCGCTCGTTGGTCCCTATTGTTATATTTATGCAATGATGTCTAGACTTTTCAGCCAACCTAATACCACTAAATTATCCGTTGCATGCGTTCCCCTTATGGATGTTGTTATAGACTCTTATATCATGGACTGGGGAACCATTTTGTCAAATAATATTGCTACCTAGATTGTTGAATATATAAAGAATCGTTCCATTTCATCTAAAAAATTTCCCCCATTTTATATGAGTTCCTACATTATGGATGTAGTATGTTTTACCTCAGATTAACCATGGGTTGGAAATGGACTACCCAAGACCCTACTCCCATTCTTGTCTATCATAGTATTCTATGGGAATCAAAATATGAAACTCATTTCTACAAGATCTGCCATGGAGTTATGCTCCCACTATTTCAAGATGTGTTTGATGAAAAGGCCCCAAGATTGTCCAAAGAAGCTCAAGCATACCTCACCTCTATTGGAAAATGGTTTGGTGAAGAATTGTTTACTTATGTCAGAGTTTTCAGGAGCTTAGCCAGACTGCATGTACTAACACTGTATGTTCTAGATAAACTTATCACAAGAAAAATTTCTTATCAGATTGTCGATAATGGATTGACTAAGGTTTTGAAAGAATCAAAGAAATCTTCGTGGCCCTCTTTTCCTATTCACTTTTTTGTCTCTGTGTTAGAAAATTTCAAGCATAAAATCAGGGTTAGAAATCAATCAAATCCAATGCTTGAAATTTTTACAATTTCTAACAGGAAATATGAACCAAACCAAGTTTCCTTCAGTTTCAAAACTCAAGTGAAAATAATACCATTTTTCCATGAAGATGATGATTTTTATGACTTGTTTGAGTGAGTTGATAATTATTCTATAGTGCAAAAATTAGCAGCATCATGCTTCAATCTGCAACAACTTTCAAAGTTAAAACATTACAGAAATAGAATATTAGAAGGGATTCCTTTAAATATACTGGAGGTATCCCAACCTATCTCACAGAAGGAACAACAACAGAGAAATTAGGAAAAGGAATAACCACCTAAGGATACTGAATTCCTTAGTGGAACAAAAGAAGACAAGTCTTCTGGAATTCAAACCAAATATCTTCTATTTCCAATTAACTTATATGATGTCTGGAAATATTTTAATCAACAACTGAAAGGAGACTAAGAAGTGGTGATCATTGATCATAAAAAAAAGTTGGAAACACCTCATGGTAAAATTCATAATCTATTTACTACTGGTTCAACTAACAAATAAGTTAACACAGAGGAATTATAATTTGTTCCGACCTACCGTTACATCATAAATTATGTTGAAAATTAAGGAAATACCTCGTTTAGATAAATTTTATAGCCCTGGGCATAGAGTTGTCATGATCAGGCAGAGAAAAAGGAGAAGAACAGAATAGTCACAAATCCTTGTTCCCAGGGATATCTCTATGGAAGTAGTTTGGAAGGACTCACAAGTAGATCCATCTTAGGATCTAACATGTTTGAATCAATTTGCAAGAGCATATGCATCTGTCACCATTGAAAAAGCCACTGGAGTTCATTAATTAGTCAAAGAAAAGGATAAAAGCATCCTTCAATTGGAACAAGAATTTCTAGAAGAGAAGCAAAATGTTAATCAACAATTACAAACGCAAGTGTCACAACTCCAACAGAGCTTAGATCAACTAAAACCGCAACACCAACCTGAAATTGCTGCTAAAGATACTCATATATACCAATTGTAATTCACTTTTGAGAAATTGAAAGATTATCCTAAAGTAGATGAATTAAAGAAGGAAGCTTTGAAACTAAATACCCTGTTGGCCCAACAACAAGTTCTTTTCTGCCAAAAAGTATCTAGTATTATTGAACTATGTGAGAAGAGTGATTCACTAATGTATGGAATAGATGACCAGAGGATCAAATTTGATGAAATTGATGACAAAATATCCCAATATGTCACCTGGAAAGATACTTCTGAAGGCCAAAAGGCCAATCTTAGCAGGATCAAAATTTCTAAAAAATAAATCTTATTTATTGATTGGGATATACAATTGAAATAGGCTGAAAGGGAAATTTACAAAGCCATAGATGTTGCCAACAACATTGTTGAAACAATTAGCCAAAATCTCATTGCTGCTAATCTGATTGATAAATTCCCTCTTGGTTCTCTACCTATTGTAAAATATTGATAAGAAAGTGGCAGGAAATGTCAAAGACAAAGGAAGAAAACATCAATAAATTGGAAAAGCTAGACTGGGAAAAGTATTGGAAGCACTTGGTTAAGCCACATAACCAATGGCTAATGTTTCATTGTTTAACTGACACTTCCTCTTACATGATACCTCCACTATCATATGTGGTTAATACAGGATAGTTACATGCCAGGCCAGGCCAACATCTTGAGGTTCAGCCAATGATCAACATCCTCCAACTAAAGGAACGAATGGAAAAAGAGACAATGATGCAATCCTGAAGCGAGTCATCCCACCAAATTCTGTTTCTATTTTAATTTCACTTAATTTAAGGAGAGTTGTTTAAACCTCCTCATCTCTTTGTGTAATTTATTTTTTTATACTTTTTATTATTATTATATAAAGCATTTCATGTATTTTAAGAAAGCGTCCTGAAATTTTGAAAATAAGACTTTACAGAAGTTGCACTTTTGTACTCTTAAAGTTTTTCTTAATAGAAAAGGCTGGACCAAAGACTGTTTTTCAAATGAGCAGAGTTAGCATATCTGTGGTAATTTTATCTTTATGTTGATATTTTGTTTAAAATGAGAAATAATTTATTTTCCTTATGATGTTTTGTTATATGTAGCTTTTTAACACAATCTAGCATTAATTCACTTCTGAACATGTTTGATTGCCATTTTTTATACATATTCAATACATGCAATAAATAGATGCGATATATACTTATTCAATTGATTTGATTAACTATTTAATCAAATCAATTATCTTAAATTGTTCTACATTTATCTAAGTGTTTGTTAAATCTTCATTTGAATTCACTGAAAGATCATCTTTTTAAATCACATATAACATAAAGATAATTCATCTTGGGATAGAGATAGGTATATATATTTTCTTTAAACTTGTTATCACTCCCATTGACCAAGTCACAATCAGTTAAAATACCACCCATCCACCAAATTATATTTCATTGGGAAACTGGTTCGATAAATCCAGTCAGAGCCATTATCTCAAACGAATAAGGGAAGGTTTTTAAGTCCTTGATTGGGTGGTTTTCCTCAATGTTGTTGCACCAATTTTCAGGGCATCAACAAGTTCCGAGAGAAAATTCCTGGTGATATAGAAAAAAACATACATGGTTTTCATTGAATGGATACCAGAGGAGGAGGGAGTGGGGCTCCATCCTATAAGAATGTGGTTATAGACAAAGGTAAAGGGATCTAGATGGGTTTTGGAGCACAAGGACATGCAAATGGTATGTCAGAGAAAACTGAGGGCTCAAGAGTGGCAAGCGGGAAAGGAAAAAGAATCAATGAAGACTGGGGCCCAACAGGAAAACAAACTGACCGACAACAAAAACAGAAGTCAATGGGATTTACAATACCATGTAAGTAAAAAATGACAGTGATACCAATGGTATTAATCATAGCTCTTGAAACCCAAACCTTCTGTTATCACACTCAAAATTTTCAAAATCTGTTTTGATAAGGTCACCATAGGTTTCATGTTATATCATGCTTGGGTCATGCATTTGATGAAGAATTTATAAAATCATGTTTATCCTATGTCAAAAAAACCATTATGAGTCATGTCATGCCATAAAAATCCATTTTATATCATTTAGTTTGTCATTCTCATGCTTTTTTACCACAAAACATTCCACTAGTCAGTTTTTCACAATTTCGTAGCAAATTACATGGTAAATCAACACTTTTTGATACGAAACTGCCTAAAACGGTTTTTGCTACGGAACTAGCTTATTTTTGCAAAGAAGTGTCATAACGGCGTGAGGTGTCAAATTTTGATGGATGAAGACAAAGGCAAGGTCAACTAAGTCAGTTTTCATAATTTCCAAGCATGCAAGATCATATTTTGTCTCATCATTGTTTTTGTGGTCACATGTGTCATCATCCTCCCTCAAATTGTTAAAGTACTTTTTAAACAAATCACCCAAGCTCCTCCTTGTCATTAAACCTTTAGCCTTTGCATGTAAAGCATCTTAGTGTCATCCTTGAAGATTTAAGCTTTGTGGCAAGTAGCTCACTGTCCAATTTGTCTTTACAAGTGTCACATTTTTAAGAGGGAAGCTTGGTTATAAAGGGAGATGGCCATGAAGGAGAAGGAATACACAGGAGCCTCTGTGGTTAGATAGGAGCTCATGGAACTTTATATATTTATGGAGGAACCTAGTTTTTCTGAAGCAGTCACCAATTGAGTTGGCTTGAATTTCTGCTAGAGCTAACAAGGAATTTGCTGTGTTTTTGGATTGTGTGAGCAGCCAATTTCAAGAGAAGATTATGGATGAAAAAATATGAATTATGAAATATTGAGAGAGGTTATTGTCAAGTATAGAAAAAGGAAAAATAACCTCCAATTTTCTCATAGGTGCTACCAGTTTGGAGATCCGAAGATGTCTTTGGGACCTATGTTCATAATCCAGAATTTTCTTGTTTTATACATGTTTTTCTAATGCAGATTCTAGACAGCTGGAGAGGGTTTTAAAAAAAATAAGAGAGGTTTTTCTTAAGAAAATGCTAACCTACAAAAAATTCTTTCAGTTTTTCAACAACTATCAAGGATAGGGAGATGGGAGCTCATCTCTGAACCCTATGGTTTCAGGAAAAACATAGTCATTTTATTGGTAAATAAACTTGCTTAAGGTGAAAATGATGCTTTTTGAAGAGGGTAAGTGGCAAGTTTTTCTTATAATATTTCATTATATCACTTTTTAGACCTACAGGTGAAATTTAGAAGGTAAAGGAAGATTTTTAATTTTCTCCATAATCAGGTAGTTTCGTAGTGTGCTCCAGGCTTGAAGCCAGAAAAACACTACGAAATTTCTGAAGATGCTATTTTCCTTTAAAGGGTGGTTAAAATTGAAATTAAATCTTGGGAAAATTTTGTATTAGCTCTTTAAACATATCAAACAGATCCATGAAAGAAAAGAGAGCTAAGAGGTGGTGGAAATGAGTAAATAAAATTTGCTACCAAAAGTTGCTACGAAACTGCCTTGTTTTCCCCTGTTTTAGCAACAAGTTAAATTTTGAAGAAATTTCAGTTTGAAAGGTTGCATTAAGGGTCAGTTGATCATATGGAGAGGTCAAAGGTGGTGAGAATAATATTTTCATATAGGTTTGGTCCACGGAGTTGTTCAAGTCATCTTCAAATTACCATTCATTATGGAGGTACTTCATTATATGAGATGGAAACAACTCCTGAAAAATAGTAAGAACAGTTTCATGAACCCAATGAGGATATTTATGTTTGATTGTGATCAGTGTGGTTAAAGCACATGTTTCTTATCGATGTAGTTGGATTATCCTTTAAGATAAAGATGTAATAAATAGGTGGTTGAGTGATGTTAGGACTCTAACTCCTAAGTTAGTAAGTGTCAGTTTCTAGTTCCAAATATCTAGTTTATGGTTAAATTAGGTGTCAAAGGAAGCATTTAAAGGCTCAGATTTGTTAAGAGTATCAATGTAAATATACCTAAGTCTATTTATAGACAAAAGGTGGAAGGAAAAAAAGGGGTTGGAAGATGTTACTTGTGATTACTACTATTGTAAATTGTTTTGATCAGTAATAAATAGTGGTTGTGGGATTTCTCCTTCACCTGAGATTCATTTGATGTTTTCATGAACCTTGTCGTATGTATATTTCAATATATTAATGTTTGATTACTCAGAATTCGTGCTTCTCATGCTCTGACTTACTTCAATCATTAAACTACTATATATCTTTCTCAATATCATGTTTTCAATATCTTAATGTTCATTACTCAGAATTCATGTTTCTCATGCTCTGATTTCCTTTGAACATTTATCTATTGAGTAAATTCTGTGTGTGTTTTTATTTCATTTAAATATCTACATGCTTCAGCTTCCACAAGGAGAGCCATTGTCATTGAGTTCCCTAGCACTGACTCCATAAGCCCAATGGTAGCAATATTCTACATTTTCCACCTGAAATAATATACAATCAATTCATTATCATAGAGTTAGCCATCTAATAGAGTTTTCATTGCAAATCCTTTGATAAGCTAAGAGAGCCCTCTCAGGTTGAAGAGGCTAATCTTCAGTAAAAAGCTGGTTTGAAATAGTTACTTCAAGTTGACCATTGCAGCAGCCCAACATGACTCAATTTGGTGATAACACCTTCATACAAAGAATGAGATCAAATGTGGTCATGTGTAAATTCATGGGGATTTGGCCCACAGAAAAATCCTTGTGTGATTGGATCACACATCACTAGAAACCAAGGGGGGAAATATAACTGCACTTAGGGTCAAAAGGATTCTTCGCAGTGGTATTTGCTAATATGGAAGGAAGAGATCAGATCTTTGATGGTGGCCCATACTTTTTTACATTAGCTAGTTTGTATATGTGTTTGTGTATGGAAAAATTCACCCTAGAGAAGGAAACCTTCACATGCCTCCCGGTATCGGTCAGGTTGTACTCCCTTCCTCTAGACTATTGGATTCCTACAACCTTAAATTTAATAAGAGATTCCTTGGGTAAATTCATTAAAATTTCAGAAGCCATGCTACAAGGAAGGTACACAACATATGCCAATCTATGTAGAAATGGATGTCTCTAGAGCCCTGTTGGAAACAATCAAGCTAGAGTTCAAAGATGAATTTTGGCGGCAATCAGTGGACTACGAACAAATCCCTTTCAGATTTCGGAGATGCCATGAACATGGCCGCCTGATAAGGGAATTCCCACAAAGAAAAGTGGAAGAAAAGTCCAAAGGGAAAAATAAAAAATATGCAAAGGGTTTTATCAAATCTAAGCCAAGGGGAAGACCTAATAAAAGACAAAAGCAAGGTAATCAGGTAAGGAGAACTCAAACAAAAAACTTTGAAATACTGTCTGAGGAAAATTCGAAGGAGCAAGGAAGGGAAGACGAAGAAAAAAAGAACAAAGAAGATATCAGATAGGAGGAAACGGGGCGGCATACTGAGGACTATGAGAAGCAAGTGAATATCCTAGATCTATCAAAATATTTTGAGGGAGACGCGAAGATGACCCCTAGTGAGGTAGGAATAGAGGGTCTAGAATGGCATGAGTCAATTGAAAGGGAAGGAATCAACCTCCAATATTTGTTGGAACAGGAAAATAATCAAGGCATAAAAGCAATTAATGAGGATGAAATAAACATAATCCATTATTTACACTTGATGAGAGAAGGGACGAGATTAAGAGGGTAGAAAAGAACACATCTATAAAACGTAGGAGGCTCTGCAAAGGGGTCTCATCTAGGAGTTAATTAAATGGATTCTCATACAATGCTAGTGCCGTGACAAAGCCAAAAGTAACGTCGAACAATGTTTCCCTAAAGGAGCTGGGAACTATGTTAATTAATTCAGGTAAGATGAGAGCTCTAAGCTTGCCCTCCTCCACCCATAATTAATCATGAAAGTTTTATCTTGGAATATAAGAGGCATTAGTAGCCTTAGAAAACAAAGGTTGTTAAAAAAAATATTCAAATGGAACAACCTGATTTCCTTTTTATTCAGGAATCAAAATTTTATGTAGGAAAAATAAATGAATTATGCAAGAAACTAGGAAGACTGTATGACTCAATAGAAGTGGAAGCGAAGGGCTTGGTTGGGGGTTTGGTAATCTGCTGGAACCCCCAATCCATGATTATTATAGATTATAAATCCAACATAGCATATATGTCATTAGAAATGCAAGTTATAGGAACCCTTGGCACAATGGTTCTCACTAATGTGTATGTGCCTTAAAGGCTCGAGGAAAAGATCAATATGATACATAATCTAATAAGCATAAAAAGAATGAAAGGACACCTCCCCTGGGTGGTGGTGGTGGTGGGGGGGGGGGGGATATTTTAATATGATAACCTACTTTCAGAAAATAAAGGGGGAAAAAGAAGAATAAATAGAAATTCAGAAGAATTCAAGGAATTCATAGAGGAAACCAGACTCATAGACATGGAAACAAAAAATGGATGCTTCACATGAAGCAATAGGCAAAAAGGGAAACATCAAGTGGTGTCCAAGCCTGATAGATTCTTGATTTCGTAGGATTTACTAATGAGAGGGGTATATTTGGAAGCAAAATTTTTTCCCTGTGGGGTTTCCGACCACTGGCCAGTGCTATTAATTATGCAACTAGTAGGAAATCCTAAAAATAGACCCTTAATATTTGAAGCATTCGGGTTAGAGCATCCTAACTTCATATATAATATCAACACGTGGTGGAAGGAAAGCATCTTTGACAGTGGATCAAAGATTTTTACCCAAAAATCCAAACCAAACTACATCAAACTGAAACTAAAGCACTGGAAAAAATAGAGTTTGGAAACATATTTCAGGAGAAAAAGGATTTGGAAAAGAAAATGGAAGTCCTACAACAACGCTTAATATCATACCTATATTTAGAGGGAAACAAAGAAGAGGAAATGAAGCTACTAATGAAATGGGAGGAGAGATACAAACAAGAGGAAATCCTCTGGAGGTAGAAATCCTTAGTTCTATTACTCAGAGAGGGAGATAAAAACGTTTAATTCTTTCACCTATCAACAATATAACATATAAACTCTAACAAAATCCTCAGAATAAAGGATGACATAGGGAAGATCGTTGAGGCTCACCAGCACATAGAGGAGGTCCTATTTCAACACTTTAAAAAGATATCTAAAGATCCCCAGGTGTAGAGAGGGGAATATATTCAAAGGATAGTGAGACACATCCAAAATATACTCATTGAGGAACACAATAAAAACCTAAATAAGCCAGTCTCTATGGAGGAAGTGGTTTTGGAAGTTAATGAAATGGCGAATGGGAAAGCCCCGGGGCCTGATGGATTCACCATATATTTTTTTAAAGCATATTCGGAAACAATCAAACAAGACATCTACAAGGTGGTAGCTGACTTTCAAGAATAAAAATACAGTTCTCAAAGCTCTAAATTCAAAATTTATAACCTTAATCCCTAAGTAAGAACTGGAAATTACCCAAAAAAATTCATACCTATAGCACTTTGGAACATGATGTATAAAATTATATCCAAAGTTGCTGCTAATAGGTTAAAAAAAATTCTTCCAGACTCAGGCTATGTGGAGGGAAGACAAATCCTAGACAATGTAATTATGGCACATGAAGTGGCTCACTTGTTGAAGACACAGAAAGACGCTGGAATAATAGTACATTTGGACTTACCCAAGGCCTATGATAAGATCAGTCGGGAATATATGGTAGCAATTCTCCAAGATTTTGGCTTTGATAACCATTAGATTAGATGGATCATGGAAATGGTATCTTCACCCATCTTTTTGATTCTTCTTAATGAAGTCCCTCAAAACATTTCTTCCCATCCAGGGGTATTAGGTAAGGAGACACATTGTATCCCTTCCTATTTATCCTGATGATGGAAGGGTTGGGTAGGGATATAACAAAGACTAACAGAGAAGGGACTATCATAGGGATGAAGCTACATAATAACACTCAAGCAACCACTCACCAATAATTTGTAGATGACATCATGTTGCATGGTGTGCCTAAATTTAAGGAGGCTTGCGGCTATAAAAACATTGTGAATACCTTTATGAAGGCATCATGTATAGAGTTAAAATTTTCTAAATCGATGATTTTATTTTTCAACACTCACACTGCTACCCCAAATAAATGTAGTAACTATCTTGGGTTTCTAGAGAAAGTCCCTCCTTTCCATATATCTTGGGGTACCCTTAATAACACAAGCCTGGAAAAATTCCAATTGGGAAAAAATTATATCCAACCTTGAAGACAGGGTCAAGAGATGGACAATGAGAGCACTGAACCTGTCAAGAAGGTGGTGCTAGTAAAGGCAATGCTTCAAGCCATCATGGGATACATGCTATCTTTCCTTCCAGCACCCAAAGAATTAATCCAAAAAATAAATGAGATACAAAGAAAATTCTTGTGGAGAGGAGCAAAGGAAAAAATAAAATGGGCACTGGCCGCTTGGAACATGATCTGTAAATCCAACCAAGCAGGAGGCCTGGGCCTTTAGGACCTTGAAATAATCAACAAAGAAAATGGATCAAAGTTGTGGTGGAAATGGTTAAAAATAGGGGAGATGTCTTGGGAAAATTATGGAAATAAAATTATGCCCCAAATAGTCAAACACAAAACTTTATTAGGTTCATGGGTTTGATCCCAGGGTTAGCCATTTGGTCCTTGGTAGAGTCCAACATGGATATTATACAAAATCATAACTTATGGGAAGTAAGAGATGGAAAGAACGCCCTATTTTGGGATGGTTCCTGTAAACAACTACCAAAATTGGATAAACCAGAATGGAGGTGTCTACAGGAAGCCACATAGAGACTGTGACTTAGAAAGGTCCACCATTTTTGGTCGCCGAAACTGCTCAATGACAAGTGGAGAGCATGGAACTTAAACATCCTCCAACAAGCTAATATAAGAAACTCATAAATGCAAGATAGTGACAAAAGAGCTAAGAAAAAGAAAAATCATGGTAAATGGAGACAAAGATTAAATTAGATGGGGATAGCGAGAGTGAGGGGATTTCAATCTCAAAGAAGCCATGTTTTATCTTAGGGACAGAAACCTTAAGATCCATGATTCGACCTGGAGAAAACTTTGGGAGGCTTCACACTAGTCGAAAATTAAAACATTCCTATGGATAGTTTTTCATAGAAAGGTGCTAACTTGGGAGAATCTCACAAGGAGAGGAATGATAGGTCCATCATGGTGCTACCTGTGTGACTAGGAATAAGAAAATATCAAACATTTATTGAACACTTGTAGATATTCAAAATCAATATGGGACTCGCTGGATATTATATACAGACAAACTGAAAGATAAAAATAAAATATTCAAGACATAATTAAAAAATGGTGTGTGCATTATACTAAGAATGAACTGGTTAATTCAACCTGGAACTTGATTCTGGGGTTCATCCATTGGTCGCTCTAGAAGGAATGTAACTACAAAATATTCAAAGATAAAATGCTCCCTGTAATAAAACTGATGGAATAAATTAAACGTCAGATGAAGGAAACCATTAGTAGCAATAGATTTCAAATGACACAATAAAATCCATCCCTTTAGGAAGAAAGAATATTAAAGTTTTTTGACCTGAATTACCTGGGTGACAATATCCTCAGGCCAAAAGAAAACTATATCAGGACAATAAACTACAGTGTGGAAAGCACATTTCAAAGGTTTCTGGAAATTGAACTTCGACAGGGCAGCCAAAGGAAACCCAGGAAAGGATGGTGCAAGAGGAATAATCAGAGTCTATACTAGTAAAATATAAAGGTTATACTTCATAAATGTGGGACAAGCCACAAACAGCGTAGTAGAGTTCCAGGCTCTAGAACAAGGATTGGAAACATTGCGGCAGGAAAAGGAAGGCAAATGTAATAGTAGAAGGCGATTCATCTCTAGCCATCAAGTGACTCAAAGTCTGCAATGTGGCACCCCTATGAACAAAGTCACGAGGAATTGGCGACTTAGACAAATTATTCCCAGGATTAAGGATCACCTGGAAGAGCTAAAAACAGTAAAATTCAATCTAGTCAGGTGCTCGACAAATGCGTTGGCAGACAAAGTGGCCAATGAAGGGGACGATAGAACCAGAGTTCTAACTAAAATTACCTAGGAATAAATGGTGGAAGGACATCACAAGGCGAATTTCTGTGAGTTGGAGGGTAGAAGATCTACCCATGTCAGAAGAGCAACATGAAGGAAACAAGGTGGTCCAGGAGGACAAAAAAAACCCACCTGGAAAAATGAATGTTTTATGATAAAAATGAGTGGAAAAGTAGTGAGAAGTGGGGAAGATTGATGCGGTATGTGGAAAAAAGAGATGAAGTACATGAAGAAAGTGGAAAGGAACAAGTTGAAGACAAAATCACATAATCTTTCGTCAGGAAGTGGCATTTATGGGAATGGATGGTCGTGGAAGTGGAGAAGGAAAAAAATTAGTGTGAAGAAGTATTGGTACGGTACCATGACTATAATGAGCTTGTATAGGTCATTTGCATAGGCGAATGAGAGGGATGATTGTCCCATCCTCGTACGATTGCACTGGAATGGCATCAAAAAATAGAAATTTCCAAAAATGATCAATGAAGATGCCCAAAGTACGAGGAGGATTGTGATGCTATGGATTTTTCCTTTATATGTTAAGGAGGGGTGTTTCATGGGAGACATAGTGATGATTTTGGAAGAGACAAAGGGGAGTAGTAAGAAAGGAAGGTCTGGTTATCAGAGAGACACGACATCCAAAAAAGCTATGGCGAGAAATAGGAGTGGAAGGCCAAGGGGAAGGCCCGAGAAAAGAAGCTTAAAGCCCCTCAGTTAGTAAGAGAATAAGATTGGAGGAGGCGATAAAGGAGGCAACCCTCAAATACCATGAGACTATTCCTGACAGAGGCAAGGAAATTATCGATGTATAGGAAAAGGAAGTAAGAATAAAAAGGAGGAACACCCCATATTACAGGATTGATGAAGAAGTTGACTGGATAATCGATACAAGGAAGTCTCGCACGAGATAAATGGTGTACCAGAGAACACTGTAAACAACTTGGCATGTCAAAACATTAGTAGGAAAGCTGCATTTGGAGGCAGTGGAGGAAAGCATTAAGTGACATATGGAATACCATCCGCATATGAAAGAAATTGAGCAGAGGCTTAAGGGAGTCGAGGAGGCACTCCAGAGGGTAGTCAATATTTAATGTTTGTAGGACAATCACATTGGTGATATGAACATGAATTTTTCAATTCACTTGAAGTATATCCACAACTTGGATATTACACTAAGACAGGGACTTGGGGATGCGACCAAGCTTACGAAGTATAAGGTAAAAGAGGTAGCGGGAGCTAGCGGCAAGCCACCAGGAGCACTGAGAGCGAGAGCAACAATGATTGCAACCTTAAATGATAAAGATACACCTACATCTAGATCAGGTGGGGAGGATACTCCTCCATTGTTGCTGGATAAATGATTTTGTCTCTTTGTTTAATTTTGTTGTATTTGTTGATTAGCTAGCGAGGCCAAAATATAGTTATAGAATAAGTAGAAGGTCTGTAAATCTGGATCTGAAAGATGTTTTTACGCTCATACCTCCAGAATGGCGTCAATTTTCAAGAGTCAGTAGAAAAGTAAATTTTGTTTATAATCCCGGGAGATATCATAGATAGAAGATCCTTTGGGCTAGGTCAGTTAGATTCTGGAACAAGACTTTATTCTATTGCAACTCGTCTGGTTGCCAGTCTGCCAGACCAACAAACTATGATGTAAATTTGTGTGTTATCATATTATAATATGTTTCTCTGACTTAAAAAAAGAAAGGAATGACTATGAAAACTCTAAAATGATATATATATATGGGACATTTATATGATAATATATCCTTCTTAAGATGTCTCATAAATGCATGCATGCTACTTAAAACTTGTAAAAATGGATGCATAGTGAGGCCATATATAATTACTAAATATAAGTTCTAGAGTTATAAAATCATGTTAAAAATATAAATTCATACTTAGCCAAAAATCACTTATCTCATTGAATGTATTAAAAGTTATTTCCCTAGATTTGATGAACACTATTAATTTGGAACTTTGATGAACACTATTAGTTTGGAACTTCACAAAGGGAGTTTATCTATGAATATTATTCCTTTTGTTTATGACAATTAATTATTATTAAATAAAATGCAAAAATATGATGTACAATGTTAACTTGAATGTTCACAGTATAAATAATGATAATACTAAAACTACCCATATGGTAGCAGCCAGTTTATTTGAGTATATAACATATAGTGGATTGGAATTAATAATGGAGTGGAGGTAATTTATCCATACTCTATTCTAGATAGTGTGTTAAAGAATTTTGAATGATTAGTAAATGTAATATAGTAAATTTATGTTTTGAATATTTTAACAATTTAGTGATGAGATGAATGGGTATATAATTTGAAATGGTTTATATTTTTTCCTTCTTATTAATTTTATAACATAAATAGATTAATAGATAAGTAATGTGATGTATATTATGAATTTTAGTGGTTATAACATGTAATATAGGGTAATAAAATATATTATCTATTTTTGTTTGCCTTATTCTATTTATCAAATATGTTTTTGAGGGAACTATGTCTTAGCGATTTATAGTTATTTTTCACTTATATTCATTGAATAAAAAAAAACCATTTATTTTTATTTTTTTATTTTGTTTTTATAACATTGTCGGGCCATGAAAAAGGTATATTTTATCCCCATATTAGTTGATTTATTATTGAATTTCATGTACTTATCTTCATTTTTGGAATAAATCTAGAAGGAAAGATTGTGAAAAGTGGAAAATATCAATCATCCATAAATTATGCGATTTTTGCATAAAAACTAACTTCTGCTTGCTTTTTGAGTGCAGGAATTTGAATGGGAAAACTGTTGCTCGTATAGGCCAACAGAAGACTAGGAGGATCAAGTTTATTTTATAAAGAAATTTGATCGAAAACTAAAGAATCCTTAGGATCTCCTGATCCTGAGGATTCACTCTCATCCGTTCATTTTCCTTTTAGATTAAATAGAGCCGATAGGTGAAATAGAACGAGACTCTTTACTCAAAAGTTGTAATTTATATTTTTACAAGAATTCTTGAGATAGAGTAATTACATCGTGGTAATGTTTTATTTTTATTATTGAATTCAATGAAAAAGACAAAGTTTCCTTCGTATTCACATACTAAGTGTCTTTCGGCAGTGACTTCTAGGGACCTTGGGCCCAGTCACTAGGAGATCTACTTCTTTTCTATGTAATATGAATTTCCTTTCCTTTTTGTAATTATTCCTTTCTGTTATTTCTGCCACTTCATAGAATTATACTTAATTCAATTGCTCTTACTATAGATCTTTACGATTTTCTTTTGCGGTGAGATAACTTTCAACTGCTGTCACTTCTATGCTTGTGTGTTATTCTTTATCGAGTCTATCAGATTAGTTTAAGTATTGTAATTTATAGCGACTTATTTTAAGTAATGTCATTAGAGATCCAGAGTAATCAGTTAATGTCATTTTTAGATTAAAAGTGTGAATGCTGGATTGCTGTAATCTTTCTTCTCAGTAGATAATCAATATAGCAGTAATTATTTGAGTGTGATTCCTGTAATTCATAAGATAGATTCAATTTCTTTATGAAGTTACTTGAAGTTAGAATATGATTCATAATTTGTAATTTCTTTAAGGTTTTCTTTTGATTGAAATTTGAGAATTAGAAAGCAGTTATTGTGACTATTTAGCACCATTTATTCCTAGATATATTCTAATTTCACTCTACACACACAATGGCAACACTCTTGAAACAAACAGATGAATCCCTGGTTGATGATTAATGTAGGCATTAGGATTTATTTTGATAAGTCACTTTTTTGCACCAACAAACATATCGACCTTATACCTTCGAGGGTTATCACAATTGGCTAGGTCCTCCATTGTTAAAGCACATTTACTATTGAGAGGTCATAGGTTAAATTATCTCGACACTCCCAGGGGTGGTGGTTGAGCCGACAAAAAGTGATCCCTTTGGGTGGATATTCCTGGTACAAATATTCATGGACATAGTGGTCACCAATGGGTTTGTGAACCCCACACACATATATAAACCTTGTATTCTCTTCGATGTTTCATTCCCCCACTTTGGGGGTATGCTAGTTGAATAAACCTATTGTATGTGCTACAAAGAAATTTGGTTACAATAGGAACAATGAAGTGCATATTTTATATGTAGTTTTGACACAAATTGCATTGAAAGTTGTATCGATTTTCATAATGTACTAGCTATTAACTGCCCATAATTTTTTATCTGTACCTTATTGATATGACAATGTTGTTGTGTCCGTAGATCCATGACAATGAGAGATCCACTTTGGCTATGATGCTGCAATAATATCCCATCCAACCATTCATAAATTCCATATTTGGGAAAGTAATCAATGGTATAGGGTTCAAGTAATAATTATAACATAATTAAATCATGGCTTTTGGCATATGTGGTAATAAATTTCCATTACATTTTTTTTAAGACATCACCATGGCAAACGATGACACATGAATGATGAAAATGCCAAAAAATAAGTGCTAGTAAACTAGTATTGACTAGGGATATAATGTTTTTGAAAGTGAATATACCTAGTATGACTTACAATTGAATGGGAAAACCCTAAAAAAAGTGGTTCACTAGTACAAAATGGCTAATTAGTTACTAAAAAAATGACTAAAATTTGCATATAAACGACCATTTTTCAGTTGGTAACCAATAGTGGCTAATTTACAGTATCTTATAACACGACCAAATTTTAGTCGTATTTAGCATAGTCATTAATTAATTGTCTCAAATTTATCGTCTAGTAGTATATTTAGTCATTAATTGTCACAATTAATGACCAAATACATATTAAAATATACTACTATATGATCACCTGATAACACCAATTAATGACAAAAATGTTGGTCGTGTTATAAGATACTATAAATTAGCTACTAATAGTTATATATATGCAAATTTTAGTCATCGTTTGAAACCAATTAATGACCAAAGAAATATGACTAAATTTCAATTATGTTATAAGATATTGTAAATTAGCTACTAATAGTTGTATATATGCAAAATTTACTCGTCATTTGTAATCACAAATTTATCATTTACAATAGTCATTTATCTTTTTTTTGATAGTTTCATATTCATTATACAAATGACTGATTTATAGTTTATATTCGTTTAATTTACTTTCATTAATAATCATTATAAAAGACTAATTTAGTTGTTGTATATTCATTTTATTTGTGCTCATCTTTAATCAATATATACTACTAATTTAGTAGTTTTAGATTGGTTTCATATGTTCATTAATAATTAAATTAAATTAATTAGTATGATTTTGCGACTAAATTAAAAAAAATGTAATACAATGTGCATGCTCATATAATATGAAAATGCAAAGTTACATATGTTAATGACAATACTAAATAATATCAAGTATAGCTATAAATAATTTCAACCACATAAATTATATTTTATGAAATGTAAAGTATTACAATATGAGTTTCCAACTTAATATTGGTTGGACTATAATTTACACATGAAATATTGTTTCATCACTTCAAAACATCGAAATTGTGTTGCCAAGGCATTGCATTCACACTAGTACAAAATGACAAATTAGTTAGTAAAAAAATGACTAAATTTTGCATATAAAAGACCACTTTTCAGTGAGCAACTAGTAATAGCTAATTCACAATATCTTATAATGTGACCAACTTTTAGTCATTTTTAGGTTAGTCATTAATTTGTTATCTCAATTTCATCATCTAGTAGTATATTTAGTCATTAATTCAGTGATTGATTTGGTCATTAATTGTCATAATTAATGACCAAATATACAACAAAATAAATTACTATACGATCACTCGAGAAAACCAATTAATGACTAAAGAAATATGACCAAAATTTGGTGGTGTTATAAGATATTGTAAATTAGCTATCAACAATCATATATATGCAAATTTTAGTCATTGTTTGAAACCAATTAATGACCAATGAAATATGAATAAATGTTGGTCATGTTATAACTTACTGTAAATTATTTACTAATAGTCATATGTATGCAGAATTTAGTTTTCATTTGTAATCACAAATTTATCATTTGTAGTAGAAATTTATCTTTTTTGGTAGTTTTATATTCATTATATAAACAATTAATTTAGTAGTTTATATTCATTTCATTTGCTTTCATTAATAATCATTATAAACAAGTAATTTAGTCGTATTCATTTTATTTTTGTTCATCATTAGTCAATATAAACTATTAATTTAGTAGTTTTAGATTGATTTTATTTGTTCATTATTAATCAACATAAATTAATTAGTATGATTTTGTGACTAATTTAAAAAAAACTCATACAATGTGCATGTTTAACTAATATACAAACACAAAGTTACATATGTTAATTACAATACTAAACAATATCAAGTGCAACTATAAATAATTTCAACCAAATAAATCATATTATATGAAATGTCGAGTATTACAATATGAGTTTCCAACTTAACATTGGTTGGACTAAAATTTACACTTGAAATGTTGTTTCATTACTTAAAATCATTATCATTGTGTTTTCAAGGCATTGCAGGTGAATTCACCAACTATGAAGACTTGAACATCAGTCTCTATTTGTGTGTCTTATGTGGGATATTGACTCTAAGGGTATCACTAGACCGATTATCTTCTCTTTCTCTCTTTTTGCGTTTTTCGCTCCAATTTTATTGTTCTCCTATTTCTTCAATTCTTGCTTCTTACCATCAACATTGAGTTCATTTTCTGGAAAAAAAAGAGATACAATGCAAAGTGTAAGCCATGAATGACGATGAACACTAGAATATAAAATAAAATATACTATAAAGGATTTATACGACATATACCTCAACATCAGCAATGTCAAAGCCATTTTTCCCCATAAAAGCAAGAAACTTGATCAATTTTTCTTCAAATGGGCGATAGTGGCCATATGACCTGT
The DNA here is from genome assembly GCA_034641835.2 of Pinus albicaulis. Taxonomy (NCBI): domain Eukaryota; kingdom Viridiplantae; phylum Streptophyta; class Pinopsida; order Pinales; family Pinaceae; genus Pinus; species Pinus albicaulis. The sequence continues at coordinate 943,683,366 of CM076578.1, forward strand.
ATAAAAAAAGAAAATAAATTGTCACCATAGAAATTAACACCTTAGTAGCTTAGTATTAAACCTTCAAGGAAAGCTTAGGCACAATCATGTCAAACAAGTTACATGCTAAAAAGCTCAAGTTGTAGATAACTTGTGAAAACAAATAATATGAGAAGTGATGTTTAATGTTTGTCATTTTATTCACAAAATCATTTCATTGTCTAACGTATGAACTTGGTCAAGTTTATAAACAACATGTGATCAAATAACAATATGAAATTAAACTTTTTTAATAGCCATGAAAATATTTTAACACAAAACAACTAAAAGGATTTCAATCAATATCGTGTAATATTAATTTCATCTTCAAGCTTTGGTTGTTGTTTAAATGGACATGATACCAAGTATTTTCAATTGTATAGTTAAAATACAAAAAAAAATGTTCAAAATACAATAAAAAAATAAAGAGAAGATATCATGGAATGGATATTGCAATTATAAAAAATTGTTTACCTCTCCATTGATATCTTGTCTGGCATTCCTAAAACATTTCCTTGCCCAAAATAACCAATGAGGTGAAAGAATCACAACATTAAAAACCATAGCAATCCCTACTAGAAGAATTTCCAAAGTCAATGGCTCAGGTGCCTGAAGGATCTCCAACAATAAATGAATCATACCCAAGTCATGCCCTACATTGTCTCCCCATCCTTTTCCCAATCACATTTCCTGTAACCTGCTCACATTGGAGTCAAGTAACAACCAAACGAAGACATTTAATTTAAATTTTATCTTTTCTATCTCTAAAATTTGAATCTAAAAATATTTTAACACAAAACAACAATAATACTAATATTATCTTCAAGTTTTTGATGTTGTTTAAATGAATATGATACCAAGTACATTCAATTTTATAGTTAAAAGAAAAAAAAAATCAAAGTAAAATTTCAAAATAAAATCGAACAATAAAGAGAAGATATCATGGAATGAGCATTGCAATTATAACAAGTTTTTTTACCTATCCACCAATGTCTGGCATTCCTAAAATTTCTTTCCCAAATAACCACGAGTTGAAATAATCAAAAAATTAAAAAACATAAGAATTATTCCTAGAAACATTTCCAAAGTCAATGGATTAGGTGCTTGAAGGATCTCCAACATTAAATGAATCATATCCAAGAGATTCTCTGCATTGTCTCCCCATCCTTTTCCAATCCCATTTCTTGTAATCTTCCCACACTAGAGTCCGATAACATTCAAATGGAAGATTTAATATTTTTGTAGAAAAATATGGATATTTTTCAAGCATGCTAACTGCATGGTACAAATATTAATAAATATTTGCAAAAAATAATATTAACAAATTTTATATTTTTGTGAAAAAAAATTGGATATTTGTCAAGTATGCTAATTGCATGGTACAAAAATTGTTTTCGCAAATGTATCCATAAATACAATGGATCTTACTCATAAATATTTGTAGAAGATTTGTCAAGCAAGAAACATGTACTTCTATGGAGTCCTAGTTGTGTGAACATTTGACATATTTGATGCAGATTTGGTTTTGTTCTTCTTTATTTGAGCTATGAAGGCCCTTCATCTGGTGAGCCTATAATAAGAGTACCTCTACCACCATAACCCTTACACGAAGTTGGTGCCTGATTTCTTCCAGTCCTGCAATTTTCTATAGATGAAAAAAAAGGGAGGTCAGAGTATAAATTTATAGAATTTGACTGTTAACCCAACCATTGTGAATATGAAAGGGAATTTTACTGCTTGGAGCATTTGGAGGGCCTAGAAGGTTGCCTAGAATATTGAGCTGGAAATTCCAAGGCTTTGAAGTTTGTTTATTTTGAATTATCACTCTTTATGGTGTCCTCATCCTAATTTATGAAATAAAAGTCAAGACGACATGGTTCTTGGTCCTTTCATTTTTCAAAAGAGGCATTAACAATATCAAATACCTTTTTTGTTCTCAGGCATGGGAATGTGTCTCTTTTCATAGGAAATAAAAAGTTCAATGTAGCCAATCTTCATAGACATATCATCGAGCAGGTCAAGATGATCATCCCCAACTTATTATTCATGAAATTAGGCTTTCAATCCTCTACAACCTGGTGGATGGAGTTGAATTGGAACTAGGTTGAGGCCTTTAAAAAATAAATTCCAGTGAATAACACTCAGTAGGTTATGCAAGAAAAAAAAATAGGATACATTTTTTCTCCTAGAGGTTATCCACTTGGGTGTGTAATACTCACTACACACATTTCCTAATAGGCTTCTCTCTTAGTGTACAAAGTTTCTTAGGCCATAAAATTCCCTAGAGCTCGATAGATTATTAGAGCTGGATTTCTATTTCTTGTGTGTAAGAAAAGAAATAATTTTTTTTTGGATTTTAGCAAGTGCCAAGATGCTCAAATTTTTACTTGGGAAAACATAGAACTTACTTATGACATTCTATTGGCTCTCATACTCCGTCTGCTTGCTCTAGGGAATCACAAAGTTCTATTAGAAGGCCAAGGCACAAAGCTAGTTGTGCTGATTGCTAAAGGTGAACATCACCATAGCTAGACCATGTAGCCCTCCACCACTACCCTAGATTTATAAGTTGTTAACACTTTCCCTCGTTATTTAAAAGAACAAGAAGCCAACCAAATATGTTTATCATGTTAATGATGGTTGAATTTACATTATCAAAATTTTTTAGGCAACTAATGATGGTTGGGGTACATTCCCAATGACAAAGAAGATACCCCTTTAATTGCAGGTTTCATGATGATAGTTAGTGAATTTATTAGAAATGTGTGAACACTGATTTTGTGCCTTTATGGAAATAATTTTGGTTTTTTTTCAAGCGGATTTTAAGAAATTTTTCTTCTAAAATGTATGTCTGTGTGTCAATTTTTATAGGCTTTATGTTTTTGGTAGTTTTTTTATAGATACTAGGGCTTTTCAGACCACTATTTTCAATTGTTGAGGCTTCTCAATTGCACACCATTTTTTGTGAAATTAATAATATGTATTATATTAGGAAGCATTTTATATAGAAAAATAATTAGAAAAAAAACTTTCAGGATTACAACTAGGATTCATCATGTTCAAGCATTCTTCCACAAAACATCCATCACATCAGAACTATAGAAATTAGTAGGCAAAAATCTATGGTAGGACATGATGTCATGATCCTCATGATGCTTGAACATTGAAATTGATGCATACTAACTACCCATTACTAACAATATTCATGATGTTAAGCACAAAATATGTAGTATTATCCCAGATGTCATTTATTATCTGGGTACCAACTAAATGGCATAGATGATTTCCTATCTTGTGGACTTTTAGTTCGATCTTTTTCAACACCTTATCAGTTATATATATTTTTATTTCCAATGGATTCCTTGAAGTTCAGAAACTTGTTTTTATAACAAACATATCCAATATTTGTGCACAAGTACTTCACCTTGTTGACCACTATCTCAGAAAATTAATTCATAAAGGGGTTTTACAATTATGAAAAATAGAGTCAATATATTGAATTTATATGGGGGGAATTTATATGTATTGGGGATTTTGAAAAATGTATCTAGTAAAATAGGGGACACCTAGTAAAAATAGGGTTTTTTTATTGGAAAGATGTATTGGGAATGGGGTTCAATAGAAGTCTTTTAGAAAAATGTTTGGTGTGAAGATGTGACTCTATTTATTTCCTAAGGGATGATGTTACCAAGTTGAATCCCATTTAGAGCTACAAGCATATATTCACAGTGGTAAATGAGGGTCAACCATATCAAACTTATGCGATTTAGTGGAACATTTTGTACATGAACTTGCTCAACCGCTTTTCGAGGTGCATGAACCTACTTAATCAAAATTGTGCTTTTGGATTTAAAAGTAGCGACCCAAAATACTGATAAGACTTGTGTTGCAATTATATTATCTAAGGAAACACACAAAATTCAAACACTACATTAGAAGTGGGAGGTTGCATATGTTTCCATAAAACAACTCAGTGCAATACACAAGTTCATGAAAAACATATCAGGATGGTGCAGTTGTGGCCAATCAAAAGGTTCTTGATGATATATTTTGTTTTCTTGGCTATTAAAATTGTCATTAATACTCATTTCCAATTTTATTCTTAGAATATTCACTACCAATGTATGTTTTTTTGGAATTATATATTGGATCAGATAATATTTCAACTCCTTGGTCAGAAAAGAGAGTATGACCGTATTTATTCTCTCCATATTATGGATTGTTCAACCAATTTGTGCTCCTGCCATATCCATGGAATTTAATTATATTGTACTAATGACCTCTCTCTCTCCCCAAATCATTGTCATCAAACATTCCCCATTGAGGATCTAGATCAATGCTTGAACCATACTAAGAACGATCATTGCTGCTAATTGCAATTGGAGAGTCATGTATACTAGATTGCTTGCTTTTGGTGGGTCTTGCTCGAATAATATCCTGAGATGAGTTAGAAATGATGGTCATATGAGTTTGGAAGCTACTTGTAATTTTCCTTAAATCCTGAAAAAAACATAGCAGGAATTTCATTTTTTATCAATTTTTATTGAAGCTCCTGCATACAACATACGTTCTCACATTTGCAACACAAGCATGTCCCATTAGTATGAATTATCAAATTTTGTAGGTCAAATTGCAAGGAAAAGTGAATTCATTTTAGGAAAAATAAGAATATGACATTAAGGTCCATGCCAGGATAAATTATGCAGACAATGTTGTTGAGTCAATAATTACCATGTGTTTCAGAGCCATATAGAAGGTTGGCTTTGAGAGTGTCCTCCTAAAGCCCTCTCTTGTGATGACATTGAATTCACTGCCTCTTAGGGTTTCAAGGTGGCACTGATAGACTTAGTTGATTGATTTACTATACTTAGAGAGAGATATATACTTACATCTATACCTTTCTCTACCATCTTGCTACCAAGTGAAATGGGAATTGTCACACTGTGAATGCCATTACCATGTAGTTTGGTAGTTTGTAAACTAGACCTATCACCGGTAAGGTTGTGATACCAAAATATTTCTATTTCTCTGCTTGGTGACCATGATTGTCTTCTTGGATTGCTTGCAATAGGAGCTTCTATTATACATCATGCAAAGTTAGGGGCTCTAGGTCTACACCTATTAGCTAAAGTTGTCTTTTCTGTCAGTGTGGTCCTTAAATTTGGAGGTGTTCCACCTGAAAAAGTAGGTATTAAAGAAGGTTGCAAAGGATTTTTTTTTTTTTTTTTTCACTTTGAGAGAAGTTATTTGAATTTCTAGATGACATGATGCTACCTTTACTCACAGAAGAAGTTTCTGGAGGAGGAGCTAAATTATTCTGAATTATTTTTGGCATGGAGGATTGAAATTGTGGTTTTGATGACTGCATGGATGACCTTGATGAGGACTTTGATGCAAACAATACTGACTTTGAAGATGGGTTAGAATACCTTAAATATTTTGTAGAGTTTGGTGTTGTCACTGAAATTTTATGTGTTGTTGGATTTGATCTAGACACAATTGACCTTGACGAGGGGATTGAAGACCTTGAATAAGATTTAGATTTGGTTTTTCTCACTAAATTTTTTCATGTGGTTGTGTTTCTTAAATGATCACTGTCATAATACGTCTTTTGTGCATAGATTATTGACCTTGATGAGGGGATGGAAGACCTTGAAAAGGCTACAAATTTTGTTGATGTCACTGATGGTTCATCTATTATTGTGTTTGTTAAACTTTTTATCACAGAGGAGGGTGTTATCCAACTTGAATTGGAAACCCCCCTCATAGTTTTCAATGAAGGTTATATCCGAATGTTAGGGAGATGCACATTATAAAAAGTCAATCTCATGTACCAAAAACTTCATAGACATCCCAAAAACAAAAACAAACTATTATATGTCAATTAAATCTACATAGAACCAACAATAAATATGGTAAAATATAAAATTACCAATCCCTTCAAGTAGTAAAGAAAAACAAGAAGAAAGCACCCAAAGGAACAAAAATAATAGTACAATAGAGAAAAAGAATAGTATCTCAGCAATTATAATTGCAAGGCATAAATTAATATCATATATTCCCATTGCAACACTTAAAGAAAATTCAAAATAACATGAAAGAAGAGACAACACTGTATTGCACAAGTAAACGTTGTTAATGCAAATATGAAACATGGATTGGAATAATCATGTATTTATCAGTGAAATTTCATCATACTATTGAACAATTTCATGTTGAAAATATTTAAATAAGATAATAGAAACCCTTGAACTATATTGTACAGTTTTTGGGATGGAAATCAATATGTAGAAATATTCACTTGGTTTTAATTGGGTAGAGGAGGAATAACCGAGAATGATCTTGTATGTCTTTGTATTTTAGAGCTCAAATTTTCAAGAAGGCTTTACATATCCACATTTCAAGAATCACTAGAAGTGTTTGATAAATATTATATGAAAAAAATAACCAACAATGTAATCAATGGATTTCTTGGGAGGTACATTGATATTGGCCAAGGCAATGTTGGAAGCAAGTCCAATCTATTGGCATATTATGGCATACATCCCTAAGGGGTATTGAAATAATTAGAAATAAATGATTTGAAGTTTTAGTGGATGGGTAAGAGGAAGAAAGAGGGCATTCCACTTGTCAAATGCTAGTCCTTGTCTAAACCAAAAGAAACTAGATATTGGGATTTCAAAGACATTCACTTCTTTGGCAAAGTTCTAGCTACCAAAATTCCATGGAATATTATTTCCAAATAGGGACTCTGGAGTTAGGTGATATACGAAACAAACATTGAACACCTTAATATGGAATAATGATATAGGAAGGAAAAAAAAACTATCCAAAATGGGTCTATAATTTGGAAATCATTGGCACTGAATTTCACTTTTCTAGGTTTATGGTTAGTATGGGAGTTGGTAAAGGGAATCGGATCAGAATATGGGCTAATCCATAGGTTTGATGTGGAAAATCATACATATTACCATTATATTTGATTGCTACTTTGCAACATCAAGGAATTCATACCCTGGGTTGGGGAGTCGATGCAATATTTGCCTCAATTTCATAGCAAAGATGGAAGAAAGGAAAGGATTTTGGTTTGAAAAAGAGGGAAACAGAAAACTGGAAGGTATTTGTGTATCAACATAAGAAGATTCATATTATAATAAGCAAGGATGATGTTCTACTATACTCAAGGAACCCTTCCCTGGGAGGATATACTCCTATGTTTTTTTTTTCTAAATACGTCTAAATTCTATTAGTGTAACAAAATAGTAAAAGGAGGCTCAGGCCTTTGTAGTGCTAGCCTAAGTTCATGGCATAATTCAGAAAAAAAAAAAAAACAAGAAATTGACTTCCCGTAAGAGGGAAACAAGTCCAGTTAGAAGTATAGTTTCTGCCCTCACAGGGGAAACTAACATATCATAATAGAAAGACACTGGTTTAGAAATAACTCCAAAACTAACAGTTTTTCTTAAAAACTTATAAGTAGATCCATAAGACTGGGATCCGGGAAATAGAAACCTGATAGAAATTGATGGTATAGATGTCATTTGGGGAAGATGGTTGTTATTCAATAATCAGACATCTGTAAGCTTCAATATCATCCTCTGCTACCTGATTTTCACTGGTGTCATCCTTCGCTTTCTTGCAGGCATTGAAGTGGCCGATTTTGTTGCGTTCTTGTTCTTCACTGCTTTCGCTGTCCTAAATTCTGATTCATTTTGGGATAGGACTACCTTTCTTGAGTGCTAAGGGTGCACCCTGAGCAGTTGCTGTCTTCTCCATGATGAAGCCTTCGGAGCTTGGGTGCTCCTGGGTGCTCCTCCTTAAACGAAATAATGGTTGCAGTGATGCGTGGTCAGTCTAGGCTACATCTATAATGAAAATGAGCCGAATGACTGGGCTACTAGGAGTTGGCAGAGTGGGTAGGCTGTGAGGGGATAGCAGCATCCGGATGATGCTTCGTTGGGACACTTTCCGAGGGATGAGATTGCATAGGATGAGAACTAGCATTTCGATCCCGACCCCAATCACTACGTGTAGCTGGGTAGCATGCAGAAAAATGGTTCGACGAGGGGGAAGAGGAGTCAGAGAAAGATGAGGGCGATGACTGAACTATTTTGCCTTGGCTGCTGCCTCTATGACAGTGCATTCTCTGGTGCAAACGAGGCATGCTCACACTAGAGAGATTGGAATGACTATGAGGTGCAGGTGCAAAGAAGATGTGCACACTAGGGGTAGAGAAATCAGTGGCCAAGGGCTCAGAGGCAAAGTGCAGGTTACACAGCAGAATTTGCGAGAAATGGATGCCAGACATGAGTTTGATAAAAAAAATAATATGGCAACGTCTCCTTGTAGTCGTACGAGAGCTCGGCTCCGTGATTGCAAGGGGACAGTTGCAATTCAGAGGCACTGGAGCAGAAAAAGAACCTCTGGAGGAAGCCATTTTTAAGAGCCGAGGGAGGGCAGTGGAGTATCGGTAGAAGAGTTGCATTAAATCAGAGTAAAGAGTGGTGATCACTTGATTAAATGCGAGTTGTGTGAGATTATGGGCGGCTATGTGGCTATGCCACTTGCTAGCTCATAAATCCACCAACTTACTTGTACTGTTAAACACCCGCATCCGGGAGATATACTCCTATGTTAGGGTACAAAGAAAAGTTTGTAGATACAACCTAGGAAGAGGAGTCATGGAGGTGAAATATTCCGTGGAAGTCTTATGATCCTCTAAACTCAAAGGTTTAGATGTCATTATTTCTTTGGAAAAAAGCACTCAATTGAAAAATACTTCAAAAATTCATCAAGAATGGTCCAGGGTGGTGTACACTATGTAAGAAGGAAAGAGAACGAGTTGATCATTTATTAACAATTAAAAATATGCAGGTAACATATGGGAAGAGATGAAGTAACTGAAAAATTGTAGGGAAGGGTGACAAGTGAAAATTATGGAGGAGGCTTTGAAGAATAGGACCCAAAATAAAGAACTTAAAGGTTTTAGAGCTCTTCATGTTGTTGTTTCTTGGAGCATATCATTATCTTGAAATGTTGATATATTTAAGGAGAGATAAATTCCTCCATTTAAATGTGCATCTAATATCAGGTCAATGTTTGGAAGCATAAAAATACATCAAAAGACACAGAAACCTAGGATGTAGAAGAAATCATGAATTGATAAATTGGGGTGACTTATATGGTGCTAGCTAAGAGCAACATACTCTTTGTATTGTAGGAGGTACGTGATTTCTAAATGATTCTCTTCTCCTTAATTTCAATGTAATCTTGGGTGCAGTACTAATAACTATGTTGAGTTGATGGATCTAATGATTTTAATGAAACTGGTAGCAGACATGGAGGTGACAAAATTTATGATTTTTGGTGACTATGATGTGGTCATACACTAGATGAAGGGCTGCTACAAAATGGGGAATATCAATTTGCACCTTATGCTAGCTTAGATGAAAAAAAGGGAGACATTCTTCTCCAACATATCATATCATCATGCTTGTAGAGAACCTAACACAAGAGCATATGATTTATCAAAATGAATACTTATGGGAGTGGAGGTTGAATAAGGAATCAACCAACTAGAAAGCTTGAAGATAATAATTGGAGTTTGAAGTTGTTTACTAAGTGTTGAGTAGTAGGATTTTCAAATTCTAGTTTAGTAATATCTAGAATTGTTAAAATTCAAATAGTTTTTTTATGAAAGACTTATGTATATGGACCATGATGTATTTTTGAGAATAGGATAAATCATGTGTATTTCTTTTGTTTTGAAAAATTTGTTTGTTGTGAGATTAAATTAAGGGAAGTGTGGGTATAATTATGAAAGAGTGCTAGTATGCCTCTGGGTTTTATGAAGGTGGTTATAATAATGTGAAAAAAACATAATAAACAAGGACAATGTGTGGGTGAGAGAGTGTGAAAATGGGAATGCAGATATATATATGTACCGAGGTATTGTTAGGGGTGTCATAGTACCATCCATTAACAAATGTTGGGAATACACCCTTGGCTGATCTTCTTAAACCCCAAATATCTCTCTAAAAAGTACAGAAAAACACCGTAAGAAAGAAATGCATTCTCATTTCAAAATTCATCATTTGATTAGCAAAAAATTGCATATTAATTTCAACAAGTACTACAAGCCTAGGGTTCCCATTAATGCTACATGTTTGTGTGTAAATATGTGACTAAAAAAAATTAGATTTACCTTTCAAAAATTGGGTTTTGGCTCAAATAGAATGAAGTAGTAGGTAGATCATCAATTGGTTCACTTACTCAGATGCTTATACAATACCACAAGAAGAAAATCCAAGTTTAGGAATTTTTTCTACCTAGAGTCGGTCCAATAGTGATACCGAGACCAAGCATCACAAATAACAGGGCTAATTGATCTAGCCACCTCTGTGAGTGAGTTGAATATTCAAAGTCCTGAGATCGAGAATCATATCCAACAGTTCCATTTTTGGATCTAGATCAAAATGCAATAGTAGTAGTTAGTTTACCAATGCCTATGGATCCATGACCAACATCCCCATTTGTTAGATACCCACCAGTAGTAGTAGATCCAGTTTATTCTTTAGTTGGTTATATTTTTGATGGAATTGTTTACCAAACCTATATTTTTGATTATGTTAGTGGCTCAGTAGATTGAGTCTATTGAGTGATTCAATAAAAGGAGAAACATTGCTTAATATCCCTCCCACCTGCAGGGATTAGAGAAGAAACAATCAATTTCATAGTTGAATCAGTCGGTCAAGTACTAATAACGCCAATAGTAGTACCCCACTAGTAGTGGTTGTTCCAGATCGGGACCCAGACCCAAGGCCAGTTGCAGTTGCAGGAAAAGCAGGGCTAGAGCAGTGGCTCCAGTCGAAGGACCAACATGTGTAGCAACACCAATTGCTGGAAAAACATAGAAAGAGGTTCTGAAATATATGGGCTATCAGAGGACCAACATAACCTATTGATTCATGTGTTGAAACAAATATTTCCTCAAACGAGGTATTTGATTCAATTTTTTCAGCCATTGATGATGCTTTTACCTAGTTCACTAGGTGCTCTGCAACTATTGTTCCTTGATACCAAAAAACTCAAAAAAACCCCTTAATTGACTCCTCCTATATTCCAACCTTTTCCTTTGCACCACATAATCTACCTCTTTGGATCAGAGTAGAGACAGATAGATCTGATTTTTTCATGCAAGACCATAGGGTGGAACATTGTTCGTTAAGGCTCCACCATCTACTGACCCACTCAATAGGAGTTAGAAATTGAAGTATGAGGTCTAAGTCCTTGATGTGGAGCTCGATTAATTAGTGGGTAATTGGTATAAGGATGATATATGCATGCACTAATGACTCTCGGGGTGGGTGAATATAGTTTTCCGCACTGTGGGCTGAGAAGAAAGAATGAACATTTTTCCAACCACTATAATTGGAGGGGGGAAGTTTAAGGTTTAGGTAGTGGTCCTCAAATAAGAACGAGACCAGTTAATTCATGACGAGCTCTAATATGATAAGGTTTTTCTCTATGGGGGGTTGGGTCGTGCCCTAAAAAGTAGTATTGTAGCATCTTATCCTTTTGAGAGACTCTCTGTAGAGGGCCACCTACCACCCAAAGAAAGATGCGATCCTAAAAAAACAACAAGATATTAATTAAAACATGGATAGTGTGTATCAACATCTGTATATTTTGAGATTGAAAAAAAGCTTATAAATTGAATGATAAAAATATGTTTAAATCATCCTCTTTTTATTCTTTGCTATCAAACATTAAACTCTCATGAGAATTAACAATATAGCTTATGGTTACCACTTTACCCTTTGCCGATATTTGAAACCAACACCCTTCAAATTTTTTATTTATTTATTTATTTTATTTTAATTTTAATTTTTAATTTTCTTAATTTTATTATTTTATTATTATTATTTATTATTTATTATTTATTATTATTATTATTTTTCTTCAGAGGGAGCTAATAAGAGTGATTAATTTTCCTCAATATGTATAAATTAGCATTATAGACTGAACTTCAAATTGAAATAAATATATATTAGACGCAGAGCACTCAGTAACAACGATAAACATCGAGATTTTAAACATTAAACTCTCTCGACAATTAACAATATCACTTATGGTTACCACTTTATGCTTTTCCGATATTTGAAACCAACACCCTTCAAAATCCTTTTTATTTTATTTTCAAAGGGAGCTAATAAGAGTGATTAATTTTCCTCCATATGTATAAATTAGCATTACAGACTGCACTGCAAATTGAAATAAATATATACTAGATGCAGAGCACTCAATAGCAACGATAAACATCGAGATTTAAGTGTAACATAACCAGTTATGAGAGCCTACTAAAATTACCATATCCAAAAACTAATTCATCGTACCTCTTAATGGAGTGTAATTGGCATGCACTAAAACTAAGAGAACACAACCATGGATTGACATAGAAGAATTGGAAGGGTTAGTGGGTTTGCCTAATCTTTCTTGTATAGGTATATCCAGGAACACCCTTCAAAATCCTTGAAATATCTGATCTTGAATAAGCAACGAGATATTAATTAAAACACGGATAGTGTGTATCAACATCTGTATATTTTGAGATTGATTTTTTTTTATAAATTGAATGATAAAAGTATGTTTAAATGATAAACATCGAGATTTTAGTGTAACATAACCAGCTACAAGAACGTACTAAAATTATCAGATCCATAAACTGATTCATCATACCTCTTAATGGACTGTAATTTGCATGTACTACAGCTAAGAGAACACAACCATGGACTTACATAGAAGACTTGGAAAGGTTATTGGGTTGCCCAATATTTCTTGTATAGGTATATTCATGAACACCTTTCAAAATCCTTGAAAGATACGATCCTGAAAAAACAACGAGATATTAATTAAAAAATGATTAATGTGTATCAACATCTGTATATTTTGAGATTGAAAAAAAGCTTATAAATTGAATGATAAAAATACATTTAACTCATCCTCTCTTTATTCTTTGCCATAAAACATTAATCTGTTGCGAGAATTAACAATATCACTTATGGTTACCACTTAACTCTTTGCCTAGATTTGAAACCAATACCCTTCAAAATCCTTGCTCTGTCGGTATTGCGTGTGGTGGATATTGATGAATAAGAGAAAATGAAAATCACATAACGAATATATGCAAGACCAACAAGATAGTGGCATGGTATCACCCTCACAGAGGCTAACAATTACCACGATATCATATCCAAATGGAATAGATGAAGTCTTACATGTCGGCACAATTACATTACCAAAGATGAAGGATGCCCTCACATAGGCCAAACAACTCATTCATCACGTAAACCAATAATGAGTGTGGTGTTTCGGTTGTTGTATTCTCTGCAACCCAAGATGTCTAGAGAATGTAGAGAGTGGAAGACAACTTTCGGTCACCTCTTTCGAGAGCTTCGAGGTGACCTTCAAATTCTTGCCGATACCGAGAAGATTGTGTCCACTGCAGCACCTGAGGAAAAGCCGATCCTCCTCCAACCTACCCCAAAAGAGCTAAACATAAAAAAGGGGTTTTTTATAAATTCCTCCTGCAAGCTTAGATATTTGTTAAGTGTCGCCAAAATCTTGTTGAGAAAACACTAATTTTTTTATTTGTTTGGGTTGGGTTTAGTTAAAATTTGTGTAGGGGGGATTTAATTTTCATTTTTTTAAGAATATTTGGATTTTCAATAATTAATCCATTTTTTATATTAAAAAATAAAAACATTTAATCAATTAAAAATAATTTTAGTTTATGTTTTCAAATTAAAAGTATTTTTTATATTTATCAAGAAAATCAAAGTGGCCTTTGGATGGAGTATATTTCCAATATTATTTAATTTTCATGTATGCGAAGGATATTTCCAATTATGTTTAGTGTTCAAGTTAATGTAATAGAATGAAGAATGATTAGCCTCCTAGGAGCACAAGAATCCATGATTATGTGACATCAATGATGAGAAATGTTATTAGAATATGCCAAAAGTGATCAAATAATATGCAAACAAATCAAAAGGTTAGGCCTCCTTATTCACCTACAATGTAGTGATGCTCCTATAAAATATAATAATGGTATTCAAATCTCCACATATACATATAACAAAAGGAGATGAGAAAAATTAGGGAAAATATAAATCTAACTAGGATATAAAAGATTTCTTTGGTATTTGGTAGAAGGATATTGATCTCACACCTCACAGATATAATTGAAGCATTCCTTTGAGGTGATAATTTAAGGAGAGGATCAAACAAAGTGTGAAGAAAGTATGATTCTCAACACTCAGATATGCATGTGAGTGCAACATGTCATAGTAGGCTTGAATATAATCCTTTCATTTCTTACAGGTGTTGACAGTAGAATGCAACTCATTATTATAGGTTGGGCATCTATGAAAACCATCATAGAGTTTTTGGATACGATAGAACATAAAATGTTTGTGTCTTTTTGGAAATACATAAATGACATGAACGCTTGGCTCATAGGGTCCCTGTTATGTTTCCATTCATCGACAAAAGTTACTTTCCTGACAGGATAGAAGTGAAAACTGATAGTTGCAAAGGTAGGAATTATGGTGTCAAAGGTAATATTGTTTCCATAAATAAGAGAACCAAAAATAGGCTCATGAACATCATAAATATTTATTGGAGGTGATACGATGAAATCAATAACGAATACAAGATTTTCGGTTAATAGGATATGGATCATCAAGATGTTGAACCATCTAATGTAAAGATGGTTTTCAGTGCTAGTGATATAGTCATATAAAATACCTTATAAATTTGCACTTTGGGATACCCCCATGATTCAATAAGTAATCCAAAATGAGAGGATTTTTTTTTAAGGTGATTGGTTCCATATAAACAATCATTGTGTTTAGCTCGAACATTTTAAAAGCTATAGTGATATCCTTTCGCGTCCTTAAATTGTAGCACCCCAAGACATCTATTTTCCATCATGTATGAGAATTCAAGTAAAGCCATATATATCATAAATCAGGGCATATATTATACTATCCTAACAATATCTACTAAAACAAAAATGATCAGAACATGCCAAAAATGCCCCAACGGGTATCAAATTATCATCATGAAAGAGAAAAGCAATACAAAAATATATTGCCAATACAAGAAAATGCTTGTCAGGGTTCAAACAAAACTAAGGTAGGGATGTTAACATACCAAGATTCTAATAATTCCCAAACCATTTTTTCATTAGATTGGCTAGCCTTACATTAATGAAAACAACCCCTGTTTCTCTTTTTATTTCCTTTTCAAGTAATGTTTTCCTAGTTCCAGAAGGGCCATACACTAAAACACCTTTTGGAGGACTCAGAACAAAGGCCACAAGAAATTTCAAAACAGGCTACATGAGTCCATAGATTGTTGGGGATTCTTTGAGGATTCTAGAAAATGAACCTAAGTAAACCAATGCATAAGCTTATTGCATTTCTACTATTCCTAGATAATTATTTTCACTTTCACCCTTGATTTCTTTTATTATTACTATATTGTTATTAATTAATTAATTGTTTGTATTTCTCTATTTTATTTTTCATGTTTGAGAGGAATGGTTTAACCTCTTTTATGGTAGCTTTTATGGAACCAAGGAGGTAAAATATATCTGTTTAAATTGAAATGTTCTCATGTCCTCTTCAAATTTCTCTACTCTCAATCTATTTCATTTTACATTTATTATTTATATATACTTTTAAAACTCATAAACACTACATTATTTCCATGGGCATGACCCTTTATTTTTTTTCAAATATTAGGCCCTCGATCTATGTTCTATCACCATTTACAAGTATTAAGGGGTCATGGAAACTATCTTCATATTGAGTTGTGACATTGATGGCTCCAACACTTGCAAGCATTTTGTGGGTGCCTCCCATCATGGGGTGGGAGTACAACGCCCACTAGCTCCTTTTTTATCTTTCATTTCATCCTCAACAATGGAAACCACCTTATAATATTGAATAAATAAGATTGAAATCCTCCTATTAAGGAATCTATAATGCATGTGGAGAATAATCTAAAATGAACATAACATTAAGATAATATTCATGGTTCTTTCCAAGGATTATGTGAAGCTCTGTTGAGTATGGATGCTCTTTGGGATAGTTTAATTCCCCCACAAGTGGCTTCCATTCACAACCCTTTCCCACAAGGTTTGAACATGAGACCAATTGGGGACTAAACTCTACTCAAACCAATTGGTATACACCTCATGGGTATGATAAAATTTTACAAGAAAGGGTTCAATGCCATAAAACAAATTGGTGTTTGTCTTGACAACAACCATAAAAATAGATTATTATATTATTATTATAATCATAAAATTTGAATTTTTTTTTTGCAAATATAGAAATACAAATATTATATAATACCTAATAGATAAATTATAAAGATAGGTGCAAAGAAACTAATCACTACCTCATAAAACAATTATTCAATTTGTAATGTTTTATAAAAACAAATCAATGCTTTCTTTATACTTTGATAGTGATAAACCCCATAACTCATAAAAGTACAATACTGGAAGCTCCATCAAATTGAACAATTAAACAATAAGAAACTAATCATCCCTTTATTTTTTTTACACTTACAAAACAAAATACTAATTTAGCAAAACTCACGAGTTTATAATATTTTACCTAGTTACTTTAACTCCAAGATAAAACACTTAGTGATCCTAAAAAAAATTGCAATAAATATAGCAGAGGAAGCAACTGTAATGTACATATATAACAACAAACATGTGATGATGATCCTTTCTCTACAAATACAACCAACAATAAAGGATGTTCCATAGCATTTTTCACCATATTGATAATACACATATAATTTGATTACAAATAAATATATAGATATTATATTTTGTTTACATGGATGATAATGTAGGGACTCTTTTAATCACAACTCTAATTACGAGGAAGTTTTTACATGTGAGACCCATTTAACGCTATTAATCCTCTCTAAATTATCAAATATTATGTGTCCAACAAATGTTTGTCACAATGATTATCGCATATATTTCAAGATTTTTAAAACAACAACTACCATATATTTCATGCCTCTCGGACATATCAATGGCAGTTTCCAGGATTGAGGAGATTGCACTTGTGGATGACACTTCTTCCATGAAAGTTCATCCCCTCATTTAAGTATGAAAAATACTAGATGCATATTTTTAGTTTGTGCAAAATATTCATGAAAACCTTTATTAGAATGCAAATAAAGAAAAACTTACTTCCTCAAACAAACATATATGCATCTGCCACGACTGTTGGCAAATAAATAATTTTGTAAGCCTTCTATTTCATCGTTGTTAGGGTATGCTCGATTCCCTCGTTGTGAAGGGTGTTTAATATTGGAATGAAGTTGGAATGATATGCCCTGAGTCAGTGTCTCCATGCACATTGTAGTGAATCACACATGATTTGAACACAAACAAATCATTGTACATTTCATTAATGTGTAATTATTGTCAATGCCAATAAAAAAGCCTATTATTGTAAATTAATTTTATCAAGGGGAGGAGGTTAAGCACTCATGGTTGCATGAATCTTAAGCCATTAACTCTATCTGCTTTCATTTCTATATTTCCTCGAATTTTATCCATCATGCCCAAAAGGAAATGCCAAATGAAATTTCCTCATATATTTTCTCTCACAATATTTATATAAAAAGGAAAAATAAGAGTAGGGATTGAATAATACACACCAAGAAAAAACACTGAAGCTAAATTATTATCTTTGGATGCTTCTTAGAAGTGTCATTGTTTTAAATATATTTCTTGGATGCAGGGCTTTGCAATGGTTGGGTGAATGAATCACTTGGTGTCCTAAAAAATAGAAGATCAGGAGGAAGGGTGAAGAAGGAATTAGAAAGTGCTTACCATTCCAATTACAATGCCTTTAGCAATACCCAGAAGTGTCTATGATGTGCGGATCTTACTCCTCATTACAAAAATCATGTTCATCATCATCAAGGTTTTTACACTTACCCATTACTTAAATTTATATCCTACAAATGTTCAAAAAACTTTGAATTTACAGATCCAATGATCTCAGAAAATGTTTATTTTAGATTGAATTCTGGCCATAACATTGTTAAAGGTTTGACTTAGGGAAATTTTTTGATTCACAAACTAAGGTTTCTTTTGCATGACTTCACAAAATAAGGTTGAAGACTATTTATTAACTAGAAATCTGGCCTAGATGAACTAGATGGCATATTTCTCAATCTGGATTGACTAAACTTCCATCAACTGGAAATATTGCCTAGATGAAAGTAAATTTTCTAAAATACAAGTTACAATACTTCTCCAAAATCCAACCCCTATTACATTTAAAATAATAGAATTTATGAAAAAATACATCTACAAGTTATTACTAGCTTTCAAGATCAAATTCTACTAATAAACTAAAAATAAAAATGATCTCTATTTTGTCACGTGGAATTTGGAACTGTTGGAGTCAAACGCCCCTAAATATGGGTTTTATCCTTAGGTGTCTAACCTCCTCAAAACCTTGAACTGCCATGCATTTGTCCCCTAAAAATATGTCAACTTCCCTTTAAACAAGGCAAGCACTGGAACCTATGAGGCTCCATGTGGTTGCCTCCGGTTGGGCCACGTGGAAGCTTCCCATTGGTCCACCAAAATACACTGCAAGCAATAAAATTCAGCCAACTCACACTTCCGTATCAAAATTTCAAATTTTCTTTTATGGAGTCACACAATTACAAATTACTAACATAAATGAATAATTCATATACTTGTTATACTTATTATTTGGTCATATTTTTATTCTTGGATTGTAGTAGTCATTTACATTAATCATTATTAATTTTGTCACTTATGTAGTCATATATTTTAGTCCTGGACTAAATTAGTCATTTTAGTTAGCCGCTTTTAGTTTGGTCACTTATTATCTAGTCATATATTTTATCCATAAACTAAATTAGTCGTTTAAGTTAGTCATTTTTAGTTCGGTCACTTAAAATTGCTCAAATTTAGTAGTAATTCACTTGAAATAATTGCAGTGACTGACTTTTTTAGTCACCTAGTCACTAATTTCATCATTTTCTACTAGTGGTATGAATTCCCCAACTCCAAAGACTTGACCATCAATCTAGATCTGATGCGAGATATTGGTTTTAAGGGTATCACTAGACCAATTCTCTTCTCTCTCTCTCTCTCTCTCTCCATCTGTCACGCCAATGTTATTGTTCTCTTTATTTAATTCCTACTTTTTACCATGAATATTTAGTTTCTCTTCTGAAAATGAAATAAGGTGAAATTTAAAGTATAAGGCTAATTATTGATTAATTCCTCTCTTTTCCACCTTCTCCAAGAGTAAACAATTTAGGAGTGTACACCTTTCCTCAATTCCAACCAACCAATGCTCTTACAATAGCATATAAGACAAAAAGTACAACCTGAATATATGGAAAGTAAATGTATTTCAACATACACATAATTTGATCTTCATTCCAATAATGTGACTTTAACTTGGATATATGCACCTGTTAGCATTCCAAAATAGTACATTATTAATAAAAAATCATTATATTGATGACATATGCATAAACACCTACATATCTTTGCATTTGATTATGATATTAATAATTACCATAGGTTGCACAGTATGCTTCAATATCACACTAGATATTTATATGTTATCCTTTATAGATTAATATTCCAATCGTTAGCAATTATGACTTAAATTTAAAATTCTAAAAGCCATCACCTTGAACAAGGATTCTACTGTAATAGTTACACATCGTATTTCAAACTAAAATAGATATTTACACTCATAATTTTCCAATAACCATAATATTAAATGTGTGAAAAGGGCATTTCAAAAACCACTAATAACATTAAACAGTTCTAACATGAAAATATATCTAACAATGTTCACCTACAAGCTGTAAATTTGTACTCAAATCTTCTTCGAAGCTTGATATTTCAACAATAATATAAGCTCATAAGATTCAATTTCTTTGACAATAATAAAATAATACATTGATTGCGTAGAATATATCATGGTGCCTAATGAAATCACAAGTTTGCTCCATAAATTACAAACAACAATTGTCAATAAGGTTTAGTAGCTTGGGTTATTGGTAGGAAGAATCATTATTTTCCCCATCTGGGTTTAAATCCCACTTGTGACATATTCATAATATGCATTCTTCTTGAGCTAATTGTTGAATGAGGATTTTCATGAGACAAGAGGAATATCTTACTCTTGCTTAGGGCAAGAGAGTGAGGAAATTGGTTACATGTTTGAGAAAAAAAAGAGAGTACAAACCAGAATTGTTCCCACACAATTAGAAGAATTTTAAAGAAAATATATAATTCGGGTGCCCACTATACCAATAAAATTATTTAATTGACTCATTGAAACTACTTATTACATTTAATTATCTCATACAATTTCTTTTGAAAATAATAAAGAACTCAATGTAAATGGATTATCACTGAAAATTTGGGAAATTAATCTCAATTACATCAAATCCTAATCAAAATGTTTAAATAAACTAAAGGTTGAAGGGACATTTCCTTTAAATTTTAGACTACTTACCACACTAACCAAGATACACTTTATAAATATTGGACTAAGGGTTCCCTTAGTGTTTCACCGTCTCTTAGTTGTGTTCTAATTTGATTCAAATGTTTCATAATTTTTATAGATCAATATAAAATTTTGGCATCAATTACATTTCTCGAAGCTATTTCTTTAATCATCATTTTTTTTATTCCAATACTTGAGAAACTTAGAAATGATATTGTGATACATAACCACTTGGCCTATGTGAGAGTGTTTCATGGTGCATCTTGAAAAATTGTGAATAAGTAAAATGAATTGCAAGTGCCTTCAAATATAAAAACACATATCTTACTCTTTTTTGACATTCTTAGTATATGATTGTAAACACAATATTTTTCAAAAATATGGACAAGAAAATCTAGAACTGACAATCAAGCTACAATTAAATCTCTACAACAAAACTAAATATTTGCATAATCAAGACACCAAACACTTCCATAGAATCTTACACAATAGAGCATGACTCCAAATACATATTCCTTGTACATAATGAAACATAGAGGCCATGAAAAAATTAACATACAAACACTTCAAACCACATACATTTGTAAAAATCCAATGACGAGAAATTCCAAGTTCATCCTGTGAGACCTCCCTTATGTCTCATGTTTTCTGTAAACAAACCATTGGTGAATAGATAGTAATGTATACTTCAGTCACATTGATCTAACTGACTTCAAGCTATTTTGAAAGGGACAAATTAACCCCTTTTTTGTATTTATCTAAGAAACACATGCATATAAGGTTTTAAATTTTCATCCACTATTGGTAGAATGAGAGATGAAAAATACACACCCTCTAGATTCAATTCTCTTTGGATTTTTGTACAAGCATGTCCTTTTCCAGTTTCAACATAACAACTTTATTTGACATTTTTTTCTTCAATGATACCATAACTAGCCTAACAAACAATTTCCTAAGAAGACTGAAACAATATTATAACTCAAATGTTGAGTCTAGAGATAATATTCATAATTTCATACAAGAAAAT
This sequence comes from Pinus albicaulis, assembly GCA_034641835.2. Classification (NCBI taxonomy): domain Eukaryota; kingdom Viridiplantae; phylum Streptophyta; class Pinopsida; order Pinales; family Pinaceae; genus Pinus; species Pinus albicaulis. Next base: position 943,705,029 of record CM076578.1, read on the forward strand.
TTCCAATTACAACAATTATAAATGTTGTGACATACCCTCCCTATTGCATGGAAATAATAAGGACTTCAAAACCATACATTCCAAAGCATGGCTGCAAGGAAAATATTTTATTAGAGGAAATATCAAGAAGCAAGCCACACATAAAAAAGAAGTAAAAATAAAATTTTGAAACCAAAATTCATACTAACATTCCAATGTTTATCAATTCTTCCGTGAACTTATACCTTGAGATGTCCAATAGTGATAAGAATTCCTCAGGAAGTAGCCCCACATAAGGTAATTGGCTCATTTTCATACAAGCTAAATGATTTTATATTTACTTAGCATGCATAGTTGTATGCACATGCAAATTTTTCATGCACCTACTCAATTATTAAATATTTTAAATTTTAATATGAAATACTCAGCGATTTGTCAATTATTCAGTGAACTTCTACCTTGAAATGTAAAATAATGATAAGAATGCCCTATCAAGCAACCCCGCATAACGTAATTCGCTCATTTTCATATAAGATAAATGATTTAATATTTCCTTAGCATGCATAGTTGTGATATTTTGAATATTTATTGGTGTGAGTTTTGAGGAGGGGTATTCAAACTCTCCACAGTGTCCATTTTTGCATCTACGTTTCAAGTCTAACTAAGACTCATCATTAGGACTGTTATCACCCAAAAAATGAAGCATCATTTGACAAGGTTGAATAAGTTCATGTGTAAATGGTAGGGTCATAGAATTCATTTTTCATTACTTGGTCAAGGGAAATTTCAATTTTTTCTTGTTTAAACTTACCCTAAGGTCTAAACCCACCCTTATTCAAACTCCTTCATGTCACATCATTCATCATTCTCCGATTCATTTCATTTTCCAAAGTTTTTTGTACCGAAATTTCCAAATTAGCCAAGAAACCACAGTTTCGTAGCACATTACATTGTAAAAAGTCACTTTTTTCTACGAAACTGGCTAATAGTTTCATACCAAATATGAAGCAAAACTCTGTTTTCTGACTTTGAGAAGTCAACTTCAAAGGTGGTTTCTGAGCAACTGAAAAACGAATTTTGGAAATATGAAAGCAATTTTTCTTCATAACAGACGTAACTACAAAAACCTCTCTCAGTTTCTTCAAATTCATTAGGAGGTGGCACAAATTGATAAATTAAAATGCGCTACGAAACTGCTATTACGAAACTGTCTTGTACATGACTGTTTAGCTGTCAACTTCAAGTTCAGTTTCTGGCCAAATGAAAAAGTGTTTTGGAATTCGGAAAGAGGTTTGTCTTCATCATAACCCCAGATACAAAAAACTCTCTCAAGTTTCTCATAGGTGTTATCAGTTGGGAGATACAAGGATTTCATTGAAGCCCTATTTTTAGAAACAAAGTTTTCCTATTTTACACATGTTTTTCAAATGCATTTTCTGGACAAAAGTAAATGTGTTTCAAAAAAAAAATAGAGATTTTTCTTCAGGACATATTAACCTACAAAAACCTCCTTCATTTTTTCAAAATACATAATGGATTAGAGGATATAGGCTTTGTTCCAAGGTCTATTTTTTAGAAAAAATAGGAAAAATCAGCAAGGATGTCTTAAATATGAAAGGTGAGATTGACACCTCAAAACTCTTTGTTTGAGTTGGTTTATGGTTGATTGAGGCTAATGATATTTTATATACAATTTTTTTCGACTTTCAAGTTTCATTTTTCAAATTTGTGCAAAAAATCTGCATCTACAATAGTTTCGTAGCGCCTCCAGGCTTAAAAAGCAGAAAAGCGCTATGAAATTGCTGTAGCTGCATTTTTATCTTCATGATCTGTTTTAAAGGGTGTTAAGGGCTGAAAATGATATGATACATGTGTTGAAGGATGATAAAGCTGATGCAAGAGGAAATATTTAGAAATTTTGAGGATAAAGTCTTATTTTAAGGCACTACGAAACTGCCTTACTTTTGTAGCGCACTGTGTTTCAGTATTTTTAGCAGGTTTTGGATAGCTGGAGGCTATGAAAGAGTTAAATACCATGTCAATAAATTATTAAACACTTAAGGACCACAAATTCAAGACCAGATGACAACCAAAATATTCAAAGAAGAAGAAGAACATTTACCTAAAAAATAGGGTTTTGTTTCCTAGTTTTGAGGAGGTCAGTTAGGTGGTCACAATGTGGTGAATCTCATCATCTAAATTCGACCATGTGACAACATACTAGTCAAATATGTAATTTATTTAAGTAGATAAGGTTGTTAAAGATAATAATGAAGAGTTTGAGTCCTAGTTGAAATAGGACTGTCAAGTAGGATAAGTGTCTATTTGTCATAAATGTGATGTTTTATGGTTATGCAAGGTGTCAGAAGGCAAAAATTAGATGTATCTAGCCTAGAGGAAGATCATATGATGATGTAACATGTCTATTAAAGGCCAATGGGTCAAATTAGAAAAGGGTTGGAGACTTTTTGTCAAAACTGTAGCTTTATGTAATTGACTGTGATCAGTAATACAGAGAGGTTTTCTTCTTAACAGACCTGAGATTCTCATGGGGTTTTAATGTTTTATTGATCTACATATTATGTTTAACTACTTGCAGTAGATATCATTTCTATTACTCAGAATTCATAACCCTATGCTCTGACTTCCTTTAGTAATGAGATGACTGTGTTTCTCTGTGTTTTATGAGTGAATTGTCTTTGAACCACTAGCAGTAGATTTCATTGCTATTAATCAGAATTCATAACTCTATGCTCTGCCTTCCTTTAGTAATGAAATGAATGTGTTGAAATATGTTCTTGAGTGAATTTTCTTTGTTAAAGACCCTTATTTGCCTTAGCTTCCATGTCAAGAAACCTTGCCACTGAACCTACTGATTTGTTGACTCCATAAGCCCAATGGTAGTATTAGCTTTCATCTTTTCAACCTGCAAACATAAAAAACCAAGACACAATTCATAGAGTTATCCATATATCTTTATCATTAAATAATATCATTAACCCTTGAGAGAGCCCTCTCAGGCTGAGGAGGCTAAGCCTCAGTCATAAGATTGGTTTGAAATAGTTACACTGGAGTTCTCTGATCAACAGCCAATCAGGTACGATTTTGGTGATAACAAGGAATAAACCTGCCAAGAAGAGAGGAGGATGGGGGAGATAAATACTAGCAGGTGGGGAAGGAGTGAAAGAGGAGAAAGAAATGGCCGACTAGAAAAATACCAAGAAAATAGTTAACAATAGCTTATTTGATAAATAAATATTTATTTTAAATTTATCATTAAATATGTAAACTGATTGATTTTTTTTTTTTTAATAGAATTTATCGAAAGAGATTTATTATGATAAGAAAGGTATTTGTTATGATTTATTGAAAAGGTAAGGATGGTATATACCTAATTTTATTAAAATCATTAATGGGGGATGATGTAAAATAATATTTATGATTGATATAAATTTTTGATTACTATTATAATTAATATTATAAAGTAATGTTAATGTAAATTAATGATTGATCTCATAAATATGATTGAAAATATATTATAATAGTTATTATTATTAATATTATTAATTTTAATTTTAATATTAGTAATAGTAAACTATTACCATTAATATTAGTTAATTAATAATACTCATAAGATAGTTTCCTGTTTTTAATTTAATTTTAGATGAAATGCATAAGGTTAGAATTAATGTTAATGTGAATTAATGATTGATCTTATAAATATGATTGAAAACATATTATGATTGTTATTATTATTAATATTAATTTTAATATTAATTAGTAATAGTAATTACCATTAATATCAGTTAATTAATAATACTAATACGAGAGTTTCATGTTTTTAATTTAATTTTAGATGAAATGAAAAGGGTTAATGGATTGTTAATTTAAGAGAGCATCTAGATTTTAACATCACAAGGGTTCAAGGAAGGGGGTTATTTAAGGCGATGGAAAAGAGGGAAACTATGTGAGGTGGAGGGTAGATAGAAAGCATAAATAGGGGGCATAATGAACAGAGAGGAGGAGGAATATGGGAGTCTGAAGGTCCTAGCGGGTGTCTAGGAGACATAAAAAGGGGAAGGGGGAACAATACAAGTGCAAGGAGGGAAAATTAGGGCAAGGTGGGGGGGGGGGGTGTTTACTGTAAGGGAGAGCAAAGAGAAAGGAAGACTTTAAGTTTGGGGAAATAAGGGCACCCAATTTTTGCTAACCTCCACACCACCGTCCCTATTAAGGTTATTGAGGTGTTTTATGATTTCCAACGCCTCAAGGATTTTCCTTTTGAAATGGTGTTTTCAGTAGCAATCACCTTGGTATCCTTGAGGCAGATACGGTGACAAGTCTTGCTAGAGTGATCAGTTAGAGCCAAGGTACGATTTCTCCCATTTATGATGTCGACACCATGCTCTTTGAGCCTGATTTCGAAAGACCTTCCTGTTTCTCCAATATAGAAATCGCCACATGAGGAATTTATTTTGTACACTCCTTTTTGTTGGAGAAGATCAAGGTTATCCTTGAAATATTTCATTCTTTGTCTGATTGTCATTATAGGTTTAAAAGAGGTTATTATATATTTTTTAGTGAGAACCTTGACCATATTTTCAGTGACTCCTTGAATGTAAGGGAGGTATGCTTTTGTGGTGAGGGAATCATCAGGAGGATTTATTTTATTGTTAGATCTGGCTCTTTGAATGACCTTGATGATGTCTTTATTTTTATATCCCATATTTATGAATTTATTTATTAAATATTAAATTTCTTCTTCAACATGATTGTCATCTGAAATATTGAAATTTTGTATGAAAAGGGTCATAAGCACTCCCATATTCTAGGCGGGATGGTGGTGTGAATTCACGTGGAGGTAATTATCAATGTACGCCTTATTTTTGAACACTTTATGTCCAATGGATCCATCTTTATTTCTGATGAGGAGAATGTCTAAGAATGGAATGAAATTATTATCTTCATCTTCCATTGTAAACTGGATATCCTTGGATATGCTATTAAGTTGGTTTTAGAACCTTGTAATCTCTTCATCCCCATGAGGCCGATGGACACTAGTGTCATCCACAAATCTAATCCATAATTTTGGTTTTAATGGGTACGATTCCAGGGCTTTCCTTTCAAATATTTCCATTAAGATATTAGCCACTATGGGGGACAACATAGATCCCATAGCTACTACTATTGTTTGTTCAAAAAATTCACCTTGGAATGATAAGAAAGTTGAGCGTAGACATATTTAAACGACCTTTGTAGTCTGGGGATCAATGAATTCTTTAACAACCTCGACAGCTTCATCTAAGGGGATTTTTGTAAAGAGTTGGACCACGTCAAGGCTCAAAATCTTGTAGCCATGTTTAAGATTAGTTTTTTTAATGAAATCCACATAATGCTTAGAGTTTTTGATGAAAGAGATGGTTTTCCCAACTATAGCCGCCAAGGTCCTAGCCAAAAATTTGGCTAATTCATATGTAGGAGCCTCGATAGTGTTTACAATAGGTGTGAGGGGGGAACCAACTTTGTGAATTTTAGGAGCACCATAAATACGAGGAGTGATTTCACTATCCGGGGATAGGCGCTTTTTCAACTTTTCATCAAGTTTAGACTCCTTAATAGATTTTTTGATAGCTTTTATAATCTTGGTGATCAGATTTTCTTTGAGTTTTTTATAGCTATCACTATTATAGAGGTGGTCTCTCATTATGTTAATGTATTCTTCTTTGTCGATTACCACTGCTGCCCCTCCTTTTTCAGCTTTAAGGATGACAATGCTGTCATTCTGCCTAAGGTTTTTAATAGCTTTTAATTGTTCTTTATTCAAATTGGTCTTAGGAGGTTTTTATCTCGTAAGGATGAAAACAAATTCCTCCCTTATTAGCTCTTTTATTCTTCCTCTAAGGTTTTATTTCCATCTTCTAAGTTACAGATGATCTCTTCTTTTGGAATCCGACTAGGGGCTAAGGAAAAATTGAGCCCCTTGCCTAGAACCTGTGCCTCTTCATTATTCAAATCATAAGAAGAGAAGTTGACTAACTTCTTATTATTTTTCACGAAATCGTAAATAACAGGTTTATTATTATTTTTAGGGGTCAAATGCTGAAAAAATATCTCCGTCCTTGGTGATCTGACTTGCTCATCTGCGTTGATTTCGGATGCCGCCTCGATGGATATATACTCTGCCGTCATTATGCTCAGAATCTGTGTTTGCACAGACCATTGTTTTGCTTCATTGAATACCACAAAATTTTGTGTCTCATCAATCCATGGATTGTTTTGGCTTTGCTTAAAAAATGTTGCATCTATGGATAAACAATCTGCTGTCGAAATCAGTGTTTGCACATGCCACTGTATTGCATCATTGAATATCTTAGACTGTTGTCTCTATTGAAAATATTAAAGTCACCTGCGTACCCTGTGCAGGTAGAAACATAGTACAATAGGGGCAGCAACAGAAGGTTGAGTGTACACTTCTGTGCATTCAAGAGGAATGAAAAAAACCGTAAGGAAGTTTTTAGTGTTGATGGGCCGCAGTCACCATTGCAGGGATGAATTAAATTTTGTTATGGGCGTAGCGGTATTTGTGGAGAAATTGAAGAAAATAGTGGTTCAACCACGGAAGAACAGAGTTTTATTAAAGACTTTCTTTTCGAGATTTTAAGCCCTTAACAACCACAAACATAATTTTTGTTCAAACGCGGTAAGATTTTAAGTTTGAATTGGGCCACGTCATCTATGGTCCCCACCACTTCATCGCCAATCACAAGTTTTATTTTAAGTGTCTTGTTGATATGAAGGAGTTCCGATGCGATGCGATGTTGTGATATCGCACATCACACATCGCAAAGGAACAATTGTTATAGCTCTTTCGAAATGTGTTAACTCGCCGATGTATTACATTGCGATGCGATATCGCATATCGCAATCACATTCACCCAAGGTTCATCCGCCATATGTTACGTACCATTGAATATTTACGATGCGATGTGGTCCCACCACAGTCGCACATTGGACATTGCAATCTCTTATCACCATCCGCCCAGACCGCAGGCTCATTGTAATACTTGTGATGCGATGTGGTCCCACCACAATCGCAATCACAACATCAAAAATTCGTTATTCAAACCATTCCGCTCATCTGCAGATCACCAATTGCAATGTGGGCTCCACTCGCATATCGCACAAAAGAAATTTTAGTTTAAAGTTTTATGTTTCGGCATTATATTAAAGTTTTCTTTGTTTATTTCTTTGTTTTATGTTTTCATTCAGCCGTGCCATATAAAAAGAATGAAAATCCCGTAGGCTTATGTAATAGTTGTGTTGTATTGTTGTGTAAGCCCACAGGCAGAGAAAAAACAAAGTGAAGACCAGAGAGCACTGTTTTTTTTTGCATTTTGTGAGACAGAGAGAAGTTGTGTGAGCACCGTGTCTGTAGTAGTCAAGCACTTTTGTAATCCCACTTCAATGGAAGAAAGTTGTAACAATTTTAGTTATGTTAATGAAATATAGAGCATTTTATGCCATCTCTATCCAGCAGTAAGAAAATTTAATTTTATTCTCTATGTTAGAAGGAGAGTATTATTCTCTCAGTCATTGCTCTGGAATTATCAGAAATTCCAACATGGTATCAGAGCTTGTCTAGGCTCTTTGAAGGCATCAAAGAAGCTGAAGGAAGAAGAAGATTTGTTGCAGCAGTTCTCGAGTAGCATGAAGGCTCATCAGAAGTTAAAATCCAGGTATTTCTCAAGAGAAATAGAGTTGTTGTTTTGTTTAAAAGAACAGTCCTCAGAGATATAATTTGTCTTTTAAAGAAGGAAAGATAGCATGTTTGAAAAACACAGTCAAGTTTATTTCAGAGTTTAGTTTATAAGCAATGGTTGGACCAAACACTAGTATGAGTATTGGAAATGCTCAGCTTCCACAATTTAATGGGAAGAACTATGATTATTGGGCCATTACCATGAAAGCCCTGTTTGCCTCTCAGGATTTATGGGAGTTTGTTGAAGATGGTTTTGATGAACCAGTAGATGAAAATGCCTTTAATGCCTTGACACAGGAACATAAGGATTTATTGAAGAGCAATAGAAAGAAGGACTCTAAAGCCCTCTTCTATCTCTATCAAGCAGTACATGAGAGTTTGTTTCCAAGGATAGCAGCAGCTAAGAGATATAAGGATGCATGGGATACTCTGAAAATAGCCTATCAAGGTATGGAGAAGGTGAAGACAACAAAGCTACAATTGCTGAGGAGAGATTTTGAAACTCTCTGTATGAAAGAGTCTGATAACATAGACTCATTCTTCACACATGTGATTGGAATGGTCACACAAATAAGGTCCCATGGAGAAAAACTTGAGGAAAGAAGGATTGTGGAGAAACTATTGAGGAGTCTACCCTCAAGGTTTGATGTTATTGTTACCACCATAGAAGAGACTAAGGATCTCTCAAAGTTCACGATGGATGAACTTCATGCATCGCTGATGACTCATGAACAGAGATTAGGAAGATCAGTAAACCCATCTTTAGAGCATGCCTTCAAGACCCAGATGCCTTTTGGAAGAGGAAGAGGTCAAAGCAGAGGAAGAGAAAGAGACAAAAGCCAAAACAGAGGAGGAAGGAACAACCCTTCACATTCACATGGAAGGAGCAACAATTAGAATCAAAGCCAAGGCCAAAGTAATAGCTAGCAAGGTGGACACCAACATGCTCATGGAAAAAGGTATGACAAATCCAATGTCCAATGTCATTATTGCAAAAAATATGGGCACTATGCAAATGAATATAGGAAAAAGAAAAATGACATGAATAATTGGCAGAATGCTAATGTAGCAAGAGAATAAAAGAACCCAAGGAATGTGTTGTTAACATGTAATGTAGCACAAGATAAGAAAGATGATGTATGGTTCTTAGATTTAGGCTATAGTAATCATATGAGTGGAAACATAGCAATGTTTGCCAATCTTGATGAAGAAGTTAAATCAGAAGTAACAATAGGAACTGATACTAAGATTTCTGTCAAGGGAAAAGGTAGAGTTAGTATCCATGCAAGAAATGGAGAGCAGAAATTTGTGCCAGATGTATACTATTTTCTTGGCTTGAAGTGTAATGTTTTGAGCGTTGGGCAGCTCATAAACAAAGGTTACAACGTATTTTTTAAGAATGATGTGTGCACAATAATGGATATACCTCCAAGCAAGAAGATTATTGCTGAAATACAAATGATCAACAATAGAATGTTTCCACTCAAGCTCAATACTGACTTGAAGGGAAAAGGGAAGAATGTAGCAGCTGTAACTTAAGAGATTTTTCAAAAGAAGTGAAAGATGAGAATTGGTTATGGAATTTGAGATTTGGACATCTCAATTTCGGAGGATTAAATTTGTTGCACATAAAAGGAATGGTAAGATGACTACCATTGATTGAGAAACCGGATATCTATGTGAAGGCTTTATCTTGGGAAAACAACACAGAGAAAACTTTCCATCAGGAAAGAGCATAAGGGAAAAGGCACCCTTAGAAATTATCCATTCAAATTTATGTGGGCCGATGCAAACAACATCAGTTTCAGGCAACAATTACATGCTGACTTTCATTGATGATTTCACAAGGAAAGTGTGGGTTTATTTCTTGAAATATAAGAGTGAAGTTTTTGAGAAATTTTGCCACTTTAAAGCTCTAGTAGAGAAACAGAGTGGGCAACATATCAAAGTCCTTAGGACTGATAGAGGAGGTGAGTACATCTCAAAATAATTTCTGCGTTTTTGCAGAGAGAATGGCATACACAAACAATTTACTACAAGGTACACACCACAACAAAATGGAGTCGCTAAAAGGAAGAATCGAACCATTATGGATATGGTGAGAAGTATGCTAAAGGAAAAACATTTTCCAAATGAATATTGGGCAGAAGTTGCAAATTGTGCAGAATACATCTTGAATAGATGCCCCAAAAAAGCAGTGATGAATAGAGTTCCAGAAGAAGTGTGGAGTGGCAGAAAACATGGAGTCACCCACATGAGAGTTTTTGGATGTGTGGCTTATGAACACATTCTAGATTAGTTGAGAAAGAAGGTTGACAGTAAGGAGGAGAAGTGCATCTTCCTTGGATATTGTGAAGAATCCAAAGGATATAGATTGTATGACCCATCCACAAAGAACTTTGTGATAAGCAGAGATGTGAAATTCATAGAAGAAGAAGCATGGGATGGAAGCATTGAGAAAACAGTCAATGTTAAAAGCTGTTTATCTCATGATGAAGATGAAGAAGATGTGGCTGAAAATAATACCTCATCGGTAGCACAACCTCCACCAACACAAGGACAGCAAGGGACACCTCAAGTAGGAGTAAGAACACTCTTGAGAAGAAATGAGAGTGCTTCTTCAAGCACACCACATGGAGCAGATTTGAGTGCTTCTTCAACACAACTACACCAAATGAAAGAGGAACCAAATTCAAAAATTTAAATGAAATCTATGAGCAAGAGACAACAAATGAAGGTATGAACTCCTTATTTTCTTTGTACTGTCATGTTGATGATCCTATTCATTTTGAAGATGCTATAAAAGATATAAAATGGATAGAAGCCATGGATGAAGAAATTAATTCAATAGAGAAAAACAAAACATGGGAATTGGTAGATCTCCCAGAAGGAAAAGAAGTCATTGGAGTAAAATGGGTCTACAAGACCAAAAGAAATGCGGAAGGTAAGATTGAAAGGAACAAGGCTAGACTTGTTGTCAAAGGATATAAGCAGCAGCATGGAAGAGATTATGAGGAAACTTTTGCACCGGTTGCAAGAATGGAAACCGTGAGAGAAGTGTTGTCTATTGCAGCACAAAACAAATGGAAGGTTTACCAAATGGATGTAAAATCAACATTTTTAAATGGAGTTTTAATGGAAGAGATTTATGTGGAACAAACTCTAGGCTATGAGAAAAAGGGACAAGAGCACAAAGTTTGCAGATTGAAGAAAGCTCTTTATGGGTTGAAGCAAGAACCAAGAGCATGGTATAATAGGATAGATTCCTAGTTACTGGAAAATGGGTTTGAGAAATGTGAAGGAGAACCCACATTATACATCAAATAAAAATATGGTAATATGCTCATTGTTGTTTTATATGTTGATGATGTGATATTCATAGGTAATGATGATTACCTCATTGAAAATTTAAAAACAATCATGAAAGATGAATTTGAAATGACTGCCATGGGATTGCTAAGATACTTCTTAGGAATAGAAGTAGAACAAAATGAAATTGGAATTTTTATTTCTCAAGCGAAATATGTTAATGAAGTTTTAGCAAGATTTAATATGCAGGAGTGCAAGGTAGAAATTACTCCCACAGTAATGGGATTGAAGTTGAGTAAATATGATAGCAGCAAGGATTTTGACCCAAGCTTGTATAAAATCATAGTCGACAGCCTCATGTATTTGACTGCAACTAGGTCAGATATTATGCATGCTGTTAGTTTTATTTCCAGATTTATGGAGAGGCCAAAAGAAGCACATTGGCAAGTAGCAAAGAGAATTCTGAGGTATGTGAAAGGAACTAATAGGTATGGGATTTTATATACTACTTCAGAAAATTCAGAATTAATTGGATATACTGACAGTGATTGGGCTGGAAGTGTAGATGATCGAAAAAGCACATCCGGTTATGTTTTTCATATGGGTTCAGGAGCCATTTCATGGGCTTCTAAGAAACAACCTATTGTAGCATTATCTACAGTAGAGACAGAGTATGTGGCAGCTACAGCAGCAGTGTGTCAAGCAGTTTGGATGAGAAGAATGTTGAGGAATTTTTGTCAAGAACAGGTGAAAGGCACAGTGATATATTGTGACAATAGCTCAGCTATTGCATTATCAAATAATTCCGTGTTTCACATGAGAACGGAAAACATAGATGCCAAGTTTCACTACATCAGAGAATTGGTGAACAATGGAGAAATTGTTTTACATCATTGTAGAACAGAGGAGAAGTTTGCAGACATATTGATAAAGCCATTGGGGCAAAAGAGTTTTGAATATTTAAGAAAATGTTTGGGTATGAATGATAACCCAACAACTGACTTTAAGGGGGAGTGTTGAAAATATTAAAGTCACCCGCATACCCTGTGCAGGTAGAAACAGAGTACAACAGGGGCAACAGTAGAAGGTTGAGTGTACACTTCTGTGCATTCAAGAGGAACGAAAAAAATTGTAAGGAAGTTTTTAGTGTTGATGGGCCGCAGTCACCATCGTAGGGATGAATTAAATTTTTTTATGGGCGCAGCCGTATTTGTAGAGAAATTGAAGACAATCGTGGTTCAACCACGGAAGAACAAAGTTTTATTAAAGACAGTCTTTTCGGGCTTTTAAGCCCTCAAAAACCACAAACAGAACTTTTGTTCAAATGCGCCAAGATTTTAAGTTTTGAATTGGGCCACGTCATCTGTGGTCCCCACCACTTCATTGCCAATAACAAGTTTTATTTTAAGTGTCTTTTTGATATGAAGGAGTTCTGATGCGATGCGATGTTGCGATATCACACATCGCACATCACAAAGGAACAAATGTTATAGCTCTTCCGAAATGTGTTAACCTGCCGATGTATTACATTGCGATGCAATATCGCATATCGCAATCGCATTCACCCAAGGTTCATCAGCCAGATGTTATGTACCATTGAATATTTGCAATGCGATGTGGTCCCACCACAGTCGCACATCGCACATCGCAATTTCTTATCACCATTCGCCCAGACCGCAGACTCATTGTAACACTTGCGATGAGATGTGGTCCCACCACAATCACAATTGCAACATCACAAATTTTTTATTCAAACCATTCTTCTCATCCATCAATCGTCGATTGCGATGTGGGCTCCACTCGCATATCGCGTAAAAGAAATTTTAGTTTAAAGTTTCATGTTTCGGCATTATATTAAAGTTTTTTTTTGTTTATTTCTTTGTTTTATGTTTTCGTTCCACTGTGCCATATAAAAAGAATGAAAATCCCGTAGGCTTATGTAATAGTTGTGTTGTATTGCTGTGTAAGCCCGCAGGCAGAGAAGAAACAAAGTGAAGACTAGAGAGCACTTTTTTTTTTGCGTTTCGTGAGACAGAGAGAAGTTGTGTGAGCACTGCGTCTATAGCAGTCAAGCACTTTTGTAATCCCACTTTAGTGGAAGAAAGTTGTAACATTTTTAGTTAAGTTAATGAAATAGAAAGAATTTTATGCCATCTTTGTCCAGTAGTAAGCAAATTTAATTTTATTCTCTATGTTAGAAGGAAAGTATTATTCTCTCAGTCATTGTTCTGGAATTATAAAAAATTCCAACAGTATCTCCTCATTCCGCAGAGAGTTTAGGCTTATGTTTTCATCATTATATAGAGCAGTGTAACCCCGCAGCCCGGTGTCAAGGATATGTAACGATGTGGGGTGATTGATTCTGCGAATAGATACCGTATCGACTACCATATCTTTGGTCATTGGTTTCATTGTTTCCAAAGAAGTCGTATTGGTAATGGGCTCGGATAGAGATGGATAGTAACCCTGGCATTCTCGGAGTTGTGATCTATGATCTGCTCTCGACTTGCCTTTTGATCAGTCCAATGATTGGTGCGACGAGATTCACATGTCTTCCTAAGCTCTCTTGTTGATGAATTCCCAAAGCCATTTCTGATTTTAGATTGCAATTTTTTTAGTTTCTTTTCCTATCTGATCCAAGCCGAGATACCTTATTTGTTTACTTTCAGTGTTGTATATTCATCGATGAGAGTCCAAAAATCTCTTTGAATCATTCTAGCGAGTTTCAAATGATTATTATAGGCTAATGTTGACAGACAATCCGCGTACCTAGTTCTTCCAATTTCACTGTGGATTAGGTATTTACTGAGCCGGTTGAATGCGTTGCGTGTGTGCTGGCTGTGTATGCACATGCAAAATTTTCAAGCACCTACTCAACTATTAAATATTGTAACTTTTAATAGCATGTGCAACTTTTGTATGCTCCTACTTAAATATTAAATATTGTAACTTTTAATAGCATTTTCAACTTTTGCATGCACCTACTCAGCGATTAAATAATAATTCCTTACCAAGCAACCCCACATAAGGTAATTGACTAATTTTCATACAAGATAAATGATTTAATATTTCCTTAGCATGTAGATATGTATGCACATGCAAAATTTGCATGCACCTACTCACTTATTAATTAATTTCAAGCAGATTTCATTAGGGATTCTTAATCTAAAATATACGAAAAATAATTTTGTAGCATAGCAAGACATTTCTGTCTCTGCGTTAAATGTGAAGTAGCAAAACAAGATTTCCGTTGTGTGTCAAGATTTTTCACTTCCAGTATTAAATACTCATTTTTACTGGAAGTTTGAGTCCAAAAGAAAAACAAACAAACATAGATTAGAAGACATGTTTACATTCAAAATACGCTTATCCTTAATAAGTAGGTGTAAAATAAAATTTCAATAAAATATCAATCCTTGTCTCTGATAATAAATATGTTATTATTGCTTCATAAACAAGGATATTTCTTCAGAATGATCTAGTTAGTTTTGAAAGGTATTTATACCTTCAAATTCAATACCAGCTACACAAGGACATCTAATTGTCATATCCCATGTAGCATATTCCATAAATCCAAAGGACATAGCATGCTTGAGATGACTATGGCTATTTTTTTTAAAGGAAATCCATGATAACAATTATAGTTATCAATTCCTTGTATAAATAGGAAATGGGTATTCATTTTTTAGTCTTACATTCTATACCCTTGTCAATGGATCCAGGAAACTTACTGGTCTATATTCACCCTTGCTAAATATTATTGAAAGGGTTATCTTATTATAGCCTTCTAGGAAGCTCTGATGTATGTATATTGAAGCCATTATTTCAAGGGATTGAAGGAAAAAACAACAACCCTGTTCTAAATATGTTCTCTCAAAGGAATACACGACTTTGTTTTCCGTTGTGGAAAGTAAAATTCTAACCAATCTTTATCTTGATATTGAAAAGCTCAGATGATTGTGCTGCAATGTTGGGGTGTGCTTGGGTTCTTCTACATTTCTTTTCCTATAGTAGTTTCTATTCATAATTTTGACTTCCCAGCTATCATAGAATAACATTCACTCTCGTATGTTTCTTCGCAACCATTCCAGAACTTTGACAATTTGGTTGACATTTATTTCTCTCAACCAAGAAGCCCCCTTTTGATGTTTTCCAACATCATTATTGAAATTTAGAAGACATAGAGGTGGATTTTATGTAGACTTGGGAAATAAATATGCTATTTTTCAAAATAACAGGGATCCTCATCCAACTAAAAAGCATGAAAAATTTCTCTTGTAAACTATGAAGTCACATCCTTTCCAAGGATTGGCTCATGATGGTTTCCATGTGTTGTTAATTCAATGTGTATAATTTCTGGCCATTTTGGCTTCTCGTGAATAGATAAACATGTTTTGAATCAAGAATATCAAAGCAATATCCTACTGTGAACTTACTACTTTAATATTTTTTTTTGTTGCAGTAATGAAATTTTTTTTTAGTACACATTTAAAGAAATTTATATTTACCCTTTGGCTACAATTGATTACGATTCACTTTATGAATGTTGTGTAAATTTTAGAGACTTTATATACTAGGCTATTATAAAATGAATCTAGAGTGAGGGCAAGTGGCTATCATGGGGTCATGACTACTCAAAGATGGGGGTATTTATGCTCAGTATTGTAATATTCTCCTTATTTATTCTAGAAATATGCAACCCTGATTTTAATTTAGGGCGTATGTTCTTGCACAAAATGAAGCTGCCTGCAGAGGATTAGCCTCACCCTACATCGTTGGATTTCTTTTCCTCTTATATAAATAGAGGAAGGAGAGAAACCTCTTATACATTATTTTTAACATATCATCTTATATATGGGTAGCACAATGTACATGCCCCTTTTCTTGATACTCTTCATCACCTTATCTTCCTATCCTGGGGCATTAGGCCTTAGAGTAGTTCAAAGTTCCACTAGAGACAATATTTGATACTAAAGGAGGTATGCCAATGACAATGGTGCTAATGCTGACCCTAAAGGAGATAATTTACTGAGTAGGTGTAGGATACATACAATTGAAAAGCTTTAAAAAAATATATATATGCTTTAATAGGATTGAATGTCATAGCTAGACATATGCAGATTGGTTGTGGGAATGATAATTCTATACACATATAAAAAAAAATAAACCAACATTTATTATCATATAGAAAACTATGGTACTGTTGATTCTAAACTTGTTTTGGGTGGGAAGAATACGGAAGTTTAGAATGAAAATAGCTACATGACAGATGTAGGTTTTAACCCTAAACAGAAATTATCTACACAAGTATCTTATAACAGAAAATAAACAATAGCGAGAGCATAAAACATAAAACAGATAAACACAGAGATTTTCCCCTGGATCCCAAATCTAGACGACCAGCTTGATTTTTCAATATATCCCTTTTAGTGTTACAACACATATATATACATGCCGAAGCATACCTGAACCCTAATCCATTAAACTTGGATTAGAACATAACCGTAGTTCCCTTGACCAGATCTACAAAAATACCAGGGGCCGAAAACCATCGTACCCCAAAACCATGTACAAAACCATGCACAAAACCATGGGCGCGAACTACCCACCGGAAATTAAGGACCAAACAATTTTTGCCGGGGCACTGCCTCAGACCCCTTTCACCCAGCGCAAAGGGGGGGCTATCACCCCCCCTCTTACCCCCCCACATGTGCTTAGTGGTGGAAATAATATAACACATACCCAACATTCTCCCACTTGTTGTTTTCTTTTCGCAGGGGGCCACAAGAGAGCTTAGTCATTGGCCCAATTCTTCAACTCCCATTGTTTCTCTACACCAAGAGAACTTTTGAGTGCTCACAAAATTCATCAATGCATCTGCAACATTCTTCAAAGTGTCCATCTTTACCAGCAACACCCTTCTAGCCTCAACCATATATCTAACAAAGTGATATTGAACATCAATGTGATTTGTCTTTGAATGATAAGCAGGGTTCTTAGCCATGAAAATTTCACTTTGGCTATCACAGTCTATCCTTATAGCTTGCTGTACTAACCCTATACTTGAACACAATCTCTACAACCAAACTGCTTCCTTGCGTGCATGAGTGGCTGCTATGTATTCTACCTCTGTAGTTGAAAGAGCCACTACAGACTGTCTTTTACTCATCCAACTAACTGCGCCTCCAAATAGGCTAAACACATACCCACTTGTAGATCTTCTTTGGTCCAGATATCCAACCCAAAAGATAAGATCAACAAAACCATGAATTTCAAACATTCTTTCCAACTCGGTCTTCCGGTAGCACAAGCCATAATCACTTCGTTAGTTCCACGTAAATATCTAAAAACCCGCTTCACTGTTGTCCAATGCTCCTTCCCTGGGTTTGACATAAACCTACTCAATACTCCCACTGCATGTGCAATTTCTGGTCTAGTACAGACCATTGCATACATCAAACTACCCACTGCACTTGCATATGGAACATGGGACATATCCTCCTCTTCTTCTTGTGTCTTGGGACATTGTTCAACAGACAGCTTTACACCTACATGAATAGGAACATTCATTGGTTTACTATCCTGCATATTGAACCTCTGCAATATAGTTTCGACATACTTCCTCTGGTTTAACCAGAGCGTCCTCTTTGCCTGATCTCTCTTAATTTCCATGCCCAAAATATAGTTTGCAGCACCAAGATCCTTCATGTCGAATTTGGAGAACAACTTGGTTCTTCAAATCTTCGATACCCTTTTGTCATTTCCAATCAACAACATATCATCCACACAAGACCAAATAAATAATACAGTCACAAATTAACTTAAAATAAACATAGTGATCCTCCTTCTTCGCTAGCCAACCTCGTACATAGGTATCACTTGCACACATCCTTTACACTGTTTTAACCCACATGTTAATTTTCTTCAACCTGCATACCCGTTCTTTCTTACCCTTCACCATAAAGCCTTTATGTTGCTTCATGTAGATCTCCTCTTCTAGATCCTCGTGAAGAAATTATGTCTTCACATCCATCTGTTCTATCTCAAAATCAAATGCAACAACAAAAGATAAAAGTAATCTAATAGAAGTAACTTTGGAAACAGGAGAAAAAATATCACCAAAATCAATTCCCGGCACCTGGGAATAACCTTTTGCAACCAACCAAGCTTTGTATTTCTCCACCTTGCCTTCTACATTCATCTTCTTTTTAAACACCCATTTTCTCCCGATGGGATTCCTTCCAGCCGACAACTCCACCACATCCCATGCCTCATTTTTGTGCAAGGATGCCATTTCATCAACCATGGCTTCCTTCTAGAGTTTTCCATCCTCTGAATCTACTACCTCCCTGAAAGTTCTGGGATCATCATCAATTATAGTTAAGGAAAAATTTGAACAGAAAGCAGATGGACTATACCTTTCTGGTTGTCTTCTTTCCCAAGCTGATCTTCTCACAGCTGGAGTTTGCGGCTTTTCCCCTTCTGAGTCTTCTTTTGTTGTAGAGTCTGATTCATCCTCCTTTAGCTCAAAATCTATCTTCTCAGGTTCCTTTGGTATGAATTCATGTTTAACAACATCTTTCACCTCTCTAAACACCACATCTCGGCTGTACACAACCTTCCTTGTTTCCGGGTTCCAAAGCTTGTAACCTTTTAAACCATCCTTATATCCAATAAAGATGCACCTTTCAGATTTATTATCCAACTTGGTCCTTTTCTGCTTTGGAACATGTACATATGCATCACATCCAAATACCCTTAGATATAAAAGAGACGGTTTCTTACCAGTCCATACCTCATGTGGAGTCTTATCCTCCAAAATTGATGAAGGTGATCTATTAACCAGATAGCATGTAGTCTCCACTACCTCTACCCAGAATTCTTGTCCTAACCCGGTACCATTGAGCATGATTCTTGAATTTTCCATCAGTGTTTTGTTCATTTTTTCTACAACTCCATTTTTCTGAGGTGCGTATGGAGTAGTCTTCTGTCGTGCTATACCACACTTCTTACAGAACTCTTCAAATTCCTTCTTGCATAACTCCCCACAATTATTTGTCCTCAGCACTTTTATCTCCTTCTCTGTCTGGTTTTACACCAGTGCCTTAAATTATTTAAATCTATCAAAGACTTCAGATTTCTTCCTTAAGAAATATATCCATGTATTCCTTGAGAATTCATATATGAATGAAACATAGTACACAGATTTTCCCAGTGAAGGAACTAACACAGGTCCAAACACATCATTATGCACAAGTTCTAAAATCTTGTGCGCCCTATTAGCACCAGAAGGAAAACTTACCCGATTCTGTTTCCAATATACACAATGTTCACAGAAATCAAAATCCAGAGAGAAATTAGAAATACCTTCTACCATACCATTTCTATGCAGTATCCGAAGGCCCTTCTCTCCAATATGTCCAAGCCTTTGATGCCATAGCATGGTCTTTTCTCCAGAGACAGCTAGGCTTTCTGCTCCACTTTCAGGAACCATAGAACTGTTACACCCATCAATAACAATGCTACCTTGTAGCTTGTACAGAGTTCCAGTCCAAACTCCCCGCATTAATACCAGTGCTCCCCGAACCATCTTGCAGGCATCTTTCTCGAACACTGTTTTTACACCTGCATCATCCATCTTGCTTACAGAAATCAGATTTCTGGCCAATGCAAGAATATGCAGAACACCAGGAAGTGTTCTAATCCTTCCACCTTGCAGCTTCAGCTTGAACTTTCCACGTCCGATGATTCTGGCCTTCCTATCATCCCCTAGGAAGACATCACCACCATCATATTTCTCATACTCGCAGAACCACTCCCTATGGGGAGTGAAGTGAAAGGATGCACCTGAGTCAATCAACCATGACTCATGATCTACATGTGTATTTGAAGAAGAAGCCAAATACACAACCCCACCTTCATCCGAGGTGGTTTTTGCCTCTACAGAAGGAGCATCATCAGATCCCTTTCCTTTCTCAGGAGCTTTAGATTTGCACTCCCTTTTGTAGTGCCCTTCCTTTCCGCATTTCCATCATACCTTTAAAAAATTTCCAGGAGATTTAGATCTCCCTCTAGATTTGGATCTCCCACTTGAAATCTTATTCTTGTTTCTGTTTTGGGACCTTCCACGTACAGATAAGGCATATCCATTCCGGCCCTCCATATTTCTCTGTCTCATTTCCTCCGACAACAAGGCTAAGACAATGTCATCAAAATTCAAGGTAGTTTTATTGCTACCTATTGCGATAACCAGACTGTCCCACGAGTCTGGTAGAGAACACAACAAACTGATGCACTTATCTTCATCTGAGATTTTAATATCAACAGATGACAGCTGACTTACCACAGTATTGAAGGCGTTCAGATGCTCTGTCACCGAGTCTCCATCCTTCATCCTTAGGTTATATAGCTTTTTTCGCAGGAAAAACTTATTCACCAAAGACTTAGATTGGTACAAATTCCCAAGTTTTTCCCACAAATTCTTCACCATAGCTTCCCCAGATACATTCAACAATACTGAATCTGAGACACATAACCGTATTGTTCTCTTAGCCTTCTGATCTAGTTTCTTCCAATCTTCATCTGACATTGTCATTGGTTTAGTACTTGGATCTATCGTGATCCACTGATCTTTATCCACCAGCAGATCCTCCATCTTGAGCTTCCATAACTCAAAACTCTGACCATTAAATTTCTTGATCTCTATCTTCCCGCCGCTCGCCATCTTCTTTCACCGCAAGAATCGATCTCGCAGATCTCCCACTGAACATGGTCTACCTCAAGCCTGAGCAAAAAACCCTCAGTAGCAAAGGCATCCCCTTGAAGCCGAAATAGCTCTAATACCAAATGTAGGTTTTAACCCTGAACATAAATTATCTACACACGAATCTTATAACATAAAATAAACAATAGCGAGAGCATAAAACATAAAACAGATAAACACAGAGATTTTCCCTTGGATCCAAAATTGGGATGACCAGCTTGATTTTTCATTATATTCCTTTTAGTGTTACAACACATATATATACATGCCGAAGCATACTTGAACCCTAATCCATTAACCCTGGATTAGAACATAACCGTAGTTCAATTGACTGGATCTACAAAAATACTAGGGGTCGAAAACCGTCGTACCCCAAAGCCATGCACAAAACCATGGGCTTGGACTACCCACCAGAAATTAAGGACCAAAAATTTTTCGCTCGGGCGCTGCCCTGGACCCCTTGCACCCAGTGAAAAGGGGGGGCTATCGCCTCCCCTTTTACCCCCCGTGCGTGCTTAGTCGTGGAAAGAATATAACACATACCCAACAAGAGAGACTTAATCATTTGTGCTACATTTTCCTTTGTAAATCCCATTTTCAAAATGTGCATTAGATAAGCTTCTTCAATTTTGTTTGTAATATTCAACATGATCCAAAGGCTGTATGAATGCACGCGTTTGCAAGAGTTAAGTGAAGATATGGGGTATCACCTTGGTGGATTCAAAGGTGAGATAACATAGCTATGAGAAACGATGATGTATTCCTCAAAGAGTTATTTCATGGAAAAAATAATTACTAGCTGCAGGACTTAAAATAGAAAGAGATGCACCAGCTGTAATCCATCAAAACTGTTGTTTGATTAGTTATAGTTCTTCCATTTAAAAATTTGCATTAGATAAGCTCCTTTAGTTTTGTTTGAAATATTTCAACGTGCTCTAGAGGCTGCATGAATGCACACGATGCAAGATTTAAGTGAAGATACGGGGCACCAACTTGGTGGATTCAAAGATGATATAACATAAATAAGAGATATGATGCTAGCTTCCTCAAAGGGTTCTTTCGAGCAACAAATGATTGCTATCTACAAGACTCATAGCAAAAAGAGATACACAAGAAAAACATACGAAAATGAATTTATATGAGATCATAGTTTTAACTGATAAATTCAAGCCAATGGAAACTGAAATAGTGATCATTAAGTGTCTAAAAAACTAGCGATGTATAAAAAGGACAAGGATGAATTACTGCTTTTAAAGGATAACTTGAAATTTTTTTCTTGAAAGTTTCATTTTGATGGTGTAAGAGTCTTTGTATCAAGTTATCTTCCCCTCTTTTAAAAAAAAAATTATCCCATTTTTATCGACACGTGTCAACTCTGATTCTAAATGCTAAACAAGTCAGAAATATACCTAACTAGAAACCTAACAATCCCAGGTTTTTATACAGTGAGAAAATTTCACATATATAATGAAAGGTAAATATACATGGTTGACAATATAATTAACTAAAGATGTACATTATTTCAATTTAAGGGCATCCACTGTGGAAAAAGGATCCAAGCTATAATTCCTGATGGCAATGCATAGATTTATGCATTGTAAATAATTTAAAATATTGATGGAACAAGCTTTGAAGATTACACTTTGTGCATAATATCTGGCAATAGATTTATGTCTCTATCAATCCATAGATGGAAAATATTTTTTCGAGGAACATAATAGACTATTTATTTTCAAAGACTAGTTAGTAATTAAAAATAAGAAATAACCAAGGAACAAGATAAAAAACACCAAAATCCAATCATGAGATGATTGGATATGTGCCTGGATTCTCTACAATTTATAATTTATTCAAAATATAACATTAATGTTGATATCTTTGGTCAGTTTTTGACCATTAACAATGTCTATTTATGAAGAGATGACCTCCTCTTCTGAAATAAGTAAGTTGAAATAAATAAACTACAAGTATCTAATACCAACCGTAGGAGCCATGCTCACCTCGTCATCTTCCATGATTTGGTGCTTCTGTGTCTATGTGGTCAATGTAGATGCAGTTACAGCCTGCATTCAGAATGAAATTAGTGGCAAATTAAACCCATGCATTCATAAAGAGACTATTAAAACACATAAAATCCAATTAAGGAAGTCTACTTTACCCTAGAAAATTACATAAGGTACTGTAGATTAATATCAATTTTTTTTTAAAATATGTTCCATTAAAATTCAAAAGCATTGCAATGGGTCTACAATATAAGGCACCACAAGCGACCCACTTTCATGGGCAGGACACACCCTCGAGGAAAAACAATTAATCATGAGCACTCTAGCTAAACTGTTGCAAGGAACCTCAAAATCACCATAACATGCACCTGAAACTGACTGCTTATTCATGCTTCTGCGAGAATTGAAGATTCATGGGTGGCCTGAAATGTCACTATATTCGATGTTGAAACATTGATATTACTTACAACCAATACCTGAAGATGAATTTTGTAGTAGTTAAAGCCAATAAGTATTAAAGTGTTGTGGAGATAATTTTCTTGTAAATGTCAAAGTAAACTTGAATAAAAAATGATAGACAATTTGTCCTAATTCAACGTAATAAATATTATGGATCAGTTCATGCTTGTAGGGCAAAGGAATGAGAAACCTTACAAAAACCACTTGATTTTAGAACCATTAAGGGCAATGGCCATGGGAGATCCCTTGTAGGATGCTAGTCATCTTGCTCAATGTTATGAACGAATGTGATAAGAAGAAGAAGCACAAACTGCTGAAGTTTAAAGGCACCAACTGAAAGCCAAAGAAACTATAGGTAATCCAGACGATGCAATGAAGTTACAAGCAGTTGAAACAAATTTACAAGAATTGAAGGTAAATATGGTGGTTTTGGGAAAGGGAGATGAAGTTGCAATGGGAGTTGTGGAAGCACATCAACAAAGGTTGACTCTTCAATGTATTATTGCCATGGTTGAAGTAGAACACACATGCCATCAAAGAGTTACTGAGGTTCATGGAGAGATGGTTTCTAACCAACAACGTATTGAATCTGCACATTTTTCAGTTGCTGATAATCCCATTCCACCTCCAACATATGAGGACTAAAATTTGATTGATATTCAATATCTCAACCTTCATCCTTTTATAGAGATGTTGAGAATGTCCCACACTTTCTGGGAGAGGTAATACAAGAATTCAAGATGAGACTAGTGTGGAGCTTAATATGGAAGTTGGTGATTATGTTTTTGTTTGTCAGGTTTGTCCTAAAGGCTTGGCTGAGGGTGAATGCACTGGAAAGACTGGTTGGTTTCCATCAGTTTTGTGGAGAGACGTGAGCGTGTTCTAGCCAACAAGATATGATTTTTTTGATGGTCGATAGGTTTAGAAGGATATGTAAATAATTTAGACTGCCACCTGAATCCATTGATTAATTGGTAGACTTTTGAGTTTTCTTTGAGAATATCAGTTAGGTTTTCTTATTAAAATACAAAAATTTACCTTCTTCTTCAAGACACCTCTCCTCTTCCTTCTAGCATATATTTGCTTCTTTCTTCAAAGAATTACACACAAAACATGATCCTATATAGACAATTATTTTCTGTGTTACTCTAAAGTATTAAGCAGTGAAATGGATTCAAACCTCAGCAGTGCATGTACACAATTTTTTTGGAAAAACAAAAAGTGTAGGGAAAAATGGATGAATATAAGAGAAATTATTATGATTATTGACTTCTTGCTAGGAAAAATTTCAGGGGTTGCATGGCATGAGGGTTCATGCTAGGAAGTAGACATTGATTATTGGTCCTCACAATTAAAATCGAGCAAATCTCCTCCTTGGCATTATCTTCATCGTTACACTTCTTGGATATTGGAACCTTCATGCTCCTGGGCACACTCCTAATGCCCCTTCTTGATACATTCTCATAAAGTTTCACGTCAAGCCTCACATTCATGGTTCACATAGCCTTCTGGGAAAATTTCTTAATCTCCTTAATGACTGTTGGAGCCATTTTATTAAAAGAGAAGCCATGGAGGTGCTTGTGAAGATTGATGGTGTACTCCCTGGTCACGACCTCGTCCCTGTGGCTCTTTCCCTTCTCCACCATTGTGTCACCTGTTCGCCTCCGATTCCTGTGCTCCGCTTCGAGTCTTCTCTCAGCTCCTCTACTAAACCCTAAAATATATAGAGAAGCTAACAGAAATAAACCCTTGGCTTAATACTCCAATTGAAATTAACTGTTGGTCCTCTGTAATGTTCCCGATCGTGTTTGCTACTCCCCAAATCCCTTACGCCTGATGGGTCCTCGGGGAAGACTGACTCAATGGAGAAAATGTGGAACCAATAGGTATATATTTTTGGTAAATCCTAGATAAATTTTATAAAGGTAGCAAGAAATGGTATGTAAGTAGGGTTTTAGTCACAACTCCTTGTTCCACAACAATGAGAGCCAAAAATAACACAAATGCTACTACTTGTTTTTTTTGAACTTCTTAAAAAGAAATCTGGTCTCTCTACACACTAAACAAGCAATAACGTTGAGACCATGCCGTTAATGGAAGAGAGCGAAAGGAAATTTCAATGAAAAGAATCATTCGTAATATTATTTTATTAGTTTTTAAATTTCTTAGGATTTTAATTTATTGGGAGAAATTTCAATTAAAAAATTGTTTTTTAATTTTCTAGGTTTTTAATTTATTGAGAGAAATTCAACTACACTTTTAATTATGGCTAGAGGCTCTCTAACCTTTATGGTAGAAATGTTGCCATGTATAGCTAAAAGTGTAATGTCTGGTTAAATATTTTGACTCCGTAAAAATAAACAAAATGAAATATAAATATAAATAAAATCCCAACATAATAGAGACATTGTGATGTTTTGTTAAACATTTTGACCCAATAAAAATAAAATAAAATAAAATAAAATATATAATTAATTATAATTAATAACTAAACTATCCTAGATCCATCTTAACTCTAGATATACCAAGCACCGAGAGGGATCAAATATTTTGAGATGAAAATATATTTTAGAGTGAAAAGAAATTTGATCCCTCTAAGTGCTTGGTAGATCTGTAATTGAGGTGGATCTAGGTTGGTATATTAGTAAGTTATGAATGTTTAAAAAAAAACAGAAGAAGAAGTAGAAGAAGAGAGTTATTTTATTTTAAAGCATTCATATATAATTATAAAAATTTAGTCATTATTTAAGCATGCTATATAATTATAAAATTTCAGTCATTTCATAAAATTGATATACTTTTCTAGTTAGGCATAACGATCTATGCTTAACCAACATGTTTTAATTGAAACCAAGGGAAGCACCTTAAATTTTAAAAACATGTTGAAATTTCCATTTAGTGGTAAGTAATGCTACATCATCACCATTAGGAAACATTCTACCACCTTCTCTAAGCCAAGCAATCTTGAACAACTAACAACCAAATATAGAATTGTGTTTTCTCCATCAAGGCCAACCCATTCTAGTGCTCAAAGGGAAACATGATCCCACTTACATTTCACTCATCAATGATATTTCCTTTCCATGGCTAACACATTGTTCAACACATTTCCAATTTACATCATCCTCCCCTAAGCTTTTGTTACAATGATTTTTCAATGATCAACCCTTGTTAAGGGGATCTCCTAGTCCACACCAAACTATTACACCATCCTTATTGTCTCATGAAACAATATAAGTCACTGATAAAGTATACCAAACATATAAAATCATTGTCTACTCTTAATCTTGTTTACCCGACATGCCATCGATTATTCCATTTCTAATGACACCTCAAGTAATATCCTTGCATTCCCCTGCCAATTTAATTGTTGGCATCTTCATCGACATGGCTCCATTGGATTCTCTAATGGATAGGGTATTGATAGTGAACAAACACTTTGTAATTTTTGCATTTAAATGTGGCGTTGATGCCATTTTTCATGAGGGTAAAATTTTAAATCCTCTTAAGCATCTACTACCACTCAAGAAGCCTAGTTGTTTTATGGCATTGTCATGACATTACTAGTTGTGCATGACTATCAACCTCTTGTATCACTCCAACTATGCCTAGCCAACATGCCTAACCGAACAAAAGATAGGCACCTTAAACTATAGGAAATGTTGTGGTGCTTATTTCATTATAAGTGATGTTGTGTCATCACCACCCACACATAAAAAACCTTTCACTACCTCCCTCAGGCCAACACACTTGAATAACTGTTAGGTCCCTATATTACTAGTATAGTCCCTTATTGTTGTTAGTGTAACCCCCTTATTGTTATTATTGTACCCTTGTAACCGCCATTTTGTTATTATTGTGCCCTTAAATTATTATTCTTAGGTCGGCTAGGATTACATTGTGGCCCACTAGGATTACATTATGGCCCCATGGACTCCTATATATAGAAAGGAGGTTTTGTAAATTGTATCATCCAAGAATTGTTCATTTATGTAATGTATTGGAGGTTTCCCCCTTGAAGTGGCTTATTTCTAAGACGTTCATATCTCTTTTCTTCTATTTTTGGAGCTGGTTACACAACATTTGGTATCAGAGGCTTGGGATTCTAGGGTTTCGCTGCTCCAAACAGGTCATCGTGGCATTTTCGCTATAACTTTTTTTCTACGCAGTTTCAGAAGCTGAAATTTTTAGGGTGCGAAGCTGAAATCCTGAGGAAGATTGTCTAAAAATTTCAGAGCTTAGTTCGCAATATTTTTGGAGATATAATCTGTGGAACTTAGGTCTTTTTTCAAGATCCTAAACAGGTCATCGTGGAATTTTCGCTATAAATTTTTTTATACGAAGGTTCAGAATCTGAAATTCGTATGTTGCGAAGCTGAAATCCTGGGGAAATTTTTCAAAAAATTTCAGAGCTTGGTTCGTAATATTTTTGGAGATATGATCTGTGGAAGGTAGTGATTTTTCAGGATCCTGAATTGCATCTCAAAGAGGTGATCGTGGGAAAAGTTCAATAACTCTCTCTCTGTGCAGTGGATTTGAGTGCCGTAAAAAGTGGTCGCAATTAAACGGATTGAAGTTTCTTGGCTATCAATTTTAGAGACAAAGGATGAAACAGTGACACGTGGCAAGTCCTACAAGTGTGCTCTACTGAACCAGTCCAGAATTAGGTCATTGTGGGAGATTGGACACAACTTTGTCTTGGGGAATCCAAATTAGATCAGACCTGTGGCATTTGAAAGAAGCTTCAGAGGGCTACTACAGAGCTGAATTTCAGATATTTAAGATTTTCAATTACAGAGATAATTCAATTTCAATATCGAGCTCCTCAAAGCAAGTAAAAGGTATCAATATTGGATTCTAAAATGGCGCCTAAAAGGAATTCAACACCCATTAAGCCTTCAGAAGGCTCTACCATGACTCATGAAGATGAATAATTGCAACATGATCTATCAAAATTACAAGAGCAAGTGCAACAACAAATTTCGCTCTCGCAAAAAACAACAAAAAATGAAATGGAAGTTTTGAAGAAAGGCATGGAAACTAAGATGGATGATTTGAAGAAAGGCGTGGAAGCTAAGATGAATGGTTTGGAAGCTAAGATGGATGGCATGGAAGTGGGCATGGAAGCTAAGATTGATGACATGGAAGCTAATATCGATGAGAAAATGGAAAACATGAAGAATTTTCTAAAAGCAGACATGGAAGGTTTGACAAAGTTGATACAAGAAAGGTTTCCTAATGGTGAAAAGATAGTAGAAGAACCTCATGATGAGAACAAAATAAATGTTAATCATGATTTCATAAACTCTAATGTTGGGGGGAAGAACCACCATATTCCAAAAATGGATATGAGGAAGTTTGATGGAAAGGATCCTGTAACATGGATACTACAGATGGAGCAATATTTTGATCTCCATAATGTACAAAACACACAAAAGGTACGCATTGCAACTTTGCATTTAGAACAAAATACATTTGTATGGTATCGATGGCTTTGCTCCCGTAAAAAAATTGTCACTTGGTCAATTTTTACGGAGGAAATGATAGCACATTATGAGGATACAAAGAGCAACACCTTCTTTAGCCAATTGATAAATCTCAAACAAGAGGGTTTAGTGGGGCAGCACATTGAGGACTTCCAAAAATTGAATATAAGGGTAACTGATATTCCAGAGGAACACAGGATTGATCTCTTCATAGGCACTTTAAAGGATAACATCCAACATGAAGTTCGCGTTTTGGAACCTGATTCATTGGAGAAGGCATTCGGGTTGGCAAGAAAAGTTGAATGTAAAATTATGGCGACAAGGAAGCCTACCACTCAATTCTATAAAGAAGGAAGTGTTGCTACGCCTAGATTTCCACAACCTACAAGGTTGACACCACAAAAATTGGAAGAGAAAAGAGCAAAAGGGCTTTGCTACAGTTGTGATAGCAAATACACTAAAGGTCATAAGTGTGCTGAGAAGAAATTATTTTACATAGATTGTGAAGAAGAAGAAGAAAATTAACAAGAAGAGGATATACACCAGGAACCACCCCTAGAAGAGGAAGAAATGAATCCGACCATATCGTGTAATGCACTGGCAGGAATTACCACTCCTCAAACTCTCAAGATAGAAGGACATATAAAGAAGAAAAAGGGTAATAGTGTTGATTGATTCAGGTAGCACCCATAATTTTATTCATTATAAGGTAGCCAAGGAATTAAATTGTTTCCTATACCCAGCACCAGAATGTCAAGTGATGGTTGCAAATGGAGGAACTATAAATTGCTCTGGAAAATGCCACAATATCAAGCTAACCATGGGGGAATATGTGTTGACAAGTCCAATGCTTTCCATTCCTATGGGAGGTGCTGATGTTGTACTAGGAGTACAATGGTTACAATCTTTGGGGACGGTAGCTTTTAATTTTCAAGAACTTTTCTTGAAATTGTTTTCAGAAGGAAAGGAAGTCGAATTACGGGGTATTGAAGGGAAGCCAGGAAGGATAATAAGCTCTAATGTCATGACAAAGCTTCTAAAGAAAGAACAACGAGGCGTAATTGCACAATTATGCTCACTAGAAGTTCCGACATCAAAATCATCTATTTCTGCGGATCTCCAACAAGTCTTGGACAATCATTCCAAGGTGTTTGAAACTCCCAAAGGACTCCCACCTATTTGTGATCATGATCATGCTATTCATTTGATTCCAGGAAGTGTTCCTCCAAACATCGGGCCTTATAGATATCCTTACGTCCAAAAGAGCGAAATTGAACGTATGATTGCAGAAATGTTAGAGGCGGGTATAATTCAACCTAGTCAAAGTTCTTTCTCTGCTCCTGTAGTATTGGTACACAAGGATGGATCATGGCGAATGTGTCCGGATTATAGGGAGCTCAATAAGCTCACCATTAAAGATAAATTTCCCATTCCTGTGATTGATGAATTATTGGATGAATTACATGGAGCAATTTATTTTACCAAGTTGGATCTTCGTTCAGGATATCATCAAATTAGAATGCAGACTGAAGATATTCCAAAAACAGCATTTCGAACTCATGAGGGTCATTATGAATTTTTGGTCATGCCTTTTGGCCTTACCAATGCACCTTCTACATTTCAAGGGTTGATGAATTCCATTTCCAAACCCTTCCTTAGAAAATTTGTGCTAGTATTTTTTGATGATATACTAATCTACAGCAGGTCTTGGAAGGATCATGTTGAACATGTTGACAGGGTGCTCAAACTATTGCGGGAGAAACAATTATATGCAAAAAAATCCAAATGTTTCTTTGGAGTACAAGAGGTGGAATATCTGGGTCATATTGTATCTCACGAGGGTGTTAAAGTAGACCCTAACAAAATTAAAGCCATTAAGGGATGGAAAGTCCCCACAACCATAAAGCAGTTGCGAGGATTTCTCGGGTTAACAGGGTATTATCGCAAGTTTGTTAAGAATTATGGGAGAATAGCGGCACCTCTAACAACATTATTGAAGAAAGATGCATTTTCATGGACTCCTGAAGCAACTAAGGCCTTTGAACATCTTAAAGAGGCAATATGCCTAGCATCGGTCTTAGCTACGCCAGACTTCACAAAAACCTTTATTGTGGAATGTGATGCCTCAGGAAATGGAATTGGTGCAGTTTTAATGCGGGAAGGAAGACCCATTGCTTTTGAAAGTCGTCCAATCAAAGGAAAGTATTTACAAAAACCTATTTATGAGAAGGAAATGTTAGCAATACTTCATGCACTAAAGAAATGGCGAACTTACCTAATGGGAAGACACTTCAAGGTAAAAACTGATCATGATAGTCTTAAACACTTTTGGAACAAAGACTATCTTCAGAAGAGCAGCAAAAATGGGTCACAAAGATGTTGGGTTATGACTTTGAAATAATCTACAAAAAAGGAAAGCTTAATGTTGTTGCAGATGCACTCTCAAGAAGAATGAAGAGGTGGAAGCATTGCTTTGTGCCATTTCTATTATCCAACCAGATTGGATAACCGAAGCAAGAGATGAATGGAAGAAGGAAAAAGATGTATGGACACTCATTCAAAAGTTGCAGCAAGATCCTAGTACATCCGATACATTTAGTTGGAAAAATGATTCCTTATGGTACAAAGATCGCTTATATCTTTGTAAGAATTCCCAACTAAAACAAAAGATTCTTCTGGAATTGCACACTTCTCCTTTAAGAGGACACTCGGGATTTTTAAAAACTTACCACAGGGTGAAGAAAGAATTTTTTTGGGATGGCCTTAAATCTGATATTCAAAAGTTTGTGGCGGAATGTTTGGTTTGCCAGCGGAATAAAGTGGAGACAATTAAGACCCCGGGACTTCTACAACCTTTATCCATTCCAAGTCAACGTTGGGAGGAGATTTCAATGGATTTTATCACAGGTTTACCGAAGTCCGAAGGCAAGAATGTAATCATGGTGGTAGTTGATAGACTTACCAAGTATGCACACTTTTGTGCATTATCTCATCCATTTAAAGCAAGTACAGTTGCTACTACATTTATTGACAGAATTCAAAAGCTACATGGAAGCCCAAGGGTTATTGTGAGCGACAGAGATCCCATTTTTACTGGAAATTTTTGGACGGAGTTATTTTCTTGTTTGGGTACTCAATTAACTCATAGCTCATCTTATCATCCTCAATCTGATGGTCAAACTGAGATAGTAAATAAATGTTTGGAAGGATATCTTCGTTGTTTTGTATTTGATAAACAAACACAATGGGTCAAGTGGTTACCTCTCGCTGAATGGTGGTATAACACTTCCTTCCATACTGCAGCAAAAATGACCCCATTTAGGCACTTTATGGATATTATCCACCATCCATCACATCATCTTTAAGGGAAAATTAGAAGGTTCAAGCAGTGGAAGATCACATCGAGCATCAGCAAGAAGTTCTCCAACTCTTAAAGGATAACCTGAATTTGGCACAAAATCGAATGAAACAACAGGCAGATCAACATCGCAGCGAGAGAAGTTTTGATGTAGGAGATTGGGTATTTTAACGGCTACAACCATATAAACAAATGTCCCTCAAGCAAGCTAAGAAGGATAATAAATTATCGCCAAAGTACTATGGTCCTTACAAGGTGTTGCAAAAGATTGGTACTATGGCATACAAATTGGAGCTTCCTGCTTCTTCGCAAGTACATCCAGTTTTCCATGTTTTGTGCTTAAAGAAGGTTATAGGTGAAAATCTTCCAGTTCAAACAATATTGCCAGAACTTGATGAGGAAGGAAAAATCATATTGGAACCGAAAGCGGTCATGGAAACAAGAACTCGACAACTACGAAATCGATCAATTTCAGAGTATCTCATCAAGTGGAAGAACTTACCCACTGAAGATTCTACATGGGAGGATGAGAATTTTATACAAAAGCACCCAGAGCTACTCAAGAATTGAGGACAACACTTTTTTTGAAGGAGAGGGGCATGTTAGGTCCCTATATTACTAGTATAGTCCCTTATTGTTGTTATTGTAACCCCCTTATTGTTATTATTGTACCCTTGTAACCCCCATTTTGTTATTATTGTGCCCTTAAATTATTATTCTTAGGTCGGCTAGGATTACATTGTGGCCCACTAGGATTACATTATGGCTCCATGGACTCCTATATATATAAAGGAGGTTTTGTAAATTGTATCATCCAAGAATTGTTCATTTATGTAATTTATTGGAGGTTGCCCCCTCGAAGTGGCTTATTTCTAAGGCGTTCATATCTCTTTTCTTCTATTTTTGGAGCTGGTTACACAACAATAACTAACCACCTAGTGTAAGACTATGTTGTATCCATCTATTCCAACTTCTTGTAATTCTCTAAAGGTCATGTACCTAGTGGAAACATGCTTACACTTACCTTCAATACACTCATCAACGATGTTGCCTTGCCATAGCTAACACACGATCAAACACATTTCCATATTGTGTTATCATTTGGTGAATTTGTGTTTCAAGACTTCATTGATCATCCATCCTTGTTAGGCTAGACATCCTTCATCCTACTAGTCCACACCAAACTAGTACATAATCCTAACTGTCTTAGGGATCATTCTGAGTCAGTCACGAGGGCTATGAAACACATAAACTAGTCATGCACCCTTTATCATGTTTGCTTAGCATGTTATATAGAATAACGTTTCCAGTGGAACCTCAAGGAAGGTCCTTACATTCTTCCCAATTTTAATCATTAACATCCTCATAAATACATCCCCATCAACTTCTCTAACGAAATGGGTGTGGATAGTGAAGAACAATTCCACACTTTTGCATTCAAACATGGATTTAATACCATTTGTCATGGGGCTAGATTTTTTTTTTCACTTGTCCAATACCACTCAAGAAAAATTCTCACCAAGCATCTTCAACATGACCTTACTAGCTAAGCATGACCACCAACCACTTGTATCACATGTGTTGCACTTAACTGCCATGTCTTAACCAAAACTAGGCTACATACCTCAAACTATGTGAACGTTGTAGTTTTCATCTCAATCTAGGTACCTAAAACATGAAGTAACCCTAAAACAACCACATAGATAATCTTTAAGGAATATTTAGATTTCAATTTGGATATGGGAGTCATGGCATGTTATTCTACATAAAAATCCACAAAAATTGTTAGTATGTATGGTTGTGTGCAAATTCTAAGAATGTGAATATTCTATTAGAAATTCTGAGTATTCAAGAGCCATTTAAAACTTGCTCCAATTATTTGAAGAGACCTCTGGACCATCATCGATGCCTAAACAACACTCAAGGCTGATAAGGAAGGTTTCTCAGCTCGTGAAATACAAAAAGGAAAAATGGATAAACTAAAGTTATGGGTGGGGAATTGGAAAAATAACCACGATAACACTGTGAATGAAACATTGTTGGGCGAGCAATACTATAAAAAAACACAATTCCAACTCTAAAACATAACAAGCGACACAAGAAGGATTGTTACACAACATTTTTTCACCGTTCCTGCAATCCCTCGTCCCGTACATTGGAGGACTATTCCCGTGACCTGTGAACAGTAAAATGTCCTGAAAAAACCTTCATGGCATCCTCCTGCATAAGGAAAAACATTCTCCTGAAGAACATTCCCTCTGGAAAACCCTTAAAACATATATTTTTGCCTTGGTGTGATTGGACAATTCATCCCTCATGCCAATGGGGGAAATCCACATTAGAGGGCGCACTAGTTGGTGCCCTGTCCCCGTGTTTCACTCGCGCCAAGCCTATTAAGGATTTAAAAAAAAAATAAATGGCAAAAGTTTGATTCTAACAAACTCCAGAATGAATCATCAAAAGAAGTTGAGTGGTTTGGCTCTGGATCTCCATGTATAGGAAGTGGTTTTTCACCTCTCATGGAACCTTCCTAAGAGATAGGACCTATCCCATGATTATAGGGGTCCCAACTTCCCTTCCTCCATCTATAAAAACCTGCCCTCTCCATTAACAAGCTAGATGAACACTTGTAAGTTGAACATTGAGAAGGAATCTATAGCCAAGGAGAACCCTGTAAGGGAGAGAGCTTTGTCCAAATCCCCGACAGGCTTTGTTGAGACGCGCTCTACTGCAAGCCCCGTCGAAGGAAGATCATAGCATCAAAGCACTTGGTTGTAATCTCCCTTTTTGTCATATATAATATAAGTGACTCTGATTTTGGTTCCATTCATCTGTCTACTCTTTTATGTAATGCAAAGAATTATATCTTCTCTTACTGATTGATCAGGAGATCAATTCTCTTGTAGAAAAATGCTCAAAAATTAAGTTGCTCGGAATTGGTCTGAACTAGATCGACCGAAAAGAGCTCAGAAAAATGATCCTGTAGACGTGAATGACACTGAAAACCGATGTCGTATGAGGAAGATATTCAGCTTTGAAGTTTGCCAATTTCAATTAAAAAATGGCCAAAATTGACTATATAAATTTTTTTTATTAAAAAAAGAATATTCCACAGAATATTCTACGAAATATTCCACAGAATATTCTACGAAATATTCTGCATGTGGCCAATCAAAGGGCGCCACATGGCCAGCTCGGAGGCCGCCACGTGGCCCCAAGATTCATATGAAATGGGCGTTTTAAAATTTATTTGGTTGCGACAGGATTTGAACATGGGTCGGGGCAGAGACAACCCAACGGCCTAACCATTGGACCACGAGCATGACTTGTAAAGCATTGGCGCCAATATATTATTTAAATGGTAAATTTGTTTGGGTCGTGGTCCCGTGGACCAGCGCCTGGAGCGAAGTTCGTTTTAACATATGGTTATAACCTTATTATATGCCGCATATAACTCAATGTTGTTTAATGAAGTCTGATCGGTGCGTCCACATGGGGGCTTAACTTTAGCACTCCAATTCGGCGGTTAGTATGGGGGATTCCACAAATTTATCAACCGCTCCATTTTTTTCGGGCTATCTGGCAGTTAGCCAGATTTAGCTAGAGTTTTTTTAGGTGACACTCGGCAAACTTCAGTTAGCCATAAATTTGGCTAGGGAAGTCCATTTGGGACGATTTTTTTTTGATTTTGAGATATTGAAGCATTCTGGAGCTGTTGGGACAGGTTGCAAAGCCATCAGGGTGCTCTATCAATGATTTTACCAATGATTTTGGTTGTGGAGCCACTAGGGCCTAATGAAATATCAACTGTGTTGGACTATACTCATCAATTGGAGGTGAATGAATAGTCGATTTATACTAATTTCAGTCCTCTGTTTCTGAATTTGCAGCTTATTTTTTCTTTTGAGGCTTTCTACACAGTGTAATTCTTAATTTGAGCATTAATGAAAGAGGGAAAAACCTAATTAGAGGCTTTTAGACCTAGTAGAGGTAGCCCAAGAGAGGGGTGAACTACTTAAACAAATGCTTACTGTTATGCTGTGCATTTTTGCTATTATATTTCAGATTTTTCTTCATTAAACAATAAATTTTCATAAGTACACTTTTCCCAAGAAAAATTATACAATGAACAAAACTCATTAGTTCAACTTCAAACCACATTACTTCATTTGCGGAATACTTGAACTTGCTTATTCACACATAAAATTTTGATTAATGAATACTTTTCACATAAAAAAATACTTTCATTGATCAGATCTATTTCAGTGTTTACATTTGCAGAGCTAGTTTGTGGGCCAGAAGCTTCTGGTTTCATCCTTTCTAGTAAAGGTGAAATAACTAGTAAAAGCCCCCTATTTTCAATCTGTGTATGAGAAATACTTTGTTCTCACAATTTCAGATCAGGTTGGTATCAGAGCTCTAGGTTTTTGCTTAAGATTTTCTGAAATTTGTGCAAGAAGATTATGTTATTCTGCAAAATTTGATGCTTACTAGGCTGAAATTGAAAAGAGGGGAAGGTCAATTGGTTAGAGAACAAGTTAATCCTCAACCAAGGAGGGCTAGAGTGCCATTATATCCACCTTCCATTTCATCCTCAATAGCCTTAGAATCAGCCACAAACATGTCTTCCAGAGAAGGAGAAGTACATGAGGAAATGGATCCCAAGGAAGAAGAAAGAGTTTTTAGAAAAGCTTTCTTGGACATGACTGAGATGGTTAGGATCCTATACCAGGAGAGAAATGATAGGATTGCTGGAGAAGGGTCTAGAAACCAAAAAGAATAAGGAGATTCTTCAGGAGGGAAGAAAGACAAAGATGAGTCTAAGAAAGGGAATGGAGGAAATGGTGATCCACCATCTCCATTGTCATCCTCTTCCTCCACATCATCCTCTTCAACTTCTGTTAACCAGTCACAAAAAACAAAAACATCTCTTAAAAATACTTTGTTAAAACTTGATGTGAAGTTTGAGTTGCCGATGTTTAATGGTGATGTGAATGCAGAAAAATTGGATAACTGGATTAGATAGCTGGAAGTCTATCTACGAATTCAGAATTTGCATGATGATGACACAAAAATCCAATTAGCCTCTTTGAGAATGGATGGAGCAGCTTTGGTTTGGTGGGAAGCCAAAACCAGGGAGGAAATTAAAAAAGCATGGTAAGATAACTCTAACTTGGAATGAGTTTATTACAGCTATTAAGAAACAGTTTTATCCTCTTGCTCATATTTAGAAAGAAATCATGAATTGGAAAAATTTTAGGCAACTTAAGGGTCAAAATGTGCAAGATTATACCCAAGAGTTTAGAAGGAGAGCACTTCTACTTGGAGTAGACTTACAAAGTCAAGACACCTTGTTGAAATACATAGGAGGTTTGCACAATTACCTACAACATACTATTCTAATGTTCAATCCTACTAGCTTAGATGAATTCTGTGTGCAGGCTACACATTTAGAAGCAAGAGGAAAGAATACTTTTGATGAGTATAGTAATTTCAAAAACAAAGGAAAGAAGAGAGTTGCAAATTCAAGAAAAGAGAAAGGAAAGTTCTTTTGCAAGAACTGTTCAAAGACAAGTCATGATGAAGATCATTGCTGGAAGCTTCATCCTAAACTGAAACCAGAAAAATACAAGAACAAAAATAAGACCAAAGAAAAGGAGAAAACCGTAGCAATAGTTGAGAAAGAATTAGGGTCAGACTCAGGAGATGAGACAAAAAGCATAGCCATGGTTTTAAAAAACATTAAGGGGAAAGAAGTGGTGCAAGACACAACTCCCAGTTCTAGCTCTATGAATTGTCACAAAGACACTCATGAAGAAAAGATGAGGATAGAGCTTTTCCATGTGAGGGTAATTTCAAAACCTACCAAAATTGACACATTGTTTGATAGTGGGTCACAAGCTAATCTTATATCTGAAGACTTGGTCAAGCAACTTAAACTTGAGACCATTCCACATCTGAAGCCTTATCCACTTGGATGGATATGCAAGGATGCCAATTTGCAAGTCTCAAGGAAGTGCATATTGCACTTTGCAATAACTGCACACTTTATTGACACAGTGGAACTTGATGTGGTGCCGCTTGATATCTCAGGTATTGTTTTGGGAAGTCCTTATTTATTTGACAGGAAGGCCATCTTTCATCACCATGAAAACAAGTATCACTTGTTCAAAGATGGTAAAGAGTACATTGTGAGAGCTCACAAGAAGAAGCTGGAATCTTCTTTACTCCATGCAAGTCAATTGAAAAGACTGGTTAATGCAAGTCAAAGTCTAACTTTGTTAATGTTGAAACGACCAGATTTTGAGCATTTGCCTTTTTTATGATGTTGCTAATAATTTGTCTCAGTTTGATAACAGTTTGTCTTTGAAAGAAGATGATGTTATGTTGTGAAAATTACCTTTTGGGTTAGCCAATGCAGAGAATGAAGTGTCAAAGCAAAGCAGTGCAAGCAAGAAGGACACACCATTCAACATGGGACAAAGTTGGTTTCAGAATAGTAGAATTCGCCATGGGAATAGTTTGCAAGGTGAAGGTTATTTTAAGTATTTTTGGAAGTTTGATCAGTGTAGAAAAAGTTTTTTTTCTGCAGATTACAATTCCTGTTTTGAAAATTTTAATAATTTCTATCATGACTCCGTCAATCTTAGCAATGGTCGATCAGTTGATTCCAAAGATAGATTATCATTTTCTCAACAACTTCATTTGATGAAATCGGGTAGATTTCAATTATTCAAGGGTGGAAGAGTGGAGAATCAGTCTCCACATCATTAGTTTCAGTAATTAGAAAGCTTTTGAGGGTCCAAAAGCTTCCCATTTGGGAGGTGTGATTAGGAGATCAAGTCTCTTGTAGAAAAATGCTCAAAAATGAAGTTGATCAGAATTGGTCCGAACTAGATCGACTGGAAATAGCTTGGAAAAATGATCCTGTAGATGCAAACGGCACTTAAAACCGACGTCGTATGAGGAAGATATTCAACTTTGAAGTTTGCCAATTTCAATTAAAAAATGGCCAAAATTGACTTTATAAAATTTTTTTATTAAAAAAAAATATTCCACAGAATATTTTGGGAATATTCCAAAAAATATTATACGGAATATTCCGCATGTGGCCAATCAAAGGGCGCCACGTGGCCAGCCCGGAGGCCTCCACGTGGCCCCAAGATTCATATGAAATGGATGTTTTAAAATGTATTTGGTTGCGGCAGGATTTGAACATGGGTTGGGGCGGAGACAACCCAACAGCCTAACCATTGGGCCACCAGCACGACTTGTAAAGCATTGGCGCCAATATATTATTTAAACGGTTAATGTTTTTTGGGTCGTGGTCCCGTGGACCAGCGCCCGGAGCAGAGTTCGTTTTAACATATGGTTATAACCTTATTATATGCCGCATATAACTCAATGTTGTTTAATGAAGTCCGATCGGTGCGGCCAAATGGGGGCTTAACTTTAGCACTCAAATTCGGTGGTCAGTATGGCGGATTCCACTAATTTAGCAACCACTCCATTTTTGTCGGGCTATCTGGCAGTTAGCTAGATTTAGCTGGAGTTTTTCTAGGTGACACTGGGCAAACTTCAGTTAGCCATAAATTTGGCTAGGGAAGTCCATTTGGGACGATTGTTTTTTTGATTTTGGGGTATTTAAACATTCTGGAGCTGTTGGGATAGGTTTCAGAGCCATCAGAGTGCTTTATCAGTGATTTTACTAGAAATTTTGGTTGTGGAGCCACCAGGGCCTAATGAAAGATTAACTATGTTGGACTATACTCATCCATTGGAGGTGAATGAATAGTCGATTTATACTGATTTCAATCCTCTGTTTCTGAATT
The DNA here is from genome assembly GCA_034641835.2 of Pinus albicaulis. NCBI lineage: Eukaryota > Viridiplantae > Streptophyta > Pinopsida > Pinales > Pinaceae > Pinus > Pinus albicaulis. The sequence goes on from CM076578.1 coordinate 943,744,977, forward strand.
TGCAGCTTATTTTTCCTTTTTAGGCTTTCTACACCGTGTAATTCTTAATTTGAGCATTAATGAAAGAGGGAAAAGCCTAATTAGAGGCTTTTGGACCCAGTAGAGGTAGCCCAAGAGAGGGGTGAACTGCTTAAACAAATTCTTACTATTATGCTGTGCATTTTTGATGTTATATTTCAGATTTTGCTTCATTAAACAGTAAATTTTCATAAGTACACTTTTCCCAAGAAGACTTATATAGTGAACAAAACTCATTAGTTCAACTTCAAACCACATTACTTCATTTGCGGAATACTTGAACTTTCTTATTCACACATAAAATTTTGATTAATGAATACTTTGCACAGAAACAAATACTTTCATTGATCAGATCTATTTCAATGTTTACATTTTATTTCTTTAGGCAGAGCCAATTTGTGGGCCAGAAGCTTCTAGTTTCATCCTTTCTAGTAAAGCTGAAATAACCAGTAAAAGCCCCCTACTGTCAATCTCTGTATGAGAAATACTTTGTTATCACAATTTTAGATCACTGATATATAGTTATATGCTTTGAATATTATGTTGCATGTCATCATTTCTCTAAATGTGTACAGGTATCTGGATGTGTCAAACGGAAGGATTGTGATCTGTCATGCTAAGGACGAGGAGCGCCACTTATTCCTCGACAACAGCATTGTGGGATTTAAGGTAGGCTACTTACCGTGATCTTTGTCTTTCTTCTAACTAGAAACTAACGTCATTACATGATTCAATTGTTGCTAGACCCAATCTAGGGCTAGTGGGATTGCCTCTATCCGCAGAGGGGATTTACCTCCTCAATAATTTGGTGACTCCACTGGGGACTCAGTGGGAGTTAGTCCTTCCTCATTTTGTCTTTTGATTGATTTATTTGATTTTATGGTTCATCTTCCTTGGTGTTAAAACCTTGTTCAGCCCCCAGAAGACCAGATCCAGTATCTGTTTATCCATTTTCATCATTTTTCTATGGTAAACTTGATTGGCACGGTTTTTCCCCTGACAGTTACACCAACTGGTGCTTGTTTCCAGTTAGGCCCCCGTGCCAATGCCTTTTTGGTGCAGATTACAACCAAATAGGCGTGCCAACTATGCCTAGTGTTAGGGTTTGCTTGCTTTTGGGCTCTCTGAGCTTGACATTTGGTCCTAGTTCATTTTTTATGATTGCTTGAGTGCTTTGAAGTCATTTTTTACTGTTTTTAGCCCCCATCCTTTGGTTTTTCACCTTTTTCTATCAGTTTTGCATTCTAGCCCTAGGGCTTCTAGGAGCTTCAGTGTGCTGAACCTCCCGTGGGATTTTTGAGTCCTTGCTTTCCCGGTCAATTTTTTTTTTGCTTCTTTGCATTCATCTTGGTCAGTCCCATTGAATCATTGCATTTATTGAGTGATTGCTTTTTCTTTCATTCAATTTCACTTTGTGTTACTCCAAGCCTAGATTACACAGTTTTTTTGAGTCTCTTTCGATATTCTTCTTCACTTTGAGGGATTTCATCATCGGTTTGAGTCTTGATTGTGTGTGTTTGAATTGAGTGAACTTGTTTGTTTCATCTCTCTCTTTGTCATTTCTAAAATTAGTGTTTTCATTATTTTTTCATTCATTTAGTGCATTTTCTCTAATATATTGAAAAATACAAGAACAAAATCTTTTGCATTTTGATTGGCATAGTGAAAATTGAAAGCTCTTTCGCATTACTAGTGTTATATATCTCTAGAGAGAAGTTTTCTAGTCTCATTAGCTTGCATTGGAAACAATAGTGGATGTTTTTGTGTGTTCGTTTTGTTGTCATTTGAAATCTCTCAACTCTCTTGTAGATAGCTCTTCATTGAAAAAAATGAGATTTTGTGGCATGTAGTTTTGCATTTAGAGGTTTGATGAGATCCAACATTTGATAGGGCATTGAAATCGAAATGTAAATTGAATATAAACTTTAAAATTTACTGAATTAACCTAAGGCAACATTGAAACATTAACGAAACATCTAGTAGTCTAAGGTAGAGACGTGTTCCAACGTCTTTAAGCCTAGTAGCTGTCGTTCACCATCTGGCTTTAGATAGCACTAGTACGGACTTGTGCTCCCCGTACCGTCACATATATAAAGGGAGACTCCATTAGGTTGCAAATCCTTTATCCATAGGAAGCCGATTTTGCCGCCTTTTACTCGTGATACACCGAACACAGCATTTGGGGAGATTATCTGCACGTACGTTAAGTCCTTAATTGATTTCCATTTCATTTTTACCAAGGTGTATATGGAATCTCATGGATATATGGTACACCCTTTTACCTAGATTACCAAAGCATTCATTTTGTTCTTTAGTGACTCCTTAAACTTGAAAAGATCATCAAGCGCTTGTCCTTTCACGCTTGTTTCCAAACTGAAAGAGATAGAGTCATATTTTACTTGTTTATAGACTCTTAAAACATAAAACAGTGAAATTTATAGTTTCAATGTGGTAAAATTAATCACCTACGATCACACACCCATTTAGAGATTGATTTTTCGGCCTGTTGTTGTTTTCCTTGGTTTTTTCTCGTGCGTCTTTGTTTCTGATCTCTTCCTCTTTTCGTTACAGTCACAGTGGTGGAACCATCAATTTTGTCTACTGGTAGTCATTATACAGATGATTCATCAGAAGTCTCTCAGTCCTCTACTGAGTATCAGCAGCCTGTTGTATCCGAGTTTCCCGACAGGGGACCGGTTATATCTGAACTTCCCTTTGGAGGACCAGTTGATTTCAATTGGCCCTTGTCCAACGCTTGGTTTGGATTTGGATTAGGGGAACATTTCCCTCCTCTTACATCAGGATCACCTTTTTTGGCTACTTTCATACCTCCTAGTCCCCGTCATCTTTTAGAATATCTTACGGCAGGGTCAGATATGGACTCATCCAATCCTTCTCCTAGTGAGGGAATTCCTACTTCTGGTGAAGATTACTAGCTTTTTCCTGAAGACATCCCCGAACCTTTTGTTATGTATTCACTTGGTCCTTCGCTCCCAACTGGATATAGGTCTTTGAATCAGGTCATGGCCGCTATTGCCTCTATGGGAGTGTCGACTCCGTCCACGAGGCCGACCATTCCCACATTAGGGATATCACCGTCGACGCCTCTAATGAAATCTCCTTTTGTTACATCGGCACCTGTTAGACCTACTATCTATGTGGCTGTGTCTATGCCTATTGTCACTACTCAGTCAACTAGGACCTCGTCAGTTCCTGAAGACATTTATATAGCTTCTGCTATTCCGAAGAATATTCCTCCCGAGTAGTATCGGTTGTCTTTGCAGTCGTCCATCTCCAAGGTTGGTTGGTCCTCTCAAGATCTTAACCGTCCTTAATTTTCCCATTATGGAGCGGATGGTGCCCCAATTTATGTATTTCCATATCAATACGATGAGCAAGGAAAACCCCTTCGTTTTACTGCTCCTGAGGCTTATCAGTATATTAACAGTTTTTTGTCTACCTAACCTGGGCAGCCTTCCAATCAACAAGGGAAACCCCTTCAGGGACAACCTTTATTTCAGTAAGGGTATGCTTCAGGCCCACAAGGACAAACCTTCTAGGGACAACCTTCGGCCGAGCCAGGTTATGCGTACGACCCACAAGGACAACCCTTACAGGGACAACCTTCAGTCCAACAGGGATTGTTTTACAGTCTGTAAGGGCAGTCTTACAATCCTCAAGGTCAACCTCTGCAGCCTCACCTTGTGGTACAACCAAGGCAACCTGGTTTCCCTCATCAGCCAGGTCAACTTATTCAACCAGGGCAACCTACATAGCTAGGTCAACCTGTTCAACCAGGACAACTTGCATAGCCTGTTAACCCTGCTCAGCAACCAATCTATTCTATGCCACAACCGAATCCACCTGTAAGCTCAACTTATCAGACTCAGCAAGGTCCCACTTGCCAGCAACCCATTCGACCCCAAGGTGGCTATTACATTAAAAGTCAGTCTAGACCGGTTTACAACCCGCCCCAAGGTTCTGGTTATTACCTTCAATAGCCAGGCTATACTTATACTCCGCAGTAAAATCCATACACTGCTCAAACGAGGCCCACATATAATCAGAATCAATACCTTGGTTATTAACCCCCGTATCCTGGTTTTCAGCTGCCATATCAACCTAATTATATGACTTATACCCCCTATGGTCAGAATCTTCTAGGATAGAATCAATGGGGGCAGAGTTATGCTCAACCAGGCTGGAGTATGGATACAAGTTTTTATTGGGGGCCTGGCATTCCTTTTAACCCTCAATTTCCTTTTCTGGCCACGTTGGAATTACAGAACGTGTCCAAATTGACCAATGATCCAATTATTCATAATCCATATTGGCCTCCGGTTCTGACGAAGGTGCCCGGTGATTGTCCTAAGTTTGAGGGTAAATCTGGAGAAGACCCCCAAGCACATGTCATGACATACCATTTGTGGTGTTCTTCGAACTCTTGGATAGATGACTCGATTCGTCTATGTCTTTTCCAGCGCACTCTCATGGGTGCTGTTGCTAAGTGTTACATATTACTGCCCCGTGGTGTTTTTCAAGATTTTAATACTCTAGCTATGGCATTCCTAGCGCATTTCTAGTTATCGGTTCATTATGAAGCCGGGACGCATCTCCTGACATCTCTGAAACATGATAAAGCCACTCATATTTCAGATCATATTCACGAATGGAGATGTCATCATCATCTGATCAAGTTTGACATTCTTGATTAGCTTCTAACTCACTGGTTCACTACGTCCTTTGTCAACAAGATTGCACAAGGCGTTGCTAAGGGGGCATGTGTAATCGAGGAACAAGCCATTTCTCATGCCCAATACCTTGATTTAGTGTAATCCCAGTCTAGCACGTTATACGATATCTTGATTGATGCCTCATGACCAGGGACCTCTAAGGCACCGGCTACTCCATCGGTAGATGGTGTTATTGGTTCCGTCTCTCAAACTTCTCGCAAGTATTCTAATGGGAAGCAAAAATCGAATTCTTCCAACAATTATGCTCCTCCAGCTGTTCTCGATTCTGGTAAGACCACGGAGGTCAACGCCATCCAGGATAATCCTGTGGACAAGACTTCCAAAGGGAAGAAGAAGGGCAAAGGCAAAGCCAAATTCGATGCCCCAAAACCAGAATCGTCTGAACCACGTGCTAATGATGGTTCACAGTGGAAACCGAAGTACCCTTGCCTAATCTGTGATGAATACCACTACACCAAAGATTGTCCTAGATGATCTGAGGTTTGTCAACTTCTTAAGGGCTCTAAGGGAACTCCGGCAGTTCTTAAAGAACCTTTTCCATCTCAGCAGACCCAGATGGTCGAGCAACCGTCACCATCTGCACCGTTTGGGTCTTAGGTTTTCATGATGAATGGTGCTGCACCTGTTTCTATTGCCACTCGGTCGAAGGATTATGCCGGATCACGCCAAGCGGCTGGGAAGGAAGTTTTTGATGGCCCTCCTCCCACACCTACCTCTGGCTCCCTAGAAATTGAAAGGCCCAGTGCTGAACCCGTTGTACTGCCACCTTCCAAAGGTGTTCTCTGAAAGTCTTCCTATAATCTGAACGCCCGTGCTACTCAACATTATAGAATCGTTGAGGATTTAGCATAGGCGCCTTCCGCGATGTCCACGTTGGAAGTAATTTAGAGTTGTCCATCCCAATGGAAAGATTTGTTATCTGCAATCGGCAGAATTGATCCTATCGACTCTAGCCTTCTCACCTTCGATCTAGAGAATTTCGTCCCCAGAATTCCGCACCAGATCATGCTCGTTATACAAGTCAGCATTAACGACCTCAATATTCATAGAGCTATTGTGGACGAAGGTGTCTCTACCTGCATTATGTCATATTATTGATGGAAGGCCATTGGCTCTCCGACCCTCACTTCATCTCCCAATGCCCTTGAGGCATTCAATGGAAGGGAATCAAAACCCTTGGGTGTTCTCGCGAGTCTCCCGAATACTTTACAAGGTAAGACAATCAATGTTGAAGTGTAAGTCATTGATGCCAAACTCAACTAAAATCTTCTGCTCAGTCACAGTTGGACCCACACCATGTTGTGCATTCCGTCTACCCTCTTTCGGCTTTTGAAGTTTCCACATGAGGTCAAGATTATTACTGTCGGTCAGTTGTCTTTCTTCACCTCATCCTCCAAGAACAACGTACCATACATGGATCAAATTCCTAATCCCCTTGACAGTATAGGACCTGGTCTTTTGAAGGACCCCGTTCTCATGGGTATTTTTCCCATTCCACCACCGAACACGGTTCAAGTCAATATGATCTCCAGGTCAGTTGACCCGTGGATCGTCCCTTCTTCTGAACAGGCTGCCTCTTTTGGAGAATCGATGCCTCTGACCCCAGTTGAAATCAATTATTGCGAGATCGTTGCCACATCAGATCCTCCTCCTACTGATAATGCTCCTTTGAGCATGGATCTTGATGTTTATTCTCAATCCCCTTTGCTCGGTAATGCAGATTCTCCAGATCCTTTGAGAGAAATTGTTTCGTCTGATGAAGCTATCGTGGAGACCATGTCTCTTGAAGATCTGCCATGGAGAAATGGACATCATCATTCCTCGTTCATTCTTAGCCTGGGGGAAATGTCTAATTGTCTCGAGCATTTTTCATCTTAGGTTCCCTCTCCTCCTCTCCAAACGCCAATATTACCTCATGAAGTATTGTCGGAAGGAAATCTAAGTAATATCACCCAAACGATGCCTATTGACATCTCCATTAAACCGGGGGTCGTCGAGAACATCCATGTGGGAGTCACGTGTTCTCCCGATGAGATTCAAGTGTACACTATCCTTTTCCATGAATTCCATGACGTTTTCGCATGTTCTTATGAAGAGATTCCTGGGATCAATCACAGTATCATCATGCACGAAATTCCCACCTATCCTGGTGCGAAGCCTGTGCGCCAACGTCTGTGCCCAGTGCATCCTCGGAAATTCACTCCTATAAAAGCTGAAGTTGAGAAACTTCTTAAAGTGGGCTTCATGTATCCGATCCCTCTGACAGAGTGGGTTTCAAATATTGTCTCCGTGGATAAGAAGCAGGGCACAATTTGAGTCTGTGTTGACTATCAAGATATCAATCGGGCTTGCCCTAAGGACAAATATCCCACCCCCTTTATAGATCAGATCATTGATGATTGTGCGGGGAGTGAGATCTTTTCCCTTATGGACAACTTCTCATGTTATAATCAAACCAATATCCTTCCATCCAATCAACATAAGACCGCTTTCATCTGTTCGTGGGGAACATTCACCTACAAGAAGCTCCCTTTTGGCTTAGAAAATGCTGGGGCTACCTTCCAGCGTGCCATGTACATGCATTTCATGACATACATAATGTTGTTTAGCTATAGCTGGATGACATTCCGGCTCATTGAGATCTATGCGAAGACCATCCAGAACATCTCTGCCAGATTTTTCTCCACTGCAGACGTTACAACATCAGGATTAATCCTCACAAGTGCATCTTTTGCGTTGACTCTGGTCGGATTTTAGGATTCATTGTCTCTAAGGATGGAATTCGCCTTGACCCTCTCAAGGTCAAGGCTATTGTTAATCTCCCCTCCCCATCCTCACTACATCAAATTTAGAGTCTTCAGTGGAAAGCAAATTTCTTACGTCGCTTTATCCCGAACTATGTAGAGGTAGCTAAAGGGTTTACACAACTTCTAAAACAGGACATCCCTTTTTTTTGGGACGAGATTTCTCAGAAATATTTCGATAACCTTAATATGTTGCTCGTCAATGCTCCATTAATACGTCCTCCCAACTATCATCGCGACTTTACCCTCTATTTGGCTACCGCATTCAGCACAATTTCCATGGTTCTGGTATAGGATGACGATGACGGTAACGAACACATGGTTTATTATCTATCTCGGAATCTCCTCGACACTGAAACACATTATGCCCACGTCGAGAAGTTGGCGCTGGTTGCGGTCCAGGCCGTTCAACGATTTTGCCATTACATCTTGTTGCACACGGTAACCGTGATTTCTGACTGCAACCCCTCGACTTACATTTTGTCTCAAAAATTGCTGGGGGAAAAGTAATCAAAATGGATTATGATCCTTCAAGATTTCGATTTGGAGTTCACTACTACCAAATTGAAGAAGTCACTGGTTTTTTCTGATCTCTTCTTCTCTCTCCCTACCGACTCTGTTCCGTCTCAATCCGAGGATCATATCCTAGACGAAACTCTCTTTCTAATCAGCACTCTCGATCCATGGTACGATGATATCATCATGTACCTCCAGAAATATACCTTCCGGTCCGAGTTAAGGAAGGATTCTCGACGCCGTGTTCGACACCAGTCGCAACCCTATCACATTTTTGGAGATACCCTATATCAGGTTGGAGTAGATTCTGTACTCTGCCGATGTTTGACCTTAGAAGAGGCTGAGAAAGTTCTGTATGACTGTCACAGTGGTGCCTGTGGCAGTCACATGTCCAGTTATGTTACCGCATAGAAGATCCTTCGTGCGGAATATTTCTGGCCATCTATATTTAAAGACTGTATTGTTGCAGTACGAAAGTGTCCTGCGTGCCACATCTTCCAACACAAGATGCGTGCGCCACCCCTCCCATTACATCCTATTATTACCGTGGGCCCTTTTCCAAATGGGGCATTGATTTTCTGACATGTAACCCTCACTCGGCCAGGGGGCATGCTTATATCATCGTTTCCGTAGATTGTTTCACCAAGTGGGCCGAAGTGATGCCTACATTGGCCGCGACAATAAGACAATTGTACAGTTCATTTTCAACCACGTGATCACTAATTTTGGCATTCCTCAAGCCATCGTCACTAATCATGGCTCTCATTTCGGGACTACATGATGGCAGAGCTGAAATCTAGGTTGGGCTTACGTCATGACAACTCAATGGCATACTACCCTTAGGAAAATGGCCAGGTTGAATCCATGAACAAAGTTCTTTTCACGATGCTTCAACGAACAATTGGTATAGACAAATCGAATTGGCATCTCCAATTTTTTTCAGCTCTTTGCGCCTACAGAACATCAGTGAAGAGTGAGACCGGATTCACACCTTTCCAATTGGTGTATGGTTTGGAAGCTACTCTTTCGGTTGAATGTGAGATCCCTTCACTGAAATTGGCCGTGGAATTACTGCCCGATACTTCCTTAGAGGAAGAACATCTCCTATATCTCGAGAGGTTGGATGAAACTCACCGCTTGGCTTCCTTAGTCATTGAGGCACAGAAAAAGTGGGTTAAAGATAATTTTGATCAAACGTTTTCTCCGCACTCTTTTATCGAAGGGGACCTTGTCCTATTGTATGATCAAGCTCACGACAAGCTTGGGGAAGGAAAATTCCAACCTATGTGGCATGGGCCCTATAACGTTAAACACGTATTGAAAAATGGGGCCTATGAGCTGATTGATTATGAAGGTCTTCCTTTGGCTTAGCCCAGGAATGGGCTATACCTAAAGAAATATTATGCTTGAATCATTCTTGCGTAGTATATATACATAGGTGATTTTTTCATTTTTGTGCATGTGTGGTGTGGTGTGCTTTGTAAGCATTTTCTGCTCATTGGGTCTTCCTGAATGTGCAGATGTCTATTAATCCTTATATCGGTTTCATGGATGGTGCTGCCTGTAGTACCAGGAACCTATCTTCGGCAGCTTGGGTAATTTACAATCCTTCTGGTGAGTTAGTTAATTTACAAGGTGTTTGTCTAGGGTCTGCTACAAATAATGTCGCAGAATATAGTGCCGTTTTGGAATTATTAAACAAGGCTATCAACCTCAGTATTCACGCGTTGCTTGGATATCTAGACTCGCAACTTGTGGTTTTACAACTCAATGGTCATTATTCAGTTAGAAACCCATGTATTTTAAGACTGTATCTACGTATTCATTTATTGGAAATAAATTTTGATTATATCACATATCAACATATACCAAGACGAATGAATACAGTAACAGATGCAGTAGCCAACATGGTATTAGATAGACATTTATGCAATTTATAAAAAACATCATCATATGTAAGCAAGATCCATGTAGAAATAGATGTATATATATATGTCAAATATTTGCAACGTGTGCATCATATAAAATCCAAAAATATACATGTTTTTTTTAATTACATTTCGAGACGACATGTCTCTCAAAAATATGCTAATAAAAACCTAGGCGACTAATCGGCATGGTGCTCATGGTAGCACGTCACTGCCCACACCAACCACCTCAGTAAGAAATGGAGGCAACTCGGCACCCCTACGGTGTGCCTCTGGTAAGCCATAGGGACATCAGCTAGGCGAGCATAGTATGAAACCCCATGAGCAATCCCCTTAAGGTTCTGTACCAGTGCATCCCCCTCGCCCCCCTCACCTTGAGGGTCGTAAGTGAGCGAGGTCCTCCTCCCTATCAGTGACATCCTAGTAGGCCTCTCTGGGCCAACATCTGAATACATATATAACCAGCTATTAGAACATACATGTATACCAAAAAATCAAAAAATCCATAAAAATAAAAAAGAGTCTTACCCAGCTCCTCATCCCAGTCCTCTCCTTCCAGGAGCGAAAGGTCTGGGTCTCCAGTGAAATAAATGCCCGCATAGGGCCAGACCTCTATGACGATCAACTATCGTCGGAGCCATCCAAAGAACTTGGGCCACCATGACATCTGCTGGTCACCCCTTGCCCTAGGCATCAATGCTGCCCATCGAGCCATCCATGGCTCTCTTAATGGTGGATCCGGGACTATAGTCCCCTGGCCCTAGAAGATAGGTAGTCATTCTAGGAAGAAAAATACAAATATTGACCCGTATCCAAACTGCTTGAGTTTGGAATTTTTGCATTTGGTCAATTTCCGTTTGATGTTCATCATCATGGCTATGGCCTAGTCAAACACTGTGGGATTCATGCACTTTGATGCCAGAAGGAGCTGTGTTTTGGTAGCCTCATGCGGTGCTTGCGACCCTGCATCATACGTGATAGTATGTAGCACCACTCTGAGTGCTAGGTCAGGAAGAGTATGGATGTCAAATTTGCCACTACCTGATCCCTTTTGTGCCCCTGGGCACACCCTATCCATGACCATTGACATTTTTTCATCGGAAGGCTTGGTTCCTGTCAAGATAGGAATTGGACCTCTGCGTGATAGTCCAGTGAAAAAATACACGTCTGACACTTCAAGCTCAAGTACTTGATCTCAAAGTTTAAACTTCTCCTCGTCCTCATCCCAGATACTAATCAAATATTGCAATAGTTTGGGCTGAGCCCGGAGACATGGTGTTAGGAAGAATTTATTCAAACCACAATTTCAGAGAGCATTCATACACTGCTCATTCTCCATTGCCATTTCGGCTTCCTCACTGTGCTCTCTTTCCTTCCATTCAATCACCATTTTCGCTGAGTACTTGCACCAAATCAAACATAAGAGTAGTAGAAACCTCCTCAAGTATTCAAATTTGCTGTTCATTGGTTCATTTTTGAGAATTTTTGGCTAGAATTTGTGTTGCGCCATTGGCGCAGCTGTTTGGATGACAGTTGCACCAACTGGCGTGGCCTCTGTGTAAAACATAGCGGATTGGCACGGGTCCATGCTTGGTACCCACACCAACCGTGGAGCCCTAGATTTTGAAATTCCTCCCCTCAGGGAGGCCAAATGACAATGAAAAACTATGAAATATAGCTTAAACAATGGCTAATGGAAATGACTCTTACCTGGAGAAGACAGAATCCGAATTCGTCCACTGGATCATCCACAATCGTCACCTCAGGATCGCAAAGGAAATGTCTCACTATCGCTCTGCAAAGAGGTAAAAAGGTAAAAGTAAATAAGTTCTTACTATTTGTGATATTTATAACTTTTCAAAATCAAAATTAGGTTTTGGGACTTATTTTTCTGATATTTTATCATATTTTTGTTGAAAAATGGGTTTTACACTTGCTTTTTGTGCAGCGACAGGTTTTCACGTGACTAGGACGATGAAATGAGTTGCATTTTATACTTTTTTTGGGCTCGGTAAAAACAAGAAAAATTCACTACTGGAGTCATCTTTCAACTCTTTTCTGAGTCTCTAAACATGAAAATATTGCCGAGTCGCTTGTCGTTTTTAGCTCGTTAAATTGGCTGCGAAATGACATCTACCCAGTACACGTTTACCCCTTTTTCAGGGTGGGATAGATTACTTACGAAAAAGGAATACCCTAGCCTATTGCAACTAGGAGGTTCTCTCAGACACAGGTTTCTACCTTTTCGGATCTGAGGGACTATCTACTAAAGGGGACTATTGGAGTTTTCTTTTCTGCTGTCTTTTCAAACTCTCTAAACATGAAAAGACGCCGAGTTTTTCCTTTGTCAGACTCGTTAAACACTGATGACATCGGGCTTCATCGTAATGATGTTACTCGAATTCCTCCTTCCTAGGGCTCGTTAAATGTACTAGGTTGGATTTGTTTGAAGGACGAACTTATATCGCAAGCTTGTTTTAAAAAATAATTAGGGTACTCGCCAGAAATGGTGGGGGAAAATGGAACCAATATCATAGTCGTGTTGGCAGTATGTCGCTCTTGAACATGGCACTTGTCTGCATTCGTGTTGGGTTGGGGATATTTCATCTCATTATTTGCTTTCCTCCGTGGGTTTGGGTAATCTCTTTTGACCGCTCGTCTACTCTTTGCCACGTCACCATGAAATCAGATCCCTTGATGTAAAATACTGCCAAATCCAATGTTGTGACGCCGATATGTTCAAGAGAAGTTGACCTCTACAGTTTTCAACCTCCCTCTGATTCTATGTTGGTCTTGATTCACAAACATTATGTTCCTCTATCTCGTGTTGATGATGTGGGAAACATTATGGCCCACCTTTGATCAAGGTCACTTCCTGTCGACTTTAGCTCATTATCCAGGAAGTTGATCTAGAGAATCCCTTCAGGTACCTTGGAGCCTGCATGCCTCAATGGCAGGTTCTTCACATTTGATGCAATTTTTTCATCATTGGCCTTCGATCGAATGATTCTGCGGATGTTCGACGCTAACTCACTGTTCACATTCTGTATATTGTACCTCCTGTGTAGAAATTTGAATAGTTGATATGTTATTCACCGAGATTCTCCTGATCACACACTATTTTAGCTTCATGCATAATATAGAATCTCTTCTACCATTTATCATCACATGCGGAAATAAAATCAATTGCATGCATACATTAAAACCATAAACAATCACACATATGAACACAGTATTTAATGGGAAATATTAAAGATGAAAACCCCAACTATCTGTATATTATATGTCATGGAGATCATGTAACAATCATAGTACAAAACTCCTCACAAGCTCTCAGCACTACCTCCAATTTCTACACACTATCAAGCTAGATCTAGCAAAACACATGCTCCAATATTTTGCCACTTGATAGCCAGCCTCTATTGCATTTTCAATGCTATGGGATGGCTTCATTAAATAGATAAAACACCTGGCTTGAACTGCGCAATCCTCATGGGCTACTCCACCTATCTGTGTGTTGCAAATAGCAACAGTATAGTCACAACTGATAGTTAACCTGCTCTTTCACCTATCTCTGCACTGGTCTCCACTGAAACTGTCCATGCACCGAAGTTAACTGATGCATTCTTTAGTTGATTAATGAGTTTATAATTAGTGAATTAATTAATAATTAATTCACACCACTCTCACTAATTGTATCAATTAGTTAAACTGAATACAAATAGCTCAACTATGTTTAGATTATTTAAACTGAATACAACTCCACTAACTTCCTCAATCAACTCCACCAAACTCTGTCACATGAGTTCTAACTGAAGTATCCATGCAATAGCTCCACATAACCCTTAGGAATAGCGTAATTCCTTCTGTCAGCTCCTGTGCCACATCTGTGCACTTAACTGAAATGCTCCAAGAGAATAAGATAATGTTTAGAGTCTAAATATTATTAAGAGCTAATAATATTCGACATATTTATTTTTAGACTGGCAATCCAAAAATAGATTCCGCCCAATATGTCTAATAATAGAAGTCCATATATTTTTTCCGACTTGACCAACCATCCACAAATAGCATCCTGCAACTCATAGAACATGATCCATATGTGTAAAAATAGACATAGTCTACAAATAGACTTTGCGCCAAAAATAGCTTGCGGGCCCACTTAGTGAAGGCGACTCCTTTCTACTAAGCTCATCATCTTGTTGCAATCTCAACATCCTGTACTTTGAGATCCATTGTCATTATTGGTGTTTTCTCTCGCTTCTATTAACGACTTTCATTATTGGCCGGTAATCAGACGATATTCTTTCATGTTCGACTTAAGCTCACTTATTTACATGCTCGGACTTGTACTCTGTCTGGGTCGAGATGGAGCACAAGACCCTGGATCTTGTCTAATAAAATCTAGGCTGCAGATTCTTTGTGGATTATCATGATTGATTACATGACTCATTTTGGATGGTTGCGACCATAGCTGAGTCTACTTGTTGATCCTTCTTTGTTGGATGGCTGCGTACATACCTTGGATCTCGATTATTGTACACTCTATTATGGATGGTTGCGCCCATACCACATATCATGTATTAGAGATATCAATTGTATTTGTATTTGCAGGTCTTCCAACAGTAGTGTTTTCAGTTGGACGCGTTCTCATAAAGAATTTCACCCCTCCCTCTCTCTCGGACCTCATGCTTTAGGGGGCATATGTTACATAGCATTTTGTTACCGTCCCTAAAATCCCTCGTCATGTACATTGGAGGACTATTCCCATGACCTGTGAATAGTAAAATGTCTTGAAAACACCCTCATGGCATCCTCCTACATAAGGAAAAACATTCTCCTGAAGAACAGTCCCTCTGGAAAACCCTTAAAACATATATTTTTTTCTTGGTGCAACTGGCCAATTCATCCCTCGCGCCAATGGGGGAAATCCACACTAGAGGGCGTGCCAATTGGCACCCTGTCCCTGTGTTTCACTCGTGCCAAGCCTATTAAGGAATGTTTTTAAAAAATAAATGGCGGAAGTTTGATTCTAACAAACTCAAGAATGAATCATCAAAATAAGTTGAGTGGATTGGCTCCAGATCTCCATGTATGGGAAGTGGTTTTCCACCTCTCATGGAACCTTCCTAAGAGATAGGACCTATCCCATTATTATAGGGATCTCAAATTCCCTTCCTCCATCTATAAAAACCTGCCCTCCCCATTAAAAAGCTAGCTAAATGCTTGGAAGCTGAACATTGAGAAGGATACTATAGCCAAGGAGAACCCCGTAAGGGAGAGAGCTTTGTCCAAATCCCCGACAGGATTTGTTGAGACACGCTCCACTGTAAGCCCCATCGAAGGAAGATCATAGTGTCAGAGCACTTGGTTGTAATCTCCCTTTTTGTCATCTATAATATAATTGACTCTGATTTTGGTTCCATTTGTGTGTCTACTCTTTTATGTAATGCAACAAATTATATCTTCTCTGACTGATATATAGTTATATGCTTTGAATATTAAATTGTATGTCATCGTTTCTCTACATGTGTACAGGTATCCAAACATGTCAAACGGAAGGATTGTGATCTTTCATGCTAAGGAAGAGGAGCGCCGCTTCTTCCTCGACAACAGCAGCGTGGGATTTAAGGTAGGTTAATTATCACGATCTTTGTCTTTCTTATAACTAAAAACCAAAGTCATTGTGTGATTCGATTGTTGCTAGACCCAATCTAGGGCTAGTGGGATCGCCTCTGTCTGCAGAGGGGATTTACCTCCTCAACAAGGATGAAACCCATAGCAACATCAATCCACAAGTTTATCGGAATGCTGATACCAAAACCAATGGCGCTATAACCTCCGGGGCATAGTGGTATTTTTCACACACTCGGTAGTGAGAACCGCAACATCAGGAGCCATATCTCTGATGCATCCAAAAATGTTGGGGACTCTATAAACTAGACTAGGGAGTCGAACACATAACTCAAAGAGAATACCATTAATCGGGAACCTCCGATCAATGCAAATTTTCTGAGCATGAGGTCTAATAATCAGAATATAAATAACACTAACTTGTTTAAAGTGAATAATAAAGTTTCATATACTAATAATTTAAATAATAAATTTGTTAATGATAATAAGAAAGTCATAAATATCTCCTCATATGAATTAAAGAAAGAAGTTGAAGTCCTAGATAAAGGGCTCAATTTTGCCTTAGCCCCCAATTGCATTCTGAAGGAAGAAATCATTTGTAACCTTGAATATGGAATAAAATATCTTAGTGAGGAGGACAAGGAGCTAGTAAGGCAAGAATGCACCATCATCCTAAGAAAAAAAGGCCTCTAAAAATAAATGTAAGCCATGAACAAATAAGAGCCTTGAAAAACGTAAGGAATAATAATAACATTGTCATTTTGAAACCAGACAAAGGAAGGGATATGGTGGTGATGGATAAAGAAGAGTACATAAAAAAAATGAGATACCACCTACATAACAATGGCATCTACAAGAAACTCAAATAAAACCCTATTTCCAAGATTGCAAAAATTGTCAAAAAAACCATTAGGATTCTAATCTAGTTAAAAAATTGAAAAAGCGCCTGTCCCCGGATAGTGAAATCACACCTCGAATTTATGGTGCCCCAAAAATTCATCAACCTAGTGCCCCCCTCAGGCCTATTGTTAATACTACCGGGACACCCACATATAACAATAGGGCTCTCTAGTTGGTAAAACCAACTCATTCATTAAAGAGTCTAGCCATTATGTTGAATTTGTTAAAAAATCAAACCTGGATCTGAGTGATAAAATTGTAAGTTTTGATGTTGTCCAAATCTTCACCAAAATCCATTTAAATGAAGATGTCCAAGTGGTAAAACAAGTTGCAGACCCCCAAACTACAAAGCTGGCTGAAATATGTCTTCGTTCAACTTTATTTACCTTCCAAGGCAAAATATGTGAGCAAACATCTGAAGTAGATATGGGATGACCACTATCCCCTATAGTGACGAACATCTTAATGGAAAAATTTGAAAAGAAAGCTCTCGAAACTTACCCATTAAAACCTAAATTTTGGATAAGGTTCGTTAATGACACTAGTGTCGATTGGCCTCATGGGGATAAGGAGATAAGAAAATTCCTAGACCACCTCAATAACATATCCAAAGATATCAATTTTACAATAGAGGTCGAAGAAAATAACAACATCCCATTCCTTGACATTCTCCTCATAAAAAATAAATATGGATCTCATGGACATAAGGTTTTCAGAAAGAAAACACACACTGATAATTACGTGCACGCGGATTCACACCACAACCTCGCACAAGATATGGGGGTTCTTATGACTCTTTTCACACGAGCTTTCAGAATATCATACAACAGTCATGTTGAAGAAGAAATTGAATATTTAAGAAATACAATTATAAGCATAGGGTATAAAAATAAAGACATCATCAAAGCCATTCAAAATGCCAGATCCAGAAATAGAGGCGGCTTGAAGATTCCCAAACTGCAAAGGAATATCTACCATACATTCAGGGAGTCACTGATAAGCCGGTCAAGGTTCTCATTAAAAATATATTTGAACCTATTTCAAGCCCCTGATGACCATTAGACAAAGGATGAAATCTATTAAAGACAACCCTGATCACCTCCAACAAAAGGGTGTTTATAAGATCAATTGTTCATGCATAAATTGTTATATTTCAGAAACATGGAGGTATTTCAAAATTAGGCTTAAAGAACATGGTGCTGACATTAGAAATGGAAGAACCCGATCCTCAGCATTGAAAAAGCATGCAAATAATATTTTTCACCATATCTACCTAGAAGACACCATGGTGATCACTAATGAAAACCATCATTTCAAGTGTAAAATTCGCGTGGCCGTTGAAATCATCAAACACCATCACAACCTCAATAGGGATGGGGGTTTGGAAGTTAGCAGAAAGTGGATCCCCTTACTCCCCCACATTTCTAAGGAATAAGACATCGCCTATTTGTACATTTTCCCCCTATTTTAGCTCCAAATTTCGCCCTCACTTATCGCCCCCTCACATTCATCTCCCTCTTAGAAATTTATGGCTCCTACCCCTCTTTTTATTCCTTATACCCTTATCTTTACATCCCCATGTAAATTAATCCTTAACCTATAGATTAAAACTTTATAACATAGTTAAATTTATATCAACCATTAATATTTTACAAAACCCACCAACCCCCTTCCCCCTCCTTCACATTGTCCATTTTCGCATTCATTCCACTCTAAAATTTTATCGTTTTCCCCTCTCATTTCTTTGTTATTATTTCATATCCCCTCCCTTGCACATCATTCCTTTTCTTCCTCTCCCTCCCTCCATTAAATTCTTTTAGAAATATTTCATAATAAGTTTTCTAACAAACATATTATAATTAACCTAATTGCTAATTTTAAGTAATCAATTTAATTAATATCATATCAAAAGAATAAATGTATTAATTTTAAATTTATTATTATTATTAATTAATATTACTAGGAATAATATGAACTATTACTAATTAATATTAGATTTAATATTAATAATATTTCATTATTACTAATAACTTTATTCTTTCATTAACAACTATTAATATAATACCAATAAAATTTCTGACTTTTAGTGCTTAAATAAACTCTTAAATTATATTAAGTAATTTAAAAATTATAATAAAGGATTTATAATAAATTAAAATAATTTTATAAGCAAATTAAAATAATTTATAATAAATTAAAATAAATTTATAAACAAGTTAAATTAATTTATAATAAATTAAAATAATTTTATAAACAAATTAAATTAATTTATAATAAATTAAAATAAATTTATAAACAAATTAAATAAATTTATTAATATTATTTCATTTCTTAATTGTGCTGGTCAGCTCCTCCTATCCCCTCGTTCTCTCTATTCCATATTTATATCCCATGTTCTCCTCTCTTCTTTGTAGGTTTAGTCCTAAAGATGAATCTTGTTCTAGATTTGAAACGTAGACAAAAAAAAGAAGACTGTGGACATTCTGAATTCTGAATCTCAAAACTTATACTACAACAATCATCAAAATATCACTTAATTATATTTTAACAACGATTAGAACTGAAGGCGAGGCTTCAATTTTCTACCCAACCATAGACTAGCTACAACTTATATCTCTTGCAGTAGTCACCCCTAAGCTATATTCACGATACTGAGGGATTCTTCAAGCAAACTCAATTGTAAATCATATTCACAAGTTTGGATTCTTGCCAAAATTCTAATTTTGTCCTTAAGCTTCTTTCATTCAACCAAAATCTAACTTGAATTCTTCAAACCAACCCCTCTAGTGTTGTTTAAATGCATTTTTATTATTTTTCTTGTGTCTCCCCATGTTCCTCATAGAACATTCTTGTGTGTCTATTCATGTTCCTCATGGAAAATTCTTCAAGGTCTTTCTTGCTAGCTATCACATTTGATTGTGCAGTGTTTCTAGCTACCACCACTTAGGTTCTTCTTCCTTCGCCCCTTTAGATCACGGATCTGTGTCCCACCTTCAGGGCATTAATGAATTATAACCATTTATAATAAAATTATCATTAATTACAAAAATCAAGGGGAGTATACCAGGGAGTGTCACAAATATTAACCCTAATAAAGTTGGTATTTATAGTTTTCAACATTATTAAGGCTTGTAATGTTATTTCTAGTTTTCATTACAAGAAAACTTTTCTTTTTTACAATGAATTCCACCATTGTTGGTTTTCAAGAACCATTACTACTCATAATGCCATTTCTAGTTTTCATTTCAAGAAGAATTTTTTTAAAAGAAAGTATTATATATAGAAAAACGAGGTTGAGATTGAGAAGGCCATCAACCAAACTTTAATCCAAATGTTGTTTGATTTTACCTATCACTTCTTGCTTAAAGGCAAGTATTTTGTATAATTTGAGGCAATGATGTTATTTTTGAAATTTGCAACAAGAAACAGTGAAATTGACATCCAGAAACAACATGACAACACACACACTAGTGTGGGATCACAGGTCACACAGTGATTGGTCCTAGTGTGCAAGCCAATTTATTAAATAAATTGGAAATGTGTCTAATTTAATTTTCCCTTAATTAAATTGGACAATAAATTGTAATCTTATCTCATAATCACTTGTAATAGTTAACTAAGTGTGATAGACTCAATTAGCTCATGAAATTCGAGTTGAGGGTGGTTGGTGAGGCATGTAGAGTGATTATGTTTGTTTTGGAGTCCAAGTTGCAGTTAGTGGATTAGTTTAATGCATGAGAAATTAGTTAACTCAATTAAGTGAGTTAAAGTTAGTCTAACTAGTTGTAACTGATTGTTTTACTAGTGAGAGGTCAAGTGAATTAAATCATATTTAATTCACATGCAATGATCTGTCAAGTGACTGATGATTTACTATTAATAGATTCATCCATGTCAGTTCTGATGAAGACCCAATTGAGACATAGGTTAAAGGGATGTTAACTATCAGTTGTATTTTTAGAAAACTTCTAAGATGCAGTTATATAACCATATGATTTACCATGATGGATAACATAGTCAAGGAAGGATGAAATTCCTAAAGAATAGGGAATACATTCCATAGGGATTGTGTGAGCAAGGCAGGATGAAGATATACTAAGAATTGGCTAAGTGTTGGACCAATTTTGTCTAGATCTGTTATGAAACCAACTCCAAAAATAGAAGAAAAGAGAGATCAATGCCTTAGAAATCAACCACTTCGAGGGGGAAACCTCCAATATATTACATAAATGAACAATTATTGAATGATACAAATGACCAAAACCTCCTTCTATATATAGGAGTCCATAGGGTCACAATATAATCCTAGCTGACCTAACAATAATAATGTAAGGGCACAATAATAACAATATTGGGGTTACAGGGGTACAACAATAACAATAAGGGGGTTACACTAACAATAATAAGTGACTATACTAGTAATATAGCGACATAACAAGATCAGTGTGAGACAGTTGGTAGAGTGCAACAGACTCTTGTGAGAAGAGTGCATTGTATTGTTTCGTGATTCCTTGGTTGAATATACAATAGAAGATAGAGGGGTTTTGAGTAGCAAGCTTTCCTCGGGAAAATATATGTGTTGTGTATTGATTTGATTCTTTCTTTTACTTGGTGTGATTGTGCGATTGTGTTTAATTTCCGCAAATGAATTGTTGGAAGAATTCAGTGTCTTTCTTTAGAACATTGCATGATCAGATTGAATCCATGATATACATACTGTTTGTATAATTTCTAGATGGTATCAGGTCACATAAAATCACTATAGTGGAGAAGAAATTGAGTTTGTGTTGTGTTGTAACATTATCCAGTTTTGATAAATTAGCATAATTAGTCAAATAATTTTGAAAATGTTAAGGTAGGACATGTATGCAAAAGAATGAAAAAGTTAAAAAATGTTAGGAAAATTTGTTTTTTATAGGAATCCATATCAATAAAATGATAGGTGTTAGCTACCATAAATAAAGTAGGAAAAGCAAAATAAAATGTTAGGGAAGAAAAAGAAAAGGAAAGCTTCATTTTATATTTAAAAAAAAATGCACAGGATGCTAGTCTAAATGTGCCATAAAGGAAGAAGGTTACTCTAAGTTTTATATGGTTATTTTAGCATATTACCCCATATCCTGATTTTTAAAAACATATTTGATTCCCTGCCATTCATCCCTTTTCATTTTCCTTTTTCGAATTCATAACCATTTATATCATTCCCGACATTTTATTAAACCAACTCCCGACTCCACCATTCCATCTCATCACATCTGACGGCTCTCACCATATCTCCACATATCCATTGGTTTACATAGTCTTTCGGCCATCCTTCGTGAACTGAGCTTTACGGGGGCAGGGTCCGAACTTGATTGTATTTTAAATCACCCCGCCGATATGTGAAAACACCATAACTTTTCGGACACCTCGTGAGCGAAACTGGAAACCGCTCAACCCCCCCTCTGAAAGACTAATTCCCGATACCATTACCACTTACCTGACCATTGTGCATTTGTCATTTTGCTACTGCCACCTCATCCATCTGTTAATATCATTCTCCCACTAGCTTCATCAAATCACATCAATTCCCTCCATAATCAATCCTTTAAGCATACAATTGGCTTAACCGTTATCTCGTGCCATCAATGGAAAACATGGATTTTATATAAACCTTATTTTATCTATTTACATGTTACAAAATTAATGTTTTAATTGCAGGTTGCTCATTAGAAACCCGAGATTGTCAACTTACAACGCCTGCTCATCTAAATTATTCCTTTTGTTCCCTGTCCATAACGCACTGTTTATTCGAGAAATTGCCTATATTCCCAGTCAATTTTCATTTTTAGCCTTAGCCATCATGCCTCCCAAGGACAAGGGAGTAGAGGAAAACATAAATCCTCTCATCTTTCCTCTTGTAGATCTTCACCATATTCCTATGGTTGATAGAGACTATAGGATCCATGAAACATTCTGCGAGCTAGAGATTTTTGAGATGTATTGCTGGCTCAAATATAAATGGATTGATAAATCAGATGAAATCCAGCTTTGGGAGTCAAACTTACCTTGTTATATATTTCCTCCTACCCACAACACTCCCGATTTCATTAGAAAATTCCATGCTTGATATTTACCAAGTAAAAGGGCCATAACCAATTCCCATGGACAAGTTTTATTCACCATAACCCCTCAGGCTATTGATGAAATGATGCAATCCTCCACAGTCAATAATGGCACCCCATTTTCTGATGAAGCTCTGGATGAAATATACCAGAAATTAGAATTTTCTAAGAGAGCCCAAACTCTAGAATTATTCTTGCACAAGATGCTTATTTACCAAAGAAAAATCCTCCCTATCCCTCATCCATATTCCCTAAGAGAACCAAGAAGATAACCTCTGTTATATCTTACATTCTTGGATACTACTCTGACTAATATATAGATGAGGCCATTATAGGAATTTTTTTCAATATTTTCTAATAATACTAAGCCTTCAATTGTGTTCAATTTCAGTCATTTACTTGCAGAGTATATTCATCAACAGTTGGTCAATTTTCACACAAAGGAGGTATTTAAATATACCTTTGTCTTAGTCTACATGTTCCTATACTTTCAGGGAGACAACATGAACTTATCATTGCAGAAACTGGATGAGAAAGGAAACCAATAGTCGGTCATTTTCTGGACCACCCTAGTTATGAAAGATCATAATGAATTCACATATAAACATTTCACTAAGATGTTTGTTCACCTATTCATAGGCCTTCTAAGAAGCATAAAAGAACCAAGGATTAGTGAAGAAATAAAAAATATTTTACAACTGTCAGAAGAGGTACAAATAGGAGATTGGTACTTATATGAAAATTACACAGAGATAAGGATTTTTGGATGTGAGATGCAACCATATAAGTTGCCGATATTCCTCCCAATGAGAATTTTTGCCTTAGAATACACCAGGCAGATGATTAACATGGATCAGGTCCATTTTCTTACTACCAAGAAAAAGTCTCAGTTTAAGATAGAAACACAGGTTGGCCCATTCATTTGTAACAATAGGAAAGAAGGAGCATAGGTAGACAAATTGCTGAAGAAAATGTAGTTTGATCTTAACTTCACTTGGTCATATGATCCATTAGGGATAGTTTCCAAATTAAAGGTAGAAACCAAATATACTCCTTACTTTCAAAACCCAAGGCCAAAAATAGAAGAGTATAATAACCATCCAGAGCGGATAGAGAATAAATTACATGAGGCAAAAGAACAACAAGTCTCTTCATAAAGAAGAAGAGTCCCCTTTAGAGACATATATCTTTAGCAAGGGATTTAAAATCATGTACAGAAATAAGGCTAAGATTAGTTCCAGACTAAGCCTTAGCAAAGATTCATTTCATCAGATTCCTATCACCACTAATGATCCCCTTGTATCTTCATTAGTAGGTGATTAGTCTACACAGTTTCCTACCACCTCCATAACCTCAAAAGAGCAATAACATATTATGCACACAAGTACACCTACTTCAAGTGAGCCAGAAAAAAGAACCATGGATATCTTTAAGGAAATAAAACTAAAAAATGAAGCCTTGAAGATAAACACATGCAATCAATTTTGGAAACAAACCACAGGTGCCAAAAGCAGGCTATTTCCAGCCTTTGACTTAGAGAAGGGGAAAATGCTAATGGCATTTCTTCAAGAACAAGTTCCTTAGCCAAAAGGAGAATCATATTATAAGAAGAAATATTTTCAGTTTGATGTTAAGGACATACATCCCATTGACCAAATGGAGATGCATAAACATACTGGAGAGATGATTTTCTCCATTGTAACTAACATTGCTATGAATTTGTCCAAATTGCAGGTCACACTAGCAAATGCCCTGTCACAACTCAACATGGAAAAAGTTTCAGCTTTTTCCAAAGATATTAGGATTAATACCTTGGAATATTTGGTGATCAAATTGGGTTATTTTCCTGCAAACATCAATGCTGTTGAGGAGCTGATTAAGAAAAAGAATTCAGATATTGCAACATTAAGGAAGAAGTTAAAATTTCTTGCAACAAAAGATCCTTTAGCTAAGGAGATTTAAGAGATAGAGACACAAAAGATAGACATGATGAAGCTCATCATGGAACATAATTCACAGTTGAATAAAGTGGAAACTGCGATGGAGAAATTGATTAAAAAATCAAGAATTCTGCTAAGAAAACTGCTCCTTTAGAAGCACTCCCTATCACAGCCATTCCTACAACTATATCTGCTACCACCAGTAAAGGAGATGATGTAGACCAGTTGTCCAATACACTTCAAAATATGACCTTGTAGACTGAATAAATTAAGAAGTTACAGGATCAAGTAAAACTTCTGGAGAGTCAGCAAAATAAATCTGATACTTTTCATGCAGCAGACCTTCAGAGAGCTCAAAATCAAGTAGAAGTATGGAAGAAATCGGAAACTGAAGCCTCCATTGGCTATACTCTTGGTAATGTCAAGGAAATTATTTGGAACAAAATCATTGAAGAAATAGGTGAAATCTGGCCATGTGTCCGGATCATCTTTGAGCAAAAGGAATTAATGGAAAAGGAAAACCAAACAATTGCCGATATAAATACTCAACTGGGACAAATCCCTAATACAACCAACAACATTATAAAATTCCTAAATTCTAAAGACAACTATGAACTGGATGAGCTAGGGGTAGATGATAGGACTGAAACCATTCTTGAGGTGAAGAAATTTTTGATCAAAAAGAACTTACTAGTGCAATTGACAGAGAAGTGTCACACTCTTAAAGTTTCTATCAAGAGTTTTCTTTCAAGAATTGATGCATTGAAAAAAAAAGGTCTGCCCTCACTATTTTTAATAAATGATAAATTTATGAATAGGGAAGATCATATGAAGAATCTTAAATAAACAATAAAGGCTGCATCCAAAACAACAAAATATTTTAGATGCTTTGGCATAACTTATCGACCTTAGCTTATCTCAAAGGACAACATCAGATTGGCACCACTATCAGGGATCAAAGAATTGAAAGCTAAATTTTCCCTGGGGCAACGATTATCCCTTTCCTTTAAGGTGAATAAAGGATATGGATATAGGTCAAAATATTTCACCTGGAGATTCCACTGGTTCAAGCTGGCTCCCTTTAAGCACACTAGATCACATTCTGAGTCTGAGATTGTTAACCCTTTTCTAGATCCAGAAAGACTTATTAGGGAAGCCTTTTTAAGAAGAAGAAATAAAACTCCTTCTTCTTCCTCTTCAGATTTAAACCCTGAAGATTTTTCATCTGTAAATCCCTGTTCATTAGTATCATCTCATCCTGATTGGACTCTAGTACCTCCTAGAGTTTTTAAACTTTATTCAAGAGGAGTAGATCTTCAATCAACCTTGTTAACATAATCACTTGAGTCATATCAAGTTCAATCTTTCCCTTTAAACTCACCTACATCTGAGAAAGAATTAGGCTTACACTTACTTGAATTTAAGCCTACAGATTTCATTACTCCAATTTCTTATTCTATTCCAACAACCTCCACTAAACATGAAGAGACATTTTTTGTCTATTCTAATCCTTTGTTTGAGTATAAGGAAGAATATTTAACACCAATAGTTCAAAGGTTGGTTGTTAAAATCCCTTTGAAACCCTCACACACTTCTCCTCCTTCATTCTCTCCTCCATCTTCTAATACTCATTCGCCTGCCCATTCATCATCATCTTCATCATCCACTCAGACACCCCATACTCCTCCCACGTTATGGATTTTCAACCCATTGTGCAAGCAAGGTATGCTGCTCTTATTCTTCCTAACAACTTGGAAAATTTTCTTGATGGATATCTAAAACATCTACCAATATTTAAAGGAGAAACAGGTCCCTCAACAGAGGATCATATATGAACCTTCCTATATTTCACTGACAATATGAACATCGAGCATGAATATGTCTACATGAGATTATTTGTATAATATTTAGAAGGAAATGTTAGGATCTGGTTTAGGAAACTTAGAGTTGGCTCTATTCAAACATAGAATGAACTTATAACTATCTTTAAAAACCAATGGGGGGTAAAGAAAGATGTTGTTTATTTTCTCACTGAATTTGAAGAATTGAAGAGAAATCCTGGTGAACCAGTTGTTGAATTTATTAAAATATTTAACAAACTCTACCATAAAATGCCTGTTGATTGTAAACCACCAGTAGCAGCTAGAAAGGTAAGATTTTTCAAATCATTTGATGATGAATTTGTAGTTATGCTAAGGGAAAGAATTTCTAACACACTACAAGACATGCAGACAAATTCCATTGAGGTAGAAGCTAATAGGCCAGATTTTGGTAAAATTAAAGCTAAAGAAGAAAAAGAACAAAGAAAATTAAAAGCTAAGCTTGATGAATCATCCTCTTCCAAATCCAAACTTGAAGATCAGAAAATTGACGAAATCACATCTTTACTTAGAAACCTTTCCAATAGGATCTCTAAATTTGAATCACAACCTAGAACTTCTTAGCAAATTGCTATCAGACCTCAAAATCAAAATCAAAATCAATCACGGAGAGCCCCTCAACTTCAGATTCTTCAGAGACCAGATCAAAACATTCAACCTCATTTGTTGATTGATGATCAACAACCACATGATACATGCCCTGTAATCACTGAAAATATGAATAATTTTGATTCTTTAGTAGAGAAAATGGCCATAGTTCATTCATCTTCATGATAGTCTTTGGAACATGACCAATAATATACTCAAATTTTGAAATATCAAGCATTTTATGAATTCCTCATCGCAGATTTAAATAAGAGGTATGATCTAAGACCAAGATCAGGCCCCGGTAGACCTCAAAAATGTACCACAACCATGGAACCTGCAATAAAATCCATTCAAACACAAACTCCAACACCTTAGACTACAAACTCATTCCCTGAAACCTTTTCATCTGACAAAATCATTTTAACAACTTTTAATATTGAAAAGGAATTGGAAAGGGTCAAGATTCCTATAACTTTAGCTGAACTTTCCAAAAACCCTGTTTATAAAAATCAAGTGTCTAAATGGATACAATCCTTTAGTGAAGATGCTGAGGGAGATGTTATCAGTTTGCAAGATGAAAAGCCCTCGGTAGTGTTTGGCCCTAGTTTTGATATGATTGATATAAGTGTTCCACCATTTTATGTGACCTTTAAGACCCATGAATTTTTATTGAATAACTGTATGCTTGATTCTGGTGCTTCACACAACCTCATGCCAAAGGTAATTATGGACCAAATTCAGTTACAAGTTACTCATTACTATCATGATCTTTACACCTTTGATTCAAAGAAAGTACCATGTCTAGGATTGATCAAAGATCTAGCTGTGACCTTAGCCCAAATACCTGTCAAGAGTATAGTTTTAGACATTGTTGTCACCGATATTCCACCCAAATTTGGAATGCTTCTATTTAGATCATGTTATTCTAAACTTGGGGGATCACTTCAGATGGACATGTCTTTTGCTACTATTCTAGTCATATTCCTTTAGACTGTTTGTAGAGTTGATCAAGAAAAAAAACACCCTTTCTATGTAGTAGATCAAGATTTCAGTTGCTTTCAGTTATCTTCCCAAAAATCATCAAATACTCAACTTACCATTGAAAATATAGTTTCTAAACCAAATATTGTAGAATCAGATATCTAGAAACTTTATTTTGATGGTTCTTGCTCAAAAGAAGGAGCAGGAGCAAAAATTGTTTTAATTTCACCAAATAAAGAAAACATTACTCAGTCATGTAAACTTGAATTTGAGGTTACCAATAATGTGGCTGAGTATGAGGCTTTTCTTCTTGGTCTTAAGTTGGCTAAAATTTTAAAGGTTAAAAACTTGAGTGTTTTCTCTGATTTTGAGCTTATAGTAAAGCAGGTTAGAAACCTGTGTCAAAATAAACACCCAAGGCTTAGGTCTTATAGAAACGAAGTTTGGGATACAATTGAAAACTCTTTTCTTTGATTTAACATAACTGCTATTCATAGAGATGAAAATATGCATGTTGATTTGCTTGTTGTTTCAACAAGCTCTTTCAAAATCCCTTAGCCAATATTGTTAGAATACCAAATTCAAGTTAAATACGTAGAATCAATTCCTGATAACCTTAAACATTGGCAGATTTTTGAGGATGACAAGCAATTAAAATATTTCCTTCAAGTCATCGATGAATTCTCAAATATGAAAATTGAAGAAGATCAAAGAGATATTCAAGAATAAAATCACCAAAATCTAGAAAATTCATTTAATCCTAAAATTCTTGATCATGACATCATTCAATTATCTAATAATTTTATTCATAAAGGATTAATTCCATTGGAAAAACTATTCGATGATAATGATGTCTCTAAAAATCCTTTGTCTAATTCACCTGAAGAAGAAATTGAAGAATGCAATATTGGGACTTTAAATGATGTAAGAAATGTTAAGTTATCATCAACCTTGCCTTTGGATGTGAAACTGAAATACTTGAATCTTCTTAAAAATTGCAAAGATGTGTTTTCTTGGTCTTATAACAAATTTAAAACTTATGATACAACTTTAATAGAGCATAATATTCCTTTAAAACTAGAGGCAAAACCCTTTCAACAAAAATTAAGAAGAGTTAATCCCATACTACTTCCAACCATTGAAAAAAACCTTAAAATGTTGCTTGATGCTCATATCATTTTACCTTTAAGGTATTCTAATTGGGTAGCTAACCTAGTTCCAGTCAGGAAGAAAAATGGTGAGATTAGGCTATGTGTAGACTTCCGAAACTTGAAAAATTCATCCTTAAAAGATAATTATCCATTT
Organism: Pinus albicaulis; assembly: GCA_034641835.2. Taxonomy (NCBI): domain Eukaryota; kingdom Viridiplantae; phylum Streptophyta; class Pinopsida; order Pinales; family Pinaceae; genus Pinus; species Pinus albicaulis. The sequence continues at coordinate 943,774,329 of CM076578.1, forward strand.
CCCCAAAATGGATCATATACTTCAGAAAGTTTCAGGATCAAGTAGGATTTCTATGCTAGATGGATTTTCAGGTTACAACCAGATCATGGTAAGTCAAAATGATCAAGAAAAAACTGCTTTCACCACTCCTTGGGGTACATTTATGTATGACAGGATGCCATTTGGGTTAACTAATGATAGAGATACTTTTTAGAGAGCTATGGATATAGCATTTGTGGGTAAAACCTCTGAATTTATTGTTATTTATTTGGATGATTTAATTGTTTTCTTTGATTTTGATGAAAATCATCTAAAACACTTGAGCAAGGTTTTTGACAGGTGCAGGAAATTTTGCATATCCATCAATCCGAAGAAATATTTATTTGCTGTAAAGGAATGGAAATTACTAGGGCATATAATCTCCAAGAATGGATTTATAATCACTAAAAGGAAAAGACCCTCTAGCGGATGTTTTTGAGGAACCCCTTATAAAAATACCCCAAACATCCGTTTGTAGCGGAGGTTACTAGAGGATGTTGGCGGATGGAGTTTTTTGTGGATGTTTTTGTTCTAGTGCGCTTATCATCCTAAACCGCACCAGTGCATTCAAAAATAGAAAGCATCGATGTGCAAAAAAAAATTGGCACACCGGACACCGTGCACTCATACAAATCTGCCCGATGCGTCTTATTACTGTAGCGCACCGGTGCTTTACAAAGATTACACACTGGTGCGTCCTAAAACCCTTTGGACCTGAACTTAATTATTCTAAATATCTATTGTATTTTTATATTCAATGCACCCCCCACTCCATTAATAGAGTTTGTCAGATCTTATACTCTTTATATATGTCATAATAGTGGGGTTTTATAGGGACAACAGCGTGGATTCTTAAGACCGCACAGGGTGGTTTCACTTTTGGCGTGGGGTTTTTGGATGCACTAAAAGAGGGTTAAATAAAACAAAAATTACGGCCAAAAAATCACATTTTTCACTTTTCAGTGCTCCAGAGCTCTCAAGCACCGGTGCAACTTATCCTTGCCTGAGGCGCCCTGACATCGGTGCGCCCATTGCACCCATTGCACACACTGTTGCTATGCATTGCCCACCAATATTCATTTTGAATTTTGCAAAATGGTGGGCAAATTTACTTTTGCAAATTCTACATCCAATATGCCTCCCCGACAGCCAAATGTACATGTATTTTTCTTGTTTTTCCATAATTAGTCCTTTTAGCGGATTAGAATTGTAAATTAGCTTAAAATTAACCATTTAACTTTTATTTTATTTTTTTCCCATGCGGTGCTGCCTGTAAATTTACAGGCTGCATTGTAATCGGTGCTAACGGTATCCACACTAGTTCTGGGGCAGTACCGAAAGGCACACCGTGATATTTTAAAATTTAAAAAAAGTGCAGTGCAGTCGGTTACCCGGCCGCACTGTTGACCCAGTGGAATAGCGGCAATGTGGTGCGTTGAATGAAATATCCACCCTGAGGCGGGTAATTTTGTCAGCGCACCACATTCTAGTATTTTTACATGGTCAACGTTGCGTCTGGGTAAAATACCACACCGTTGACTATGTAATGATGTCAGGAGGTCGGTGCGCTAACCAAACTATATGCCCCAGGGCGTATAGTTTGGTCAGTGCACTGCCCTCCTGACACTGGTCCATAGTTAATGGTGTGGTATGTTATACCACCACACCATTGAATTTGGAAAAATGCCAGGAGGGTAGTGCTCTAAGAATTTTCAGGTGCACCGCCTCTGGTGCGCTGCAAATTTTATGTTGCACCGCCTCCGGTGTGCGACAAAAAAAGATGCACCGTGACTAGCGCATGCCTGTTTTTTGTGGCACACTGATTGTTTTTTTTTTTTCCTTTAAAAAAAATGTATATATGTATATTTCTAAATACATGTCTCATTTAATAAACAAATTGCATTTAATATGTCAATCTTTTAGAGATGTGAAATGAGAGAAGAGAGGGAACAAAAAAAACAACAGGTGGACCAGTATAACATGGTTCGCCTGTGGGAGGCATGAGAGGGGGAGAGAAATGCATACCCTCACCTTATTATATCATCTACCCAGGGGCTCCTAAGGGAGGTAGGCATCCTCAAGTTTTATGAGGAGGCTACTTCCCTAAAGGGCCATGGTTTGTTTTTGCGACATCTTATCTGCAAGTGGAATGCCCACTTACAGGATTTCCGGGTTGGTCCTAACCAGTGGTACACACCCACTGAGGAGGAAATATATTTCATTATAGGGCGATCGAGGAGAGGGGTGGATTTTCCCTCGTTCCCAAAGGTTCCAATTATTTATGCAGCAGGGAGTCAGTTGGTGTGCTCCCAGAGATACATTAGCGCAAGTATACTGTCTCCTTCAGATTTTCAAGTCTTCGAAGGTCAGTTATGTATTACTGCATTTGGTAGTGAGGAGGTGAGGTGCCTCTCACTTCTGATTTCGACCATTTCACACAACACCAGTGAAAGACAATGCATTAGTTTCCCGCTTCTATATTATGTTGATTCTTTAGTACAGGAGCCATGACTTGTCAGGTGGTCTGCCATTTTTTTGCGGTAGTTCTGTACAACCTTAGATAGATGTCGTGCTCATGCACAAGGGAGGGTAAAATTCCCTTTTGCTTCAAAGTTTTTTTGTTTATTTTTTGAGAGGTTTCCAAAGATGAGGCCTACTTTTGTTCGGTTTCCACGTAGGTCGATGTTGGATGCACTGATGCACATGTGGGGACAGATGATGCCCACAAGGGGTGAGACTAAGTTTTCCGCGAGGATATTGCATGATGCACTGGAGTTGCTAGCTAGTGTTGACATGCATCCCTTCCTTATGGTCCCTTGTCATTATGCTAGTTTGGAGTGGCAAGGGTGTGCCAACATCCTCTTCACAGATGATGAGCCGCCGGATGATAGAGGTAATATTACTGTTTTATTTAAATTTATTCTAACATGTTTTTTAACTTGTTTTTATTAAATTTTGTAATGAAATTGTCTAATTATTGTTGTGTACTTGCATATATTTTGCAGACATTGGATCTTTTGATGGCGAGGACATGCCAACGCCACCAAATGATCCAGGTGTGGATCCTGATGATGATCAAGATATGCCATATGTTGAGGATTATGAGGTCAGTGCAGAGAGACCTGCTCCTACTGGTGCGCCGGTACTGCCTTTTGATAGGTGTGGTAGGCTTGATAACTAATTGAGGATGGAGTTGGGCGAACAAATTTGTGCATTTTTTGTTGAGGCGGGAGTCAGGCCCACTAATATGAGAGACATACAGGGCGATAGTAGGCTGGTACATATGTGGAGAGGCATGTTGCATGACATGTACAACCTGATGCGACATGTCGTAGGAGCTACCACCTTAGTTATGTGGCTGAGGAACACCCTTGCACGTTATAGATGTGGTCAATACATAGCATGTGATCGACAGTCCGCAAGCAGCGACACGTCATCTGATGATCACGATCAGGGGAGTGATCATCATTCACCTCGCGCTACGCTAGATGAGCAGCCTCCACTAGCATTGAACAATAGTCATTATCGAGAGTAGGCTGGAGCATCGGTCACGTCGAGTTAGCAGCCTGCAACATCCAATTTTACTCATGATCATTAGCAGGATGGACCATCGACCATGTCGAGTCATCACGATGAGCAGCTGACAGTTGATCCTGATCAACATGAGGCACCAATACCAGATTAGCAGGCACATGATGATCAACATGTATCTGAGCTTGTCGAGGAAACACCATTGACTGATCAGATCTCGACTAGTACTGCTATTGATGATGAACCACTAGTTGATATATGACATTTATATTACAGTTGTATATTTTTGACATTATTCAGTTATATATATATATATATATATATGGTCCATGTATTTTATGCTCATCTTGCATTTGTACTTAATTTACATGTTGGTGATCATCATGATGTGTATATTGTTAGGTCATGTTAGATATGTTCATTTAATGTGAAGCTTCCAGATCGATGTGTATGTGATAATAGTTATTTCACATGAGATGTATATTTGATGTTTGTGTTGTGATGATGTTATACAATGCTAATTGTGTTTTGTTAGATGATCATGATCACGATGATGTTAACGAACTTGAATGTGTTTTTTAGTCGAATATGATGTTTGTATGATGGTTATCATGATCGTGTTGTTTATTAATTAATTTAATATTAAATGATCACGATATTGTAAAATTGTAATATTTGTAATTCTAATTGTATATAAAATTCTATAATTGTAATTGTAAGTGTATGTAAAATATTTGTAAAATTTTAATTGTAATTGTAATATTTAATTTATTGTGAAATGATTTTAATTGTAATTATATATATGTAAAATTGTAAAATTGTAATTTAATTTAAAATTCTAAAATTGTAATTGTATGTAAAATTTAAAATTGTAATTGTAATTGTAAATTTAAAATTTGTAAAATTGTAATTGTATATATGTAAAATTCTAAAACTGTAATTGTAATTGTAATTGTACGTGAAATTGTAAAATTGTAATTGTATGTAAAATATTTGTAAAATTTTAATTGTATTACTGTGAAATGATTGTAATTGTAACTGTAACTCTAATTGTATGTAAAATATTTGTAAAATTTTACTTGTATTATTGTGAAATGATTGTAATTGTAATTGTAACTGTATGTAAAATTCTAAAATTGTAATTGTATGTGAAATTGTAAAATTGTAAATGTAATTGTAATTGTATGTAAAATATTTATAAAATTTTAATAGTATTAATGTGAAAATTTTAATTGTATTAATGTGAAATGATTTTATTAAAATTTTTAAATTTGTAAAATTTTAAATAATTGTAAAATAATAAATCTAGAATAATATGAAATTTTGTAACATAATAAAGTTTAGAAAATAATGCAAATAAATTCATGTACTTTAGAATTATGATTATTTTATTATAATCTTACATACAAAACAAAGAACTTTATACAGTACGCCATTGTTTTTGAGATCAACATAATTGCAAATTATCAAGTGAACTATTGATTTTAACATTAACAAAATGCAAATTACCAATTAATTCAAAATACATATTATAATGTTTCGAAAAACCCATCTTAAAAAGTATAAATATTGATGAAATAACACATGTACCATATCACTCTCAGTTCTCATGATCACCCTCATTATCTTCCAGCTCGCATGGCATGTGTTACACAACAATTTGTCACCGTCCTTGCAATTCCCCATTCCGCATATTGGAGGGCTCATTCCATGACCTGTGAGCAGTGACATAACCTGAAAACACTTTCATGGCATTCCCCTAGACATGGAATTTCATTCCACTGAAGACATCTCCTTGTGAAAAACCCTAAAAATAGCCTTTTCATCCTTGGCGCGACTAGCCCGTGTTATACCCGCGCCAATGGGGAAAATTATTCAAAGAGGGTGCGCTAATTGGCGCTCTGTCTCAGAGTCGCACTCGTGCTAGGCTTAATAAAGGGTGTTTTTTAAAAATAAATGGTGGAAGATTGACTTTAACCAACTCTTGAACTGGTCTCTAAATTGAGTTGGGATGTTTGGCTCCAGATTTCCATGTAGAGGAAGTAGTTTTCCACCTCTCATGGAAGCTTCCTTGAGGATAGGGCCAATCCCATGATTGTAGGGATCCAAAATCCTCTTCCACCATCTATATAAGCTTGCTATTTCCCTTTGCAAGCTAGTCTCCAAGAGTCTTCAAGAGTCTCCAAGAATCTCCAAGAGCCTTCATAGCTTAAAGAATGCTGCAAGAGCTTTGATAGTCCTCATAGTGCTAAATCCATAGCGAGGAGATTGACGATCGAAGAGAGAGGCTTGTCCCTATTCCTGGCAAGCTTTACCGAGACGTATTCCGCTGACGACCCGCCGAAGGAAGATTCAGTGTCAGAGCCAGGTTGTATTTTCCTTTGTATGAATTAATGATAAGAAACTATTGGTTATGGTTCCACTCATATTGTTCATTATGATCATGAGTTGTGTCCTCTCTGATTGATACATAATTGCATATATTGGGCTTTACGCTTGTGTTTGTTGCATTTATTGTGTGTGCAGGTGTTCGATCGCGGCGAGTGAGAGGATTGCGATCTGTTGGAGCAAGGAAACGGGAGCACCGTCTTCCATACAAACAACATCGTTGGACTTGAGGTAGGCCTTCATCGCAAGTTGGTTTATTGCAATTAGGAACTTGCACCTTAGCGTGATACGATTGTTGCTAGACCTGATCTGGGCTAGTAGGGATCGCCTCTATCCGCAGAGGGGATTTACCTCCACAAAAAATTGGCGACTCCGCTGGGGAGTTAGCTTGTTGTTTGATTTATAAACTACAGACAGAGCCTGCAGTTAACCAGATAGCCTTCGAAACGCTCTTGCTCTGCATTAGCGAAAGTAGATGAATGCTGCTTCAGTTAATCTCCGGTCTAGTTTATGAACTGAACACTTGGAGTATTGTCTTGTCTTTCAGTTGATTCTTGAATTTGCTTGCTTGATCAACTCTTTTGGCTGGCTCTTTTCGTGTCTTTGGCTTTTGGTTTGAGCTTCAACATCATTGATCTACTTCTTGGATTGCTTATTTTTATTTTTTGCATAGCAAACTTGACTGGCGCGCTTATTAGTGTGACAGTCATGCCAATTGGCACTAGTTTCAAATTTACTACTTGCTCCAATCCTATTATGGCACTAGTTTCAGCCTGACAGTCGCACCAGTGCTGTGAAGTGCTAGGGTTTGCTTAGTTTTCAGCTCTCTAAGCTTGATCTGTGATTTTGGTTTCATTTTTTCAACTGCCTGAGTGTTCTAGAGCCTTGTTTGAATGACTGTGACCTTCATCCTTTGGTTGTTTGCCTTTTTCTATCGATTTTACATTCTAGCCCTAGGGCATCTAGGTGCTATAGTGTTTCGAGCCTCCCGTGGGAGTTTTTGGTTTCTATCTATTCAGTCAACTTTGTGATTGCTCCTCCGCATTTGTTTGGTGGTTTTCTATCGTTTTGTTGTGCTATTTGAGTGATTTGTTTCTTCTTCATTTGAATTCCGCTTTGTCTCGCTTTGAGCCTAGATTACATGGTTCATTTGAGTCTTGGAGATTCTGCTTGAAGTGGTGAGTCTGGTCTTGGTTGGGAGAAATTCTTTGTTTTTTCATTTTTAAGTGTTGGTGCTTGTTGTTAGTTAGCAACCCGCGCCAATTTTCCACTGGCGCTAGTTGTCAGTGAGCAAGTCGCGCCAGTTGGCGCTAGTTGTCAATCATAAAGTCATGCCAATTTTAGGGTGTGTGAAAATTGAGACTTTTTCCCTAAATCCTTCACCAGTGTGTCTTTCCCTTATGATCTTTTCATTGTATGAGAATAGATTACATTGCTCATTGTTTGAAATGTCTTATTTCCATGATTGTTTGATGTAAAAGGGAATGAATGCCTTGTTCTGATCTCTTTCTTTGGAAGTCCTCTTTGTGTTTGACCTCATATGTCTTGTCACCTTTTTAGGGATTTCGTGACAAAGTGTTTGAAAAAACGATTGCATTCTTAGTGTTTTTTTACATCTCTTTTGCATTCATCCTTCATTAAGGAGATTTGCGTTCTTTTAGTTTTCGTCTCATAGTTTGCTTTTCGTTAAAATGCATTAGATCACATTGCATTGAAAAGTATTTTTTGAGATCCATCATTGAACTTAGATTACTTTGTTTAATGATTGAAAACTAGAAATTGCTTTGATTTCATTCTCTTTTATTAAAAGCATGCATTAAGTAGATTATCATTTCATCCAAAAGTGCATTGAGTGCATTATTATAATTTGAAAAGGAAAAGGAAATTGTGCATAGATTACAATTGCATAATTTTCGGAAAAAAAAGAGGATTTTGCATAGATTACATTGCATTATTTGCATCGTTGAATGTTTGAAATTACTTTTGGATAGTGAAAGTCGTATAGTTTGGAAAAATTTCATTTACAGTGTTGTTGTTTGTTGCATCATTGTTTGAAGCTCTTCCCTTAACTAGATAACATTCATCGAATTGAAAGATTTCTTTTATCATATAGCTGCATTTAGGAGATTTTGAGACGTAACACTCACTAGGGCCTGAAAACTGAAACATAATTGAAGATAAACATTAAAATTTATTCAATTTACACTAAGGCAGCATTGAAACATTAACGAAATATTTAGAGGTCTAGGCTAGAGACGTGTTCCAGCGTCTTTAAACCTAGTAGCTGTCGTTCGCCTCTTGGCTTTAGACAACACTAGTATGGACTTGTGCTCCCCGTACCATCGTGTATATAAAGGGAGACCCCACTAGGTTTCTATCCTTTATCCATAGGAAGCCAAGTTTACCGCCCTATACCTGTGATACACCGGACACAACATTCGTGGAGATTTCCTACACGTACATTAAGTCCTTGGTTGATTTATCCTTCATTTTGAAACCAAGGTGTATATTGCAGTTCACGGTTATTTGGTACACCCTTTGCCTAGCATTCCTGAGCAGTCATTTTGATCTTATCTGACTCCTTAAATTTGAAAATATCATCAAGCGCTTGTCCTTTCACGCTTGCTTCAAAACTGAAAGAGATAGAGTCACCTTTCATCCGTTTCTCGACTCTTAAAACATGAAACGGTGAAGTTTCTAAGTTTCAATGTAGTAAAATAAATCACCTGCGATCACACACCCTGTTAGAATTTGCCTTGTTGGCCATTTGATTGTGTGCCTTGGTTTTTAGCCCATGTGCTTTTTTGAGTTTTTGATGGCAAATTTTCCGGAGTGCACCAACCAAGGAATCCCCTCCGATGGGAATCCTGGTCATTTTCCTCCTTTTGGAAATGTTGGTGCTCCTTACATGGCAACGTTGTCCCTTCCTGGGTTAACTGTTGGGTTGCCTGTTGATTATTTCAACTCATGGTCCCCAAATCTCCTAAACTCTTGTTCGATCGGTTCTGCATTATTAGCATCATGTTGAATCCAGGTGGTCACGAGCGGAGCTATTTGCGTCCTCCTCTTCCTCCTTGCTTAGTGAAATACGGGTTCAAATAGCAGGAACAGCTAAGAAGAAGAAGAAATTAAGAAAAGGATTCGATAAGAGAGGCTAAGGCTACGGCTACGCACCAGAAACATCTGCTCTTGATAAACCTCCCCAACCTTCGCCAGAAAGTCAGAGTTCCATGCATGTTGTGCCTGGAGACCATCTTCTGAGACTTCAGAAGCATTCCCAAAGTAGCCCCGGAAAAATGGTCAGTGATGTGCCATTCACAGCACAAGGTCGAGTCAAGTTGGGGCATGTCGTTTGTGGTGTTGTGGGCTCTGAAGCCGGGGGTAAGATTACCAATCCCTGTAAGTTGTGTGAAGGGCACCATGCCATTCACGTTTGTCCTTATATGGATGAAGCCAAGCGAGTGTTGGACAACCCGACTGTTTCTACACCATGCCTTCCCGCTGGTTACAAACAGCTTTCTTTGAGTCCTCCACCAGTTGATTCAACGATTGGTCAAGAGTCATCCTTGGTCGATCTCACTCCCTCAAAAATTCAAATTCAGGAATTCGTCCCCGACCAACCATTGGTCGTGGGATCGGTTGAGCTGGACCCGCCTGCGATGCACTAGGTATTTTCCATTGAGAGTGGATCTCACATCCCTCAGGTTCTTCTTATTTCTTCAGATTCTTCAGACTTGGAGAAGGATTCTCCTATCCCTATATCTCAAGAAGTTGCTCCTCCGCCTCCCGTGATCGAGGTCCCGGAGGATACCCCTCCCACCTTCGAAATGGAGGTCGTGGAGGATGCTCCTTCTTCTGTAACACTAGGGGAAGACCATCTTGATTCAATGGTAACCCCTCCAAGTAGTTTGGTCGCTTCCTTTAATTGGAATCAATTTGTAGGATATTGCCTTCCGTCTTATGTGCCTTTCGAGATCACAGTACAGGCTTTTGGTTTGGTCGTACCCAGCACCATTATAGATGAAGGCGCGTCTGTTAGTATTTTATCCTCAAATACTTGGAAAGCTTTCGGTTCGCCACTGCTTGTGCCTGTTACGCAGAATCTATTGGCATTTAATAGAATAAATAGTCAACCGTTAGGGATCCTTCCAAGGTTACCTATTACATTGGGAGGTAAAACCATCCATATGGATGTGATGGTTGTTCCAGGCCCCTTGGATTTCAATATTCTCTTGGGGCGAGATTACACCTATGCCATGGGAGCGCTTGTCTCCCTTTTTCATGTGGTTTATTTTCCACATGAAGGACGGATCGTGACCATTGATCAACTTTCGTTCTTTGGTCCTGATGTGGCAAATGGCTCGCCATCATCCCTTCCTAGTTTTAATCCACCAATTGTATTTGCCCCGCTGCAGGTCAACTATGTGGCTACCTACCTCATGCCTGTACTCAGTGATAGTGCCATTGTGCATCAGGTACTGGGGGCATTGGGTCCAGACTTCCAAGATATTTTCCTTCCATCGGATGGGCAACTCTTGGAAGAAATGACTTCTTTTTCATTACGATGAAGTCTGTTAGAGCATGGTTCTTGTCTTGTGTCAAACTCCTTAAAAAATGAAACAAGGTTCTCGGAGCATGGTTCTTGTCTTGTGTCAAGCTCCTTAAAAAATGAAATAAGGTTGTCGGAGTAGATTTCCTTGTCTTGTGCCAAGCTCCTTAAACCATGAAACAAGGTGTTCTGAGGATAGTTATTTTAATGTGTCAACCTCGTTAAAATAATGAAACACTTTCCCGTTCAATTCGAGTCTTTGATGAGATCTCGTAAAATCCCATTCGAGTCTTCCTCTTGATCTCGTAACTTGAACCTTCACTCCATCTGCCTTTCATATGGATTGAAGCTTGGGGAGCATGTACCTCGAATTGAGTCATCATGCTGGGGGCATGCTTAATTTTTTAAGCATAGTTTGTTTCCGTTTCAAGCTTGTGTAAAAATGAAACCAATTTCAAGCATAGTTTATCTTTGTTTCAAGCTTGTGTAAAAATGAAACCAACTTCAAGCAGAGTTTCTTGATTTCAAGCTTGTGTAAAAATGAAACCTTTCCCATTTTACATCTTGTGATTGCCATTTTGTCAGCCTATTTTTCCAGATGAGCCTTGGTTTTCTCACTCCATTGTCACTATTTGCTTGGCCGATCATATGCCTTCACTTGGTTGTTTTACCCGTTCTTGAGGAACCACTGCGATGAGTGGTCTTGTTAGCTAGCCTCTTAACCTTTATTTGTTTTGAGAAGTTCCACCAGTACCGGAACCAGTTGCGTCCCTTTTTACCACTTATTCCTCCAGGAGGAGTCACCTTTCAGCTCTTTTCTAACTCTTAAAAATTGAAAATATTGCCGAGACTCTTGTCATTTTGAACTCGTTAAATTGGTTGCGAAACGAAATATACCCAGTATACATTTACCCCTTTTTCAGGCTGGGATAGATTATTTACAAAAAAGGAATACCCTAGCCTATCGCGACTAGGAGGTTTTCTCAGACATAGTTTTCTACCTTTTCGGGTCTAAGGAACTATTTACGAAAAGGGATCCTTGGAGTTTACCTTTTTGCTGTCTTTTCAAACTCTGTAAACATGAAAAGACGTTGAGTTCTTCCTTTTTCAGACTCGTTAAATCCTGATGACATCGGATCCAGTCGTAATGACGATATTCGAGTTCCTCCTTCCTAGGGCTCTTTAAATGTACTAGGATGGATTCGTCCAAAGGACAAACTTATGTGACAAGCATATGCTATCCCCTTCAAGCTTGCTTTCAAAAATAATTGGGGTACTCGCCAGAAATGGTGGGGGAAAATGGAACCAGCATCATTGTCGTGTCGGCAGTATGTCGCTCTTGAACATGGCACTTGTCTGCATTCGTGTCGGATTGGGGACATCTCATCTCGTTTTTTCACTTGCCTTCATGGGTTTGGGTGATCCCTTTTGACCTCTCATCTATTCTTTGCCTCGTCATCATGACCTCTGATATTTTGATGTCAAATACTGCCAAATCCACCGTCGTGCCGCCTATATGTTCAAGAGAAGTTGACCTCTGCAAGTTTCAACCTTCCTCTGATTCTCATCTGATCCTAATTCATAGAGAAATTATGTCCCTCTCTCTCGTGTCGATGATGTGGGAAAAATTATGGCCCACCTTCGATCAAGGTCACTTCCTGTCGACTTCAGCTCATTATCTAGGAAGCTGATCTAGAGACTCCCTTCTGGTACCTTGGAGCCTGCATGCCTCAATGGCAGGTTCTTCGCGTTTGACATGAGGTTTTCATCATTGGCCTCCAATCGAGTGATTCTATGAGTGTTCGATGCCAACTCATTGATTCACATGCTGTAGATTGTACCTATAGTACCTTGAGGACCATTTTCATTATTGGTGGTACCTCTCGCATCTGTTAACAACTTTCATCATTGGCTGGTAATCAGACGATGTTCTTGCATGTTCAACTTCAGCTCACATATTCACATGCTTGAACTTGTACTCTGTTTGGGTCGAGATGGAGAGCAAGACCCTGGATTCTTGTCTGTTATAATCCAGACTGCGATTTTGTGGATTATTATGATTGGTTACATGACTCATTCACTGTATGGATGCGACCATACCTGAGTATATTTATCGATCCTCACTGGATGGCTGCGACCATACCTTGGATCTGGATTATTGTATACTCTGTTATGGATGGCTGCACCCATACCACATATATCATGTATTTGAGATATCAGTTGTACTTCTCTATGCAAGTTTTTCGATGACAGTGTTTTCAGTTGGACACGTTCTCGTAAAGAATTTCACCCCTCTCTCTCTTTCGGGCCTCATGCTTTAGGGGGCATCTGTTACACAACAATTTTTCACCATCCTTGCAATTCCCCATTCTGCACATTGGAGGGCTCATTCTATGACATGTGAGCAGTGACATAACCTAAAAACACTTTCATGGCATTCCCCTAGACATGGAATTTCATTCCCCTGAAGACATCTCCTTGTGAAAAACCCTAAAAATAGCCTTTTCATCCTTGGCGTGACTAGCCTATGTTATACCCGCACCAATGGGGGAAATTCTTCAAAGAGGGCGCGCCAATTAGCACTCTGTCTCAGAGTCGCACTCGTGCCAGGCTTAATAAAGGGTGTTTTTAAAAAATAAATGGCGGAAGATTGACTTTAACCAACTCCTGAACTGGTCTCTAAATTGAGTTGGGACGTTTGGCTCTGGATTTCCATGTAGAGGAAGTAGTTTGCCACCTCTCATGGAAGCTTCCTTGAGGATAGGGCCAATCCCATTATTGTAGGGATCCCAACTCCTCTTCCACCATCTATATAAGCTTGCCATTTCCCTTTGCAAGCTAGTCTCCAAGAGTCTCCAAGAATCTCCAAGAGCCTTCATAGCCTAAAGAATGCTGCAAGAGCTTTGATAGTCCTCATAGTGCCAAATCCATAGCGAGGAGATTAAAGATAGAAGAGAGAGGCTTGTCCCTATTCTCGACAAGCTTTACTGAGATGTATTCCGCTGACGACCCACCGAAGGAAGATTCAGCGTCAGAGCCAGGTTGTATTTTCCTTTGTATGAATTAATGATAAGCGACTATTGGTTATTTGTTCCACTCGTATTTTTCATTATGATCATGAGTTGTGTCCTCTCTGACTGATACATAATTTCATATATTTCGTTTTATGCTTGTGTTTGTCGCGTTTCCTGTGTGTGCAGGTGTTCGATCGTGGCGAGCGAGAGGATTATGATCTGCTGGAGCAAGGAAACAGGAGCACCATCTTCCCTACAAACAACAGTGTTGGACTTGAGGTAGGCATTCATCGCAAGTTGGTTTATTGATATTAGGAACTTGCACCTTAGCGTGATACGATTGTTGCTACACCCGATCTGGGCTAGTAGGGATCGCCTCTGTCCGTAGAGGGGATTTACCTCCACAACAACATGATAAAACTATTGTTCTCAAAAATATGTTTTGATCTAGGGTCATGTCTCAATACAAACCACCAATCCCTATCCAATACATCTTGGTAAAAAAACACTTGGTTGTAGTGTTTGGGGAAAACATAGGGCTCCTTAGCTTCATCCCACATCTTTCTAGAGTTGATACATATCAGCCTACTATCACGATCTTCCTTTACATTATTCCGATCAAAGGTGTCCCACCACTTTCACCTAAAAATAAAACATTGGAAAGAAGAGAAATCCACTTCAATGATCTCTTGTACCTTTTCAACGTAAGCTAACATCCCTCGTACTAGGTTTTGATCACGGTGAATAGATGGAATAGATTGATCGAACTCGACTTCCACTCCATAGTCTTGTGTGATGTTTCCAGCATCAAGATTTTCTATGTGAAAATGGTGTCCATATTCCCACATAGATGGGAACAAATGCACCTATTATAAAAAGTTAAAAAATCATAGTGTCATGTGTCTTATAATAACCCAACAGTTAAAATATGAAATAAATATTTAATTACATTTTAAAGATGCATTATTAAGTTTCAAATGTACATATAAATTAAATATATTATTATCGAGTTGCTGCACCCAATCCCTAAGTTTAGCGCATCCTCTTCAGCACGCGGGTAACAACCAGTTGCACCGTATTTATGTATGACTTGGTCAGCAACCCAAATGTTGATATTTTTGGCATATTTTCTTTTAAATGATCGGGATAAGGTACACTTCTACCATTCAACCGTCTGAATTATTTTTTGTCACTATCCCATTTCATCCTCTTTTCTTCGTACAATGTGACCCACGGTTGTGTCACATCAGAATTGTAAAGAATGAATTTATTGATTGCTTCAATTTATGCATTCGCTGATGAAATCAAACCAAAATTATATAGTACATAGAGATCAAAATATACATTATATCAAAGTTCAACATGAATATCTACTTTGTGTAAATTTGAAAAATTATAAGTCGCTTACTCTTTATCAAGCGATTTTTTCCACTCATTTGGAGCAAATCCCCTTCTCTTTTGTCTTCATCCCTTTCATCGTCCCAAATCACCACACTTGGTCTATTTTAGATTTGCTTGATGTACTCACTGGCATAATAGAAAGACTCATACGATATGTAACCCTCGGGTTTTTCCCTTTTTCAAACAAAACCTTTCAATTTCTTCATGTACCTCTCTAAGAATAAAATCCAACAACAAGAAACCACCCCAGCTAATTCAACCTCATCTACTAGGTGGATTAGAAGATGAACCTGCAAGTCCATGAAACTCGTCGATATTTCCTTCTCAAACATACAAACAATCTCAACTATATCTTGACGCCACCGTGGAATGCTAGCCACATGAATCTCCTTTGATGTGATCCAACGTACAAATGAAAATAATTTAGATATGGCACGTCCTAGGTCTTGAGGGGATTCATGTTTCACACACCCACACATGAACAAAGGATAATGACACTGCAAAGTTATAAACACGTGCAATAATATACAAAATTAGTTATGTTTTAGGATCACTGCGTGGGATAAAATTTATTAATATAACAAATAATAAACTCATGCTTTTGACATTATACATACTCTTAGAAGATTCAAATGGTCATGCGATTTCAACCTCGACAAATGGTCATCCATGGTGAAGCAGCGCTGTAGTAAAGACCCGTATGAAGATAACACCCTCCCACCCATTATAACTTCCTTTTCCAAAGAAAGATCATCTTTTTTTTAAATCCATGGGAGCATCACCTTCTTTTAAATACCATGAATTAGAGGGACCAACACCTGCCTCTAATCTTGTACTTTCTAATCGTCTTGGCCAATGCTTCTTTTTAGTTTTTGAAGTAATAAGATCTTTCCTAACAACCAATGTGTCAATTTGTTTTGATGATATGTTCCTCCATAAAGAAGATGACTTTTTTTTAAATATATGCATGGGATCTAATAAGTGTGTAATCTTAATATTCTCCCAATATGGGAGGTTATAAGAGATAGATTTCCTTTTCATCCCAATGGGAAATTTTTCAACATAGGTGTCGAAGAATTCTGGATCATCGAACATAGGCTCCTCATTTGAATCGAACATTTCTATGAACTCCTTCTCTTTCTCTCTCTCATATGATCTAATCCATTCAGCTGGTGTCGTTATTGGAGGCCTTTGGGTTCTCTCTCGTTTACCATTGAAAGTGGTTCTGCTCTTTTGTAAGGGTGTTCTTCTGGGAGGAATACCCTGGAGAAATCATACACTAGCTTTCGTAGGTCATTGGACCATCTAGATTTCAGAGAAGGTCCACAACATTTACATCCAAAATACTCTTTTGTTACAAGATCTGTGAGATTATTGTATATAATTAATATGCATGGCACGTTAAATAATATCATGAAGACCAAAACAATTACAATGAATTAAATAGCTAATATGTGAAAGAATATTGTTATGTATATAAACAAATCAATAAATTAAAAATGTAATTTACCAGAGCAAACTCCTAAGCCTGGATAATCATGTGTCGTTTAAGCACATATTCCATACAATGTAAAACTCCTCTCTGCTACGATGGGTCTTGATACATCATATACATTTATCCCATCCCATAATTCCTTCAATTCATCTACCAGTGGTTGTAAGTAGACATCCATATTATTCACTTGTCTTCTACCAGGGACTATGAGAGCCAACATAAGATGTTCATTATTCATAGAAAACCATGGGGAGATATTTTTATTGATCAATACTATAGGCCAAATAGAATATTTGGTGTCTTGGAGGGAATATGGGTTGACGTCATCCATGGCTATGCTGAGTCGTAGACTTCGTACTTGATCCTTGAATTTTTCAGGCCATGTATCCTCTATATGCTTCATTGCTATTGAATCAGTTGGGATTCAGATAACTCCCAACTCACTTCTGTGTGAGGCATGCCATCCCTACAACATATCTAATTCTTTGCAACAAAAGAGCCTTTGAATCCTTAGGATTATAAGCATGTGTCTCAATATCTTAAAAGGAGGACCAATACGTGATTTACCCTTATTTTTTGATTTATCATTCCTGTCGTGCCCACATTTTAGACACATCTCCTTGTCTGCATATTCTCATCTATATAGAATGCAATCATTTGGACATGCATGATATGATATGTACTCAACACCCAACATTTTCAACAAATTATTTGCCTCTTCGCAGCTACCGGGGAAGACATTATCACTCGGAAGAACCTTATCTTTGAATAACCTGTAGTTGGTGATCATGGAAAATATTAATAAATGTACATTAATGCTAATATAATTATTAACGTTCATAAAATTGACCATTTGTAATGTTCATTGTGTATTGATTATATTTCTAAAATTTATATAAGGGAGAACTTTATGGTAACTTACCTCAAAATTTCCAAGAAACATGCATTTGACAAGCCAAAATTTGCTTTCAAGTTGTACAGCAACATCATTGTCCCCCACTGGGTAGACTTTGACTGACCACTAGGTCCAAAGAGAGGGGTGGTGGAAGCCAATTTAAGGCTTTCGAAAAAGGTTTTAGCGATATGAGCATCATCCCCTAGCTGATCATCGTTTTGGAATGCATCTAACAACATTGTCTCCATGGCAGCCATATCCCTTAAGTAATCATCCATACCAACCTCTATTTTATTGCCTCCATTTTCAGCTTGTGAAGAAATACTATTGCTACAGTCATTCCTAATTGGTGAATCTGGACATAGCGGGAATTTAATCGGTGGTAGATTCAACCATTCTTGGTATCATTCCTCTCATATTTTTTCTCTTAATTTAGTCTTCTCTCGATTTGACATTGTCGTGGGGTGCAATGGAAGATGGTAGGTAGGTTACTCATCATCACTAGAATCCTAATAATTTAAAAAAAATTATTTGAACATGATTAGTACAAAATATATGATATCAATTAGTAAGCAAGTTAACAATATTTCATGATTAATTGGTTTGACTTTGAAATAATTACATTAATCAATATAACAAACAATTATAATTATTACCATCATTGTCCCAGGATTGTGGCTAGAAGATGCAATATTGTTACAATTGGCAGGGTGAAGCGGCTGTCCATTTTCATGTACCAAATGCACCTTGCAATATGCTACTCCTGATAAGAGCTTTTGATGTTTTGAATCTATTTGAATATTTTGTGCATCTGAACTCGATTATGAATCTGCATGAACCTGCAAATTTGTATACATTATAAATTTAATTAAGCTCTGCATGATTGACATGGATAAAAAACATAAATTCAATTAGATAATGAAAATATAAATAAAATATGAAGTAAATATTATGTCTCGAGATGGATAGGGAGAACTCCGCGATGGACTTTGAGAAATATTATGGAATGAGCTGGATCCTGATGAATAGTCCATTCGATATAATTATGATATTTTCTCCCTGCATTTGAGCAAAATCAACAATAAATTTTGGTGTACACACCTAAAAGTAATTTTTGTGCCTTAAAAATGGACTTCTTGTTATTGGTGCTAATGTATAGATAACCGCACGGATGCATTTTAGTTACTATGCACCAGTGCCATGTTATCAATAGATGCACTAGTGCGGTGCTATTAAGTGATGCACCGGTGATAAATAACCACAGATAAAAAAAGCATAACTCTATTTTATTTAAGTGAAAAAAAACGATAAATTGAAAAATGGGCGGTAAAATATTTTCGAAAATCAAATTTCATAAAACAATTCTTTAAATACTAAACACTTTTCGTTATTTTAGTATTTTTGCAAAAAATTTCAGCTAGAGATTTGTAGGAGACATACTTGGAGCAAGAGAGCATGAGAGCACTATGGAGCAATGAAATACGTTGAAACAGACGTATTCAGACAATCTGAATTCCAAAACTTTGGTGATTCAAACCTAGTAGCATAGAATTTCAAATGATCCCGTGATTAAATTTTATTATTTTTTTTACTTTTTTCTACAGTTTTTTTTTTTTTTTAATCAAAGTGAAAAAATTTTATTTATTTTCTTTGAGAAACAAAATAAAATAAAATCCATTTTACCCTAAACCCTTCATTCTTTTTGTTTCTTCCCTTTCTTCTCCACGATTTCTATGATTTAGATAAAGGCACCTAAATTTTAGATTTATAGGGTTTGTATTGCTATATATGCTATGACATCCAACCCACAGAGTAACATAGTCGGTCCCAATCCATGTCGGCCCTTGCGTGAATTTTTAAAACATATTTTTTATCGGTGTGCACGACGTAACTTAGCGCACCCGGTCACGGTGGATTATCCCCGGCCTTCTTGCACAATATCTTGATGTAATAAAACATTTAAAAAAAAAAATCAATGTAATAGTAAAATAGGGCACAGTCACTATTTCATTATAGCAACAAACGTGTTGTTTCACAATTTTTTTTTAAATTTTGTTAATTGGTGCACCTTGTAACATATAACACACTGCACCAGGTCTCCTTGTTGACAGAGAGCACTGTATGGTGGTCCCTTGTTTGCGTGGGGCGTTTATGCTAAAAAAACTAACACGGGACGTTTTTTATTATTTTATCTGTATTCATCGGTGCGGTGGTTAACATGTAACATACTAGTGCTCCTTGTTGACATAGAGCACCATACGATGTATTATACTGTTTGGGTGGTGCATTTATAAGACCAATATGCCTTCTACGCAGATGCGAACACATGAATACTGGCCTTTTCTTTTCTTGATTTTTTTTACACGAAAAGTTGACAATTTATTTATAAAATATATTAATGAATGATATGGTATGGTTCATATTGATAAATAAATGGTTGACAGAATCAAGTAACAAAAATATTGATAACACATCGAAAAGAAAAAAGGAAAGTTCTTTTGTAAAGTTATTTCTAATATTATTTTGAACTATATATACATTTAACTAATATATATTGTTTCTTGTGTATCATGAAGAGCCCTGAAAATGAAGAAGCTCGATAAGATTATTTATGATACAGGACCGGAAAAGAGTGTAAAAGTTTGATGGAAAAATTGCAAAAGGATGAATCAGGTGAATGAAAAAATACTATCGATCCAATATGAGTTTCTTTTTTAATTTTCATTAATAATATACTTAAAATTATTAGATAACATGTGTCAAACAATATATTAATTCACATATGTTTAATGTTCTACATGGACCAACAACTCAGAAAATGAATGTTGTTCTAAGAAAAGGAAAAAAAAATAAAACATGCAAATGAAAATGAATTGCTCCTTGGCTCATCTGGAGTGGTGTTGGAGGTTAACGAAAGGGGGGAAAACTTTTACAAAAGTTTGAGGGATCTAGTGGAACGAATGTATAGATTTTCTTTCCACTTACAATACAAAAATCAATCCAATGATTCCAAGAACCAAATTTTATCTAAACTACAGGAAGAGTTTCCAGAGAATTGGTCAATGAGACATGTCAGAGTTTTAATAGCAAAAACGTACAACAACAAAAAAGAAGGAATGAAAAAACAATATTCCTTTAAATGTTTGTCTAGAATTATTTATAAATATCACTTTTGTTATATTTACTTTTAATATATCAATATAAAAATTAAATAGTTTATTGTCATGTTACATTTTCGGGAAGATTATGAAAATCTCAAAAGATGAACGAGCTGATATCAGAAATATGCCTGTAGGAATGTCCAAAAAGGTGTACAAGGAGATGGTCAAAGAAATGGACAAAATTGCATCGCAGGAGGAGCCATCTCAACAACAACGTGCTTCAAATGTAATATGTAATCATTGAATTTTTCGATCATTAGGTGCAATAAATAAACAATTTAGCATTAAATATTAATTTTCAAGTATTTTCTTGCAGAAAAGAAAAGAAAATGGAACCCATTCAGCACATAAAAACAAGACGACAAGGAAGAAAATGATTGATATCTAAGTTTGTGAGTAATTGTTACTTCCTTATAACAACTTAACTAGATTTCATTTTTGTATTTTTTAAGTTGTTTTACAAAAATCATCATTGAATGTCTTCAAACAGGTGTTAACATACAAAGAAGAACCATCAGATGAATTGATTGAAATTGGGTTAAATATGGGTTGTGAGTATATGTTGGCATATCAGAAATTAATTGTGAAATTTGTAAGCATCTATCGATCTTGTTTTACTTAGCTCCGTCTATAATTAATAGAACAAAAAAATCTTTTATATTAAATATATGATTTTTTATGGGGTATAAAACTTGCAGGAAACAAAGTATGGAACTGTGCCAACAGATGAAATCTTGAAAGATGGCATACTACATGGTTTTGAAAGAATGTGTAGAGTTCATGAGGCAATTGTTGCTATGGTACGTCATTTATTTTCGATTTACATTGATGTATATTATTTAATACTGCAATTTTCATTATTCTCACCAATGTATATACACTCATTACAGTTTATTTTTATGTTTGTAGATGGAAGGTGAAGAAGAAGAAAACAATTGACATCATGAACAAAACATTCCTAAAAATAACCCAAGTCATGGAAGTAGGTCTAACAGTGACAACAGTTCAAGCGAAGAATGATGATCATTATGTTTTGATATCAAAGCAAGGCGTTGTGTTTTTTGAAAATTTTCCTGTGAAATTAGACATTTTGTTTAATGTAATAGACATAGTGTCCCAATTGAAAGACAAAGGAATACCAATAACAGTCCCATTTTGTATGACAAAGACTATATATATATATATATATATATATATATATATATATATATATAATATGTTTTAATTTATTCTATGGCATTCTCCATTGTCGCTATTAAATGTAACACTATTGATTAAATTTAAGGATGATTAAATATTATAACAAAGAGATGTGAAATTTGATCATATGATATAACAAATTAATCCAAACATCACATTAAAATGCACTAATAAAAATTTAATTGATATGAATATTGTTATAAGATATGTGTCGTCTTTTGATGAATAATGATTTAAAAAAAATCACAATAATTATGATATGATATAACAAATTAATCCAAACATCACATTCAAATGCATTAATAAAAATTTAATTAATATAAATACTGTTATAAGATGTGTCGAATTTTGATGAATAATGAATTTAAAAAAATCACAATAATTGCACTGTCACAAGTTAATGTTTCTAAAAAATATAAAATGAACACCGATGTGTTTGTATGATACATCGCACCGGTACGTTTCTACGACCTATGGGCACCGCATAAATAACAAATTCCAATTATAAATCTCGGTGCGTTTGTGTGATACTGTGCACCGGTGCATTTATGTGAGACTACGTGCTGGTGCATTTGTACGACCTATGGGCACCACACAAATACCAATACCAATTATAAATCTCGGTGCATTAGTGTGATACTGCACATCGATGTGTTTATGTGAGACTACGCACTGGTGCATTTGTACGACCTATGGGCACCGCACAAATACCAATACGAGTTAGAACAATCGGTGCGTTTGTTTAATATTGCGCACCGTTGAGTTTCTATAAGTCTACATACCGGTGCGTTGAGACGACCTATGGGCACTGCACAAATCCCAACACCAATTAGAATGGCCCCATGCATTGTATCACTAACACTACGCCCGGTGTGGTTTTAGACCTTAACGGCCTAGTGCCTGCACCTTTGACTGCCTCGGGCCACCTTCTAGATGACACAAACTGATGCATTGACACCTTAGTAGCGCACCGATGAAAAAAACATCCGTAATAACATATGGCTGCCCAGTTTTTTTAGTTGTCTTGAAAGTCCATTAAAAGCTCCGCCAAAACCTCCGTAACCATAAACGAATGTTGTATAAAATGTTTTTTTGACAATTTTGGCCAATTTTATAACACAAAAAACCTCCGCTAGAGGGTCCTTTCCTTGTAGTGAATTTACCCAAAGAGAGTATCAACCATTCACACTCTATCTCTACCAAGGAATAAGAAAGAGATTCAAACCTTCCTTGGAAATATTAATTTTCTCAGAAGGTTCATCCCTAATTATGCAGAGATAGTAAAGGACATAACTGATATGCTAAAGAAAAAAATGAAGTCAAATGGATAGTTCCTGCTAGGTATGCTTTCGATCAAATAAAAAAGGCAATATCTGAAGCCCCCACATTAGCTAGTCCTGATTATTCTTTACCTTTTAGCATATTTTCTTTTGCATCCGAGACAACCTTAGCTGCCATACTTTTAGAAAAGAACACCAATGGCGATGACCAACCTATAGCCTTCTTTTCCAAAGTTATGAGGGATGCTGAAATTAGGTATGAGATTATGGAAAATCAAGCTTATGCCTTAATTCAAGCCCTCAAAGCCTTTAGAACCTATGTCCTACATTCACACATTACTACTTATGTTCCTAATTATGCTATTAAAACTTTTTTAACCCAACCCGATACTGATGGAAAAAGAGGGAGATGGATTGCTAAAATCCTTGAATTTGATCTTGAAATTAAAACCAAAAATCTAGTAAAAGGACAAGGCTTGGCCAAATTGTTAGTTGAATCCAACTACAAAGTATTAGGAATAGATCTGGTTGCTGAAATGTCACCAAGGGAGAATCCACAAGAACATCCCTCTATATTAGAGGAGAATCCACAAGAACCTCCCTCTATATCAAAGGAAAATCCACAAGAACCTCCTCCTATTATGGAAGGAGAGAACCCACAAGAACCTCTTCCTTCATATCAATCCATTCTTGTTCACATAGATCAGAAGTATCTACTCTCTGATTGGTATTCTGATATTGTGCATTTTCCCAAATATTTTCAATGTCCAGCTGATCTTAATTTGAAGCAGTGAAAAGCTCTAAAGCTCAAATCAATAAAATACCGCATTATCAATGCTAATCTATACTAGAAATATCCTCTAAATATTCTTCTTCTTTTTTTAATAGAAAATGAAATAGAGCGAATTATAGATCAATTCCATGCATGATTTTGTGGTGGAAATTATTCTTGGAGAGAAACAACCTACAAAATCTTGAAAGCAGGTTTTTATTGACCCTCACTTTTCAAAGAAGTTGGAGCAAGAGTAAGAGGTTGTGTACAATGTAAATTATTTGGTGGGAAACAAAAACTGTTAGCACTTCCTTTGGTTCGAGTATTAGTTGATGCTCCTTTTTTACAACGGGGGTTGGATTTTATTGGAGAAATTCATGCACAATCAAGTAATCAACATAGATGGATTCTAACTGCTACTGAATATTTTACCAAATGGGCAGAAGCCATACCTGTTAAAAATGCAACTGATACTGTTGTGATTAAATTCCTTGAAGAAAATATCTTATCAATATTTGGATGTCCTAAAAAAATTGTAACAGATAATGAAAAAAACTTCAACATTGTTAAAATGATTGAGTTCTGTAAAAAATATTCAATCCTACTACATCATTTTGCTCCATATTATCCTCAGGGTAATGGACTTGCATAATCTTCCAACAAGAGCTTAGTTAGGGTCATTAATAAGACTCTTGAAGATCATAAAAATAGTTTGGACATCCACTTAATCCATGCCATTTGGGCAAACAAATTTTCTCCTAAGAGATCAACATGCAAGTCTCCTTTCCAATTAGTTTATGGAAAGGAAGCAATTTTTCCTACTCATTTAGCTTTACCTGTTATGAGATTTATCCAAAAATATTATGAAGAAAAAGATGATTTATCAAGAAGGATTAATCAAATTATTGAGTTAAATGAAGACATGGATGAAATTCAACACCAACTAAGAAAATACCAGAACAAGATGAAAGAGTTGTTTGACAGAAAAGCAAGAGAAATAAATTTTAAGAAAGGTGACCTCGTGCTCAGATGGGATACAAGGAGAGAAGAAAAAGGAAAACATGAAAAATTTGATAACCTCTGGTTTGGTCCATTCACCATTGAAAAACTCAAAGGGAATAATACATTTATCCTACATAATTTGGAAGGAGAGTATTCCTCATTGCTAGTCAATGGGAGATACTTGAAACATTGTATTCAATATTTATTTTTCATTCATTCAACATCTGTAAATATTAAGAGATTTTATTTATTTCTAAAAATTGCAAGTGGGTATTTGTTTCAGCAAAGACTCCATAGCACGAGGAGAAGGCTTTTGGATCTATTTGTTCTCCACATCCCACAGGGGAAAGAAATCCCCATATGGAGCCGATGTTGTAAAATTATCTAGTTTTGGTAAGTTAGCATAATTAGTCAAATAAGTTTGAAAATTTTAAGGTAGGATATGGATGCAAAAGAATGAAAAAGTTAAAAATGTTAGGAAAATTTGATGTTTTATAGGCATCCATATCAGTAAAATGATAGGTGTTAGCTGCCCTAAATAAATAAGGTAAAGCAAAATAAAATTTTAGGGAAGCAAAAGAAAAGGAAAGCTTCATTTTATATTTAAAAAAAAATGCACAGGCTGCTAGTCTAAATGCACCATAAAGGAAGAAGGTTACTCTAAGGTTTATATGGTTATTTCAGCATATTACCCCATATCCTAAGTTTTAAAACCATATTTCATTCCCCGCTATTCATCCATTCTCATTTTCGTTTTCCTAAGTCATACAACTTTATATAATTCCCAACCTTTTATTAAACCAACTCCTGACCCCACCATTCTATCTCATCACATCTAACGGCTCTCACCATATCTCCACATATCCGACGGTTTACATAGCCTTTCGGCCCCCCTTTGCAAACCAAGATTTACTGCCAGGGGGAGGGTCCGAACTCGGTTGTATTTTATATCACCCCACAGATACGTGGCAACACCATAGCTTTTCAAACCCCGCGTGAGCGAAACCAGAAACCGCTCAACTCCCCCTCTGAAAGGCTGATTCTCGATACCATTACCACTTACCTGACCGTTGTGCATCCACCATTCCACTGTCGTGACCTCATTCATCCGTTTATCTCATTCTCTTATTAGATTCATAAAATCACATCAATTCCATCCATAATCAATCCGTTAAGCATTCAATTGGCTTAACCGTTATCCCGCGCCATCAACGAAAAACCTGGATTTTATATAAACCTTATTTTATCTGTTTACAAGTTACAAAGTTAATGTTTTAATTGTAGTTTTCTCGTTAGAAACCCGACATTGTCAACTTCCAATGCCTGCTCACTTAAATTATTATTTTTGTTCCCCATCCAAAACGTGCTGTCTATTCGAGAAATTTCCTATATTCCCAGTCAATTTTCATTTTTAGACAAGGGACCAGAGGAAAACACCAATCCTATGATCTTTCCTCCTGTAGATCTTCACTATATCCCTATGGATGATAGAGACTACAAGATCCATGAAACACTATGTGAGCTCTAATTTTTCGAGATGTATTTCTGGCCCGAAGATAAATGGATTGATATATCAGATGAAATCCAACTCATGGTGTGAAAATTTTCTCGCTATATTGTTCCTCCTACCCACATCACTCCCGATTTCATTAAAAAATTCCATGCCTCATATTTACCAAGTCAAAGGGCCATAACCAATTCCTATGGACAATTTTTATTCACCATAACCCCTCAGGCTATTGATGAAATGATTCAAGCCCCCATAGTCATGAATGGCACCCTATTTTCTTATGAAGCTCTGGTTGAAATATACCAAAAATTAGAATTTTCTAAGAGAGCCCAAACTCTAGAATTATTCTTAGCACAAGATGCTTCATTACCAAGAAAAATCCTCCCTATCCCTCATCCATATTCCCTGAGAGAACCAAGTAGATAACCACTATTATATCTTACCCTCTTGGATTCTACTCTCATCAATATGTAGAAGAAGCCATTATAGGATTTTTGTTAATATTTTCTAATAATACTAAGCCTTCAATTGTGTTCAATTTTAGTCATTTCCTTGTAGAGTCTATTCATCAATAGTTGGTAAATATTCACACAAAGGAGGTATTTAAATATCGTTTATCTTAGTCTACATGTTCCTATACTTTCAGGGAGACAACATGAACTTATCATTGCATAAACGGGATGAGAAAGGAAACCAACAGTCGGTACTTTTTTGGACCACCCCGATTATGAAAGATTATAATGAATTCACATATAAAAAGTTCAATGAGATGTTTTTTCACCCAGACATAGGCCTTCTAAGAAATAGAAAATAACCAAGGATTAGTGAAGAAATAAAAAATGTTTTGCAGCTATTAGAACAGATACAACCAGGAGACTGGTACTTATATGAAAATTACATAGAGATAAGGATTTTTGGATGTGAGCTGCAACCATATAAGTTGCCAAAATTCCTCCCAATGAGGATTTCTGCCTTAGAATACATCAGACGGATGATTAACATGGATCAGGTCCATTTTTTTGCTGCCAAGAAAAAGTCTCAATTTAAGGTAAAAACACAGGTTGGACCATTCATTTGTAATAGCAGGAAAGCAGGAGAAGAGACAGACCAATTGTTGAAGAAAATGCAGTTTGATCTTAGCTTCACTTGGTCATATGATCCATTAGGGATAGTTTCCAAATTAAGGGTAGAAACAAAATCTACTCCTTACTTTCACACGCCAAGTCCAGAAATAGAAGAGTATAAGAACCAACCAAAGTGGATAGAGAATACATTACATGAGACAAAAGAACAACAAGTGTCTTAATAAATAATGCAACCACCTACAATGCAAGAGAAGACAACCAAGAAGAGCAGAGAAGAAGAGTTCCCTTTAGAGACATATATTTTCAGCAAGGGATTTAAAATCATGCACAGAAAGAAGGCTAAGCTTAGTTCCAGACTAATCCTTAGCAAAGATTCAGAGTATCAGATTCCTATCACCACTAATGAGCCCCTTGTATCTTCATTAGTATGTGATCAGTCTACATAGTTTCCTACCACCTCCATGACCTCAAAATAGAAGCAACATATTATGCACACATGTACATATACTTCAAGTGAGCCAAAGAAAAGCACCATGGATATATTCAAGGAAATAAAACTAAAAAATGAAGCCTTGAAGATAAACACATGCAATCAAATTTGGAAACAAATCTCAAGTGCCCAAAGCATGATATTTTCATCATTTGACTCAGAGAAGGGGGAAATTCTAATGGAATTTCTTTAGGCACAATTTCCTTAACCCAAAGGAGAATCATATTACAAGAAGACATATTTTTAGTTTGATGTTAAGGACATACATCCCATTGACCCAATGGAGATGCATAAACATACTGGAGAGATGGTTTTATCCACTATAACTAACACTACTATGACTTTATCCAAATTGCAGGTCACACTACCAAATGTCCATTCACAACTCAACATGGAAAATGTTTTAGCTTTTTCCAAAGATACCAGGATTAAAACCTTGGAATATTTGGTGATAAAATTGGGTTATAATCCTGCAAACATCAATGTTGGTAAGAAGCTGATTAAGAAAAAGAATTTAGATATTGCAACATTAAGGAAGCAGTTAAAATTTCCAGCAAGAGAAGATCCTTTAGCTAAGGAGATTGAAGAGACAGAGAAACAAAATAAAAACATGATGAAGCTCATCGAACAGAATACACATTTGAAGCAAATGGAAACTGCGATGGAGAAATTGTTTAAAGAAAGCAAGAAGTCAACTAAGAAAAATGCTCTTTTAGAAGAACTTCCTATCATAGCCATTCCTACAACTATATCTGCTACCACTAGTAAAGGAGATGCTACAAACTAGTTGGCCAATACACTTAAAAATATGAGCTTGCAGACTGAAGAAATTAAGAAGTTGCAGGATCAAGTAAAACTTTTGGAGAGTCAGCATAAGAAATCTGATACTTTTCATGCCGGAGAGCTTCAAAGAGCTCAGAATCAAGTAAAGTATGGAAGAAATCAACAACTGAAGCCTCCATTGGCTATAATCTTGGTAATTTCAAGGAAATTATTTGGAACAACATCATTGAAGAAATAGGTGAAATTTGGCCATGTGACTGGATCATATTTGAGCAAAAGGAATTAATGGAAAATGAAAACCAAACAATTGATGATACAAATACTCAACTAGAAGAAATGCCTAATACAACCAACAACATTATAAAAATTCCTAAATTCTAAAGACAACTATGAACTGGATGAGGTAGGGTCAGATGATAGGATTGAAACGATTCTTGAGGTGAAGAAAGTTCTGATAAAAAACAAATTAGTAGTGCAGTTGACAGAGAAGTGTCACACTCTTGAAGTTGCTATCAATATATTTCTTTCAAGAATTGATGCATTGCACAAAAAAGGTTTGTCCTCTCTATTTGTAGTAAATGATAAATTAATTCCCAGGGAAGATCACATGAAGAAGCTTAAAGAAATTGTAAGGGTTACATCCATATCCTCTATTAAAGGTTCAATGACAGGCAGAGCATTTTATGAAGCTATTGAAAAGATTAGTTTTGTTTAGCATGAGATAAAACATATTTTTAAAGTAAAACCCACTTTTGCTAAGTATAATAAGGTAGATGAAATCTATCGCTGGGTTATTAAGATTTCCATTCTAGATCAAGAACGGTGGGAAAATTTATGCGAATATCAGGAATAGAAGAAAAATAAGTTTTTCCAGCGCATCACCAGATAGTGGCCACTCAGCAACAGTTTTCCATCAAAACAGGGCCAGACATGCAGATTCATTTCTTTGGATCAAATTCCTTTCCTTTTTGTTAATTTTTAGAAATTATAGCTTGCATTGCCACTCAAGAATTTATTGTAATTTTTATATTTTTTTTAAATACTTCATTCCATGGAAGTATTCAGGGTTGCACCCTTGAGCTAGTTATTATACATATTTGTAATAAGCTGGAGCATTTTTGATATAATAAATGATTATGGATTTACTTCATATTGCTTGTATTCCTGTGATTTATTTTCATTGTGTTTTTCATTATGTATTCTTCATATAATTTAATTCATTTTCAGATATCCGATTGGAAATTTAATTGAATCTCAGTTTAGTTTTCGATCCATTGTGAATTTGTAATTTAATTAAGAGATTAGTTTACAAGAATATATGTTATTGTAAATTCCTCTTGAAATTAAATTACACAAAGGTTTCTGTTATGAATTAATTATATTTTGTTGATTATGAAAACATAGTTTTCATAATTTTTTTTTATAAATGCTAAAATACTCTATCTAAATATTAAATAATTTATAATTCTCTATATTCTTCTTATCCATCCCACTTAAAATCAAATTAAATTTATGTATTTAAAGAATAAATATTCTTAATAAAACAAAAGGTTGTTCAAAATCAACTGGTTATCCAACTTTCAAAAACAACAAAATATTTAGATGATTCGGCATAACTTATCGACCTTGGTTATCTCAAAGGACAACATGTTGAACAATATTCAAACTTGCAGATACTTTTATTGGTGCGACAGGCAAATCAATATGGCTTTCAATGGCTTAACATTGGAATATTCACTCAAGGGAATTTGTAATTATATTTCATGGAAAGACAGAATGGAGGTAGTTCTAGAGGACAACAGGTTGAAAGAATTCATTGAGAAGATATTCCCAAGCCCGTAGCAGCAGACGACACCCTTCTTGATGCTTGGAAAGAGAAGGTAGCAAGGGCGAGGAGGATCTTATTAGAGGGAGTTCGAGGTCACTTTGTCTCAAGTTTCCATGGGAAATCGACTCCATATACAATGTGAAAGGCTTTGACAGATCTGTTTCAGAGTAGTAGTGAACAAATAAATTTGGCATTGAAGTACAAGCTTAGGAAAATCAAAATGGAGAAAAGTGACACCTTTCCAGAATACTTGACCAAGTTCATGCAATGTCGTGATGAGCTTGGAAGTGTTCATATTACTGTAGCGGATGATGACTTGGTGAGCTTATCACTTCTAGGCCTTCCCAATATTTGGCATATATATTAGGACTCTCTCAACGGAAGGGATAAGGTATCCGATTGGGAGTGACTTTGGTTAGATTTGGTAAAAGAATAATTTAGGTGGAATACCAGGGATGGATCCTCATCTAAAATAGATGATGAGGAAAATTGTGCCTTGGCTGGTAAGGCAAAGAAGGGGAAGGGAAAGAAATCCTATTCCAAATTGAGACCATCGAAGAAGGCAAGGAACATGACATATTTAGAGTGAAATGTTTTCACTATCATGAGCATGGATATTATGCCACTAATTGTCCACATAAGAGGAAGAAAAAAAAGAAAGCTTCAGGATCTGCAACAGGTGAGGCTTTGGCCTCACAATTTGAGTTGGACTTCTCACTCATCGCATGCATGGTCTCTAGTGCAATGGTATCAGTGTGGTACTTGGATAGTGGTGCACTTTCCACATGATGGGAGACAAAAAAATTTCTATTAGTTTGGACGATAAGGATCTCCAGATGCATATCAAAATGGGTGATGATAGGAGGTATAGCGCCATCGAGATTGGTACAATTTATTTCTAGAGATAGTCAGGTAAACCCTTCTTATTAAAAGATGTCATGTATGTACTAGGTTTGAAGAAAAATTTTGTTTCAGTTGCTATGTTGGAGGATAGAGGATATGATGTGGTTTTCAGTGAAGGGAAGGAATTCCTTCATCACAAAGGCACAAGAAAATTTAAGAATATTGGGGTTCGTGTGAAGAATCTCTACAAACTTGATGTAGATGGCTGTGCAACATTGATGAGTAAAGAAGACAGAGTGGTGAGCTAGGGTGAGGGTGAGTTATGGCACAGGAGATTGGGCCATATACACCACAATGCTTTTAAGGTCATGCAACAGATTTCTACGGAGCTTCCAAAGGGTACACTTGTGCATATAGACACATGCAAGGGATGTACCATGGGGAAGTATGAGAAAGCCATGCGATTGTCCCTTGAGAGGGAGCTTGATTTGCATGCAGATGAAGAACTCTTGGTTCCAAAGGATGAACCTCAAGATGTGGAGCAACCACATGAGGAGGATCCTGGAGTGGCTTCCAGGAGGGGGAAATTTCAAGCCAGAAGGGCAGAGGGAGTACATGCAGCTATATCTCCAGGTGTGAGGTGGGGTGATGTGCAGATATAACCCAAGAAGAAATTTGGGTAGGGTCCATTGAGATGGTGTGTCTCATGGATCGAACCTAGCTACAAGGAGCTTACAGTACAACAATAGCAGGAAGGATCGGTTATATTGATACAGTCAGATGTTAGGAAGACAAAAATCAGAGTGACAGGTGTTGGATACTGGAGCGAAAATAAGAGTTGGCAACAGTGCAGAGTGCATGGATGCAGATGCAGAAACGCAGAGACTCCAGTAGACATGTGCATTAGCTAGCAGCAGTTAGAAGACTTTGATGAAAGATGCATTATATTGATTCTGTTGTTTGGAGGCTATTCAGTTTCAGAATAATTGCATGTGCGAACAACACTAGGAAGTGTTGCATGCAGGAACATTCCAAAGGTACCGGATCAGGAAAATTTAAGAATCCTTTCTTGTTGAGAGGGAGTGTTGAAATTTTCAACAAGAAATAATAAAATTGGCATCCCAAAACAACATGAAAACACATACACTAGTGTGGGATCACAGGTCACAAAGTGATTGGTCCTGGCGATACATTAGTCTGCAGGCCAATTTATTAAATAAATTGGAAATGTGTCTAATTTAATTTTCCCTTAATTAAAGTGGACAATAAATTGTAATCTTATATCATAATCACTTGTAATAGTTAACTAAGTGTGATAGACTCAGTCAGCTCATGAAATTCGAGTTGAGGGTGGTTGGTGAGACATGTAGAGTGATTCTATTTGTTTTAGAGTCCAAGTGGCAGTTACTGTATTAGTTTAATGCATGAGAAATCATTTAACTCAATGACGTGAGTTAAAGTCAGTTCAACTAGTTGTAATTGATTTTTGTACTAGTGAGAGGTCAAGTGAATTAAATTAGATTTAATTGACCTGCAGTGATCTGTCAAGTGACTAATGATTTACTATTAATAGTTGCATACATTTCAGTTTTGATGAAGACCCAGTTGAGATAGAGGTTAAAGGGATGTTAACTATCAATTGTATTTTTAGAAAATTGCCCAGATGCAGTTATATAACCATAGGATTTCCCATGATGTATAGCACAGTTAAGGAAGGTTGAAATTCATAAATAATAGGGATTTCATTCCACAGTGATTGTGTGAGCAAGGAAGGCTTAAGACACGCTGAGAATTGGCTAAGTGTTGGACCAATTTTGTCTAGATCAGTGTGAGACAATTGCTAGAGCGCACCAGACTCTTGTGAGAAGAGTGAATTGTATTGTTTGATGATTCATTGGTTGAATATACAATAGAAGATAGAGGGGTTTTGAGAAACAAGATTTCCCCAGGAAAAGATCTGTGTTGTGTATTTATTTTATTCTTTCTTTTACTGGGCATGATTGTGCAATCATGTTTAATTTCCACAAATGAATTGTTAGAAGGATTAAATATATTTCTTTAGAAAATTGCACGATTAGATTGAATCCCTAACATACATACTATTTGTAAAATTTCTATAGTTATGAAGCATGCGCCTTAAAAATGATAAGAAACCAATAATTTCACTCCACCGCAAGGGGGAGACATCCTTTTATAATGAATACAATGTAAAATATAACATTTGATGGTTCTGATACTAGGTTTCCTTAGTATATGAATAGGAGACAAAGAACACAATTATAATGAAATGGTATAATGAAAGGTTCTAGCTGAAATAAAAATATAAAAATAGAAATATAATAACTCAATATACAAGGCTTAATAAGGGGTTTTAGGGTTAACATGGGGCTTATATAAGGCTTAGCATGCTCCCCTCCTTAAAACAAGTGTTTTCCTCAATAATTGACTAATTACAGGTGTTTCCCCATGAAAAAATCCTCTTCCCATGTTTCCTCTTCCATTGGTAGGTTCTTCCATTCGATGAGGTACTTAGTAATTGCTCAATTTCTCAGCTACTTAATCCTTGTTTCTAACATTGATTCCGGTTCTATTATGATTTTCCCTTCTTCGTCAATCACTCATAATATAGTTTAGACTACAATATTGTCATTGATTTCTTTAAGCAAGAAGAACAAAGGTTGGATATATACATTAATATGGAGGGAAATCCAATTTGTAAGCCATGATTCCAATCCCATGCAACACCTAATAAAGGACATAAACCTTGATGCTAATTTATTGTCCTTATTTTGTTGCTTAAAGGACATTTATTTATATAGATGTAATCTAAAAAATACCCAAATCCCCACTTAAAATTCCATTTGCATGGGATGTTGATATGATTATTGTTTCATTGCATTTTTTATTGTAACCAGGTTGTCCTTCAATAGTTCAAGAACCTATTATTGGTGCCTTATTGTAACAACCTTGGTTAAAAACCCATGTAAAAATATAAAACCATAGTTGATGGGACACTTGTTCCAAGCTGAATGGTGGGAAAAACATCCTATAGGGTGTTCATTTAGGTTATTATGGCTAAAGGAATTTGTCAAAAGAAAAGGAAATGGCTTTGAAAAGGCATGAGGAATTAATTGACATTTTATTTATGAAAATAAAGGAAAATAGGATAAAAGGAAGGTGAAAGGTCATAGGTTGCATGTGAGGAGGAAATTGAAGGAAAATAATGGAAAATGTAGAAAATAGAGGCCTCATTGATAAAAAGGATTCCGAGGATCAATTGGAAAGCTTTTGATCACACTTATGGATATGATTCTATTCTCTGTCTCTCTCTCACTCTTGGACACTTATAGTTCCTTATAGAACTTTAGCACTGGAACAAGACAGTAAAATAAGGCAAGAGGAAGGAAGGAGCACACAAGGAAAAGTAGTATCAAGCAACCTCAACAAGATTCTTTGCAGGTATTGCTTTGCATGTGTGATTTCCTTGCTAGATTTGGCATGCATGGTATTGCATCTAGTTCTTTTATATCATGGCATGGGTTTTGTTAGGTGTGACAGTGTTTTCATCCTAGATTTTCCATTTCCAGTTAACCTTGATGAAATGGGTTCTCATACTTTGGTTGAGTTGAATTTCTAGATGGATTTGAAGCTAAGTGAGGTGGATCTCCGAAATGAAAAACACATGGCCTAGTGGTCCCTGAACCAGACTATGGATCATGGTAAATCCACTCACCTAGTAACCCCTGAACTAAATTGTGGGTTACAATAAAGACAAAATTGTGTTCCTCATTGGGCCTAGGAATCCTTGTCGGTGAATTCTGAAATATATGGTAAATCCAAGAGGTGGATTTCTCTCCGTTGGGCCTAGTAGTCCCGATATGGGATGCACGGTAAAGCCTGGAGAGTGGGTCTCAGTGTAGGGCCTAGTGATCCATGTATCGTACTATAGATTACGGTAAATCCTAAGAGACTAGAAGACAGTAAAATTCCTCACGGTGTAGGTGGAGAACTCTGATAGCATCCATGCTTGTTTGGCTATTTCTGGTTGGTTATAAGTCCCACATTGATGCTTGGAATATGGCACGGGGATGATTGGCTGAAGAGAGATTTTTCTCAACCAATATATGGTTGGGTGGAACATGGTAGTCCCATCCCCGGTTGGTTTCTACATTCATTAATGAGAAGACTTTCATTCCCTTATATTTTTATGTGTAAATGTACTGGTTTATATGTGGAATATATGGATGATGTATTCATGGTATTTCTGTTTTTGTTTTATTGGTTGTGAGCATGTATTCTGATAGTGATGATGTATGACTCTCCTCATGTTTTTATTTTTAAATGAATAAACAATGTATCTATGATGTAATAGATGATGCTGTAACTAATGATGTAAGGGACAATTCTTCTGAGATATTCTCAGATAAGTATGAGACCCCTATGTTTAGATATGTTGTTTACACCCGTAGATTACATATTTTTGATATGTTTGATAAAATTCCTGTCATGGCTAGTAGGGGTATAGTCTAGGTCTTGTCATGGTTTTTGCAAATACATCATTGTTTCGTTGTGTATTTCATTTCTGCACTTGTCATTGAGTTCTGGGAAGTGGCCTAGACTATGGGCCTGAAAAAGTGCCTTAAATCTCACGGACACAAACACAAGTTTGGGTAATATAGTCCCTAGACGTAGACATGTAGGCTTGTGCACGTCCAAAGCGTCCCAAATGCACTTATGCCCATATTGTGGGTGTGTATGGGGGTTAAGTGGGCTAAAATATCAGTGGGACCTAGGGGCTAGCAAACTGAGTGGTTGGGATGGTTCCTGAGAGTCTTGTTGCTGATGTGGAATGGTTGTATGATGTGTTTCCGTCGATTCAACTTCCTTAAATTCACCTAGGAGGTTGAATATGATCATACTAGCCTCTCGTCACATGCTTACACTAGTTGCATGACTACTTGGGTAGATATGTGAGGAGGGTGTTACAAGTGGTATCAGAGTGTGGTTGCGCTCTCCTTGGGCAGTGTATGTTGATCGTGCATTCATGTTGATTGCATATGTGTTCCTCATGCTTATGTTCCATGTGCTTGTTGCATATGCATGGTGTTGGTCATAGTTGCAGTGGTGTCACCATGTGAAATTTTATGGTGAATGGATGTGGTTGCCATGAGTGGATGCCAGTTGTATATGCATTAAGATATGGATGCTACATTAATCATGTTAATTTGGATTGGACTATGTAGTTGGTTAGGCTTATTACATTCATGTATGAGTCAACCTAATTATGATAGTGTTGTACTAATCTAGATTAACTGTGCATATGTGAGCGTTATGCATGGATGTCAATTGTATATGAGTTTATGATGCGAACATGTTAGCTAGTTACTGTTACAGATATCATGACCTTATTTATGTCTAAGTTGATGTGATTTGAAGTTATATCATGCTAATCTAGATTGAATGTGCAAACAAGATAACCTCCCTTAAGATACATCAAGGTATGAGTTTGCTTATGTCGTCTACTTGGTGTTTGATTGTGTGATTATGTCCTTTATTCTTTGTTCGAGTGTTTGGTGTCTATTATGTCATTTATCCGTTGTCTAAATGTTTGGTTACTTGCATGATATGAGCATGTGACTATAAGAGTGCATGAAGAAATTATATTGTTTTGAGATGATCGTACTAATACACATGTGTTGAGATAGTTGATATGTACTTGAGTGCAAGTAGGTGATAGTTTTAGTATTATGATCTTGACTATTAGTTGATTATGCCATGGTTTTTAATCTTCGAAGAGGCTGATTTTAGTTAATAGATATGATGTCTTGATATTTGGAACATGTGATTTACATGTGTGAATAATTGGAGGGAAACATGCTTGGTATTAACATAGCAAGGTAATAGTTATGTATTTATATAAATAACAAATAGGTGATATGACAGTACATAATAGGACTCGATTGCAATAAGGTAAATGGTAAAAGAAAGGAATTGGGTAAGAATTCCTTTGGATTTTTTTGGAAACCATAATTCCAAATGAATGAGTGCTTTGAATTCATAAAGTCTTCTTAACCTTGATTTTGTCTGATATTATGCATGTATGCGCTATAGTCATGAGCATGTATTTGACAGGTATATCAGTTGGTTTCTAGTTATGGTTGGATTCATCAAGGGATTGGAGCCCCTTGAAAGCTAATATATGTATGTGTTGAGATAAAAGGCAACATGTTTGGCACAAGAAGTTAAGATAACTAGTATATTGTTATATTTATTTATGCGTTGATAGTTATGTGGTTATGGCAGTATGATGCAGGGGAATGCATGGCAAGAGACTTCCATGAAATCTTGGAGAAGGATTAGGTTGATTTTTCCTTCAAAAGCACTGGGGACCGATGGGGATTAAGTCATGGTGTTTTTTGCCTATCTTTTTCTTTTTTCCTTTTGTGGTTTGTTGCGCTTGATTTTTGGCTTCGTTTATGTCTAGTGTATGGCCATACCACTTTGTTATGGTGTTGTATTGATTTTGGTTTTTCATGGTATTCTTCTTGCTTGCTCTTTTTCTGCCTTTTATGTTTTGAGAGCCTTAGGGATTGGTTGGGGAAAGAGGAAATTAATGGAGCTCAGGGAGTGCTTTATGAAAGAAAACATGTAATGTAAGACTTAGATGAAGCTCAATGCATGAGTAAGCACAAAAAAAGGTAAGAATATGACAGTCGGTTGGACTGGTTAGGCCCATTGTGGTAAATGGATGGTGGTAGTACAATCATGATAAAGGTAATAAGGTGAGGTTAAGTAAATGGATTTGAGGCATTAGATGTCTTGGATAAGTTGGGAACTGTGGTTTTCAATGTTGTGCATGATGTGCACAGATAAAGGTCATTCTCTTAACCTTGACCTTATGTTATCTGGTAATTATGTTGTGATTATGATTATGCTAGTGTTTATATATGCATACATATTAGGGGAATTTTGAGGTCTAAAATGGGCCTCCTAAGGAAATTATAAAATAATAGTGGAACTAATAAATTAAGATTTGATTACATCATCAAATTTTAGAGGGAAGAAAGAAAAAACTACTTTTTCAACTCGTATTTTCTACTTATCTCCCAAAGTTTTTACTCAAATTTCAAGCAGGATTACTCGTTGGATGCAAAATTTAATTCCTCATCCAAGGATTACCCATGTTTCATACTTTCGATGGACCCTTTTACACGAAAAATGATAAATACATGAAAAACATGATTGCAACCACGTTTTTTAATGTATTTCTCATTTTTTCATGTAGCGGGGTCCATCGAAAGTATGCAACATGGGTAATCCTTGGATGAGGAATTAAATTTTGCATCCAATTAGTACTCCTGCTCAAAACTTGAGTAAAAATTTGAGAGATAAGTTGAGAATACGAGTTGAAAAAGTAGTTTTATTATTTTATTATTATTTAATATTTTTACCCTTTTACTTAAAAAATGGTGACTCATCCCCCATGGTTGACATTATCATTTTGAATCCTATTGGTTTTTATAAATTTGATTTTGGTTGTAAACTTTTCTTAGGAGGCCCATTTTAGACCTCAAAATTCCCCTAATGATGTATGTTTGTATGTATGTCCTGTTTAACAAGGTTGTCATGGATCATGTTTTTTTAATTCAAAATGTATATATGTATATATGTGTGTATGTATGTTGTTGTCTGACATGATGATGATTGTTTTATGCAAATTATTATATATGTATGTATGTATGCATGGATGTATCTATGTCATTATCTGACAGGGTTGTCAAGGATAATACTTTTGGAGGAATGGTTGCTTATGGAGGTGAATGACATGAATAG
This sequence comes from Pinus albicaulis, assembly GCA_034641835.2. NCBI lineage: Eukaryota > Viridiplantae > Streptophyta > Pinopsida > Pinales > Pinaceae > Pinus > Pinus albicaulis. The sequence goes on from CM076578.1 coordinate 943,813,407, forward strand.
GTTCCTGGATATGATGAATCAAGTGCAAGAGTAGCCTTGAAAAATCTATGAGGTCAGTATCATGTGGATATGATTTAATGTTATATGATTGTACTATTCCCATGTTTATGTTATGGACAGATAATGCTAAGGGGTACATAATAAAAGTGAAAGTAGCGTGACCTGCGACATGATAGGATAAGCATGGAAAGTGGAAAGACACTAGAAGCAAGGTTGCTTTTGGGGTCAATGTGTAGTCTATAGATGTGTAATACTAATGTTGTGTACATGTTGCACATGTTGTATATTCAGTGATTGTACCTATGGTCACTACAAGAAAAAAGGACATTGGTGAGGGGAAAAAATGGTCACCATAAGCTCATTGGTGAGGGTCAAAAGAGCTTTCGTCACCAAAAATTGAACGTCACCAAATGTGGCGTCGCCAAAAGTATAGGTGTTGTGGTGACATTCAAGGTCCGTCACCAATAATGATTTATAGTGACAGATAGTGACCGTCACCATTTCATATGAGCAATGGTGATGTACAATCGCCTCTATCACCAAAAAACTGAACATCACCACAGGTGGCGTCACCGAAAGTATGTGTTGTGGTGACATGAATCAAGGTCCATCACGAACATTGGTTATAATGATAGATAGTGACCGTCACCATTTCATATGAACAACAATGATTTTTTGTGATGGACCTTTCATGGCCATCACTACGAGTGCATATATATGTTGACGTTCATTGACCGTCACCATAGACTCATTGGTGACATCAAGGTCTGTCACGAATAATGACTATAATGACAAAAAATGATCCTCACCATTTCATATCAACAACAAATATTTATGGTGACGAACCTTTAATGGTCGTCACTATTGATGCATATATATGGTGGCGTTCGTTGACCGTCACCATTTCATATTTTGGCGAGGGTTGAAAAATGTGACCATAAGCTCATTGGTGATAGTCAAAAGAGCATCTGTCACCAAAAATTGATCATCGTTATTCCCTGTGAATATTAGGGTACGATGGAATTGAACCATCAACCTCCTGCTTGTAAAGCAGGTGCTCTTCCATTGAGCTAGCACCCTTTAAAGAATTAGCATTTAAACTAGCAATTTCCCCTAAAGGTGCAAAGATACACCAAAGGAATAGAAAATCTAGGAAAATCAAAAGTTGCTAGAAATAATATTTTCAATATACATAATAAAAATACAATAAGAATAAATTCTGATGTAATCTAACAAAGCATGTCTTACGTAGGAGAATAACTGAAAAGCACAACTAGAAATTTGAATCACAACATAACAATATAAAAGAACATGCAACAGGAAAGGAATAAATCCACAGTTTGAGAAATATGAACAATCCAGGGGCTTGTTCTTATATTTGATATCGATAACGAAATATAAATCTAGATTTATGAAATTCAAGTATCACACAAGAATGTCTTGAACAAATATCAATATGTAAAATAGTATTTTTTTGCATTTGGATTTACCTTGCAGAACCTCAGGAAAAAGTTCCATGGAAACGACCAATAAACATAACAACATGGACCTTAAACATAAAAACATGGACCTCAGGAGCAATTGTGTAGGGGATAAAATATGAAGGTAAAGCACTAGAGAAGTATTCAAAGCAAATGATGAAAAGCGTATCTAGAAAGAACTAAGAAGCCTCTGAAGTAAACCATGCATTTATCATCGTGACTAGTACACTTGCAAAAAAAATATTAGAATAAATTATGAACTATTCCACCAAAAAACAATGAATTTTTCCACTAAAATACAGTTTCAAATTAATCACTAGCATGATGCTAACTTCTCTGCAAAAATAGGGAAGTTTCAAGACAATGTATAATAGCTTGCATGGAAATCGTGTTGATAAAACCTTCCAAGGAATAGGACCACAACAGTCAACAAGAGTGTCATCATAGCATGTCACCCTAGGCCCTTGACTGGTCCTATGCCTCAGCATGTGAAATAGGGTTTGAGAGAATTATATACTTTTCTCAACATCCTTGAAACCTTAGGCGTTGGTGATTGAAGGTCCAACCCTGCCATGAATTAATCCTTACTCTTGAGGGTGATTATCATCTTCACCTTCTCATCTTATCTTGAAACGGGATCACTCATATGCATTAGGGTTTACAAGGTACCTCATATAGCATTAGTCCTCATTCCCTCTCATTTCATTAGGTTTTGGGCAGGTAGTTGTTGTCGGGAGTTATCTTGTCATCAACCTACATTTTCAAGGGTGTTTTCCCATTGGTCATATTGTGCATGTGCCCTTATTCTCTCCATTAATTTAGGGTTTGGATTATTATGGTTTTGTTCATATATTATAAAATCCTAAGTTATCATAGCCATGAATCAAAGGTTAAAACCTTTTCCTCTTTAATTTCACTTTGGCACGTATTACTCGGGTTTCTCTCCACCAAGTTTTAAGGAATCATATCCATCATATCCATGTGCATAGGCATTATTTTCCCAAAATAAGGTTTGTTTATGTGTGATAGAGTAAGCCTCCAAAGCTTGGAATTTCAATTCATATGTTAATATTAGAAGGAATGTTTTAACATTCAAGTCATAATCATTTACAAAACCACTTGAAAGTCTCTAGTGTAATCATCACAAGATATACTTAAATTTATGATAACCTGATCTTGATCGTTGAAGTCCTTACTTAATGCATGCTTGAAATTCTGCTATTTGGTTGATAACCAAATATTTATATTGCGAATGTGAAACAACTTTGGATAGTGATACCCTAGAGCCATAAAGAGACTTACTATTTGTATTAGTATTCATATTGTTTTATGTTGTGGCTCATGCCTTCTTGTAATGTGGCATCGCAGGTCTTTTCTTAAACCACTAAGGGGGGACCACCAATTGAAAAGGAATAAAGGCACAGTGGTCTACATACAAGAGGGCTCTCGACCATATGTGTATTTGGTCACTTCTTCTCATGAGGTTGGTGTGTGTGCACATGGATAAACCAATCTAGGTTTTCGTTAAAAGCATCGCCCCAAACGATGAAAGGAGCACCGCCTAACTGGGCCTTACATGAAAATTTGGAAAGCACCAAGACATTGGTCACTGACAAAGCATTGCGTAAGGGTGAACATGCGAGACTATTAGAAACCAAACACTTGAGTCTTCCAGCCTTTTAATACGGTTGTAGAAGTAAAGGCTAAACCAGAGGCAAATGCATCAGTCATTTATGTACCAATGCCATTTGTTTTTGCAACTATTTTGGAAGCAATGAATGCCAAACTATACTTTTTTTTTTTCTGCATTGAGGAGGGTGTTACTCGACATGGTATGGTACGTGTAAAGAAAACTTTAAACGAGCAATCAAAGATTCAACTTATTGGGTCAAATTGTCAAGCCTGGTGAGTGCAAAATTCATCTTTATATGGAGTCGCCTTGGCTACATATTAAGTTGAAGCATGAAATCCAATGATATGGTGAGAAGGAACCACTTAGGAAGAATACTTATTTAAATAATAAATATTAGCTTCAAGGCTTGGCAGGTGTTTAATTAAAGTGGCTCATGCTTGGAGTTTTGGATCTATTGGCCAAACATGTGAGGATCATCACAATTTCATCCAAAGGTCGCATTTAAAGAACTATTGGTAAAAATCTCGGTGGTCACCACAACACGAATGTGCACTCCAAAGTAGAGCATAAAAATTAAATGGTAAAGGGAGTTAACGAGTTCTGATCATTACGAGAGAGAGAGAGGATGAGTTGCACTTTTCTTTTGGGTGATATGAACATTTATATACAAGTCAAATACCATGGGAATATGGAACGTATGAATGTATATTATTAACATCCCATAACAAGGACCTTTTAATGATGGAAATGTGTTATTAGGGTGCAAGAGAAGCCACAGATCAATGAAGACGTTAATAAAAATGATCTTCTGGGAGTGGACGTTGGCTTCTAAAATACAATGATAAGGCTCCAAAAGAATTGCATAGGTGTTAGCACTAATGTCCACCTAGGTGAAACGAAAGTTTGTTTGGATGCTTATAATGATCAGAACACTGAAGTATCTACAAGGATCGACTTTTCACTATTAAAAATTCTGGCAAGTTGCATTCCTCTGGTGATTTGGGTGCAAAAGTAGTGGCAGTGGAAGAAACTCACAAAATCAAGAAAACCCAAACAAGAACCAATAAAGAAGCATAAAAAACAAATGAAATATTGTTGTTACCTCTTCCAATATATATTGATTTGGATTTATGTAGGAACGCAACAGAATACACATATAACCATAAACACAAAGATGAAACAGAAATAAAACTTCATTTTATTAACATCAAAGAACTGAAATTTGCTTATAGACAGAATGGAAATAAACTAGCTAGGGTGATGATAACGAATCTCTGAGAAGAGATGTGGCGGCTACAGACCTCTGAACTGTGTTAGAATGAGGCCCTAGGAGATGAACCGCCAAAACTATGGGCCCTGTTTGGGTAAATTGGTTTTTCAACTTCTCAGGGATGTAACTTCGGCATAGATCTCCATTTAGGGCCTCAAAACGGCTCCGGAAGTTTAGGACCCGAAAAACTGCTAAAAATAGTAAGTTGTGCCGAAACTGAAAAATTGAAAGAGACAATGGTGGCGCCCCAAGTGGAATAGGTGGGTGGCCACCAATATCCACCTCGATCATTCCTCCCCCCTTAGGAAGCAATGGTCCCCATTGCGTTGAGTTCCTCCATGAGATCAGGAAACTTCTGCTGAACTTGTTCCCTGGTGAACCACTTGCCTTGGTGCAGGAGTTGGCCAGCTTTGACAACCCGATACAGTTGGATCTTCCGTTGGCGAGTGTTCATGATTTTCATGTCTATGATACAATCTGTGGTGGCCTGTTCCATGCAGTCTGGGTTTAACTCTTTTGGTGTGAGTTCTTTTGCAATGTTAGAGGTGTCCACTAGAGGTGTGAAGTAGGGATGAAGGCAGTCTACATTGAATACTAGGTGCAGACCAAGGAATGGTGGAATACTAAGCTTGAAGGCATTTTTCCCTACAACCTTAGTGATGGTGTACGACCCATATTAGAGTGGGCGAAGCTTGCGGTGGGGACCAGTGAGGCGCTCCTTTTGCAAATGTAGCCACACTTTATTGCCCACCTGGAAGTTGTGTGGCAGCCGATGTTGATCATGTCGTTGCTTGTACTTAGCATTGGCTCTATCTAATATGTCATGAACCTATTGGAAAATGTGCTGAATGCGCTCAATGAAGTTGTTTTCTTTGTCAGGTTCAGACTGGACATGAGTCGAATCAACTGGAGTAGCTAGAAATGGCATGGCTACGTCAATGGGACATAGTGGTTGGAATCCCAAGTCCACCTAAAAGGGGCTGTGGCCGGTTGAGCTGTGGAGAGCCCGGTTATAACTGTGTTGTACATAGGGGAGGATATCATTCCATGTGCATGGATGCTTTGAATTGTACATGCGCAGAATGTGTACAATCATCCTGTTGACGACTTCTTTCTGGCCATCAGTTTGGGGATGGAAAGTTGTTGACTTGGTGAGCTTAGTGTCCAACATTGACTAGAGGCTGGACCAAAATGTGCTGAGGAACCTATTTTTTATGATCTGATAATATAGACTGTGTGATCCCAAAGTGAACCCACACTCGTTCAAAGAATATTTTAGCAGTGGCTTCTGCTGTGATATTCTTCTTGCAGGCCGCCATAATGGCCATCTTCGAGAATCTGTTGACGACCACGAAAACGTAGTCATTTACATGCTTAGTAGAAGGGAGGCCTGACATGTAATCCATGGAGATGTATTCCCAAGGTCTACTAGGGGTAGGTAGTGGAGTATAGAGCCCTTGCTTCTTGATGGTTAGTTTGGCAATGGCGCAAGCAGTGCATGATCTGATGTACTTCCAGACATCCCGTCGAAGGTTCGGCCAATAGAAATAATTTTGTAGTACTGCCACTATTTTCTCGACCCCAAAATGCCCAGCGAATCGACTGTAACGCGCTTCCCATATCATCTTGGCACGCTCTCTTGAAGGAACACAAATGTGTCCCATGTGACATAACAGTGCATCTTGGAGGTGAAATTTTGGAACTTGCATACCCCCGTATAGTGCCTCGTATGTGTGGCTGAATTCTGGATCGCTCTTGTAGAGAAGCAGCCAATCAGAAGTCTCGTGCCCACAAGAGTTGAGAACTATGGTTATGGCCATGATCGGTGGTCAGTTGAGGCAGTCGGAAACATTATTGGTGCTACCCTTCTTGTACTTGATGTTCAAATGAAATTGTTGAAGATATGTGGACCATTTCTGATGGCGATCATTTTGTAACTTCCCTTGTGTCTGTATGAACTGCAGGGGTCAGTGGTCTGTGTGGATGATTTTTTCCTTCCCCAAAATGTGATGCTTCCAATGTCAACACGTCTGCACAATGGAATACATTTCTTTGTCATAAGTGGGATACTTGCGAACTGTGTTAGACAATGTCTCACTGTGATATGCCATTGGATGCCCCTATTGAGTAAGAATTACCCAAATAACATAGTTAGAGGCATCTGTTTCGATCTCAAATGGTTGTTGCAAGTCTGGTAATGTGAGAACTGGGAAAAAAGAGAGGCAATGTTTCAATTCTATGAATGCCTTCTATTGAGATTCCGACCAAAATAATTTTTCTTTTGCTTCTCCCTTGGTGACTTGACTCAAGGGCCAAGTGATATGAGAGAATCCCAACACAAACCTACAGTAGAAATTAGCAAGACCCAGAAAGCTATGAAGCTCTGTTAGAGTGGTTGAGGCTGGCCAATCCTGAACAACTTGGATCTTGGCTGGATCCCCATGCACCCCCCTTTCATCAATAATATATCCCATATATTGAACCTGGGTCATGCCAAAAGTGAACTTCTCCAAATTGGCACACAACTTGTGTTGCCGTAGTGTTTGGAGGACTTCTCGGATGTGGTGGAGGTGCTCTTCCTAAGTCTGGCTAAAGTTCATAATGTCATCCAAGTACACCACTAAAAATGAGTTGGTGAATGGACACAAGATGTCATCCATCAACCTCATGAAGGTTGCGAGAGCATTCGTCAGCCTGAAAGGCATGATGAGTCATTTGAAAAGGCCCTCCTTGGCTTTGAAGTCAGTCTTCCACACATCAGAGGGTTCAATTGGTACCTGATGATACCTAGACTTCAAGTCGATCTTGCTGAAATAGTTTTCCCCTTTGAGTTGGTCCAGAAGGTCATTGATCCATGGGATTGGGTACCTATTCTAGACAGTGATCTTGTTCAACTCCCGATATTCAATACAGAGTCTCCAAGTCCCATCCTTCTTCTGTACCAACACGATCTGGCTCCCACAGGGCGATGAACTTGGCCAGATGTGACCTTTTTGCAGCAGCTCTTGAATCTGCCTCTTGATTTCATCATTCTCTAGAATAGAGAGCCTATAGATCGGTCCATTGGGTAGCAGCACTCCTGGGGTTAGGTCAATGGGGCGTTTGACCTGATAGTGTAGACACACCCCTGTGGGTGAGGTGAAGATGTCCCCGTACTCCTCCACAACCTTGTCCATTTGTTTTTGTCGTGTAGAGGAGCCATGTCTGGAGGTCGTGGCCACAATCTTCTTCTTTCCCTAGGGGCGGATCATCAGAAAAAAAAGATTTCTTGGTTTGGGAAATGAGCTTACTGCATTGTTTTGCAGTAACCAAAGAGATAGTGGGAGGCGGTGGTACCTTTGGTATCCTGTACAACTTATTTCCCAAAGTCACAATAACAGAGCGAGGTCAGGACTCATACATAGCATGTCACTTCCACAAGTATGGCTGGCCTAATAATACATTATAAACATCAATAGGAGCAATGTCACACAATACCTCATCCATGAAGGGCTTGATGCTATAGGGAAGGTGACACTGCTGGCTGACGCGGAGATTCCGTCCCTGGTGAAGCCACCCGTTGGTGTATGTGTGTGGGTGCACTGTGGTCAGCAAGCCCAACCGCTTCACGACATCTGCTGAAATGAGGTTCCTTTTTCTCCCATTTTTTACAATGAACCGTAGCGGGGAACCCTTTACCCACATCTGGAAGTGGAAGAGATGCTCTGCCTCCTTTGGATCTTCTGGTTCCTCCTTTTGGATCGTCGTAGTGGCAATAGTGGCGTTGGGCTCCGCATCAATAATATTCTTCCCTTTATCATTCCCCTTGTCAGGTTTTTATTCAAAGTCGGAGCATGCATTTGATTCAGAAGCCCTCATCTCGACCACCAGTGACTGCTTGGCCCGACACTCACTTGTGTTGTGAGTGGAGCTCTTATGGAACTCACACAACTTTCTCATGTCCTTCTTTGGCTTCACGGTGTTTTTCTTTGCTTGTGGCTTTGGCAGGTTGTCTTGGACCACCATGCCTTGGATTTTTCCTTTGGTTTGCGGTTTGGGGGCACCTTTCCCTTGCTTTTGATTCATAGATCTAAAGTCTCGCTTCTTCTGTTTGAATTTCTGCTCAATCTTGGCAGCATACTGGTATGCCGTACCAAGTGAGGAGATGTCGAGGAACTCCATTTCCTCTTTAATGTATCTGTGTAGACAACCATGGTACTTTAGCACCAAATTTTTCTCTGAATATTTGATACCCAACTTTGTGCGCAGGGTATGGAACAGATTCATTAGCTCATGCACATCTTGATCCCTTTGTTGTCGCAGCGTGGTCCATTGTATGTACCTGTCCTCATAGTTCCCCACGTGATACTTACCCTCCATGTCATTTAACCTCCATGTCAGCTCCCCATTGCATCGCATCACCAATCGTATTCTTTATGAACTAAAATTTAAAGGTTGCAAAGTGCATAGATGCGATGCCACTTCATAACTAATTCTACAGAATTTCAGGTCTGGGTGAACGAGTTGTCACTATGTTTTGTGTGTATACAATTCAATTCGGGACTATGAGGTTTATAGACGATTTCATGAATAAATAGGCCAAGAGACTTGGAAATAATCAAAGGTTTTCCACCTCATTGCGCCACCGTCATCTTTAAATATGATGGCCTACGTTTCATTCTGACCCCCCTTTACCATCCTTACTTTATCCTTGTAGGGGGGTCTGAAACGAATGGTTTTGAAGAAAGGGACCCCCTTATGTGTCACTATCTCTTGAATTCACACCCCCCCCCCTTCTATTACCACATACTACTTTATAAGGGTCCGAAATAATACTTTTCTCCTACAAAACCGTTTTCCCCAAATGAAAAACCATTTTTAGCCATTTTTACCAGTCCATTTTCGAGGGAGATTCTAGGAATATGGGAACTAATTTTGAAAAAAAAAGAGAGGCTTTTATTTAGAATGGGCTGAAGAAAAAAAACCTCTCCCATATTTTTCACAGGTGTCTTCAGTTGGGATAATCGAAAGCCATCTCTCAGCCCTATTTTTCGGATTTTCATTTTTCTGTGTTGTTTATGGTATTGTGGCAACTGTTGTGCAGAGCTGGAGATGAATTTTGAAAATAAGAGAGAGGTTTTTGACCAGAACTGGGCAAAGAACAATAATATCTCTCATATTTTTCATAGGTGTCACTTTTGGGGAGAAAAAAATGTCTGAGTTGACCCCTATTTTCAGCAGTTTTGCCCATTTTTCACAGCATGACAAACATCCCAAGATTTTTCAGGAATTTGTTTTTTGATGATGGTTCTTAGATGTGAACAAGGATAATATATTTTGGTAAGCATTTTCCATCAAAATATTTCTAGACAGTATGACAGTAGGACAACAAAAAAATCGGTGCCGCACTGGAGTTAATGATCCAGCCAAGGCAGTGCAAGAAAGGTTGGGCCAGACATCAAGTTTGTCTCACTTTGTATTTTTGTAATTTTAAAAGCCCAATTTTGTTCACCTTATAATTCATGAAGGGTCATCAAAGTTAATACAACCAACGGTGGCTGACAAATTCACCTCATCATAGCCTTTCATGGCCATACTTGTCCATTTTCTGCTTAAATTGTAATCAATGAAAGTTTGTCAGGGTAGATTAGGGCAAACCGACTTAGTTGTTAGTTAAATACCACTAGAATTCTCATTATAAAAGGTTGGATATTTTAGCACATGTATTGTAAGAACTACTATTGGAAGCACTTTAATTTTTGGAGTTGGACATCAATAACCAAAGACCATTTATAAGATTCTTGAGTTGTTTCAAAATGGTGATGTGTTTCATCTTTGTTTAAATGTTTCCATTATTTTCTCTGCTATGTATCTGCTCATATAATTGTAAATCAGAAATTTTAGATTAAGATTCACTGTCGGAGCACCTTAATTCTATCTGCATTTACAATCTGAATTTTTTCTGCTGAAGTCTGATTAAATAATTCTTAATTTCTCTTTAGTCACTACGAAACCTTACTGTTTCTTTCACCTCATAATTCATACCTCTCTTAAATCCATTTAGCATAGTTAGCTTGCCCTGTGATTTGCTCTTGATTTTGATGTGCCATTCCAGCCTTTGACTTCATCGCCCAATGGAATAGCTTCTGTAGCCCTATCTGTCAAACCACACAATCAATCAAACAAACAACCCCCATCATTGTAACTAGCCTAATATCATTATGTATAACCAACAAGTTAAATCGATTTAAATCATAAAACAGAGAGAGCCCTCTCTAAGTCGAGGAAGGCTAGGTCCTGGACTCCAAAGCGGTTTGATGTTGTGCTTTATAGTTTAGTTTTGCCAATCTTCTAAATTATATAGTGCAAACAGGCTCGAAAAAGAAATTTTAAACAAAGGGAGACTTTGTGTTGGGTACAACACTATTTTTCCTTTATCTATTATTTTTATATGACATGTGGCACACTTTGGCCGAATGCTCATGTTTTAAACTATTTTAGACAATTCAATATTTTACATTGTTATGTATAAGTTTTGGGGAACTCGACTTGTGCCGACCTATATCTTATGTGTCTTGTGTATCTTGTGGTTCTTGCAAACTCTCAGTTAATTCTCTACTGTTTATATGAACTAGACATACATGTGAAATATTTCCTATGTAAGCTATGTTTCTTAGTTGTTTTATGACCATGGCTAGATGTGATCCTTGTCTTGGTAAGTTCTTAAGTGGGAAAATTTCAGCTTGGGCATGACTAGCATAATATGAGGTATAGGAGGTTCTTAGGTGAACAAGGCACAATCTACTTGAGTAGGTGCAATTGATCAAGTTGTTACCGCTGAAGCAGACCAATGTCACATGAAATGGAGTGGATAAGGACTTGCTTGGGTTCCCAAGTCATGAAAAAATGTAAGGATATTTGTGAGGGCATGAGTGCCAAGGCATGCTAGTGAATGCTAAAATGTGCCAGATAGTTCGAAGGCATGTAAAATATGCTAATATGTGTCAAGTGATAAGTTATGCCAATATATGGAATGGTGTGACAATACATGCCAGGGACTATCAAGGAAACAAAAAGGAGAAACAAGTTAAAATACAAGGAAATGAACACATCATAGGGTTAATAAGTCATCAATTTACATTTTCCAAGAGGGGCATGCTATGCACACCAACACTAGGTGGAAATGAGTTTCAAGTGCCAAGTGTTAGTGAATTCTAAGTGCCAAATAATCCTCTGTTACTTCTCTTCTACTTTCCAATAACTGATCTCAAATAACTTTAATATTAAACCATGCAAAAGAATATTGAGGCATCTTAATGAATGCTATACATGATAATGATCATGGCCTCTTTAGGACTACATGTCTCTTCACTCCCTTATCAAATGAGCTCCTTCTCACTTGATGTTATTTCCTTCATCCTAAGGACTCCTTAAATAGTTTTTCCTAGACCTCTTAGGAACCCTCTAGAACTTACATGTTTTATCCACTTAGACCTTAGGAAATATTAATTTTCCTTTTTAATTTTCTTTTAGATTTTAAACCTTGTCTTGGGTCCAAAATCCCTTTTCTTTGCTTCTATTCCCACAAAGCCTTTTGTGACCAAACTCACACAAAGCCATCTCAATAGGCTTGTGGAGTACCTCCCAAGCTACACAATTCAACAATATAGTCTAGTTGTAGTAACTATAATTCGGTCAAGCTCTTGTAGTCAAGCGAGGGCTTGGTTGGGTTCCCAAGTCAAAAATTAAGTAAGGGTAGTTGTGAGGGCATGATAGCTAGGGAGGGTCAAGGAATGGAAAGGAATGAAAAGGCATGATAAAATGTGTTGGACAATGTCAATGCATGCTGAACTAGAGTATTAGGGAGTTTTGGGACATATCAAGGGATAACTAGGTCAAAATGCATGGAAAGAAACAAATAAGAGTGTGTGCAAGGGAGTGTTAGCAAATTCAAATGTGCTAAGGATGAAGTGTGATAGGAGAAGTTTAGAATAGGATTTATAAAAGGCAAGCCTACGGTTGTTATCGGGGGCTCGACGTAGCAATTTTAGACAAAGGGAGATCACTTTGTGCTAGGCACAACATTGTTTTTCCTTTAGTTATTTTTTTTATATGAGATGTGGCACACTTTGGCTACATTCTCATGTTTTAAACTATTATAGATAATTGTGTATTGTACATTGTTGTGTATACGTTTTGGGGCACAAAGGTTGTGTCATCTTATATCTTCTGTGCCTTGTGAATCTCGTGGTTCTTGAAAACTCTTAGTTAATGTTCTATTGTTTATATTAATTGAACATACATGTTAAATATTTCCTGTGTAAGATATGTTGCTTAGTTATTTTATGGCCATGGCTAGATCATGTGATCCTTGTCTTGGTAAATAGTTAAGTGGGACAAGTTGAGATTGGACATGAGTGGCATAAGATGAGTTATAGGTAGTTCTTAGGTGAACAAGGCACAATCTACTTGTAGTAGGTGCAATTGGTCAAGTTGTTGGGGTTGAAGAAGGCCAATTTTTTCACATGAACTACAATAGCCAAGGACTTGATTGGGTTCCCAAGTTGTGAAAAAATGTAAAGTCTAGTTGTGAGGACATGAGTGCCAAGACGTTCTAGGGAATGCTAAGATGGGCTTGATAACGCGAAGGCATTTCAAACATGATAATATGTGCTAAGTGATAAGGCATGCCAAGATGTGCAAGGGTGTATCAATGTGTGCCAGGGACTATCAAGGCAACAAAAGGGAGAAACAAGTTAAACTACAAGGAAATAAAGACATAAGAGGGTTAATTAGTCATCAATTTACCTTTTCTAAGAGGGGCATGCTAGGCACATCAACACTAGGCGCCAATAGGTGCCAAGTCTTCCTTTGCTGATTCTCATCTACTTTCCAAAAATTGATCTAAAATAAATTTAATATTAAGCCATGCCAAATCATACCAAGGCATCTCAACATGTTCCATACATGCTAATACTTTCCAAGCACCAACACATGCCAAGCGCCAATATGTGTCAGTGACTGTTATGCATGCTATGAAGTGGAATGGCATGTTGAAGACTGCTAAGGTCTGCTAGAGAGTGCTAAATCATGTTTATGAGTTTTAGGGAGTAATAGGACAAAAAATTAAGGGAGCACTAGGTCAAAATTCATGGAAGTTAATGAATATGAGGAACATGTGCCAGGGACTAGTGTTAATGAGTGATAGCTATCATGCCTGCAAGGAGGGAGTGACAAGGTATGCTAAGCATTGGTAAGGCATGCTAGGGAATATCAAGGCATGTAAATAAGTTCCAAATTGTTCTAGGGAGTTCCAGGGTGTGCTAATTATATGTTCCAAATAGTGCCAAGATATGCCAATACATGCCAGGTGCTAAGGATGTGCAGGGTGCCAGGGTATGTCAATATGTGTCAAGAAGTGTCAAGGCAACAAAAGGAAGAACCAAGCTAAAATGTAAGGAAATGGACACATAAGAGGGTTAATAAGTTAGGAATTTATCTTTTTCAAAAGGGGCATGCTAGTCACACTAATAATAGGTCCCAATACATGCCAACTGGTATTGTGTGCCAAGTGCTAATGTATGTCAATGCATTCAACCAAGGTGTTATAGGGCATGCTAGGGACTACATGCATGCTAACACATGCTAGGAGAGTTCCATGTTGTGCTAGTGCATGCCACCATGTGCTTGGGCATCAGTGTCATGACAGGAGTTTCTAGGTACAAATATGTTCCAAGACATGCGAGGTGCTAAGAAATGTTAGTGTGTGACAAAGCATTAATTTAAGGTGTGCCTGAATTGTTGAGGAATGTTAGGACTTTCTCATTAATAGAATTATGAGAGCTTGATTATGTATTAAATAACATATTTCCTATACACACTAGTGGAACTTTATCTAAAGGGAATTTGATAGATAATAAACTTAATAGATAAGAATCATGTGTTGACTCATAGGAAAACTCTATTCGACTAGTGATTACTTGAGGGAAATGATACACACTAATTACTTCTTAAAAAATTGACTGATTATAACCACTATGGCCTTGGAAATATTATAAAAAATACTTCACAATAATGGCCTTAAATCTTTATCTTTTGAAAAAGAAAATATTAACAAGCATATAGCGTCATCAAAAACTCATTGGAATGATCAATAGTGACGAACATTTTTTGACCGTCACCAAAAGTAACAAAAAGAGCATTGGTGAGGGTCATTAAAAGTTCGTCACTAGAAGTGTCGCCAAAGAGATAATTAGTGATGGGCCTTTAATGAACCTCACCAAAAGTGTCATTGAAAATGGCTTTGGTGACGAACCTTAAAGGACCATCACTATATGCACTTACAGTGATGCTTTTTTAAGGACCATCACCATATGTGACATTGGTGATGGACCTTAAAGGCCTGTCACAAGCATGACCCTCACCAATGTCCTTTTTTATTGTAGTGGGTGATGTATAAATGTTGTATATGTAGTATTTTATGCATATGAATTTATGTGTCTATTGTATATAAGTTATTGTGTGTATATTGCATATGCAGAGCTAGGTATAGATGGTGCTATGTACATGTTGGATATGCAGTGTTGTGTACATATCGTATTGTGTGCATGTTGGATATGCAATGTTGTGTGCATATGGTGTTGTGCGCATATTGGATATGTGGTGTTGTGTATGTATGGTGCTATGTACATATTGTATTTGCAATGCTATGTAAATATGGTGTTGTATGTGTGTTGTACATTTTGTGCTATGCACATATGGTTTTGTGTGTATGTGGTGTCGTGTACATGTTTTACATGTGGTGTCATGTACATGTTGTACATGTGGTTTCGTCTGGAGGTGGTGTCGTGTACATGTCATGCATGTGGCGCTATGTACATGCGGTGTTGTGTAAATGTGGTATCATGTACACATTGTACAGGTGGTTCGGTGTACATTTGTCATGTGTATACATTGTGCACATGGTGTCATGTACATGTGATGTTGTGCACACATTGTGAAGGTAGTGTTCTGTATAGGTGGTATTGTGTACATGTTGTGCATATGGTACTGGTGTACATGTGGTATCGTATGCATGTCGTACATGATGTGTTGAGGGCATGCAGTACTATGTATGTGCATGGTGTAGTCGTGGTATCATGACATGTATATTTGTTGTGTGGTACTCTATATATGTATATGTATTTTGTTGTGTTGTACACCAGATGTAGGTGTATGTGTTGTGTCATATTGTACATCGAGTGTAGGTGTATGTGTTTTATGCCGATGTAGGCATATGCATTGTGTTATATTGTACTTCAGGTGTAGGTGTATGTGTTATATGTTGGTGTATACGTATGTATTGTGTTGTATTATACACCTGGTGTAGGTGCATGTGTCATATGTCAGTGTGGGTATATGTATTGTGTGGTGTTGTACACCTTGTGTGGATGTATGTGTTGTACACTATGTGTATGTGCACGTAGTTGAAGAGAAGGCACTAGTGTTTTTAGGGTGTTGCAACCGATCCAGTTTGTGTACAAAAGAAAAAGGCACAAGTAAGGACCGATGAAGGATGAGTATCGGTATTTTATTTTAGTTTTATCATGCATGTGATCTATGATTCTGACTTATGATGGTTACGTGTGATTTATGATTATGGGTTATGATGATTGCATGCAATTCATGATTTTGACCGATGATGGTTGTGTTTTTAGCTAGCCAGATGTGATATGTTTATTCATAATGATTTGGTCAAAGATCTGTCTAACTTATTGTGACAAGAAGTAAACATAATTGCAAGTGTACCTTATTGACAAGCTACCAATGAAGTATGATTTGAGTTTGTTTCAATTTGTTTTGACTTTAATAGGATTATGTGCTAGGTACAGGAAAGCATGGAAATTCCAAATTTGGTGGTTGAAACTGATTGCAAGCATTAGAAACAAAATATAATAACTGAAACATGCAACACTATGCTGGTAAAGTACTTCAAGAGCAGGGCCATTGTGGGGCACTGGTACCTAATAGTGTTCATTAATTTCCATGAGCATGCTATGACTAGTATGATGATTTTTAGGCAGGTATATGCCTTGGTTTTTGTATATTTCGATGCGAGGAATAATTTCCAAGGGACAGATTGCCCAGGATAGGGGATGACGGGTAACTTGGAAGATGAGTGACTGCACGGAAGGGGATGACCAAATTTCTTGAGGGACTGTGAAGCAGAGAAGGGACGACCGAGGAATGGATTTGTTTTTGTCATTAACATTTCTAGATGGAATCAAATTCACATCGGGGAGTGTGCCATGGAACAATGAGTCGGTAATTGTTCACTGAGAGGAAAAGTGGTGCAGGATTATAACATTGGACATTGGATGAATCTTTGACTTTGAAAGTGGATTTTGGACTTCCTGGGAAGGAGGTGAATCCTAGTACTACTTTTAGGGTGGAGGTGTGAGCCTATGGATTCTCTTGTTGTTGATACATGAATCATATCCTTTTATTTGCTGGTTGATAAAATGTTCATATGTTTATATGTGTATACTATTGTAAATACAATATCAAGATGGATTTATAAATCTCCATAGACAGTATGATTGTATATATGGTTGTTATTGTAAATAATGTAACGAGTTATGTTATAGAGCTCTAGTAAATGGTATGCTTGTCATGTTTCAACAGTGGTTATTGTAAATACTGTAATAAGCTGTGTTATAAAGCTCCATAGGAATTATGCTTTATTTTTAGCGGCTTGCTGGTTTGTAGGTGTCATTGAACACCAAGGATGGTGTTCCCCCAAGGGGGAGGGTTTTGTAACAACCCTAGTTAAAAATCCATGTAAAAATATAAGACCACGATTGATGGGACACTTATTCCAAGTTGAATGGTGTGAAAAAACATAGAGGGTGTTCATTTTGGTTATTATGGCTAAAGGAAATTGGAAAAGGCAATGACAAAGGCTTTGGAAAGGCATGAAGTATTGACATTTTATTTATGAAAATAAAGGAAAATAAGAGAAAAGGAAGGTGGAAGGTCACAGGTTGCATGTGAGGAGGAAATTTGAGGAAAATAATCGAAAACGAAGAAAATAGAGGCCTCATTGATAAAACGGATTCTGAGGATCAATTGGAAATATTTTTCTCACACTTATGACTCAAATTCTATTCTCTATCTCTCTCTCTCTCACTCTTGGACACTTAGAGTTTCTTGGAGCACTTTGGAATTGGAACAAGAAAGGAAAAGAAGACAAGAGAAAGGAAGGAAAAAGCAAGGAAGAGCATGATCAAGCAACTACACCAGGATTCTTTGCAGGTATTGTTTTGCATGTGTGATTGCCTTACTACATTTGGCATGCATGGTATTGCATGTGGTTCTTTCGTATAATGGCATGGGTTTTTCCAGGTGTGATAGTGTTTTCAACCTAGCCTTTCTATTTCTAGATAACCTTGATGAGATAGGTTCTCATATTTTGGCTGAGTTGGATAACCAGATGGATTCGAAGCTAAGTGAGGTGGATCTACGAAATGAAAAACACACATGGCCTAGTTGTCCCTAAACCATACTGTGTATCACAGTAAATTCACTGGCCTAGTAATCCCTGGCCTATATGGTGGGTTGCGGTAAAGCCATGATTATGTGTTTCAGTGGGCCTAGGAATCCTTGTAGGTGAATGGCGGGATATATGGCAAAGCCATGATTATGTGCTTCGGTGGGCCTATGAATCCTTGCCGGTGAATGACAAGATATACGACAAAGCCAAGATGTGTATTGATCTTCGTTGAACCTAGTAGTCCCGAGATGGGATGTATGGTAAAGCCTGGAGAGTGGGTCTCGGTGCAGGGCCTAGTGATCCTTGGATTAGAATGTGAATTAAGGCAAATCCTGAGAGGCTAGGAGGTAGTAAAGTTCCTCACGGTGTAGGTAGAGAACTCCGATAACATCCATGCTTGTTTGGTTATTTTTGGTTAGTAATGAGTCCCACATTCATGCTTGGAATACAGCATGGGGGTGATTGGATGAAGAGAGATTCAACCAATCTATGGTTGGGTGGAATGTGGTAGTCCCATCCCTGGTTGGTTTCTACATTCATTAATGAGAAATTCATTCCCTTGGATTTTTATGTGTAAATGTACTAGTTTATATGTGGAATATATGGCTGATGTATTCATGGTATTTCTATTGTTATTTTGTTGCTTATGAGCATGTATTCTGACAATGAAGATGTATGGATCTCCTCATGTTTTTATTTGTAAATGAATAAAAAATGTATCTATTACCTAATAGATGATACTGCAGCTAATGATGTAAGGGAACAATGCTTCTTAGTGATTCTCAAATAAGTATGAGATCCATGTGTTCAGATCTATTGTTTGCACCTGTAGATTACATATTTGTGATATGTTTGACAAAATTCCTGTCATGGCTAGTAGAGGTCCTGTCTAGGTATTTTCATGGTTTTTACAAATACATTATTGTTTCGCTTTGTTATTTCATTTTCGGGCCATGACTCTGGGCTTGAAAAAGTGCCTTAAATCTCGTGGACGCAGGCACAGGTCTCAGTAATTTAGTCCCTCTATGTAGGCATGTAGGCTTTTGCGTGCATCCAGAGCCTCCCAGACACACTCGTGCCCATACTATGGGTGCGTCTGGGGGTTAAGTGGGGTAAAAGCTTAGTGGGACGCTGTTGTGGTAAAACACAAACCCCCCATTTTTGAATTATGCACTTCAATAATGGGGACCCTTTCTACAAAATTTTGGCTAAACACCTTTTAGGATTTTGATTAAGTTAATTATTTTGTAATTTTTCATTTTTATCAGATTTCTATTTGGATTGTTTCATTGAATCTGGTTTTTCATAAGATTTCTGATAATATTTGTTTCACTTCATTTGGTCAACCTGTTTATAAATGACACTCCTTTGAAGTTTTGATTAGTTTCTCGCATGGGTTAAAAACATGTATAAAGTGTATGATATTTCAATTTTCACAATTAAAATAGTCTTCATTATAAATATTATTTTTTAGTTAATTTTTTACTAATTTTTCATCTTTCACGAATGATCCTACAAAATAACTCAGCCAAATTATAGAGCATTTAAAAAATATGCTTTTCGATATTTTGGTAATTTATTATAATTTCCTTTATTTAAAACAAAATACCAAAATCAAAATTTTCATAATGGCAAAGTGGCTATACTTTAGAATTGAAAAATATCATTAAAAATGTTCCACAATTTGTTTTAATTTTTTAAATTAACTAAATTTAAAAAATTATGGACCCCAATTAAAAAGTATAAAAAATATAAAAAAACATCCACGACGATTGCATAATCGCAAACATTCACAATCGATATGTTTCAAAAAATTTCGAAAACAATTTTTCATGCGATGTGCGATTTTAATTTATGCGATGGGTCTTTAAGTTTATGCAAAGTTTTTGGTTCACCTTATAACTCCTGCTCACCTCACGCTCACCTCACTCACCCTCCACTTCACTCCCTCACATCATCACTCCCTCACCTAACTCTTCCCTCCATTAACACTCCTTATCCTCTCCACTCCACTCCTCCTCTCTCTCTCACGTGATATACATTATATCATAAATTTTGAATTTGAATTAAAACATTATATAATATTATAATTAACATTATATTTTAATTACAATATTTTAATTATAATTTTAATATAATTTAAATTATAATATTAATATAATATTTTAATATACTAATTAATCAGTAAATCATTTTTTTAATTAGTTTAATTTTATTTTCAATTAGTCTTTATTAATTAAAATTAATAATGTAATTATAATTAATTAATAGATAACTATAACTTAATTTAGAATTAGATTATAAATAAATTAGATTAATAATATAATTGAAATTAATTAGTATTAATTAATTAAATATTGTAATCTAATTCAGGATTATAATTTAATTAAAAATTTCTGATTTTTAGCCCAAGCAACAAAAATTCCAGAATTTTGTCAATTTTAATATACAAACTTTGGAAGTTCATAAATGAAGTTTTACTTGGCCAAATGAGGCCTAGGACAACTCATTAGATAGATAAAATCATGGAGAACATTTTTGAAGTTGTATCATTTCCATATTTGATCATTTATTGGATCTAAAATTCAGCAGAAAATCATGCTCCGAATTTTTAACAAAATAAATTTTCTGAGTTTTATTTTCTACATTTTAATTTGCCCACAACTTCTTCTAAATGCAGATCCATTCGTCAATGATATCCTTGGGCCAATTATATCATCACAAGCATCAATAAAAAGCTTATATTAATTTTCAATTATTTATTTAATTAAGTTTTAATTGGATTTATTTTCTAGATTTGATATTTTGATTTTATTTTTTGCATTTTATTTTATTTTTTGATTTGTTTTTGCAGGAAAACAATTGAAGAGATGAGAAGAATAATAGCTCAATCAATGAGAACGCTCAACAATTGAATAATATTTTTTAGCCAATGAAGATTGATTGAGAAAAACCACTCTTCAAACAAACTTTCATATGAAGAAATTCTTTTGTAAATATTATAAATATCAGATTGCAAAATGTATTAGGGGTTTCTCTCCTCTGCAATTCTAGAATTCTTGATGGCACTATTGTCTAGAGGATTTAGAGGTGTAGGGTGAGAGGAGAGGAATCTCAGATCTGGAGATTATTGAGGTTTTTCTTTTAAATTATGAGTTATGTATAATGAACAAAGTCTTGCATTACTGTAGCTCTGATTTTGAAAGCAGAAGTTCAGGCATTGTAAAAGACTGTGTTGACGGGAAAGTTTGTCCGGCCAACAATAGGGGATCTCCCCGGTAAAAATTCCCAAATAGACTCTAAACCATTTGGAGTGGGGATCCCATCCGGAGTGTGGGTCCGGCTACCACTTAAACCTCCTTTCCTTAGGTCTCAAAAGAACTCAATGAACCCGCGGACACACACTTATTTAAACGACACAAGATACATGATTGATGAGTTTAAACACGTAAATAACACTATGCATAGCGAGGTGAATAATAAGACATGAAGCCAAAATAAATATTGTCAACAACATATCATAAGGGTCATGATTTCACGTTGTTCTAGCCACAGAAGAAACAATTCTTTATGGTAAGAACAACTTTCACTTCCTCAAATGTTTACGATGAAAATACAAATGTCAGTAAACAAAGTTATTAACATTCATTGGGGAAGCATAGATAAACTTAACATCACTAACACAAGTACAGAGAAATATCATGCATGAATGATGCCATCAAAAGTGCAGCTTCATTATCAAAAGATGTTTGAAACTGTACATAGTGTTCGCACATCAAAACACATCAGATCCAAAAGGAGTTTGACAAGTATCTGTATTCATATGAAAAAGAGTGTTATCCTTCTATACAATGCTCTCTAACTCTTTGAGTCCCAAAAAAAATATCTTTTACATTCTTCCCAAAGGGAGTTTTATAGACCAAAATTTTCCCTTTGGGCTTCTTGACTTTTCGGCTCCCCAACTATTGAGCTGCCCTGCGATCTGAAAGAGAGCTGCGACCTGCGACCCAACTGCGAAGTGCGACCTGCGACCTATTTCCAAATGCGACTTGAAACCCATTGCCAAGTGCGACCTGTGACCTACTGCTATCTGATCATGAGGAGGTGCGCGCGATCGTGAGGTCAGGAGCATCAACTTGTTGTTCTCTGAGGAAGTTCTGCCATGCACGATAATCCGTCGCTATAGGGGAAATCAAGGGAACTTCTTCTCTCAACCGATGCAGACACTCCAAAGCATTAGGAATTAAATTTTATCTTTTCTACATAACCAGGTTGGATAGGGAGGCTAGTTTGGTGTAGATCCAGACTGGTGTGACAATGAACTTCCTCAAGTGTCTTGTGATGTTGCAAGATCGGAAGTGGCAGCGGCTTGTTTGATGGGTTGCAAAAATGTCTGGATCTCCTGATCCACCTGTTCCCATGTCTTCTCCTCGCCCAATGCACCTAGCGATGGAATGTGATGTAGAATGTGCATTGAATCGATGCCGCTGATCAGATGCTCGTATGCGGCCATCACCTTGTCTAAGTCCTTAGACAACTTATCTTTATACTACATTTTAATTCGGATTTGGACCTTGGCATCTTGTGTGTGGATCCAGTCTTTCTTTGGCAGGTTTTCGGGAGCCTGGGGGTACCGGCCTGTCCATTCTATCATTATATCCAAAGTGGCTGAGGCCTCCTTCAGCTGCTCGCTCCTCTGTTTGGTTTTTTCTTGGGCTCTTACCAAGGGGGCAACTATTTGTTTTATAGTGAACATTTCTCCATTAAATTGTCTCATGGTGGCCTCTAATACATCCAGCTCTTTTCGGACGGTGAGTGGCACTTTATTGATAGGGGAAGTTTTGTCTTGGAGCTACTAAATCTCGTCCCTCAATGCTACCCTATCCTGCTCTGCCCTTGCCTCCCTCTGCTCTACTTCTTGTAACTTATTTTGTAGAGTGAGGATCTCTCTGCTCATTCTGTTCAAATTCTCCTCCGTGGCCATGGCAAAAGTTGTGCCGATCGATGCTATCATTACTGGGTTAGTACTAGTGTCTAGGACTATATCTTTCTTCGTTGCGACTGTAGATGAGGCAGAAGGGTTTCATGTCAGGCATCTCCTTTTCTTCTATCGGATATTGAAGGAGAACTGATCATATGTGAGCTTGGTAAGATTGAATACTTCCTCTTCTTTCCCTTCATAGGAACTCACAACGGAGAGTGTAGCGTGTGTACTGACTACAGGTACCTCGAGGGGTGGTAGCTCTGTTTGTGATCCTGGGTCTTGGGGAGATGCCTCAATGTTCTCTAGTATTCTATCCTCCTCCTTTTTTATTCTCTTTTCTTCTTCCTCTTTTTACAGACGCTCTACTTCTGCTTTTTCATGTTCTATTTTCCACCTGTGTTCTGCTTTTGCCGCTACTTCCTGTTCGAATTTCCTTTTATGTTCGGCTGCTGCCGCTGCTGCCTGTTCTGCTTTTTTTTTGCATTCAGCCTCCGCTACCGCTTCTTTTTCTGCTTTCTTTTGGCGTTTGGCCTCCACTTGATCTAACTCTCTCTTGAGTTGTCGTTTCGCGTCAGCATTTGCCTCTTGTTCCTCCTTTTTTCTCTTGGCCTCTTTTTCCTGCTTCTTCTTTTGCTTTGACCTCAAGCTCCTTTTGCACTTTTCTTCATCTTCTTTCATCTTCTTCTCCATTTCTTGCTGGGCTTTGGCTTCTAGTTCTTTCTGCTGGGTAACAGTGTTGTGCCCTGTACTAGTTCGAGGGTTCTTAGCCTGAGAAGAAGAAGTGCCTCCTAATTCACGGCTTCTGTCCTCCAATGTTTGGTCATTTGGGTCGTCTTGATTAGACCACACTCCCGGAGCGAGTTTCCTATCTGCATTATACCAATTTCCTTTTTCATCTTTTCCTGGGCATTCCGTGTGCTAGTAGTTCCACTTGAACTTAGCCCGCTTACAATGATTAGGGAATATCCTCTCTGGGTCATATGTCCGGTGGTCCAATGACCCAAGGCGATAACTTTTCATCTCTTCTGCTTCTGCCTCTACCTCTCTCAAAATATTTGACCATGTATGTACCGATAGTGAGGGGTAGCGTAGGCCACGACTTCTTCTTTCCCTTAGTCAGGACCTTAGAGAAACTGGAAGTCATTAGGAAACAGACTTCTTGAATGAGAATTTTATCTGTAACATATCGGGGCATAGCATGGGGAGCCTTGTACAAACCAAAGAATCGAATGAATGTGTATTCGGCAAGTGGGAACCAATGCGCCACCTTTCCTAACGCCTCCTTGGCTCGCCAAGACATGCAAGGTGCGTCCTGGCCGAATAACTTTCGGTAGAGAGTTGGGATGAAAACTTGAGAGATCGGCTCTATGTCCTACTTGTATCTGGAATCCCAAAATAACTTTGTCTCTAGGTGGATTGGGCATGCTTGCTTTGGATCCCAATTGTGCACCCATTCCTCAAAGTGGCACCTCGAACAAAAAACATCCAATAAGTAAGAGGCCATGTAGAATTCAGAAGGATATCCATCATACGGTACCAATGCCGAGGATATGTTTGTCTGAAGAGAGGCCACCATTATGCTGGCCCAGTTGAAACAGGTGCCATGCACCGTGATGCCTGTATAATCTGCAAAGCATAGTGGCTACTAGTTTATACACCTTCCTAAGACCTGCCACTGGATATTCTTGATCCTTCTTGGCCTTGAATTTTTCGGGCTCCTCCCACCACCTTTTTAGAGTGTCTATTATGGGGACTGTGTGGGCGATGGCCTAATATTCTATGAAGTCTTCCTCTCATTCAGGCAATGCATAGTAAACGTGAGCATCCGAGCCTTTGAGAGTCGCGAAAGCTTTGCCTTCACAGTCCCTGATTACCCACTTTTTGTGGTTAGTGTTTTGTATAATCCATTCAATGACCTCCGCACATGGGAATACAGCAGGATGGGCACCTACACGATGTAGCCTAGACCTTTTAACTTGTATGTATGCTTGTCGATCAGGGAGGTCCTCTGGGAATTTCGGCTTAGTGAATTCCTGGTACACTTGATACCAACGCATGCTGTCCCTTTTGGCAAATGTGCACAAAGTGTCCCTATAGATCGGGGGCGGGGACATCGGTATATCCATCTCTATGTCTTCTGCTTCCGAGCTCTTTTTATTTTTGCGGGCCACTGGAGGTCCCATGTCACTTGAATCTGAGGAAACAGGGACACACTCTAAGTTTTCTTTGAATTCACCTGTCATGTTCATGAAATAGTCCCAAGATAAGAAAGATGCCATGATAATACAAGCCTAGGCACAGTTATTAGTTTTTACAACTGGGGACATAGGACGACTGAATTAGCGACCTGTGACTGGGTCACAGGGTCGCAAAGGTCGCGATGTTGAAACTCTCAAATGGTTTGCGACTTTGTGACCTAGCGACCTTGCGACTAGGTTGCGAGGTCGCTGGGTCGCAAATTTTAGGAAGACCGATGGAAGTGCGACCTTGCGACCTTGCGACCAGGTCGCGGGGTCGCTGAGTCGCAAATGCTAGGAAAACCAATGGGAGTGTGACTCTGCGACGTGCGACCGAGTCGCAGGGTCGCTAGGTCATGAAGTTGCGTGAGAATAGAATGAAGGGCGATTTGCGACCTGACGAATCAGTGACTGGGGTCGCAGGGTCGCACGGGTCACAAGTCGCACTAGGGCTTGCTGGGGTTTTGGTGCGCGCCACGTAAAGTCTATTTCCCTTTGAATTGAAAATTACAAGGCTAAGTGTGCCAAGACAAAGCAAGGGGATAGATTTTGGAGTAGAAGACAGTCCATAAGGGTCTGGATGGGAAACAGGGACAAAGTTATACAAGATGGGTAAATGTCAGAGCAAAAGGGGAAGCCCTAAGTCTCAAATGAAAACAAGGGCCAAGAAAGAGGGCAATTTAAAGGCTAAGGTAGAAAAAATTAGGCAAGAAAATCATAAAAGGAAACAACAGGAGGAAAATGGAAACTTACCCAGGAAAATTGCGCTCCATTTGACCTGTCAGAAGCGTTTTCTTTCTATCCGCTAAACGTGCATAATGCGACCTAGCGACCCTTCTATTTATAAAAAGGTCGTGCGTGCGGGCCGTTAATGAGGTCGTGGGGTCGCATTATGCGGTGGTCTGAGGGAGTTGCGACCTCGCGACCTTGTGATCTTGCGACCTCGGGGTCGCAGGGTCGCAAGGTCGCGGGGTCGTGATTTTCCAAAAATTCAGAAATCTGCGACCTAGCGACTTAACTTTCCCAAACTCTAACTTAGCTTTATTTTATGCTCAAGGGGCTCCAAAAAATTTTAAAGTGTGGATTTTTTGGAGGGTGTTGTAGAGGCTAAAAAAAATGGAGATTCAATGGTCGGACCCAGAGCCTTTGTTGATGGTTTCCTTGGTGGGGGTAGGGGGGGGCCTTCACTAGCTGTTCTTTTCACCTTAAGGTCCCCACTACCTTGCCTTTGTCACTTTGCGAGGTTGCTTGGCCTGCTAGCCTATTGGGTGTTGGTTAACTGAGTTTCATTGCTTCAGGTTTCCAGACTGAAAGGGTTGGAGAACTTCAGGTGGCCACAGGGTCTGGTACGATTATTTTGTCCTCATCGTGTTGCTCCACTGCCTGCGAACCTCATGGTCCCGGTGGAGTCATTGCCTAGGAGTCATGAATGTTGCTCCGCTGCCAGCGAGCCTGGTCAGTACCCTGGTGGAGTCGTCACATCGCCTCTCTACGTAGGAAGCCTTTCTCAATCCTTTACCCTTTATTGGTGTGCTATTGCACTTATTTTGAATGTGCCTAGGGCACTTATTTAGGTGTGCTCGGGGCACTTATTTGAGAGGGGAAATTTTTGCCTGGGCGGATGAGGGATCCTGAATTATTTTATTTGCAAGAGAGGTTGCTCCTAGTCTAATATGGGGACTTTGGTTTTTCCCGGATGTCCTGACGTCACCTGAAGTTAACTCTATTCCCTTTCGATCTAGTCGCCACTGTATCAAAATTTCTCACATACACCTTTTCAAACTTGCTAGGTGAGCTACCCATGCTTGGTGGCTTGAGCTAGGTCATGTAATACCTTTGGGTGTCAATTACAGGAAAGCTTTTGCCACCTTTGTGTCTTTCAGGAAAGGCTTCCCATCAGCATAGAACCTAGTGCAGTGTGCCAATTGTGTGGCTCTGACAAGGCCTTCCGTCCTTTTGAGTTTTAGTTTTTTTTTTTGTTTTGATAAAAGGAAGCCTACAAAACGAAATAAAATAGGAAACAAAGAAATATCGTATAGGGGTGGGACAACCCTCCAAGGGCTACTAAGTGAAGTAATGTTTGAGGTCATGCCCATTCACTGGGAGGACCTTGACTCTTCCCTCTAGAGTTTTCAATCTAAACATGTGGGAACCTAATTTCTCCTTAACCTAGAAAGGACCTGTCCACAAGGCTTGAAATTTGGAATGTTTTCCATTTTATTCGTGAGCTTTATCCCACTTAAGGACTAGGTCTCCTACTTCAAAATTTTACTCCCTGTGTAATTTTTATCAAACCATATCTTGATCCGAATTTGGTGGATGGCGAACTTTTCCCGGGTTTTTTTCCTCTCTTCCACTAGTTTCAGGAGTGTGTTGATCCGGGTCTGTAAGGTAGGGCATGGGGTGCCGTGGCTTTCTTGGGACAACTGAAGGGAAGGGAGAGATAAGTTGGGAGGAAGGACGACTTCTTTTCCATACACAATAAAATATGGGGAGGTACCGAGTGAGGATTTGGGTGTGACATGGTCAGCCCAAAGAGCATTTTGGAGGGCATTATTCCAGTTTCTCCGGTGGGACAAAAAATTCTTTTTGATGATGCAGATAAGATTTTTATTCGTTGACTCGGCTAACCCATTTCCTTGGGGGTAATAATTTGTAGAATTTTTAAGCACAATACCATTTTCCAAAGCAAAATCACACAATTTAAAAGATGAAAAATAAGTGGCATTGTCAAAAACCAAGGAAGTTGGAACACCAAACCTGGTAATGATAGAATGAGTGACAAATTCTATTACCTCTTGATTGTTGATTTGGCGTAATGGTACTGCTTCGACCCACCTGGTGAAATAATCGGTAGCAATGAGAATATACCAGTGTTGCTTGGAGGGGTGAGGTAGGATTTCACCAATCACGTCCAAACCCCACTGTTGAAAGGGTTCCTCTACTGCCACTGACTGTAGGGGAGCGGCTGGCTGCGCTTCCCGATTTGCGAACTTCTGGCATTGGGTACACTTCCGGACATACGCATGCGCATCTTTGAAAAGGGTTGGCCAATAGTATCTCACACGCATTATTTTTTGGGCAGTGGTATTGCCTGCAAAATTCCCTCCGGCTGGTCTGTCATGCATTTCGGTGAGGATGTTCTGTGCTTCATCATGTTCCAAGCAGCGTAATAGAAATCCATCGTGATGTTTCTTGAAAATCTTACCCTGGATTAACTGGTAAGATGCAGCCTTAAGCCTTATTGCACATTTTTGCCAGGTAGTCAAAACAGGGTCCAAGACGCCATGGGCCAAATAACCCAAAATGTCAGAGTACCAAGAAGGATTTCCCTGCTGAGGTGCGTGGTCACTTTGATACATGTTGATTTCCTGTTCCCAACACTCTTCTTCAACCCCATGTGAGCTTGCAGCCTCTGTAGCCATTTGGCAGAGTCCTTGTCCTTTGACAGTGTGTGCTGGTTTGAACTCTAGGTCATATTCTTGGAGACATGCCATCTAGTTCCCTAGTCTCTCACCCAGCTCCTGCTGCACGAACACTGAGCAGACAACTGGATGGGGAATGAAAACTGTAACCTGGTTTTTCAAGATGTATGGCCTGAAATGCTTGACTACTTTGTAGACTGCATAAGCCTGCTTATCGATCTCCGAGTAATTCAGTTCAGCTCCTTGCAAACCAGTACTCATGAAGGATATAGGCCATTTATCATTGTTGACGTCTTTCTACGTGAGGACAGCTGCAAGTGATGAATCCAAAGCAAAAGTATACAAGATGAAGATTCTGCTAAAATCTATACTTTGGAGAGGTGATGCTTCAGCTATAGCCTGCTTGATTTTGTTGAAAGCCTCCTTCTCTGGTAGATTCCATTTGAAAATCGCATTCTTCTTGATCATCCCCTGCAAAGGCCTGACTATTTGGGAAAAATCTAATATGAATTTTCATACAAAATTGATTTTCCCAAGGAAAGATTGCATGCCCTTTTTGCTGCTAGGTGGTGGGATTTGGGCGATAGCTTTTTCCTGCTCAGGATCTACAACAATGCCCTGCTTAGTTATAATGTGGCCTAGAAAATTCCATTTTGACACGGCAAAAACACTCTTTTTCGGGTTGAGTGAGATCTCGTACTTCTTGCATCTTTCGAAAATTTTCTTGAGGTGGCGTAAATGATCGCCCCGGTGTTTTGAAAATACGATGATGTCATCCAAATAGACCACCACACTCCATCCTATCAGACCACGGAAAGCTATATCCATGGCCCGTTGGAAAGTTTCCCCTACGTTTATTAATCCGAAGGGCATGTGCCTGAAAGCGAACGTTTCCCATTTGGTTTGGAAAGTAGTTTTCAATCTGTCTGGCTTAGCTACTAGCACTTGGTTGTAACCGGAGAACCCATCCAATAAGGAGAACATTTCGGATCCGGACACGACCTGCAATATTTGTTCCATAGGAGGCATCACGTAATTGTCTTTGTCTGAGGCCCGATTTAAATTTCGGAAGTCCACGTACAAACGGATCTTGCTAGAATTCTTCCATACCGGGACCAAATTTGACACCCAAGTGGAGTGCTGAACTTTGAAGATGATGCGTGCATCCAAAAGCTTCTTAAGTTCTTTCTGAATCATTGGTTCTAGTGTAGGATGCACTTTTCTGAGCTTTTGTTGGAAATGCTTCACTCCTTCATTCATAGGTATCACGTGCTGAATAATCCGCGTATCACACGTATGTAAATCATCATACATCTAAGCAAATATGTCTTGATACTTCTAGAATAGCTGGGTGAAAGCCTGCCTCTCCTGGTCTAAACAGTCTTTCCCAAGGTTGATGAACTTCGGATCCTCATCTGATCCTAAGTTCATCTGTCGATGTGCCAAGGTGGAACTTTTTATTTTGGTATCTGGGGGCCCGCAGAAACGTCTTTGTAGATCAAAGAGATTTTCAAGTGACACTATCCCCTTGGGCATGGGGTTTTCTTTGCGTTTATCATGCTCTTCCTGCAAAGCTTGATCGTGATCCGCTTCATCTATTACCACGACTTTGAACACTTCAGTGTTGAGCATGAATTCCAATATCTGTTGGTCATCATCAAAGACGCATAGATTAGTAATATTATTTGGCACAGAGGGTTTATAAATTACTTCAATAGAAAAGCCGTCCCTCAGAGGGGTAAATCTAGCAGCAGCACTAGCCAGAGTATCAGCTGCTGCATTATGCATTCTAAGGATAGATTTGATTCCAAACGCATCAAAAGAAGAAATAAGATGCCATACCTCTTGTTGATAATATTTTAAGTGCGGAGACAAAAAATGAATGGTATTGTGTACTTGTGGAGTGATGATCTCAGAGTCTCCGATGACCTGTAAGCATCTTACCTTTTAGTCCAGTGACTTCTTGAGTCCGAGGACTAACGCTTCATATTCAGCAGTATTGTTGGTGCACTAGAACTCTAGCCGACACGAAAGACAAAACTTGTTCTTCTGAGGGTCGAGTAAGATGCAGCCCGCGCCAGCTCCATTATGGGTCTTAGAACCGTCATAATACAGGGTCCATACGTCGTTTTCTGGCTCCTCCAAAGTTGTGGGTTGAGGAGGGATTTCGGCTTGGTGTAAGACGGGGGTGGCTTGGTCTTCTGTGACGAGTGTTAGTTCTGACTGGATCTCTGGGCCCACTGGGGACAAAGCAGGAAGGTAACATCCGAAAATGGCCTCCAAGAAAAACATGCCAAGCTCTTCCTAGGAAAATCTGACAGGTTCGTTAGTAGCATCCAAATCAGTCACAATATGTTTCATATAAGGTTTTCTTTTGACCCTGATTTGGTTGTTCCGGCCCTTGTAAGGAAGCCACAGGTGGGACCAGTCGGTGGAAAAATACCCTTGCAACTTGCTGGACCAATCTCTGCTAAGCAATAGGCCGTAGGCTTTTGTGATGTATACAACTACAATGTCTATACATTGGTGGACCCTAGAGTCGGACGAAAGGCGGATGATGACATTATTTAGCTCTCCTACAACCGAAACTTGCGATCTATCAAGCTGGATGATTCTCACGTCAGTTTTCTCTGGGCGGATGTTCAACTTGTTACAAACAGACAAGGGCATGATGTTTGTGGATGCGCCGGAGTCAACTAGACAATCATGGACGTTGAATTTGAAAATCTCAAATGATAAGAGGAAGGGAGGAGTGGATCCACTGGAATTTTCATTTATGGCATTTACAATAGTCTAGACACTCGGACTAGCTTGCACATATGTATTTCTCACAGGCTTAGTAGTTGAGGTATTGAAAAAGGCTTTGAGAATAAGTTCTCATTGATTGGTGATGCGGGCAAGCTCGTAGAGGGAGATGTTGGCTCTGGTTTTTTTCATGTCCTCAACAATGTTGTAACCGGAATCAAAATGAGGACTAGACTCAGTAGTGGCTTTGGGCGACCCCACCGGGAGCTTTCTCTTTTGGTTTAATCGAGTGTTTTTGGTCATGGGCTTCTCAGGAACAACTTGTTGATCATTCCAAGGGGGTAGAATTTTCCTTAAGAAAACCCTCTTCTTCTCTTCAAAGGACTGTTCGGGGACCAGTCCTTTGCTTCTAAGGATATAATTTCGAATGAGTTTGACCTTAGGATCATCTGCCATATTGACATCAGTGATGGTATGATTGTGTTTCCCCGCGGATTATGTCAAACGCAAGAATAGAGGATCCCGGTTCTTCATCAGGGGGAAAATATTCTTCATTGTCAGAAACATCATCCTCCCCTGCATCCCCTGGGGTTTGATCATCCAGAAGTTGATTTACTACTGCACTAATGCTGCCAATCCATTGTGGGCATGTTTTTTTCAGAGTAGGCAGCTTGGTGGAAAGAACGAAAGCTATCTTTTCTTATTTCTTCCACGTTGAGAACAATGTTTGGGTTAGACGGAGGTCGGCTAGTGTTGGGGTTACTCTTTCTAAAAGAGGGATTTTGCACCTTAGTGCCAGTAGTAGATTCTATGCCCTTTCTCTTCAGGTCAGAGACTTCATTTGTCAATAGCTTAAGGGTATTTTCTATACTCTCGAAGTCAAAAGCATTCTTATCCTTATCCGCGGTCTTGGGTGTGGAGGACTGACTTTTCTTCGCGTTGGGTTTGTGGTCATCTCTCCCTTCATGATCGATGGCTCCTATAGAAAGCATGTCCTTTTCTACAGCGAGGGCGGCTGCGTAATTTTCCGCAAGGGTGGCCCTAGCTTCACGTTTTACGAAGACGACAATATCCCTGGGGAGAGATTTTGTATAGTAGTCTATGGTAATGGAGTCATCCAACGCCAAGTTGGGGGGAAAAATTTACAGAATGTTAGCAAAACGCTGATTGAAATCCATGACCTTTTATCTCTTCTAGAATTTAATGGTACTTAACTCCGTAAGGAGCATGGAAGGGGTTTTTTCCTCTGAAAAGTTCTGCAAGAAAATGTGGCGGAATTGGTCCGAGGAGGTTATGGAGGCACTTGGAAGGGAGCGGTACTAGGTGGCCGCTTTGCTCTCAAGAGTGTGGAAAAAGGCGACAAGAAACGCCATCGGTTTGAACTCTCATGATCTGTAATGACAGATAGAAGTTGCTTATATGATCCTTGGCCAACGTACCCTTCTCAGGGTCGAACTTTGGGAGATGCTTCTCAGGGTGCCTGGGCATGTCATGGAGGGGGCCTAAAAGATCTAATGGGGACTGGGCCATCCAAGCAAGTGGTTGCACCCGCTTGACATGCTCGTGGTGCCTGATTTCAGATTCAGATTCACTCCCCGTGCCTTACACGGATTCTTCCCCCCCATGGCGAGAGTGCTCATCCTGATATCCTTCACGGTTGGCCATATTCCTGAGATATCCCCAATTGTAGATGGGTGGCCTATTCTGGTTTTGACGAGGGTGCATGGCATGGCGTCCTTGGCCAAGACCTCTATCTCCCCTACCTCTAACTCCCTGTCCTCCATTTCTTTGGCCTCTATTACCCTCGCCTTCATTTCTTCAGACTCTATTTCCTTCGCCTTCATTCCCTCGGCCTCTATTTCCCTCACCTCCTGCTGGCAGGGGGTGGACTTGATTGTTGTCATGTTGGGCTTGGTTGGGATAGTCAGGATGGGGTTCATTCACGTCGGGTTCCTCCTCTTCACCGACTTGGGGTTCGGGAATCGGTTCGTTATTCCAAACAGCGGTGGCGAGGTCTTCAATCATCAAATTTACCAACTGAGGTAGAGAATTCACAAGGGCACCGTTGCGAGTGATGTTAGCAGCAGGGGTCCTAGTATGGGTCAAGAAACCCATGATTGGGGTGGACTGAAAGTCCCTGATGAGATTGTGAGAAACTGGGTGCAGGGTTCTCAACTGCTCCCTAGTGACCTCATAATATGGAACCTCCTCCCCTTGAACATCTTCTAAAGGAGGAGGGATAGTATCATCGTTTATGACCTCCCCTTGAGGAGTTTGTAACGGAATATTGCTTGTGTGCTGGGAGGATGCTATTTAGGCCCTCCTTCTAGCTCCAATTCTGTTGATGGGAATTTTTGTCCGGCCAACAGTAGGGGATCTCCCCGGTAAAAAGTCCCAACTAGACTCTAAACCGTTTGGAGTAGGGATCCTGTCTGGGGTGTGGGTCCGGCTAACGCTTAAACCTCCTTTCCATGGTTCTCAAAAGAACTCAATGAACCTATGGACACACACTTATTCAAACGACACAAGATACATGATTGATGAGTTTAAAAACGTAAATAACACTATGCGTAGCAAGGCGAATAATAAGACATGAAGCCAAAATAAATACTGTCAACAACATATCGTAAGGGTCATGCTTGCACGTTTTTCTAGCCATAGAAGAAACAATTCTCTATGGTAAGAACAACTTTCACTTCCTCAAATGTTTACGATAAAAATACAAATGTAAACAAAGTTATTAACATTCATTGGAGAAGCATAGATAAAATTAACATCATTAACACAAGTACAGAGAAATATCATGCATGAATGATGCCATCAAAAGTGCAGCTTCATTAATCAAAAGATATTTGAAACTGTACAATTAATACTCATAGTGTTTGCACAAAAAAACACATCAAATCCAAAAGGAGTTTTACAAGTATCTGTATTCATATGCAAAAGAGTGTTATCCTTATATACAATTCTCTCCAACTCTTTGAGTCCCAAAAAAAAAGATCTTTTACATTCTTCTCGAAGGGAGTTTTATAGACCAAAATTTTCCCTTTGGGCTTCCTGACTTTTCGCATCCCCAACTTTTGAGCTGCCTTGCGATCTGAATGAGAGTTGCGACCTGTGACCTATTGCCAAATGCGACCTGCAACCCATTGCCAAGTGCGATCTGCAACCTACTGCTATCTGATCATGAGGAGGTGCACGCGATCGTGAGGTTAGGAGCATCAACTTGTTGTTCTCTGAGGAAGTTCTGCCATGCATGATAATCTGTCGCTATAGGGGAAATCAAGAGAAATTCTTCTCTGAACCGATGCAGACACTCCAAATCATTAGGAATTAAAGTTTCTATTTTCTGCGTAACTAGGTTGGATAGGGAGGCCAGTTTGGTGTAGATCCAGACTGGTGTGACAATGAACTTCCTCAAGTTGTCCTGTGATGCTGCAAGATCGGAAGTGGCAATGACTTGTTTGATGGGTTGCAAAAATGTCTGGATCTCCTGATCCACTTGTTCCCATGTCTTCTCCTTGCCCAATGCACCTAGTGATGGAATGTGATGTAGAATGTGCATTGAATCGATGTTGCTGATCAGATGCTCGTATGCAACCATCACCTTGTCTAAGTCCTTAGACAACTTATCTTTAGACTGCATTTTAATCCGGATCTGGACCTTGGCATCTTGTGTGTGGATCTAGTATTTCTTTGGTAGGTTTTTTGGAGCCTAGGGGTACCAACCTGTCCATTCTATCATTCTATCCAAATCCACTGAGGCCTCCTTCAGTTGCTCGATCCTCTGTTTAGTCTCTGCTTGGGCTCTTACCAAGGGGGAAAATGTTTGTTTTATAGTGAAAATTTCCCCATAAACCTGTCTCATGGTGGTCTCTAATACATCCAAAAATTTTCGGACGGTGAGCAACACTTCATTGATAGGGGTAGTTTTTTCTTGGAGCTGCTGAATCTCTTCCCTCAATTCTACCCTATCCTGCTCTGCCCTTGCCTCCCTCTGCTCTGCTTCTTGTAACTTATTTTTTAGAGAGAGGATCTCTCTGCTCATTCTGTTCACATTCTCCTCCATGGCCGCAGCAAAAGCTATCTTTACTGGGTTAGTCCTAGTGTCTAGGACTATATCTTTCTCCATTGCGACTATAGATGAGGCAGAAGGGTTTCGTGCTAGGCATATCCTTTTCTCCTATCGAATCTTGAAGGAGAACTGATCATATGTGAGCCTGGTAAGATTGAACACTTCCTCTTCTTGCCCTTCGTAGGAACTCACATCGGAGATTGTAGCGCGTGTACTGACTACAGGTACCTCGAGGGGTGGTAGCTCTATTTGTGATCCTGTGCCCTGGGGAGATGCCTCGATGTTCTCTAGTATTCTATCCTCCTCTTCTTTTCTTCTATTTTCTTCTTCCTCTTTCCGCAGACACTCTACTTTTTCTTTTTCATGTTCTATTTTCCGCCTGTGCTTTGCTTCTATCGCTGCTTCCTATTCAGCTTTCATTTTATGTTTGGCTGTTGCTGTTGTTGCTTGCTCTACTTTTCTTTTGCGTTCAGCCTCCGCTGCTGCTTCTTGTTCTGCTTTCTTCTGGCATTTGGCCTCCATTTGATCTAACTCTCTCTTGAGTTGCCATTTCTCCTCAGCCTCTACCTCCTGTTCCTCCTTTTTTCTCCTGGCCTCTTCTACCTGCTTCTTCTTTTGCTCTGACCTCAGGCTCCTTTTGTGCTTTTCTTCATCTTCTTTCATCTTCTTCTCCATTTCTTGCTAGGCTTTGGCTTCTAGTTATTTCTGCTGGGTAGTAGTGTTGTGCCCTGTACTAGTTCGAGGCTTCTTACCCTGAGAAGAAGAAGCGCCTCCTAATTCATGGCTTCTGTCCTCTAATGTTTGGTCATCTGGGTCTTCTTGGTTAGACCACGCCCCCAGAGCGAGTTGCCTATCTGCATTATACCAATTTATTTTTTCATGTTCGCCAGGGAATTTCGTGTGCTGGTAGTTCCACTTGAACTTAGCCCGCTTACAGTGATTAGGGAATATCCTCTCTGGGCCATATGTCTGGTGGTCCAATGACCTAAGGCGATAAATTTTCATTTCTTCCGCTTCTGCCTCTACCTCTCTGAAATCTTTGACCGTGTATGTACCGATAGTGAGGGGTAGCATAGGCCATGACTTCTTCTTTCCCTTAGTCAGGACCTTAGAGAAACCGAAAGTCATCTGGAAACAGACTTCTTGAATGAGCATTTTATCTGTAACATATCAGGGCATAGCATGGGGAGCCTTGTACGAACCAAAGACTCGAAT
Source organism: Pinus albicaulis (assembly GCA_034641835.2). NCBI lineage: Eukaryota > Viridiplantae > Streptophyta > Pinopsida > Pinales > Pinaceae > Pinus > Pinus albicaulis. Next base: position 943,849,982 of record CM076578.1, read on the forward strand.
GAATGTGTACTCGGTAAGTGGGAACCAATGCACCACCTTGCATAATGTCTCCTTGGCTCGCCAAGACATGCAAGGAGCATCCTGGCAGAACAAATTTTTGTAGAGAGCTGGGATGAAAACTTGAGAGATCGACTCTATGTCCTAATTGTATCTGGAATCCAAAAATACCTTTGTCTCTAGGTGGATTGGGTGTGCCTGCTTTGGATCCCAGTTGTGCACCCATCCCTCAAAGTGGCACCTCGAACAAACAACATCCAATAAGTAAGAGGCCATGTAGAATTAAGAAGGATATCCATCATCTAATACCAATGCCGAGGATATGTTTGTTTGAAGAGAGGCCACCAGTATGCTGGCCCAGTTGAAATGGGTGCCATGCATCGTGACATACTTCGTTAGGGTTGCCCATGTGCCGCTGAAAGTGGTGGCATCGGGACGCCCATATATTTTGCAAAGCATAGAGACTACCAGTTTATACACCTTCCTAAGACCGGCTACTAGATATTTCTTGATCCTTTTTGGCCTTGAATTTTTCGGGCTCCTCCCACCACCTTTTTAGAGTGCCTATTATGGGGAATGTGTGGGCGATGGCCCAATATTCTGTGAAGTCTTCCTCTCGTTCAGGAAATGCATAGTAAACGTGAGCATCCGAACCTTTGAGAGTCGCGAAAGCTTTGCCTTCACAATCTCTGATTACCCAATTTTTGGGGTCAGTGTTTTATATAATCCATTCAAGGACCTCCGCGCATGGGAATATAGCGGGATGGGCACCTACATGATGTAGCCTTGAACTTTTAAATTTTATGTATGCTTGTCGATCAAGGAGGTCCTCTGGGAATTTTGGCTTAGTGAATTCCTGGTACACTTGATACCAATGCATGTTGTCCCCTTTCGCAAATGTGCACAAAGTGTCCCTATAGATTGGGGGTGGGGACATCGGTATATCCATCTCTATGTCTTCTGCTTTTGGGCTCTTGTTCTTTTTGTGGGCCACTGGAGGTCCCATGTCACTTGAATCAGAGGAAATAGGGACACACTCTAAGTCAGCTTCGAATTCACTTGTCATGTTCATGAAAGAGTCCCAAGATAAGAAAGATGCCATGATAATACAAGCCTAGGCACAATTATTAGTTTTTACAATTGGGGACACAGGAAGACTGAATTAGCGACCTGTGACTAGGTCGCAGGGTTGCAAAGGTCGCGTGTTGAAACTCTCAAAGGGTTTGCAACTTTGTGACCTGGCGACCTTGCGACTAGATCGCGAGGTCACTGGGTCACAAATTTTAGGAAGACCGATGGAAGTGCGACCTTGCGACCTTGCAACCAGGTTGTGGGGTTGCTGAGTTTCAAATGCTAGGAAAATCGACGGGAGTGCAACTCTGCGACCTGCGACCGGGTCGCAGGGTCGCTAGGTTGCGAACTCATGTGAGAATAGAATGAAGGGCGATTTGCGACCTGGCGACTCAGCGACTGGGGTTGCAGGGTCGCACGGGTCGCAAGTCGCACTAGGGCTTGCCGGGGTTTTGGCACGTGCCGCGTAAAGTCTATTTCCCTTTGAATTCAAAATTACAAGGCTAAGTGGGCCAAGATAGAGCAAGGGGATAACTTTTGGAGTAGAACATAGGCCATAAGAGTCTGGATGGGAAATAGAGACAAAGTTATACAAGCAGGGTAAATGTCAGAGCAAAAGGGGAAGCCCTACGTCTCAAATGAAAAAAAGGGCCAAGAAAGAGGGAAATTTAAAGGATAACGTTGGGAAAATTAGGCAAGAAAATCATAAAAGGAAACAATAGGAGGAAAACGACAACTTACCTGGGAAAATTGCGCTCCGGTCAACCTGTCAGAAGCATTTTCTTTCTATCCGTTGAACGTGCATAAAGCGACCTAGCGACCCTTATATTTATAAAAAGGTCGCATGTGCGGGCCATTAATGAGGTTGCAGGGTCGCATTATGCGGTGGTCTGAGGGAGGTGCGACCTTGCGACCTTGCGACCTCGGGGTCGCAGGGTCGCGATTTTCCAAAAATTTAGAAATCTGCGACCTAGTGACTTAACTTACCCAGACTCTAACTTAGCTTTCTTTTATGCTCAAGGGGATCCAAAAAAATTTAAAGTGTGGATTTTTTGGAGGGTGTTGTAGAGGCTACAACAGACTGTTAAAGACCAGAGCTGGAGAAATGGAATTAATAAATTGGTATTTATAATGCTATTATTTTAAATTCTTGTTTCATTTTATGATAATATGAATGTGTCAATTTACTCGCATACTTGTGCACTTCTATCGGTATGAGTAATTTGCCTTAATTTATGTTATTATTTATCTCTACTTTTATGGGCTGAATTCTGATTTCTGAGTAACTATTTACTCAGAAATCTGTCTTATAAAATTGATTTATTGAATAGTGATATGTTATGAACTATTTCTGCATGTTATTGTTTAATTATTCAAGTTACTGATTAAATGATCAATATTATTTTGAGAACTAATTCCTGAGTGTTGTTGATTGATTATTTCAGTTAAGAGGTCTCTATATATATTGTGTTTGGTATTCACAATATCAGTTAATTGAACTATTTCTTGAGCTTGATATTCATTTAAAACAAACATATTTAAATCTCAAATTTTTAAAACATCTTGCTCTCAGTTAGGATAGATCTATATTTTCCTAATTGAGATAGGATTAAAATAGTTTCTTTTTGTTTGCATCTTAGAATGATATTGCATTTAGATTAAATTCTACATCCCAAAAAAGTCCTCTTCTCAAAGAGGCAAAACTTTAATTGTGGCTTGGCTAAGCCCAAAGTATCTTAAGGATCACTTTCTTGTCCGATCGGTAAGAGAAATGATCTGATGTCTCTTTCCCATTGATAGATAAAAAGTCACATTTTAAGCCAATGGAGATTGAGAGAAGGTAATTTGACCTAGTTAAACCAGTTAGAGCCACCATTCCAAACGGAAAAGGAACTGATTTAAGGTCCGGACCAGGTGGTCATCCCCCATGTTGTTGCAGTGAATTTCGAGGCCTCAACATTTTGGCGCTAGAAGGAGGGCCTGAGACTTGTTTTACTTTGGAGTCTTTGTATTCTAACATTTTATTTTTATTACAATGACTCCTCTAAAACTTCCAATTTGGAGTTATATTTCTGGACGAGCATCTTCCAATACTCTACCAGAAATAGTAAGACACTTGTCTCAGGTAAAGTTTAATGGTAAGAGAAATACTTCTTCATTTAATCATGCTTTACAATTCATTCAAAAAATTTCATATTCTGCTTTTCATGAAATTGATAAAAGTATTTTATGCAAGATTTTTACTCTTATATTCTTGGCAAAAGCCAAAAGATGGTGTAAATCACTTCCAGTTGCCTCAATCCACACTTGGGAACAATTTATTACAATTTTTCTTTGTAAATTTGATGTATATATCTACAAATAGGTATGTGATGATTTTGAATATCTACGAAGGTTTAAAGGTGAGTCTTTAATTGATTTTACCATCAGGTTTCGTTAAATTGTTTAAAATTTAAAATTTAAGATAAACCTTCGAAAGAAGAATTATTAGATTGGTTTGAACATATTTGCTCTCTTCCTTCCATTCATAATCAATGTGAAATTATTTCAAGCTTTGATAAATCTCCTTCTAACTTCATTGACATAAGAAAGAATTCCAATATGGAGGTACAAACAAATGATGATAAAATGGCCTCTATTTTGTATAATCAATTCCTTCAATTTCTGCACATTTCTTATAGTATTGAAAAAGATCAAGGTGCACTTTCACATGTTAATGAATCTCAATCACGAAGCTTGGAGAATTTCACTAATCAATTGCAAGAAAATATTAGCAGCAATATTGAAGAAGATACCTATTTAAAATCTGAAAATCAGTATGCATTAGAATCAGAAAATCAGATCATAATTCGGCAAATACCAATAGCAACTAAACTTTCCGATAATACGCAATTTGTTGTAAAAATTTCTAAATTCTCTTACGATGAACATATTCCAAATTCAAAACAACAAAGCAACATTATTCAAGAAAGCATAAGTGGCCAAGAAAATGATCTTAAATATGAAAATTGCAATGAAGAAAATACACCAGAGTGCTCAAATAGAGACATTTTCAAATGCATTGTTTCGGATTCATATTTTTCTCTTTATCCTGATAATTTTTCTAATAGAAATTTAACCTCTCTTCACATTAAATATATTTCATAAAATAGAGAGGCCAATCTAAAAGAATTGCTAAATAGTTTTTATCAAGATAGAGAATTAATTAATGATCATTTTTCTGGAATTAATGAACATGTGCTTAATATTTATTCTTGTTTTGATACATTGAATAAGATCGAAGGGAATTTTAATGAATGTCTTGAAGTCATTTATGATAGCTACTTTGAAATTGAGGATATTGATTTATCTTCTTTACAATTGAATCCTTATGATCTAAGTCTAATCACATGTGAAAATGAAGAACAATCTAATTTAGAAATTGTTCCAAATAGTTCCCATTTTCAAACAAATAATCATACTTATGATTTCACCATTCAAGAAACCATTCCAATCTATGATTTATATGATGATCAAGCTCACATTCCTATTCAAAGTCACATCCTTCTCTCTAATTCACAAGTGGGTATCAACAATCATTTTAATTGTATTATTTTTCCCAATTCTTGTGAAGAGGAAATTACTTTAAGTTGCTCTCAATTGTGTTGTAACAATAATTGTAACACTAGTGTAAACTATGATTCAATTTTGTTATTATTTCAATATTCATTTTTAACTTCAGATTTATTTTTTGTTTTTAGTCCTAGATTTTTAGATACTTTGTGCTGGCATATTGAGCAGCTCAATATTGAACACTCAATTAATGCATTATTTCAATGGAAAAATGAAGTTTCAAATTATAATTGTGGACATCAAGAGCTATTAAACTTTCAATTTCAAATGATGTTCATTCCTTAACAATCACTTCTTTCTTCTCAAAAGCAGTGCCAACAAGAAAGTATATTTTCACAATATTACCAGCAATATAATTCAACTAATAATCTTCTGTTGCATCTAGCACACTTCCATTTTTTTTTCATTGAATCATTTGAAAAACATTTGGAAAGTTTTCTTTCACAGAAGATTGTTAATAATTTAGCACTTAAACATAACACTAAAAAAATCACACAAGCTATTGTTCCTGAAAGATCATTTTTACAATCTGGCCTTTCATCTTCTCTTTTAAACCTCTCCTACTCAATAATGGAAATCCATCCAGATTTCTATGATCCAATTGAAATTTAGTTGGAAAGGGCATTTCCAGAGAAGGTAACGGTGAATAAGCTACTAACAATAAAGATACATTCTGCTTTTTGATTTAATATTTGTAGTTTAATTATATTTGCATTCTTACTAATGTTTGACATGTACATACATGCATGAATTAAAATGCTTACATGGTTTCATTGGAAGTATGACTATACCTAGTCATGTTTCCTTCATTAAAATAGAAATAGGAATAGATTAATTTTTTTTTTTTGCATTTATTTCATTATTTCAGATTTTCAATAAAACAAGTAATGAATCCAATTTTTTTTGGGCATCCCATTTCAATTATAGAAAATCAGTCTAGAGCATTTTAGAAGTTCTTGAATTATCTAATCATACTTATTTGTCAAAGCTTTCAATTTTTTTTTTTTTCAAAATTCATAACATTGATCATACATGAAGAAATTCCAAGAATTTTCTACCACTTGACAATTTTTGATTTACAAGCAATTCTAAAAATTCATTTTTACCACTCTTGTCTTTTGATGAAATTTTGGAAATGATGCAATTTGAAAAAATTCATTACTTATAATTTTAGATAAAAATAAGAAGGTGATGTTGAACTTATGCAAATTTTCAGAAAATTTGGGAGAACTTGAAGCTTCAAAGAGATCTTCATTGACTTGATTATGAAGACACAAGATAAGAAAGTAGCTAGATCTTTTCAAATCCACAATCTGTTCAGGGAAGTATATATGATTTTGTCTGAAATTTGAAGGGTATATAATTTTTCTTATATTCATTGAAATCCTTATAAGACTTAATAAATTGTCGGATGAATCATATCTGATCATTTTATTTCACAACTCTCTTTATAAGAAAGTTATGATAAAATTAATTTCCAATCAAAAATTTCGACATTTAATTATTAAAGGGTTATTTAATATAAAGCACAGTTAAATACTCATTTTATTCTTGAATTGAATACTTTAAAGAAATCATCGACTCCACATATGGCTCATTATATATCGCAAATCGCATATCGAAGGCTCTAAAATGAGAATACACTAAATATATATGACATCCTAATATTATCATTTCCTCCAATCACTGATGATCTCTTCGTCTGATATCGAATGATATTTATCACAACATTTTATCAGAGGCAGCTCTTAAAAATTCATGATAGGAAACCTTTGATGCATATCTTTTGATTCAATTTCAATACTCTCGCTCATTTTCCGATAAAATTACTTTGCCAAAATTATGATGTTCATATAACCTAGACCCGATATTACATTTAAATCCTCTTTATATATAGATATTGTGTCCGTTTATAAATCACAAATTTGGTAGGGGAATATATTTAAAATTTCCAATGTCCTGGATCCGAAATGAAATTAAAATTCATATAATAAAAATATTGGGTCTTTTCTTCATCGCACTTCAACGCATCAACGAAATTACATTTCGCATAACGACAATTTTAGTGGTTATTGTTAAGACCTCGTCCAGTAAATTATATCAGTTGCGCTGCAATAAAAGACAAGGTAAGGAAATTTCGATGCGATGCTACATATAATGCATATCGCACGAGATAAGTAATATGTTAAATGATAAAAGTTGCAACGAGCGATGTGGAGTTCGCTGCGAATTGCGAAATCACAAAATTGAAAAATTGAAAAAGAGTTAAGTTTTGAAATCTGTTGGAAGGTAAATTATAAAAGATGCGAAGTGAAACCATGCGTGATTGATCATTGTTTGTGTGGGACACAAAACCAAATTTTCACGCATATATTTTGATATTTTCAGTCACGTTGCATTAGTAAATTACCACAATTTCATTATCCTAAGAATAATATCGACATTTCATTTCATTTGCAAGAATTAATCTTCCGATATGACTATTCTTCGATATCATATTCATCCCTTCGCGGTTTCCCATCGCACATGCTCATCTCGTGACATTTCCATCACAATAATTATATTGCATTTCTAACTCAAATGAAGCTTTGGCTTCAATATTTTGATGTGATAAATATCAATATTTGGCTTTCCACCATGATCTTTTAAATTATTATGGAAAGAGCTCAATCACATATCGACAAAAGTGTAAGTCGCAAATTTTAAGTTATGCATGGCAAAGAATCTCGTGACGCGAAAAATTTAGTAAGGTAATGTACCGATGATTAATTCACATTTTTAATTTAATTTTATTATGATTTTTATTCATACTTATCATATAGAGATTAAATTATTCTTTATATATTGTTACATTATTCAGGATTCTGAATCAATTTCAATACTTTGGCACTGATATAAATTCAGAATGGAAGAATAAAAAAGAACATTCATCATTTTAATTCAAAAAGAAGCACATATTCACCCTCATTTCTGATGGATTCGATTTATTTCTGATTCCTTGAACATGAAACATTGCTTTCTTTTAGTTATATTCTTATTTTACTTTAGATTTAATAAATAATGATTTTGGGTCAATAGAACTTCTTCATGCTTTTAATTCTAATTCAAGAAAAAATTAACTTGCATCGGAGAAAATCATATTTCTCAGGTAAGACTAAATGTATTTCTCCAATATTACATATAACAGCCCAACAAGGTAAGAGGAAGTAAAAGGGATAACGGATTTGTTGAAACCCTAATGGCATCCGTTGTTGCCTCTGCTCCCTTGGCCCTGTGGGACAATGCCGTCGTCGTCACCATTGCAGGGCGTGCCTCCCCTCAAGAATTCGTTGCCGCAGACCCACGTGAATTTTCCCCTCAGAAACTACACAGAGCGCAGACATGGTTCTCACAACCGGCGAAAGGGTTCACGCAGGTTGCAGATCGAGGGTTTAACCTCTCTTGGAATGCTGCAGGTTTTGTTGTCGGGACCATCGCTCCTACCAAAGTTTCTCTCCGCAATCGATTTGGAACAGAAGCAGTCTCCAAAGCCGGATGGCACAAAAGTTTCGAATCAGGTTTCTTTGTGGCGTCGACTACAGCTGCGCCCCTGCTTTCCATCCTCCACTGCAAAATAGGGGATAGATGCCGACCCAGGAGCGCTTCAGATCTTAAGATCCAGGCAAAGGAGTCTTTAGACTCATCTTCTACTGCTTTTCGGAAGCAGATCGGCTTCTTAGACCAGTCAGTACTGCCAGAAGGAGACTCTACATTTCAGATCCAGATCTCTCTCCACTCTGGAAAAACTCTGCTTCAGTGGGTGCGTGATACAGACCTTGTGCAAGATCTTTTGCACAAACTCGAACTCCAGATGGGGATTCCCACCTCCTACCAGAGGTTGCTGTTTAATGGTAAAAAACTAGAGGACTCTCTCCCTCTTTCCTTTTACAGTATTCAGAGGGATGCTACTATTGTTCTTACTTTTCGTCTAAGAGGAGGGTCCTTTGGGCAGACATCCTATGCCCCACAGTTCTCTTATAAAGATGATGTCCATAAAAATGCAGCCCATCCATAGCCCTCCTCAAAGGCAGCGCAACCTGCTATGGCCCAGGAAACTCAACCAACTATGGCTCCCAAGCCATTTTTGGTGGACAAATTGGAGGAAATTCCTTCAATAGCATTCTCTTTGCCTGGGTTTGAAGAATTCCAATAGAATTTTGCAGAATCTGCAATCATATGTAGATTTAATGGTTTATGGACACGCACTGCAGATTTACACCAATGGATCCAGAACAACTAGACTAAAAAATGCCAGATCTACTTATGCTCGAAAGGCTTCTTCATTGTAGCTTTTGATCTAAATGAAGACTACCAGAAAGCCATTACGGGAGGCCCTTGGTTCTGGGGCACAGCTGGGCTTTTCCTTTCCCCATGGTTTCCAGACTTCGACCCTTCGACAGCGGTCATCTCCAAACTTCCCATTTGGGTCAGACTCCCGAACCTTCCGGTGCATCTATGGCATACTTCTGTCTTCATAGCCATTGGAGATGCATTAGGACGCTTCCTCACTACAGATAACTCGAGAAGGGACAATGGACTCTTCACCTACGGCAGAATCTGTGCGGAAATAGACATCAGCAAAGGACTGCCGGATCAGATCAACCTCAAGATTGGGGATTTTCACTGGACTCAAACTTTGGATTACGAAAATACAGCCTTCCGCTGCCGCCATTGTCATCAAACGGGGCACCTCCAAAAGGATTGCACCCAGATCCTCGAAAAAAAGAAGAATTTGGTTCGCAAACTCAAATTCAAGAGATGGAATCCCTATGTTCCTCCCCCCATGGATGATTCAGACTCCTCCAGCTCGGATGAGGAGGAAATAGTAGCAGATGAGTTGAATGATTGAGCTCCGCTGGCCGCCCCCTCTGATGTTCTTGCGGACCCCTCTGCCCCGTTGATTTCTCAGAAACGATCTCACAGGTCTTCATCCTCTGACTCGGATAAGGAGTCTCCTCCTTCTGCGCAGAATAGTTTGCAGATGATTCCCGTCCAGCCAGCTCACAATGGCTGGGTCACAGTCAGTAAAAAGAAAAAGAAAAAATGTCGATTGGGAGATTCTACCCATTCTGGTTTGACTCCCTAGTCTAGTTCTTTACTTTATGTTCTACTGGTTATCTTTTTGCTCATGCCGTGGATGTTCTTTGGGACCAAGGTTGATAGTCTATCATTTCCGGCTCCCTTTCTCTCTTGCTTTGTTTTTATGCATGCATTGATTGTACTATATTTCCTTAATATATTTAGTCTTATTCAGAAAAAAAAAAAAAAAAATGTATTTCTCCAATGATAAGTTTCATTTACCCACTTTCATTTATTTTCATTTCTTCATTTTAGTTTTTTCTGATCTCGGACTATGTTTTTCAGGTCTTCATGAACCATTCGCACCTCTACCAGATTAGTTTTCAAAATTTATTTTTTCTCTTTGAGATTCTTGAGAAAAGCAGTAATGATCCTCATCAAATAAGCTAAACTGGGGAGTTTATGAACCTTTAGTATGTATCTTTAAAGCATTACTTTTATTAGAAAATAGTTAAGATTCTTTTATGCAGGTTTTGTCTTGAAAAAGAAAATTTTCAACAGACAGAAACTTCTCATTTAACATATTATCTATCATAACTGCTATTCACCTTCTACATTTTGAGAGCCTTATTTTTATATGACTCTGTAAGATAAATTTAAAAAAAAAATATTGACACAGGAATAAAATTATATAGGCTTATTTTATTTTATAATCCTTTGTTGAGAAATTCATATAAGCGATCTTATTAGAGTTTAACTTTTAAATTTTGTTTTTATTTTTTATTTTTTCTTCATTTTTATTTGTTGATTTCTTTTCTTACTTTAGTTTAGGAATTATTTTCCTTTTTTTTTTTCAGTTTTAATTTGATTTTGGTGACTTTGTCATGATTTATATGAAAGTAATTTTTCTTATCTTACAGTTGTTGACATACATGGGAAATATTTTACTCTATCCATTTAAGTGAATTTCATTTATCATTAAAGGCATATCTTTATGAAACCATAAATCCATCTTTATTTAAATATTTTTCATGGGGAAACAAACATCCTTTCTAAGTGATTGAATTTACTTTTTCAAGGAAAGAACTGATTTGAGTTTAATACAATAAATCCCTCACACCCCTCCACATAAAATCCTCTGGTTGATAGTTACAGGGAAATAATTTGGAGTAAACATTATAAAAGTATTATGTCCATTAAACATAAATATCTATTACCATCTCACCTCTTTCACTCAAATACATCATAAAATAAAAGTTTGCAAATGCGCTTATCAAAAGAGTGAAAAAGAGGAAGCATGGAAAATACAAGTAAACCCATCGGGGCTATGGATGCTCAAAAAATGGATATATGCTTTATCAAAAACTCCAATCTCTACCTTCTTCTATTTTTCACATGAGGAAAAAAAAAAAAAATCCCCAAATTTGGATTCATCGCTTTTACTCGAGTCTATTTTAAGTACTTATCTTTACAAATTCATATTTCTTAATCTATTCATGAGGTACCTATGGAATTTTTTTACTGTTAGACGATTTCGTGATTTCCATTATTTTTAACCTTTGGGTAAATTTAAGTTCATTATCTTTAATCAGAGATAACTGGTTTTTCTCCCATATGTCGCCATTATTGTGGTAAAAAACAACCCCGCCATTTTTTGACTTGTGCACTTCAATAATGGGGACCCTTTCTACAAAATTTTGGCTAAACACCTTTTAGGATTTTGATTAAGTTAAATATTTTATAATTTTGTCATTTTTCATTTTTATCAGATTTCTATTTTGATTGTTTCATTGAATCTGGTTTTTCATAAGCTTTCTAATGATATTTGTTTCACTTCATTTGGTCAACCAGTTTATAAATGACGCTCTTTTGAAGTTTTGATTAATTTCTCGCATGGGTTAAAAACATGTATAAAGCGTATGATATTTCAATTTTCGCAATTAAAATAGTCTTCATTATAAATATTAATTTTTAGTTAATTTTTTACTATTTTTTCATTTTCACGAATGATCCTACTAAATAATTCAGCCAAATTATAGAGCATTTAAAAAATATGCTTTTCTAGATTTAGGTAATTTATTATAATTTCCTTTATTTAAAAAAAAATACCAAAATCAAAATTTTCATAATGGCAAAGTGGCTGTAGTTTATAATTGGAAAATATCATTATAAATGGTCCACATTTTGTTTTAATTTTTTAGCTTAACTAAATTTAAAAAATTATGGACCTAAATTAAAAAATATAAAAAACATATCGCATCCACGGTGATCGCATAATCGCAAACATTCACAATTGATATGTTTCAAAAAAATCTGAAAACAATTTTTCATGCGCTGTGCAATTTTAGTTTATGCGATGGATTTTTAAGTTTATGCAAAGTTTTTGATTCACCTTATAACTCCCGCTCACCTCACTCACCCTCCACCTCAATCCCTCACGTCATCACTCCCTCACCTAACTCTTCCCTCCATTAATACTTCTTATCCTCTCCACTCCACTCCTCCTCTCTTTCTCTCACGTGATATACATTATATCGTAAATTTTGAATTTTAAATTAAAACATTATATAATATTATAATTAACATTATATTTTAATTATAATTTTAATATAATTCAAATAATATTAATATAATATTTTAATATTATAATTAATTAATAAATCATTTTTTTAATTAGTTTAATTTTATTTTCAATTAGTTTTTATTAATTAAAATTAATAATGTAATTATAATTAATTAATTGATAATTATAACTTAATTTAGAATTAGATTATAACTAAATTAGATTAATATATAATTGCAATTAATTAGTATTAATTAAATAAATATTATAATCTAATTTAAGATTAGAATTTAATTAAAAATTTCTGATTTTTAGCCCAAGCAACAAAAATTCCAGAATTTTGTCAATTTTAATATACAAACTTTGAAAGTTCATAAATGAAGTTTTACTTGGCCAAATGAGGTCCAGGACGAGTCATTAGCTAGATAAAATCACGGAGAACATTTCTGAAGTTGTATCATTTCCAGATTTGATCATTTATTGGGTCCAAAATTCAGCAGAAGATCATGCTCCGAATTTTTAACAAAATAAATTCTCTGAGTTTTATTTTCTGCATTTTAATTTGCCCACAACTTCTTCTAAATGTAGATCCATTCATAAATGATATCCTTGGGCCAATTATATCATCACAGGCATTAATAAAAAGCTTAGATTTTATTTTAAATTATTTATTTAATTAAGTTTTAATTGGATTTATTTTCTAGATTTGATATTTTGATTTTATTTTTTGCTTTTTAATTTTGTTTTTGATTTGTTTTTGCAGGAAAACAGTTGAAGAGATGAGAAGAAGAAGATATAAATCAATGAGAAGGCTCCAAAAATTGAAAATATTTTTGAACCAATGAAGATTGATTGAGCACAACCACTCTTCAAACAAACTTTCTTATGAAGAAATTCTTTTGGAAATATTATAAATAGTAGATTGCAAAATGTATTAGGGGCTTTTCTCCTCTACAATTCTAGAATTTTTGATGGCACTGTTATCTAGAGGATTTAGAGGTGTAGGGTGAAAGGAGAGGAATCTCAGATTTGGAGATTATTGAGGTTTTTCTTTTACATTCTAAGTTATGCATAATGAACAGAGTCTTGCACTACTGTAGCTCTGATTTTGAAAGTAGAAATTCAAGCATTGTAAAATACTGTTAGAGACCAGAGCTAGAGAAATGGAATTAATAAATTGGTATTTATAATACTATTATTTTAAATGCTGGTTTCATTTTATGATAATATGAATGTGTCAATTTACTCGCATTCTGATTTCTGAGTAAATATTTACTCATAAATCTGTCTTATAAAACTGATTTATTTAATAGTGATATGTTGTGAACTATTTCCGCATGTTATTGTTTAGTTATTCAAGTTACTAATTAAACGATCAATATCATTTTGAGAACTACTTCCTAAGTGTTGTTGATTGATTATTTCATTTAACAGGTTTCTAGATAGAATGTGTTTGGTATTCATAATATCAATTAATTGAACTACTTTTTGAGCTTGATATTCATTTAAAAAAAACATATTTAAATCTCAATTATTTAAAACATCTTGCTCTCAGTTAGGATAGATCTATATTTTCCTAATTGAGATAGGATTAAAATAGTTTCTTTTTATTTGCATCTTAGAATAATATTGAATTTAGATTAAATACTACATCCCAAAAAATTCTTCTTCTCGAAGAGGAAAAACTTTAATTGTGGCTTAGCTAAGCCCAAATTAGCTTAAGGATCACTTTCTTGTCCGATCGGAAAGAGAAATGATCTGATGTCTCTTTCCCATTGATAGATAAAAGTCATATTTTAAGCCAATGGAGATTTAGAGAAGGTAACTGGACGTAGTTAAACTAGTCGGAGCCACCATTCCAAACGGAAAAGGAACTACTTTAAGGTCCGGACCGGGTGGTCATCCCCCATGTTGTTGCAGTGAATTTTGAGGCCTCAACAGACCCATGGGCTAGCTAATTGAGTGGTTGAGATGGTTCCTGGGAGTCATGTTGCTGATATGGAAGGTCTGTATGATGTGTTTCCATCAATTCCATTTACTTAAGGTCACCTAGGAGGTTGAATCTAATCATAGTATCCTTTCGTCACATGTTTACCCTGGTTGGCCAATCACTTGGGTAGATATGGGAGGAGGGTGTTACACTTATGTAGTCTTTTGTTGCTTGAACCTTTAGAGTCCCTTTCAAGTGTGATCTAATTGATGGATGATGTTTTATAAATGGGGATGTTTTATACCACCATTATGCCAATGAAAACCACTTGGTTGATTATGTCTGTTTATCATATGAAAAGAAACACATATATCCTTATAAACATTTATTCACAATCTCAATTTTCCCATTGAGTTAAGGATGATAATATGAGCTGTGAGATAATTGAACATCCAAGCATGAAAATAATTCAATCCAATTTTTTCTAATGAAAATTTCATCTTTGTTAGTTACAATAGTCTTTAGTATTTCATGTAGCTTTTGAACTCCACAAATGGCTTTTCCATTGTACTTCGTTTAAAAGGATGAGAAAAGAGCCAAAATGGGCATATTTTTTCATTTTATCTACCATTATGTTGAGGCCTCGGAATTCCATTGCACCAACATGGGGGGAAACCACCCAGTCCGGACCTTAGAGAAATTCCTTTTCTGTTTGGTGTGCTAGCTCCGACTAGGGATAAAGGGACCAGTTTCCCAAAAAGGATGATTTTGGAGTGTGTTTTGCTTATGTAACATGCAAATGGGAAATGATTTTAATCTATCATATGCATTTATCTAACACTATCTTTCTACTATATACACGAGGTGTTTCTTCCTTTATGCCATCTAAAAAGAAATCTTCCAACTATTAGTAATGAATATTATTTAGTAGTTGAAAGAGATGAAAATTATGTAAAGATAATTCTTTTAAAAAAATAGATTGATTTAAAGAATTATGAAAAGTATATCACATTTATATGCGTGATTATATATAAGATAAGAAATCATAAACAAATATCAGTACATAAGCGCATTTAACATTCAATTATGATAACAGTTCAAATACATAATGCAGATAAAAAGATAATTGTTAATATAAAAAGAAAAAACTTAATATAATGTGTAGTAGTACCATATATATGAATTCCTACTCATATAAACTGACAATAGTTTTCTTCTCCTCTTCACTTTCAAGCAATCTAAAGAGTAAAATAGTGCAACATCAGTTAATCAACTTCAAATGTCAAAATATAACAGATTTCGTTCCATTAATCCATCAAAGAATTTACAAACTTACATAAGTGCATTCTTTGCAAATATTTTTGACAAATTTCTGGACCCTTCTCTAAATGCATGAGAAGGGTTTAAATACAAAACTACAATTTAAAAATATATTATTACATAAAAATAGATGAGGTTTCAAACAACCATCCTCGTAAAGAGTAAACTTAAACTACAATTTAGGAAAATAAATTAACAACATGACTATGTGTTCTGATCCTCTTTGCACATTTGATCTCGAAGATGACAAATATCCACCATTGGTTTTAGATGAGTTGGCTACGAAATTCCTGATCTAATCTAGCCTTTGAATACTGCATTCAAAAGTGCTAGCTGCGACTTATTTGTTGATTCAGTTTATGATTGAAGAGTTAAGCACTGATGATAAGGTTTGATCAAAAAACTCTAGTAATTTTCTTGATCAAACTTATTTATATTTTTAATCATTTCCTCCTACATCTCTATCCTTTTATTCCAGTGCGCTTCTAATGGCTTGAGTTCTGAGAGAAATTTAGCTATGGATTCTTTAATAAGTTCAAATTTCAAAATATGTTCATTAATATATTTAGTAATTTCATTTGTTAACCTTGATGCCTTTGCCGCTTCCTTTTCTGCTTGTCTAAGCTGTACTTACCAATCATTAAATAAAACATCCTTGTGAAATTTATCTATCTGAGGTAGGTCAAATTTCTTTCCCGAGTCATATCCTTGCCAGTGAATGAACTCATTAATATTATTTCCAATTTTCTCAAACTCAATTCCACTGTTAGCCACTTGCTGGATCAGGATTTTTCTTGTATCATAGTAAGAGCTAGTGATTGCATTGAGATTCAACAAGATGATGAAGCTTAGTGAAAATCAGTCACCTTCACTAAGTGGGCCCGCAGGCTATTTTTAGGTGCAAGTATATTTTTAGACATGGTGATCATATTTCATAAGTTGCAGGATGCTATTTGTGGATGGTTGGTCAAGTTGGAAAAATAGATAAAATTCTATTTTTAGAATATTGGGCGAAGTCTATTTATAGATCGTCAAACTAAAAATAGATGTGTCGATTATTATTATCCCTTAATAATAATCAGACTCTAAATATCAACTTATTCTCTTGGAGCACTTTATTTCAGTATATAGATTTGGAAAATCAGTGGGCTGAAGGAATTATGCAATTCCTAGGGTTTACTGGTGGTTCATGCATGGAGGACTCAGTTAGAACTAAAGTGGAAAAGTTATAACAGAGTTGGAAGAGTAGTTCATGGAGTTTTTATTTAGTTTAACTCAATTAATGGAGTTAAACTCAGTTGAGATAGTTGTATTTAGTCTAACTGAAAGATACACTCGTGAGAGTTAAGTGAATTAACTAGTTAATTAATTCACAACTAATAACTCACTAAAAACTGAACAGAAACAACAGTTAACTACAGTGCATGTCAGTTCCAGTGGAGACCCAGTGGAGAGATAGGTGAAAGGGTGAGATGGACTACCTGTTGTGACTATAGTGATGCATTGATTGCATCACACACACATTGGAGTTGCCAAAGAGGATTGCGCAGTCAAGGAAAGGTAGATTCAAATTCATTCAGGGGTCTTCTTTAGCAGTGATTGCGCAGTGGAGGTAGGCTATCAGGTGGCAAGAAATCAGTGCATGGATTTGCAGATTTCTTCATGTTAGTGTGTGACGATTGTATTGTACTGAGAGCTTGATGTAGTAAGCTTTGTATGAGATTGTTACATGATCTCCATGATACATAATATATGATAGTTGGGGTTTTCACCTTCAGGCTTTCCCGTTAAACAACTGTGTTATGTGTGCTTATTTTTCTTATTTCATGTGTTTGCAATTGAGTTTTTAAATTTCCGCAAAATATTAACAGTGGGAGGATTATGTACTTAGCAAGAAGATAAATATTGTTAGATCAGGAGAATATGGATATATACATGCATATGTTATATAATTTCTACATGGTATCATAGCAGTGTTAATTCTTGAAGGTTGCAAGTGTGAAAAATTGTTGAGTTTGTGTTGGTGGACAATTCGAATTTTTTGCGGAAATTTATTGGTGCGACAGTTGAGTATACATTGAAATGTCTTTCAATGGGTTGCGATTGGAGTATGCCCTTGAAGGAAGCTCAAATTACATAGCCTGGAAGGATAGGATGGAGGCGATGCTAGAAGATAATGGACTGAAGGAGTTCATCAATAGCAATGTTCCTAAGCCTGGTTCTAGCGATCCTGCATTAATTGATGCATGGAAAAATAAGGTAGAAAAGACAAGAAGAATTCTGTTGGAAGGTGTGAGGGACCATATTGTGTCCAACCTTCATGGGAAAGCCACTCCATTTGCAATGTTGAAGGCTTTGATAGATTTTTTCCAAAGCAGCAGCGACCAGAGGAATTTGGCGCCGAAAGATAAGCTAAAAAAAATAAAAATGGAGAAGGGCAACAATATTCCAAAATATCTCACGAAGTTTTTCCATTGTAGGGATGAACTGGGAAGTGTGGGGACTACTGTTGATGATGATGACTTGGCGATCTTGGCTCTCCTTGGGATTTTGAAGAGTTGGCATAGCTACGAAGACTCTGTCAATGGACGGGAAAAAATGCCGGGTTGGGAGCGACTTTGGTCGGATCTTGTGCAGGAGGAGATAAGGCAAAGTACCAGGGATGGCTCTTCATCGAAGAATGAAGATGAAGAGAATTTCACTTTGGCTGCCAAATCAAGGAAAGAGAAGGGGAAGAAATTCCCTTCAAAATTTGAGGCTAAAGGCGAGAAGCAAGATTTTTCCAAGGTGAAGTGTTTTCACTGTCACGAACATGGGAATTTTGCCACTAACTGCCCACAGAAGAAGAAGAACAAGAAGGCTACTGGAGCTGCAGCGGGTGAGGCCTTAGCCTCAAAATTTGAACTTTATTTCTCTTTGATCGCATGCTTGGTCTCAAGCTCAATGGGATTGATGTGGTATCTTGATAGTGGTGTGTCTTTCCATATGAGTTGAGACAAGGAGTTGTTTAGTGACTTGGAGGAGAAGGATCTCCAAATGCATATAGAGATGGGTGACGATGGTCGATACAGTGCGACCGAAATTGGGACCATTACCTTTGAGAGGGAGTTAGGTAAACCATTTTTTTTGAAAGGTGTTATGCATGTTCTAGGTTTGAAGAAGAACTCGGTCTCAGTCGCAATGTTGGAAGACAAAGGTAATGACGTTGTGTTCGGTGAGGGAAAAGCTTTCTTGTGACATAAAAAAATGGTTCAAACCAAGAGGATAGGGATTCGAGTTAAGAATATCTACAAGCTGGAGGTAGATGGTTGTGCTGCAATGATGGGAAAAGTAGAAGAAGTGGTGAGTCGGGATGAGGGCGAATTATGGCACAGGAGATTGAGACATCTTCACCATGGCACTTTGAAGATTTTGTAGCAGATTTCTACTGAACTTCGCAAGGGTACTCTTGTGCAGTTAGATCAGTGCAAGGGATGTAATATAGGTAAGTTTGTGGAGACCACCTTTCATGAGAATGAGAACCCTGCTTTGGTGATCCTTGAGAGAATTCACACAGACGTGTGTGGACCTTTCTTAGTTTCTTCAACAACAAAACACAAGTATTATGTTATATTTGTTGATGAATATTCTCGTAGATGCTGGATCTTATTCATGCATAAGAAGAGCGAAACATTCTCAAAGTTCTGTGAGTTTAAAGAATTGGTGGAGAAGGAGTCGAGGAAGCAAGTGAAAGCTCTATGGAGTGACAATGGTGGTGAATATATCTCGGACGAATTCAAATACTTCTGTAGCAAAGAAGGAATTCGAAGAGAACTCATAGCACCTCATAACCCACAGTAGAATGGGGTCGTGGAGCAGAAGAAAAAAACGATCATGGGTGCTCCATGAGCTATGCTGCATGATCTGGGCCTACCAATGCACTTATGGGCGGAAGCATGCAACACTACAATTTATGTGCAAAACCGTTGTCCTCATAGAGTACTTGGCATGAGTACAAATGAAGAAGATTTTACTGGTAAGAAGCCTGATATTTCTCATTTGAAGATTTTTGGCTCATCTGTTTACATTCATGTGACAAAGGACGCCAGGAAGAAGCTGGAGCCGACTGTAGAAGTTGGGATATTTTTGGGGTACACAGAAACACCCCATAATTATTGTGTGTATTTGTCAGATAGTCGGATTACTGTGGTGCGACGGGATATAAAATTCAATGAGGTGAAAGCCATGAAGTTGTCGTTTGAGAGGGAGCTACAATTGCATGCAGAGGAGGAACTTCTTGTTCCCAAAGATGAGCCTCTAGATGTGGATCAGCCACAGGAGGAGATTCAGGGAGTGGAGGACTCCACTCATGCATAACCAAACATCAGAATAGGAAGAAAGCATACCACAGAAGATAAGAGACTGAAGCTTGATGCGGCGCAGAATGTAGGAGTCCCTACATCACAATGCATACAGAGACAGTCACCTGACCGATTTACTAGATACATGGCTCTTATGAGCAAGTGTATCGTGACAGAGCCATCTTCTTTTGAAGAAGCAACGTAGGAGCCCACATGGGTAGATTCCATGGTGGAGGAGTATGACTCCATTGTCAGCACAGTTCCTGGGAGATTGTTCCAAGGCTGGTGGGTAAATCAGTTGTAGGATCAAGATGGATCTACAAGGTAAGGCAAGCTGCTGATGGGAGCGTCGAGAAGTATAAGGCAATATTTGTTTCCCGGGGCTTCTCACAGATTTAAGGGATTGATTATGAAGAAAATTTTGCACCTGTCGCACGATATTCTTCCATAAGGACCATCCTTGCTCTCTCAGCACAGATGGGTTGGCACATTCATCAGATGGATGTGAAGACTACGTTCCTTAATGGGATCATCAAGGAAGAGGTGTACATTGAGCAGCCTGAAGGATTTGAGATCTTCAGTAGTGAGTCGCATGTGTGCAGACTCAAAAGAGCGTTGTATGGGTTGAAGCAAGTAACACGTGCTTGGTACACACGGATTGACAGCTGTTTCACCGGACTTGGCTTCCCCAAGAGTGAGGCAGATGAAAACCTGTACCAAATTATGGTGGAGGGTAAGCTTTTAATCATTGTTATTTATGATGATAATTTAACACTAACGGGTGATCAACAATTGATACAATTATGAAAGGAAGATCTTGCAAAGGAGTTTGAGATGAAGGATTTGGGCCTCCTTCATTATTTCATTGGATTGGAAATATGGCAGTGAGAAGGTCAATTGTTTGTGTCTCAAAGCAAGTATGATTAGGAGATACTTGGTAAGTTTCACCTGGAGGATTGCAAGCCCATGGATACTCCTCTTCCAGGAAATTGGAGGAAAGAGGATGCTACATCGGCAAAGGTAGTGGATGCCACTGTTTATCAACAGTTGGTGGGTTCGCTCATGTATTTAGTTAATACAAGACCGTACATATGCTATGCGGTGAAACAACTTTCACAAGCGATGGTTAAGCCTACCAAGCTCTTTTGGAAGGCAGACAAGAATGTCCTGAGGTATCTCAGGGGCACATCTGAGTATGGATTATGGTATAGACAGACGGATGAGGTGAAGTTGCATGGCTTCACGAATGCAGATTGGGTAGGCAGCCCAATGGATAGAAAGAGCACATCTAGAGGGGTGTTCAGTATGGGATCTACAACAGTTTATTGGTACAACAGGAAACACATATCTGTGGCACTTAGTTTAGTGGAAGAAAAATACATGGCAGAAATTCAAGCTGCATGTGAGGCTATTTGGATGAGGAAGATCTTGTTCGGTTTGTTCAGTTCACATTTAGATCCTACAATGATACATTGTGATAATCAGAGTTGCATTAAACTCTCGATTAATCATGTGTTTCACGATAGATCTAAACATATTGATATCTAGTATCATCATATCAGAGATTATGTGCAGCGGAAGATCATGTTGCTTCAGTACATTCCTATGGAAGATCAGGATGCAGAGATTCTGATGAAAGCACTCGGCAAGAGCAAATTCAAATACCATAGAGGAAGGATTGGGGTGAAGGATAATCCCTATCTTGTTGATAGGGAGTGTTGAGATTCAACAAGATGATGAAGCTTAGTGAAAATAAATCACCTTCACTAAGTGGGCCCATAGGCTATTTTTTAGGTGCAAGTCTATTTTTAGACATGGTGATCATATTTCAGAAGTTGCAGGATGCTATTTGTGGATGGTTGGTCAAGTTGGAAAAATAGATGAAATTCTATTTTTATAATATTGGGCGAAGTCTATTTATAGATCGTTGATCTAAAAATAGATGTGTTGATTATTATTATCTTTTAATAATAATCAGACTCTAAATATCAACTTATTCTCTTGGAGCACTTTATTGTAGTATACATATTTGGAAAATTAGTGGGCTGAAGGAATTACGCGATTCCTAGCATTTATTGGTGGTTTATGCATGGAGGACTCAGTTAGAACTGAAGTGGAAAAATCATGACAGAGTTGGAAGAGTAGTTCATGGAGTTGTTATTTAGTTTAACTCAGTTAATAGGAGTTAAACTCAGTTGAAATAGTTGTATCTAGTCTAACTGAAAGATACACTAGTGAGATTTAAGTGAATTACTTAGTTAATTAATTAAAAACTAATAACTCACTAACAACTGAATAGAAACATCAGTTAACTACAATGCATGTTAGTTCCAGTGGAGACCCAGTGGAGAGATAGGTGAAAGGGTGAGATGGACTATCTATTGTGACTATAGTGATGCATTTATTGCATCACACACACATTGGAGTTGCCAATGAGGATTGCGCAGTCAAGGAAAGGTAGATTCAAATTCATTCAGGTGTCTTCTTCAACAGGGATTGTGTAGTGGAGGCATGCTATGAGGTGGCAAGAAATTAGTGCATGGATTTGTAGATTTCTTCATGTTAGTGTGTGACGATTGTATTGTACTAAGAGCTTGATGTAGTAAGCTTTGTATGAGATTATTACATGATCTCCATGATACATAATATATTATAGTTGGGGTTTTTAGGTTCAGGCTTTCTCGTTAAACAACTGTGTTATGTGCGATTGTTTTTATTGCTTCATGTGTTTGCTATTGAGTTTTTAAATTTCCACAAAAGATTAACAGTGGAAGGATTCTGTATTTAGCAAGAAGATAAATATTGTTAGATCAAAAGAATTTGGATATATACATGCATATGTTATATAATTTCTACATATTGAATCTTGTTGATAAAATTCTTCTTGTTGCTACTTTAGCTTTGCATTCATTTCCAGTGCTTCTCTTATGAACAACTCTACTTGAGGCTAGATTTTTAATTTTTTCATTACTACTTCAAGCTGTGCTTATTTCTCTATAATCTGCACCTAGTGTTGTAAATTCATTCTTTCAAAATATTTTTGAAATTGAGACATCTTCAGTTCCATCTGCTTGCTGGAATTAAAATTTTCCTGCTCTAACAATCTCTCTAACTCTTGTAATTTTTCTTCTTTTTGTTTCAGTATAAGTTGTACCTCAATGTATTTATCAATGGTGGTAGTAGAATATGCTCTTGCATATTGTGATAACTTAGTTAGATGTTCTGTAGGATTAGCCAAAGGGTATTTCCATAGAATGTCAAAAGATTCATTCATAAGATTTGAAACTGTTTCACCCATTCTTCTCCTCTTTCTTCTCTTAACTACAATTTTATGAATGGGACTGTCGAAGTCATAAAGTGAGGGTATTTGTTCAATCTATGAGAAAATATGCTCTGTAGGGTAGGCTACAATGATCTCTTGATCATCGAATTCAGGTACCTACTATAGCGGAATTGTAGTTTCCAGTAAATTTTGAGAATGCTATGGCATTTTAAAACTTGTGGATTCACCCCTATTAGGCTTTGGCTGTGGTGTTTCCAGTGCCTTGGAAAAAAATTTCCATTCATTCTTGAAATATTTTGGTGGAGACTTCTTTTCCTGATCGGGTGTATTCTGGATATGCTGAATTTATTGAGAAGATGATCCAGCTCCATTAGTTCCTCCTACCACTTGCATTTCAATCCCTTAAATTAATTTATCAATTATTTCATCTGGGCTCTCATTCCTATTTTCAGATTCATTATTAGAGTGATCTGAATTCTGAGAATTATGTTGAAATTTCCCTGACTCATGATAAGATTTTTCTTGGGATTCATCTTCAAACATGTATTTGGCTTCCTTATCTAGGCTAATGCTTGGAGTCAGTCTGTTGACATCTTCAATAAAAAATAAATCCAAAGGTATTATTTCCAGCCTCTTATTTCTATATGTTTGGAAAGTCTCAAAGTTATTTTGACTGAGCTAACTGGATGCATTTTTTAGTACATCTGTGAACTTCTCCATTCCTTGAAAGAAATCATCAAATATATTTATATCATTTAAGAAAGGTTTCAATTTATGTTCAGTGGTGAAATTATTAATCAGATCATTGGGGTTGTATTTCCTCTTTGGCATTACAACCAAATTTAATAAAGTAGCATTTGAAACTTCCTTGAATGTATGACCAATATGAAAAAGTGCAAAAGTACCGCATTGAAAAGGGAAATTAGGCCAAATGGCCTTTTTGGAATCTTTGAGTTGCTTCGAAATACCACTTACTACATTTCCCTAGCTAGTAGATTATCAAGAACATAATAGGGAAAAATGTGGGGAGAATCATAACTCATGAAAACTATGATATAGGTGAAATTATCTTCTGAAAACCATATGAAAATGGGAAAAATGTCTGTGCTAGCCCCTTTAGAAATCATAGGGGCTTTCTCATTAAATATAATTTGATGCATAGGTAACATGAATCCATTGCAAATTTTATAAAAGTGTAAATGAAAATCAGACTCCCAAAGGTCTCTGTGGTAAATATGGATTGTAGTGGGGTATTAGGTTGTCCATTTCCATCCCATGATAGGAAAACTTGAACAAAAGAAAATTGCGTCCATAACATTAGCACTCATGTTAAAAGGGGGGGTATTGCCCTAGAGGAAACACTTCTTTTACTTCTATAATCCATGATATTTCTGGCCAAATTATTAGAAAAAATATTCACCCACTTCATAATTGAAGAATTGACGATTGTGTCAATTAAAGGGACCCAGTCTATGGAAAACCTAGTAGTATCTGGCTTTGAAAATACTCTACATAACATTCCAACAACATATCAATAAGGAGAGGGTAACTTTGCTATCGGATACATACCGAGTTTGTCTCGTTTCAACGTGCCTTGGTCATCTTTCCATCCATTTATAACTTTCATCAAGTCTTTATGTTTCTTTGTAAAGCTTTGGAAAAACAATTTGTCATAATTCTGCTGCAGAATGGGTAAGTGGTACATTGTCCTCAAATATTCTGCAGTGAATGAACCAATATTTTCCAGCTTTGAATTCTTAAATGTCATATTTTCTATGTTAAGGTGGTCAATTAATCACTTTACCATATCTGTGTATGGGATAATCTTCGGCTTCGTTGCTACTTTGTGAAGAAATGAGCATGCAACATTGAATTAGGACGAGTCTGAGGAAACTGATGCATATTTTGTAGCTATTTTGACTATAACCCTGGGCTGTTCATCCTCAAAGAGTTAGTACATTGATTCCAATGAGGAACTGTCACAATCCTTGTTGCAGGTCGTATATGAGAATAATGGAGACATGTTTAAGTGTTCACCAGATGATGTTTGGGAAATTTCCTTGCCTTTATTTGTCATTCTAGTTATCCTCACTCTATTAGGCGGTTTCCTGAAAAAAAAGTGAATAGAGTAAACTCGAATCTAAAATGAATGGAGAGAATGATAAAGCTAAAACAATATATTAAAAAATTTGGCGCTCAATTATTCAAGCACACTCAAAGTAGATAGCAATATTTCGAACCTTACTCCCATTAAATGCCATTAATAACCCATAATTATTCATATCAAATATCTCACACAACTTTACATAATATGTCTAATCTATCAATTTAAGATGTTAGATCTTATATCCGGTTGGTTAGATATGAATCATTTTGCGCACTTGAATAATATTTATCAATATCACATATCGCAACTCTAAACATTTACCATTAATTATGTTTTCCTTCACCGTTGAATTTTACGTTACTGTAATGTTATAGGTGAATCAATCTATTCGTTCTTAAGTGTTTCATTTGTTAAATTTGGGATAGCACGTAACTTCCCTTAACCTGGACATTTTGTAGAAAAATCTATTTAATTATTCCCGATTGATATATATGGATCAATTCGACAAAAAATATTTGGATGTTAACAAGAGAAGAAGATTTGGGGAGATGTACGACGTGCGGGTAACCAATTCGAGTACATCTCTCGCATTGGAAAATCCATGAATCTGGGCAAAAGTAAATTCATAGTTGCTCTTATTCCTCCTTTCCTCAATCCCCTGGGCATGGTCGATTTATACAAATTTTCCCCTTAACCCCGCTTACAACTTTAGGTCTGGAAGTTATTTAGAGCTCGAACAAGAGTCACATGGCATTAATGTTCTTAATCTTATGAATGTGAAGCTGCTTCTTCAGAGATATTATGATGTGTGCCACTGTGATCGTGATGTAGGAGGCTACTTCCACCCACTTTGTGCAAGAAGCGATAGCCACCAAGATGTATTCATGTCCAATTGGCTGACAAGCGACATTGACTTCTGGGGTCACCTCTATCGCAATATGTATCAGTTGGAACTTGCCTCCGTGGTCTATTCATTAGAGAGGAACAGAAAAAACCTACCATCTAGACTACTAGTTCTTGTTGTTTCACTTGAACCAATATTTGATCTAGCAGCTTAAGAAGGTCGCCAATCACTTTTCTTCTATTTTTTCTTCTTTGGACTCCTACCCATTTGTGTAGGTTTGATCTGGAACCTATTATTGCCTTGAGAAACTAGTATCTTTACAATAATACATAAAATAGATAGGGGACAATTTTCATGCGGTAATAAAACTTTACATTTGGTTATTCGTTGTGAAATGCGAAGTGCTCTAAGGAATTATGTTGATGCGCTTTATCGTATATTTGTATTTATATAATTGTTGCCTTTATTGATTCGCCGGGTCTAGCCCATCGCAATCTTTACCGAATTTCCATAAGTTGATTGTTTTTAAAAGGCGCGATGTGATTTCTTTTTAAAAGGGTGTTTAAAGCATTTGTAACGATAATTATGGATGACTCAAAAAATATTGTAGCGCATATTGAAATTCACAACACTTATATATGTTTTAAGTTATTTGGCTTTTAAGTTAAGCGATTTGCGATGAGCGCTTCTTAAAATCAAATGAAAAGGGAAAACACCTTATTTCCTAAAGTTTTAGACTTAGGCTTAGATAAAATCAAGCTCATAAATTTCTATTTATTTTTAAAGGGTCCCCATTTATTGAAAGTAAATGGGGGTTGTTTTATGGTAAAACAATTGGCGATTCACTTAGGAGAACCAACTATATTTGATTAGTTTTTTGAAATTTCTAAAAACTTTTTTGAAATAAAAATAGTTCCGGGAATGAATTTCAATAAATACTATCTCACTGAGCAATAAAATCTCTCTTAATTACAATTCATAAGAATTCCTCTTTTAAAAATAAAATTATGAATATCTATATCAACCTTTACTAAGTTCAAAAAGATGAAGTTGGTGGCTCTTTCATATTAGCTTTATAAATATATACTCTTTTATCACAGGTAGAGCCTCTGATCCAAAAGGCAATTTAAGCTTTTGGTAGGGTTACCTTTTACCCATCAATGATTCACTGTACCATCCAGTGATTCTTACAATTTTCAAAAATAAGTTCAATTTTATATATTTGATCTCTTTTGGAACTTGTTTTATTTTCTATAGATATTTTCTGTTGTATTTTTAATTACTTAAAAGCCATTTCCTTGGCTTGGTAACCAAAT
The DNA here is from genome assembly GCA_034641835.2 of Pinus albicaulis. Classification (NCBI taxonomy): domain Eukaryota; kingdom Viridiplantae; phylum Streptophyta; class Pinopsida; order Pinales; family Pinaceae; genus Pinus; species Pinus albicaulis. The sequence continues at coordinate 943,877,423 of CM076578.1, forward strand.
ATTGACAATGCCATTCACTGGTTGTAATTAAATTGATCAAGCTGGATCTTGATGAAACCCCTTGTCCTTTTTATATAATCTCAAGTCATTACCCTGTTTTGGTAGGCAATATTGGTAATGTTAGTTCAACGATTTCCCTATGAACATGTTAAACAAGCTCTTGATGAGACTTATTATCTTCTAAGCCTTTTAGAATATTTTTTTTAATTACATTCTAAAAATTGATAAGTTTCCCAGATGGGGTGAATCATTGGTCCTTTTGAGGATTCTGGATGATAATTTTAGAGTTTTAATATTGCTTATCTGTAAAAGAGTATTTACTATGTTAAAGATTATTTTCTTGACTGATAACAGAGTAACCATGATTTATAAAGATTAGATTTAATCATAGAATAAATAAATTCAGTGAAATTGCATCTTTCAATAAAATGGAATCTATTTGATATTTAAATCTTTCGATTGTTTCCTTAACAATTCTTATTTCTATAAACGATAAATCAAAAATATATTTCTGAGATGTTTACTGAAAAGCCAAAAATCAATACTATGCAACCTTTTATTTTCCTAAGGAAAAGAAAAGCCAGTAATATATAGGGAATAGAAGGGGTTACCTCCTATGAAAAAAATTCTTTAAAATCTACCCATTAACAGGAAAATAATCTCTTTTGCGTGATAGATCTTGCAATAAAAATTTTAATGGGCCTATTTCTTCAATGATTTGAAATGGACCTAGCCACAGTCTTTGAAATTTGGTGTGTTTACCTTTTTCCTCATGTGCTTTGTCCCATTTCAATACCAGATCACAAATTTGGAAGTTTTTTGGAGTGACAGAAGTTGTATCAAATGAAGATTTAACTATCTGCTGATGATGTGCATGAGTAAATTTAGCTTTTTCTCTTTCTTCTTCAAGCTTAAGAATTTGAAATTGTCTTACTTGCAAGGAAGAAGAATTGGACTCATCAATAAATTGAACTAAGGCATGAGAAGAATAACTACATCGGTAGGAAGAAAAAATTCTTTTCCATAAACAAGATTGAAGGGAGAAGTGCCACTACAAGAAAAAATGACATTGGTGTGGGGCGAAAAATGTCACCATAAGCTCATTGGTGAGGGTAAAAAGAGAATTCGTCACAAAAAACTGAACGTCACTAAAGGTGGCGTCACCGAAAGTATAGGTGTTGTGGTGAAATTCAAGGTCCGTCACCAATAATGATTTATAATTATGGATAGTGACCATCACCATTTCATATGAGAAATGGTGACAGAAAATAGCTTCCGTCACAAAAAAATTGAATGTCACCAAAGGTGGCGTTGCCGAAAGTATGTTTTGTGGTGACATTCAAGGTCCGTCATGAATATTGATTATAATGATGGATAGCGATCGTCACCATTTCATATGAATAACAACGATTTTTGTGATGAACCTTTCGTGGCCATCACTATTGGTGCACATATATGGCGATGTGACCGTCACCATTTCATATTTGGTGAGTGTAAAAAACTGTCATGATAAGCTCATTGGTGACATAAAGGTCCATCATGAATAATGACTATAATGACAAAAAATGACCCGCACAATTTCATATCAATAACAATGATTTATGGTGATGGACCTTTCATGGTCCTCACTATTGATGTGTATATATGGTGGAATTCGTTGATCGTCATTGTTTCATATTTTTGCGAGGGTCAAAAAATATCACCATAAGCTAATTGATGATAGCCAAAATAACATCCGTCACTAAAAACTGATCGCCACCATTCCCCATGAATATCAGGGCACGATGGAATTGAACCACCAACCTCCTCCTTGTAAAGCAAGTGCTATTCCATTGAGCTAGAAAGTGCTCTTCCATTGAGCTAGCACCCTTTAAAGAATTAAACTTTAAACTAGAAATTTCCCCTAAAGGCGCATAGATACACCAAAGGAATAGAAGATCTAGGAAGATCAAAAGTTGCTAGAAATAACATGTTCAATATACATAATAAAAGACAATAAGAATAAATATGATATTCAATATACATAATAAAAATACAATAAATCAATTGATTAATTTCCTCTATGATACCTATTATTTACCAAAACTATTCATGATTAAATAATTAATATTTACCAAAACTAATAATGATTAAATACACTTATAATTTCAAGAAGGAACATGATTTTCCTGTTACAATTTTTTTGTCCTATCCTACCATGATTTAATATGCAGAAGGGTTAAATACACACTGATTGGGATTTAATCCAAGGAGTGTTTAAAAACACATAAATTTTCTAAATGAACATTTTCATGTTACAATACGATTTTAAAACGACTAGAGGCCATAATTAAACTTCTACGAAATAACCATTTATGACAACATGATAATGAGAATCTCAGGTAGCAACCACTAAAATCATCTTGATTTCCACCTATATTACATTGAAAGCTTTAGTGTTTTGGTTTATAATTAAATGCTTGTGCCCAATGAGAGTAGATCAAGAGGAGATCAATAATAATACATTAGCATAGATGATGATGACAATGGTATCGATTTGTGCTCTCCTCATGGTGTTTAATAGGGAGAGAATTCTATGTCTTAGCCAGCCCACCATAATTATTAACTTGGAGGGTAGATTTATCAAAAACACAACAACACAATGGCCCACGACTGGGTAGATAGATGCACCCTCTAGCCATTGGATTGTCGTGGGGAATGATGCCCAAAGAGTTACAGAGGCAAGCTTCTATTTTGGCTATTAGTATTAGGTTAGAATCAAAAGGTTATACATGAAAAAACTCTAAACAAACTTAGAAGCTACAAAGTGGAAGTAAATATGGAGTCCATGTAAAAGATAAAATTCTAGGCCAAATACAATTACCATCATGCCTATACAATGCAAATTGTGGGTTCAATGTACTAGTGAAGAGACTATTTTTCATCCATGGTAGTTGCCTTGGCCTTGTGCTCGGTATTGGCTTCCTGCATCAAATGTACAAATCTCTTCATTTTTGGCCAGTTGATGGGCAAGGTGCTTATGCAAAGGAGTCCTACTTTCAGAACCATGGTCATTTCCTCCTTGAAGCAGTCCACAAAATCAAGTACAACACTTCAAGAAATCCATTATTTTTCTCAATGTTATTACACACCCACTTCACAAGATCTTCATCCTCTCCAATTTCTCTATCTATTGGTTGTCTTCCCATCACCAGCTCCAAGATCACGACTCCAAAAATATAGATGTCACTTTTTTCGGTCATTTCTCTGTAGAAGTTATGTCTTCCTGAAATCCTTGCATTGGGGAATTTTTGTGTAGTGCTTCCTTCAAGTTCACTAAAAAAAATAACACTAACAAACTCCACCATGCTGATAATGGTACTCTAGGAATGGAAGGAACACAATTAATGTCAACCACAAATTCTGAATTGCTGAAATGTACAAGATCTAACTAATGAAGCTCCTAACATATATTGACTTCGATGAAGTAGTTTTACATCACTAAGGAAATTAGATAATAACATAAGATGAGCAATAAAATTTGGAGTGATATTTATAGTAAAATAGGGTATGAACCTGTGTTAAGGTTGGCCACACTATATTTAAATTTGAAGTCCATAATGTGCACATATTAGTGTATGTAGGCTATAAAAACAACCTTGCCGCATCCCAACTAATCATTATCTCATGGAAATACTAGAACAAATGGAAAAGGTCTAATTTCTAAAATAAACTTGCATGGTTTAGCTTTCCAGTGCTAACAAGTATATTGTTTATTCTAATTTATAAGAGTGCACTTTACCAGTATTCATTCATAAGAAGCACTCATATTTAGATTACTTGTCAATAGAATGTACTTGTTTTTTTATCACCTTTGCATATTAAAAAAAGTTTCTTATTATCCCACCCCAATCGATAGAAAGTGCATAATTTCACATATTTTTTCTAGAGCTCCATAGAAATATATCTATAGAAAACACCACCAAGCATTCCATAGACAACTTATTGATTGATGGTTTCCAGAGGACATAGTCAGATACACTATCGGTCTCCTCATTGACATGCTTAGCTTTGCAGATACCACGCTGTACTTCAAATCTTGTTCACAGTACCTATTACAATATAAGGATGTTTTTTTAAGTATTTAGTTAGTCTTAGGATTTAGCTCATTTTGTTCCCATATGCACTGGAAAACCAAGGTGATGAATGGGTCAAAAGCATTTCCTATTTTCCACAACTAAGTATGATTTCTTATTTCACTAAATATGTAATTATGAATATGCACAAGAGGGATGAGCCATGTGTTTTGTAAAATTTAACACCATTCCTCTGCATGATATTTTATACCAAAACCTACTATAAGTTTTTAGAGTTAAGTAATCATGACAAGAAATGGGAAATTCACAAATTTCACTTTGATCTTATAAATATGGAGCGCAATATTCAAGACCAAAATGGAACTCAATAACAAAACCATACCAAAATAAATCTTGATTCCCAATAGCCAAGGCATTTCCCATAAACATGGAGACATGATACCATAAATGCCATGATGATAATATATACCAAATATTTTGGAACTTCCATTTGAAACTTGTGGAGGCACTGCAAGGGGCGGTAGCAAGAACTAGGAAAACTGAAAAAATTCAGTGTCCTTGCTCCTATTTTTATTCTACGACACTCTACAAATTATGATATTGATCTATGATGTATTTGTGCCAAGTGGTTCTAAGTTAATAGTAAATGTTATATTCAGATAAAATAAATGAATAACTGAGAGGCCTTATGGGCTAATTTTTAATCCTTACACAAAAATATCTTAATATTCAATTCAATGAAACAACTCGTTCAAAGTTCAAAATGGACTCGATTTTAAATGGAAAGCATAAAACTAGCTAAGTAGTTTACAAGTTAACATTTTGGACATAACTTCTGTTCAATTTATATGACAAGTAATGCCATAACCTTGAAACTAGTTTCTTAGCTAAAAGAATTTTTTAAGTCAATAATGACAAAGAAAGATAGTCATGGAAATAAAAATTCTCGTGTTTTCTAAAGAGGGTGCATGTAACTTGATAAAGGTTGTATGAGAGTATCAAACCATAAACAGTTTCACTAAAACATGGAAATGATAATGTATTGTTAAGAAACAAAATTTTAGTTGAATATATGAAAAAAATTGAGCTAAATGACATAATTAAACTAAAAGTAATTGTAAAAAAATGAAATTTCCATCATATACCATCTAGTTTGGCTAGTTCTCTAGAAAGAGAAAGTGAAATGGCATGATCCAGCTCCTCATCTTGATTATGTAATGGACCAAACTAAACAAAAATGTCCACATAAAAAAATCAAGTTTATCATATTGGTAAGACTTTCAATATAATCAAACAAAGCATTTAATACATAGGAGAATAACTGGAAAGCACAACTAGAAATTTGAATCACAACATAAAAATATAAAAGAAGATGCAACATGAAAGGAACAATGTAATATTCCAAAATATAAATAGCAGCAATATAAGACATAATAATGTAAAACACAAAAAATATGAACATGAAATAAGAGGGATTAATATGCAGCCATAATTTTATTAATATATCAGCAAAAATATACAAAAATATCATGAGGGACAAACCACTCAAGAAAAAAGAACAAGCCTCCAATGATCAGAACAATCAACACATGAGTTGCTGCAATTGTATAGAATGCTGGAGAGCAGTGAAAACACTGTCTATATCAGTGTAGTTGCTACTGTAAACATACATAAATGACATATGGCTTATAGAAACAAAATAAATGCCCAGAAAAGAATATGTGGGCTCTAATACATGATTTCTAGCCAACTCGAAAAAGATTGCTATAAATACTAAGAAATATACAACATGAAAAATAACCCTGGGGTTTATATGCCACTGCAAACTAGATCTGATATGGAATGAGTCTATGAAAGATCTGAAATGGTGATTTCCTCCTCCAATGGTATTTCTAAATAGAAGGTTGATCCCTCTACTCAGAAATAAACCCTCCTGATGAGCTCAATGAACCCTCCTAGCAACCGCCTCCAAAAATAACACAGTTCTAGTTTATGAATATTATGTGAGGGATGGTAGATGGTTGGCCTGATGCCAAATATGTAAAAATATGCCCAGGAGCCCTCCTTGTTTATCCTCCATTGGATAGGCTACCTCTCCACTGAAAAACAAGCCCAGAAATGGCTCAATGTGATCCTCCTTTCTTGCACCCTGCAACACAACCTAGCTCTAAACAAAAATTACGTTGTAGTTGAAGGAGGTAGCTTGGAAAAAATGAAAAAATGAGGAAATTTAGCCCAAATAACCTCTCCTTCCCTCAGGATGAGGTAGAGATTCCCGTTCAGGAACACCCTTGTGCTAAACAGCACAACAACCCTGCTAAACAACAAAAGGAAGCAAAGTATAAACAGACCAATATCAATAATAATATAAAACATGAATAACAATGGCTGCCATCCCCACCACATATAGTATGTGAGCCTCCTCACATTGGGTCCCATCCATACTTGCCACTAAGCTCATGCAAGTTTTCCTCCACTAAAATTGCGCAGTCTCATCATGAATGCCACTCCTCCATGACAACACTGTTGACTTGGTCAAAGTTGACCTCTTCAACATGTATCTCCTCCAATTCACACCAAAAGTTGCTTAATCCAGCTGCTTATTCTTCCTCATTTCAAATTAGGAGTGTCATTATTCCTTCTAAAGGGTTTTAGGGGCCTCCCCGCGCACTTATTCACCTATCTAGTGATAAAACAAACTATAATATTCCATTTAGATGTAGGCTAAATTTTTGGAATATTACAGTCCTCCCCTCCAAAATTTTTCTTGTCCTCAAGCAACTATAAAGGTGGATCAAAATTCATCCCTTCCTCTTCTTGTGGCCTCCTCATCAACGGTCCCCACCACTACTCAAAATAATCTGCGATAAATTTGCCCTCCAATGGTTCCTTCCAAGTATGCAAACCCAAATGGCTCACATCATGAAAAAGTGGAAGGTGTAAGTGGAAACCTTCTTGATGTCCTGTTAGGGTCCTATAAGTATAGGATTCATAATTTGGAATTGACTTATGATAGTTTTGTAAATATCTATTGTTGGGGCCCTTTTTTTGAAATCTTGGTTAGAAAATTTTGAATTTTGACCTTTTGAGTTGCGGCGTGAAGACACATGGCAATCATGACCACATCGCAACTACCAGGAGTCGCGGAGCTATCAAGGTGGCGCGAAAGCATGAGATAGCTGAAGAAAGAACACACACAAGTACAGATGAAGAAAACAAACATCAGAAGGCAGAAAGAAGAACACACAGATAACATGAGAGAAGCTGGAAGCAGCTGAAGAAAAGACACAGGGAGGAACGGATAGTCGCGATAGCGGGTGAATAAATAACAGTCACCCGGCTGAAAGGAAGAGGATGCTGCAGAGGTTGCGAGGCTCGTGACAGGAGAAGAAGCTCAGAGCGACTGCGGGAAATCATGCATGACATCTCTGTGATTCCTAATCTTCTCTATTTTTGTTCCGTAAAGACATCTGTATTAGAGTTGTAAGCTATTGCTGAAAATGCTATGTAATCATGAGCTTGGCCAGAGATTAATATAATGAAAGGTTGATGTCTCAATAAGAGTTTTACATGCATGTAATGTGTTTATGCTGGTTTAAAATTTTATTTGCTAATATCTGAATGCTTCTTAAGTGCTCTTGCGTACATGCCTCTGTCTATATAATCGATTGCTTGTCCATCATGACTTGTGACCTTGTTCCTTGCCATTGGTCTAATCCCCTTCTACATGTGGTTGCGGCACGCCTCGGGTGAGACTCATTGCTCTCCGGAGTAGGGTGAAAATGCCCGCGTGATCCTAGAATACATCAGACTCCTTTGTTGGCCATAATTCCTGAACCTGGGTCTTGTCCGCGAGACCTGACTTCTCGCCAACATCTACATACCTTTCTTTCTGCAACTTGTTTTCCCATATTTTGTAAAAAAAATAAAAAAATTGAAAAGCAAAAAGAGGGTAAAGTCCCAAAAGAAAAATAAAAGGACTTAGAAAAAACAATATACCCCAAAGGAAAAGAAATAAAACATGAAAGTGTGCAAGTCCAAATGCCACTACTTTTTACTTTGTTACTGATGATTATGTCAGAGTGTCAATAAATGCCATAATCCATGATGAGTTGAACTGCTTAATCTTGACTTGTCATGTTTCAATTTTATTGTTGTAGAATACTGAATAAAGATTAGTTAGACAGTTTAATCCTAACTAATTACTAGATAGGTAGAGAATAAAGAGGTGCTCATTAGTTTAATATGAGCCCTCGAATGATATAAGGTAGATTTAGATAGTTTTATTGCTTTCAAAAGAATAAAATGTTCAAGGTTTCTAGCTCAAATGCACCTGCAAAATGGAAGAAAAAATGTTATATAAAAGATGGGTAGGTAGAAAGAAGTGGGAGAATCATGTAAATACTTTTCACCAGGCAAAATCACTAATTTCCCCTCCCCTATAGTTATTCTTCATTATAGAATTTCAGTCAAAGAGGCTCAGAGAATTTCTCTGACTTTTGTTGGTACCAGACCCAAGGCTCAATGACTGTTAACTTAAAAGTGTTGAATTCCTATGTTGATCCCTAATTATCATCATTTACCCTACATTCATCCATTTGCACTTCAAGTTAATAAGTAAAAATATTTTTACTTAATGAAAAAAGAAAATCCCCTTTGCTTAATTTCCTTCATTCATAAAAACAGAAAAGCCCTCCAAAAATATTATATTCTAGGTCAAAGTGGTCAAATTACAAATGATAAAGCTTTGCTTTTTTTACATCATCACTTTACTTAGTCATATGAATATATTTTGGTGTTTTCATTATCCTATGTCATATTAACTTCTAACTTATTTATTAATTCCTTATAAAATACCTCATCCTATTAATATAACTCTTGTAAATTAAATATTCTAAAAAACCCACTAATATAAGCTTGTTTTTGCTAAAGTTAATTACCCACATGTTTTAAATAAAAACCCCAATTACACCCCCTTTGGCATAAAACTAACCATATGTAAATATCCCACCCTCTATAGTGATAGACATTTCCATAGTTTATAACAATATAATAAAAAAAAACATAAAAAAAATACTTTAGACATGTTTTATATATGTATAAACAAAAAATATTCCCTCATGTATGAAACCTCATGTTTTATATATAAATTAATCACTTGAATATACAACCCGCCTCATGCGCATTTTTACCTTGTATATAAACCTTTGATATATATAACCGCTCATTTTTAACCCTTTGTAAACCATATACCCTGCATATAAATATTATCCTTTGATATAAGACTTTGTAATATAATCCATATGTTACAAAGGTTTTATTTCATTGACGCGCATATAAATCCGCGTAGCCCCACATCCTTTAGACTGCAACTTCCCATTTAATCTTTATTGTCCGCTCCTTGTCCAAGATCCGATGACTGACGACCATTTTCGCACTCCCAAAATAAATGATCGAAAAATGCCCAAATATGCGCGAAATGGGCGATTTTTCGTTTACCACATCCCATGATGTGTCGTATTTTGATACGACCGCGTTCGTTTTAGACAATACCATTTACCACCCCAACCTAACGTGAAAACCACCGATGGTTTTCCGCGTTCACAAAATAAAAACCACTCCCGACTGTGATTTAACTCGCATTTATGACAATTTTTAAAGATTTATAATAAAGGTAAAACCTTGGTTATATGTTTTATGGATGTTATATGTGTTGCACCTGACTGTTATACACATTATCGTTTTTATCAGAGCTCCTACTATGTGTTGAAGCCTTTAATTCCCATTATAAACTCAATTTCAACCACTTTTCAACTGTTTGAAGACCATTCGAAGCCATTTCTCTGCACCAGCATTGCAGGAACCATCAAAGTTGCAAAAACCCTTCTCAAAATCATCAAGATACCTATAAATCAGGTATTTTCCCAAAACATTTAACCTGCAATTTCACAATTTGAACCAATAATCGAACCAATTGAACCAGTTAAGCTTTAAGATTGAAATTGCCCATCTGTTTTGTCCTAAAACTTGGAAAAAGAGGGCAAACCCTCGCAAATTTTTCCCAAAAATCGCCATTTGCATGAATCTCATTTTGAAGTTAAAATTCTCAATCCAGACCCTTTGAAAACAAATTCAAAGGCTAAGAAAGGTTTTTAAACCCACAGAAAACCTTAAAACCCCTTTTACAATCCTAATCATTCAGAAAACCTGTGTTTTCTGTTTCAAGCTCATTCCTTGTGTTCTAAAAATCCTAATTGGGCACTAAATTTCCCACTGCTATCATCCTCACTCATAAAATTGCTCAATTACCCTCTGTTGAAGAAAAACCAACTATAGCAAATTGTATAATCTTGCTGTAGTTAATTTAAAATGACAAAAAATAAAATCACACCCAAGGCTGGAGGATCCAAGCCTGTTAAATCCAAACTTCCCAAGTCTAAAGCAATAAAAGCCACAAAATCTACTCCTGATATCACTGCTGAGACCAATGTGACTATTAATCCTCTTCAACTTCCAGTGTCCAATGAAGAAGTTATCCCTTTCAATGATGTAGATTACAAAATTGTAGACCCTCTAGTAGAATTCAATCTATTAGAAGTACACAACTGGTGTCATGAAGAATTCCTTGACAAAGAATAAATGCCTCTTTGGGATACAAACTTACCTAAATATATAGTCCCAGTAACACATCCTAGTGAGGACTTGATAAGATTGTGCCAAAAGTATTATGTCCCAGATCAAAGATCAATTGTGAATAATGACAGGGAAATCCTTTTCTCTATCACTACAGAGTCAATCAATGAAATGTTGTAGTTACAGTTTGACCCTAGGGTAGTCCCATTATCCATAGAAGCATTGAATCAATTATATTTAGGGTTATATTTCCCTAAAATATTCATGATTTTTCAGAACTTCATGCCTGGTAATGTAGATATTCCAAAATTGAATCCTCCTTATTCCACTTCCAAGTTTCTAGAGGGTTTTCTAGAAATGTTATTTCAATGTTATCCTTCATCTTAGGATACTTCACTGATGAGTTTACTGACGAATATATCCTTGGATTTTTGTCTACCTTGTCTCCTGGTCAGCCTCCTGCTGCGATCTTTGATTTTTCCAGGTTTATTGTTGATTCAATACACCATCAATTGACAAATTTACTCATTGAAGGGGTATTTAGGTATTCTTCCTATTTATTTCATCTGTTCGTATTCTCACAAGTAGATCACTTCCAAATAACATTGCAGAAAATGAATGTAGAGGGACAGCCTATATCAGTTGTATTTTGGACATCATTGTTGAGAAAGGAAGGAAATGAATACAGTTATACAGATTTCACAGATTTGTTTATCAGGCCAGCCATGATTTTGCTACAAAAATCAAAACAACCTAGAGTAAGTGAAGATATGAAAAGAATATTACAACTGTCAGAAGAATTTAAAATGGGAGATTGGTACTTATATGAGAAGCACACTGAATTAAGAATATTTGGATCCAATCTGCTTCCCTATCAGCTACCTAAATTTTTGACTATTAGAGTCTTTGCTCTAGAATATTTGAGACAAGTGTTGAATGTTGATGCTATCCATTTCATGGCCTCTAAAAAAAATACACAGTTTAAACTAAAAAATCAGATTGGTCCATTCATAGTAAATAACAAGGATGCTGAGAAAGAGATAGAAAAAATATTATCAGAGATGAAATTTCAAGTGAGTTTCCCTCAGAATTATGATCTCCAAGGTCTTTTGAACAATATAAGGGTTAAAAATAAGCTACCTCCTTTTATACATGAGTCAAAGCCTGATGTTGAAAATTTTTCCAATCAAACAGAATGGACAAAAAACTCATTGGTAGATGTAACTATAAATACACAGCCAATAGGAAAAAATGATACCACACTTGTTGTGGTGACTCCTAAACAACTAGAGATTTCAAACAAAAGGAGCAGAGATGAGGGTGCCTATACAACAGAAACTACCTCAGATACCAAGTTCAAACTCATCTAAAATAAAAGACTAAGATTTGGTTCTATAGGAAAAGAAAAGCTTATTAAGGTTGAAGATGAACTAGAGGTCAGTAATGATGAGGCCACTACAATAATCAAGGAGACTTTGACAGATATTGAAAGAGAACAAACAACATCTAAAGGAAAAGAGACCCAAATGATTGAGCAATAGGTGAATATAGAAACTTCTTCTTCTCAAATAGTAGAAGAAAAAGATTTGGATATTAAGGATAGATATAAGCAGATTAAACAAAGAAATGAGGAAATTAAAAGTGAGACTTATTCTAAATTTCTCAAGCAGAAGCTAGGAAATCAGGATAGATTGCTTACAACATTTTATTATTCTTCAAATAAAATGATCATGTCCTATTTGCAACCTACTACTTCAACTCCAAAAACAGTGGCTGACTACAAGAAGATGGAATCTGAAGTAGATACTAAAATGGTACATGAGTTGGATAAGATAGATTTCCATCGACATAGTTCAGAGATGCTATATTCCACTGTGGTGACAAAGACCATGAGTGTAACCAACTTGCAAAATACTATTATCAACCTGAAGATCAAATCACTAGAAAATTTGGCCCAATTTCCGATGGCCACTTCGTCGCTATTCTGACACATAGTCGTCGCAAGAGCGATAGTTTGAGGCTAGACAAAACGTGGTTAGCCATTATGTCGCAATTGTGACGCTTTGCCAAAGTGTTTCAATACCGACACTTTTTTCGAAATTTTGCAAAGTGTCATTATTCCGGCGTTTTATAAGCGTCGATCTTCCGACGACCCATAACTTTCGGTCTTCCGACGATCACAAACTGTCGGTCTTCCGACGCTTTTCAAGTTTTCAAACAAACGTCGCAATTTCGATGTTATGGCTTCCAACGTTTAATTCCGACGTTTTACAAACTGTTGCAATTCCGACGAAATATCATCCGACGTTTAGAACATCGTGCATTTGACGCTTATGTAACGTCGCTTTAGCGACGAAAAATTTAAAAAAATTTAAAAAAGAAACGCCGATCTTCCGACGAAAATGTAAAAATATTAAAATAATTATTGTCGCTCTTCCGATGTTTAAGGTTTTGGTCTTCCAACGAAAAAGTCAAGATATTAAAAAAAAATGTCACTCTTCCGACATCTAAGGCATCAGTCTTCTGATGCTTGGTTAAAAATATTTAAAAAATATATATATTGTGTAATGTGGTTCAACACAAATATATTGCACCAAATTTTATCGAGGAATGGATTAAATAGACTAAAATTTCTCAGGTTAATATTTTTGTTATGGAGAGATGTTTTAAACTATTTCAATTTAATTGATTCTGGTCTGGCATATAAAGTAGGAAATGGACATAAGGTTAGAATTAGAGTTGATCCATGGCCAAGAAGTGGTGACAAACATTGGATGGCACAACCTATAATTAATTTTCTTCGTGACAATGGGAACACTAAACTACCATATTTCGACAACCCAACTTAATTAACCATTTGGAGGCAAGGATGTAAAATGCCATAAGTATTGGATTTGGATGTAGGATTTCGTGAGGAATGGAATATGTATTTGGAAGCATTGACATAGTCTTGTATAAGGCTTACTAACAAATATGATGAACTGGTTTGGTCACATTCTCCCTATGGGATCTACATGCAAAAAATTGGATACATTCACCTAAATTCAGTAGAAAGGAACGTTAAACATTAATGGTGGTGGAAATGGTCTATAAATCAAAATTTCCATCACAGTGTTGATTTTTTATGCCTCCAATATCATCGAGCCCTCTACAGTTGAATCTTTAATCCTCTACAAATTTGTCTTACCTAAGCTTCAAATAAACATTGGTATACACTTCTACAGATGTGTTCTATCTAAACTCCAAGGAAGCACTAATTTACCCTTCAAATATACTCCACATATGTGTTATCACCACTCTACTTACAGAAAGGTAAGTCTGAGGTGTTCTTGGGCTCAATTCCACAGGACCGAGCTTTACAAGCTAGATTGGTATACGAAACATAAGTCATTGAGTCTTATCACAATCTTGTAACTTAACACTAAGCTCATAAATAAAAATAGGTGACTTAGCTAATTCGAAAGTTCTGTCCAAGCATCAATAAATAGGAGATAATCTAAGATTTTAATAGATGTTCACCACATAAAATATGTCAAAATCCTTTAGCTATATCCCTGGCCTGAGATTGCAATGAAGAGGTCCAAATTATGGTAGCTTCAATAGAACCAAGCCTCAATATAAGGTTGCAATAGGTCCAAGGGTTTAAATGATTCAAGTCTTAATAAAAAGCTACAACACAAAACTGAGCTCTTATGGTATATCTCTGTCCTCCAATAATGACAAACATTAAATTCTCTTGAGCATGGTAATATAACTAAATTTATTTACACCAGTCCATAAGATATCCATTCATTTCTAGAAATTCTGCAAGAAGAAAATGAAAGTCATGTGTAACAAAGTATTATGAAAAGACTTCAAATTATTTTCATATTGGAGCAACTATCCACTGACAGAAAATATGAAAAGAAAAATCAAGACACTGAGTGTGCCTAAAGGATTGTCCTTGGAGTGGAAATTTCTATCTGGATCCCTACTTTTGCAAAAATATTTCTTATATATACAGAATTATTTACTCGCCAGCAAAAATAAAAATGAAAATGGAAGGGCATACACAATGAAATTTATATCGTTTTCCTTAAGGAAAATAAAATCAGAATAAGATGCATGGTCTAACAATTTGGCATCCTCAATCAACAACATATCTCTCGATACCTTAGAGTTGTTAACCAGGTGAGAAGCCTTGAATTTTCAATGGTTTATTAATGTCCTACAAAAGTAACAAAAGAAAAATGAAGCAGTGTATGTTGCAATATTCTATTTCAACCTTCAGGATATGGAGGATTATTTCACAAGGAAAAGGCAATGGCCTTGCAATTTAAGTGGGCCATATTACAACAGTGTTTCCAGTAAATGAGAGAATAGAAATGAGTAACCTCTCTCAATTGAGTCGTGACTTGTTTTTTGTAGGTATGGGCTCGAAACTCCAAACCTTGCAAACAAGGAGAGAATGAATCGCCATGTTGTCAAGAAACCAGAACTTAGCCTGAATATCCTAAAACTGAAGTTGGAAACATCGTCTCTCCAAGGTTGTTAATGTTGCAATCATGTCTTAAACATTGATACAAATGTCAAAAACAAGTTAAAATATAAACCAAATAATAGCATTCAAAGGAAAGACTAGGATGTCACCATTTCTACCTACTATCCTTGAAAAGAAGGTGAGATTACTTACATGATTTTGTGTTTGCAAGGTGGACTTGAAGACCATGTTCATCCCAGAATGAGATCAAAATGTACTTTTGTTTGTGGATTCATGAAATAGAAGGACAGTGTTGTCAAAAAATAGTGAAATGGAGATCCCATAGAGGGCCTCCACCTTTACCACCCATGGATTTTGAAATGAGAAACTCTCATTCATAAATATGAAGTCCAAAGAATGTGAGGTAGTCGACACCCTTTCTTGACTACTATGTTAATGTATATAATAGACCCCAGAGATGATCATTTGAATCTCATATAGGGTCATAATTATAGAGATTGCTAAGCATAGGAGAAGTATACCTTTAGCCCCTAAAATAGTAGGTTTCTTCCAACTATCTTAAAGTCTTAACAAGTGTCCATGGATCAATAATATACTTAATTTTTCTTCCTCAATAGCATTTGGGAGGATTGAAAAATAGTCAAAATTGTAGTGATTCCATTTTCAATGACTAAACCTTAAACCTGCAATTTATTCCTCTCTGACCATATGGAGATGAATTTGTCTACTCTTCTGGCAAAGAGTTTGAACATGGTGTATCCCAGCATGATAGTCTCACAATTAATTGATTCATTTTGATCATCATATTTATAAATATGATTGATTTAAGAAAATTCACCGGGGGTAAGGCCAGAAGAGACTATCTAAAGAAAAAGGTCCGCAATATGAATAGGTAAGATGGTCAAAGTATTTTTAAGGAATTTGTCTTTCAAGTATTCTAGCTTCTAAGCCTTATTATAATGGAATTTGAAAATTGCTCTCATGATCATGCAATCAATGAAACAACAACCATACAATATAAGATTGATGATGAAAGGTGGTTGGTTGCAGATGTCATATAATAAGGTGACATTATTTTGAGCGAGGTGTTAGAATCAGTAATGGTGCAAGCAGGCACTTCAGTAAGAATCTGCTGTACAAGGATTTAGTGTAGACACTAATTTGTTTAAGAATCGATTTTCATTTGTTGAGGAGGTATTACCGTATTAGTGTTTTCCTCAGTATGCTTCAATAACAAAATTTGTCACATTTTATTGTCCTAAATTTGAAAAGGAGCCCAAAAAATTAACACAACTAGGCAACTAAACACCCGTGTTTCCTACATCTTGAACTACACACTAGCAAAATTGAATCTCATGGGCTAATATTTGATCAGATCATTGTAACATATTAAACAATTAATTTTTTTTGCAGTAGGACATGAATCTCTATACCTAGCTCAAACCACATTAGAAAAATTAATCATGGTTGTATGTAGAGCATAAATATTTCAAGTCACAAGAATCCAATGTGAAAAAGAAAAAATGAAAAATCATGCACAAAAATCAACTCAATTAATATGTGACAACTGTTGCACAGGAAAAATTTCCAAGGATTCCATCTTTGAATGGAAATATGTCTGAACACTATTTCTGGAAATATTTTTTTGTCAAAATTTCTATATTCATTTGTTGTGAGTGTTTTGTGTATCCTATCCAAGATTTATCTTGTCTCCACATAAAATAACAACTTTTTGACACTTATGAATAATAAATTATAGCATTCAACCTTGCAAATTTTCTCAATCATAGAAGAAATTTAATATAAAATAGTAATGGGGAAATGATGTCTTGACTTGATAAAAAACCGCCTTTATAAAGAGGCTTTTCAAAGTTCATAATGCAATCATTAAAGCCAAACATTGATGATGAGGCAAAGTCAGATTCCAGTATCTTTAAAGAAGTTCATATAGACTATTGATAAAAAACTTTATGAGCATATACCTGAGCAATCAATTGTGCAAGCAGTGAACATTGCAAATCCCTGACCCCTACACCATTAGCTTGCATGTAGGTTTCAATTATACGAGTGAATGCCTCCTTGCTTAATAGAGTTTGCTGCTCCTTGGTTAGTGATACAAACTGTGGCACTATTGGCATTTCTGGGGATTGATATTCCACAGATTGAGTCGTTTCTGGATCATAGGAGATGATTGTTTCTGGATCAGAGGACATGATTGTATCTGGATCAGAGTTTACTTCAATCTGATTATGTGAAGCAGTTCAAAATTTTACTTCATGCATTAAAAAAAAACATAAAGCATGAACGAGATTGTACCTCTGCAGCTTGAGATTGGGACTTGAAGAGACACGGATGAAAACACTCTGCAGCTTCAGATTGGGACTTTTTATGAAACCCTGTACACAAAAAAAACCCACATCATTTTAGCAAATGAAATCCTACATTTCAAAAACACAAGGTCAAAGATTCAAATCTGAAAAAGACACATACCTTGCAGGTAATCACAGTTCTCAGTCTCCTTCCTAGTGGCATCAAGCACAGAATCAATGAGCTCAACTCCTTCCATGTAATGCCCCTTGGCCCAGTTGTTTTTCCAGCCCCATATTGGCCAAAAATGAAGTTATCAGGTCTGAAGACCTCTCCATAACCCTTTAAAGTCGTATATCTGAAGTGCCATGATATCTCTTAGTAGGATCCATCCCGTGTTCTTCACAGATCACTTCCCAAAACTTGGAGCTGTTCTGGTTGCCACATTAGCCCCCCTAAATGTGAAGGATCTCTGGCATTTTTGCTATCGATCCAACTTAGATTTGGATCAGATCCTCCCTCCTTCCCTGGACAAACCATGCAACCAGAGGGAAATGAACGAGGGAGATTAAAACTTTTGATATTTCAAAAATTTTGACATTTTGAAATGAAACACGTGTGTTTTTTTTAAGGACACTCAAATTAATTTAAAAATAAATGTTTTTTTAATAATTATAATCATTTTAAATAATTAAAATAATTTCTAAATAATTAAATGTTTGTTTATTTTGATTGTTTAAAAATATTTACAATAAAAAAAATAAAACATATCTTTTTGAGAAGCAATTAAAGTTATATGAGTAAATAATGGACTAATTTTTGCATATAGTAATCCTTCTACCCTACTAAATCATCATTCTTTATTAAAAGGAGTTTTAAACTTTACACTATTAAATTATGTTGTATTTTAAATATTTGGAGTTTTAATCTCTTTTTTTATATATATATTTTTTCTTTATAATTTATGTATTATGTATATAGGGGGTTAAATGGGTTAGGGGTTGGGAACTAGGGTTTAATGGGTTAGGGGTTAAGGGGTTATAGGTTTAGGGTTTAGGGGGTTAAATGGGTTATGGGTTTAGGGGGTTAGGGGATTTAGCAATTAAGGATTTTAGGGGTTAGAAGTTAGGGGCTAATGGGGTTAGGTTGTAGGGGTTAGATGGGTTAGGGGTTGAGAATTAGGGTTTAAGGGTTTAGGGTTAAGGGTTTAGGGTTAAGGGTTTAATGGTTTAGGGTTTAAGGGGTTAGGGATTAAGGGTTTATACATTTAGGGTTTAGGGGGTTAAATGGGTTAGGGGTTTACTAGGGGTTTAGGGGTTTAAATGGGTTAGGGGTTAAGGTTTTAGGAGTTAGGGGTTAAGGGACGTTTAGAGGTTTATGGTTTAGGGGTTAAATGGGCTAGGGGTTAAATTAGTTGCTTATTCTTTGCGTCTCAATGTAACAATTTTGTAAGTATTTTTGCTTGTTGCCATGTCTTCTTTATTTATTAATTTATAGTATTTGTTAGCCATTTATTTACATTTGTTGATGAAAATGTCTATTGCAATCAAACCAAATGTATGTTCAATCTCCAGTTTCAAACTCAGCCACAGTTGTTAGTCTCCTATACCAATAGGTGTCATTTTTCATGATTGTCTTGATTGAACTATGGAATATGTTCAAACCTTTTTCTTGAGCAAAGGTGTTCCATATTCTTGAAAAAACCAAAAAATCAAAAAATTTAAAAAATGTAAAGAGGGTATACCCTAAAAGAAAAATAAAAGGGTAAGAAAAATAAAATGGTCAAAAAAAGTGAAAGAAATGAACCCCAAACAAAAAATAGACCAAGGAAAGTGTGCAAATCCAAATGCCACTACTATTTCATTTTTGTAAATAAGCAATTGTGTGCAGCTTGTCAAACTTTTGCCACAATTTATGAAGGGTCAAACTGTTTAAACTTGACTTATTCATATTTCAATTTCATGTTATAGAATAGAGAATAAATATCTAACCAAACAGTTTAATCTTGGCAGATAAGTAGATAGGTAGAGTTATTAAAAGGTGCTCAACAGTTTAATCTGAGCCCTTGGATGTAATAAGGGTAGAATTAGATAGATTTTCCTTGTAAAAAAGAAAAAGATTGATAAGGGTTTGCAAGTCTAAATGCACCCTAATAAAGAAGAGAAAATGGTAGTGTTAAGTAGATAGGGTAGGTAGATGGTGCTGCAAAGTGTTATCTGATGAATGATGCTGCTACATGTTTTGATCCTTTACCTTCATCACAAATACTAAAGCAGGAAATACACTGGAAAATCATAGCAAGCAAAGTCAAACTCATTAACTTCCCTCATCACTTTCCCCTCAAAAGTTTTACTAATTTCCCCCAAAATACTAAGGTATTTGGAGATCAAAAGGGCTCAAGGCATTTCCTTGACTTTTGGAGGGACCGGACCCTTGGCCTAATGATCAAAAGACCTAAGTACTTGAGATAATTCATCATTATAATCATTCACCTTTAACCTTTTCCTAAGTAAAATCCCATTTTGCTTAGGAAAATTATGCAAAATTCCATAAAAATCCCTCAAAATAACTTACTATTCTAAGTTTAAGTGTTGAAGATGAGATATTGCAATTTACTTCAGAAATTATCACTTTCTTAGATGAGAAAAGTGTTTTGAGTTCCCTTGTCCCTTTGTCATATTAATGTTTAACTCTAGTTACTAAATCCCTAGTGAAAATGCCTTATCCTAAGTATATAATTCCTTTTAAATTAATATCCCAAAAACCCCTCTATTATGTTTTAACCAAAGTATTTACTTCCCAAATATTCATTAAAAACCCGCTTTATATGCCCTTTGGTTAAATATATCCTTATATCATAGTCCCACCCCTATGGTAATTAAATAATGTTTATCTATTACCATATAAATAGAAATATCGAAATAACGTTTAAACATGTAATTCTATATGTTTAACACAAAAAGACTAAACCCGAAGTTTTATTTTTAAAACCAAGACTTCGGAAAAGCCCCTATGCCACCGTGGCCCATCCACCTGGCATTCCACCCGACGTTTCAACCACAAATGAACCCCCGCCGCGACCCCTCTTTCCATTTTACCATGGGATTAATTAATTATTAGAATTAATTAATAACCAACTACCTCCACCAATCAACTCCCACCCGGGGTGATTAATTAACGATAAATATATTGGGCCCGCACCATTTAACTTCCCACCCTCTCCCCGTCATTTCAACCGTCGGATCGCCCCTCCAAAGATCAACGCTCCTCGGCAATTCCGCTACCCATCCTTTTTCAAAGCTTTAACGCCCGGGGGCTTGGTGGTATTTGACTAGTCTCCCGTCCACGTGTCAATAATCTAATGGAATCGCTGCCCGCTCGTCCAATACCACCTTTGTCCATAAGCGGTGCGGGGACTAACCGCTAACCGCCCGGCCCCCCTGCCCCACGTCAGCCCGTACCAAAGTGACGTCACTCCTCGAAAGACTAAAAACCCCTTTTTTGACTTTGGAAATAAAACAAATTCGCGTGTTTTTATGTCATTTTCATCATTTGAACGCGACTGTGCTTTCCTCTACAAATTTCAAATTTCCACTGAAATCCATTGTTCAATTCGATTTCGCTCCAGAATTCCGCCAGACCTGTGTTCAAGCATCATCCTGCTATCGACTGATACCTGTTAAAAGCCAGCTTTCCTTCAAGAACAGGTATTTATCCTATAGCGCTTCGAACTTCAAAAGAAAGTCTGTTTTCCTTGTTTTCCACTGGATTAGTGATTAAATCTTATCACTGAGATCATTCCCTGAGGTTTTGAAACTGTGAATTGTTCCCCTGAAACTGCAATTGTGTTAATTTCTTTCATTTAAAATTGAAATTGCACCTGGCCTGTGAAGAAAAACCAGAAACCTCTGTTTTGAATCCACAAGAACCAAAATGGAAGCCCCGGCAGCTTTGAATGTAACTCCACTGAATGCCCCCCACCGAGAGTTAGAATATTTTCCTTTAGTAGATAAAGATTTCCAGATTAAAGACTTACATTTTGATGAAAGTCCCCTTCTGAGTTATTGTCGCTGTAGAGACGATTATTCAAAAGGGCAAGATGTCATTGGGTTGTGGGAATCCAATCTCCCGAGATATCTCATCCTCTCAGTCATTAATTTCCCAGAAATATCCACTATTTCCATTCTTACTATGATCCCACTCAGAGAGCTGTAATATCCCCTGACCAGAGTGTTCTTTTCCCCGTTACTCCCCAGGCTATCAATGCAATGCTACATTTTGAACCAGACCAAGAACTAGCACCTTTGTCTATGGAAGAACTGATTGAAAAGTCTAATCAATTGACCCCAGAAAAATTGAAGTCCATTTGCCAGAATTTCATGTTACCTGAACATCAACCTAAGGGACCTCCTCCCTATGGTTTTTATTATTTCACTAAGTTGGGAAGGCTCATCCTAAATATGATATCTTTTGTCTTGGGTTTCAATACCAGTGAATATGTTGATGAGATAACCCTAGTTTTGCTGTCTATTTTTACTCCTGGGCAACCTCCTGAAGTTAAATATGACTTTGCCTCCTTCATAGCCAATAAGATCCATGATCAGTTCATGAGGCTAGATGATGAGAAAGTTTTCAAATATTCCTCAGTTATTTATCATCTCATTATCTTCTATCAATCAGAAAAGTTCCCTTTCCCTGTTAAAAAGCTTGATGCCAAGGGAAACCCTAGGTCAGTTATATTTTGGTCTCCCATAATTCATTCTTCCTATGATTCTCCCTATTCCTATGCTGAGTTCATCGATCTTTTTGTATATCCTGCAACTACCTTGTTGACAGGAATTCCTCCTCCAAGGCTCAGTAATGAAATCAAGAAAACCTTGCAGCTTTCAAGGACATATAAAGTTGGAGATTGGTATTTATATCAAAACCATTCAGTCATCAGAATATATGGATGTGAATTACATCCATTCAAGTTGCCAAGATATGTGCCCATGAGAATTTTTGCCTTGGAATATTTCAGGCAAATGAATAATTCAGATGTGATCCATTTTTGTAGTGTGAAGAAGAAAGCCCAATTAAGGATCAAAAGTCAATTAGGTCTTTTCATCTGCAACTCTAGGGAGGCCGAGCAAGAAGCATAAAACACACTGCAAAACCATTGCAAGTTCCAAAGAAGTTTTCGTTGGGTTCCTTATGACCCATTTGGTTTTATTTGTGGAAAGAGAATAAAGAACAAGCCATCCTTTGACTCCATAGCCCAATGGACTGAAAACCTTCAACCTTGCCCTTAGTTTGTGGATTCCACCATTTTCCAAAACAAACTCTTGGATCTATAACTAGCCTAAAACCTTCTAAGAACAAAGATAAATTATAAAGAGAGAGCCCTCTCTGGATGCAGATTGGCTAGATTCTACATCTGAAGGTTGGTTTGTGGTTACCTCGGGTATACTTTCCTTTTCTTACAACTTCAAGGAAAACCTGAGTGATAACATAGTGGCGACCATACTGGGGATCTGAATCATTTTATTGATACTATTGTTTTATTTATAAGCTATAGACAGAGTCTGAAGATCAGCCAGGTAGACTTTGAAATTGCTTTTGCTCTGCAATTGCAAAAGTAAATAAATGCTGCTTCATTCTATCTCTGATTTAGCTTATATACTGAACCTTAGTTTCAAAATATTTAATCAGACTCTCTAGTTTAACAGATATTTGAGAAAATTTTAATCATACATCATTATTTCTTGAAGAATTTGTAGAAGTTGTATTTATTCTTTCAATTAAAATCAAAAAATCCAAAAACACACAGTCTAGGAAAACTGGCTTCAGAAAGGATTCGACATACTAGGTCAAACCCTGACCCCAATCCACCACCAATATTTGAAAATCCAAATCTGATTCCTAGGATTATTAGAAGATAAGGAAGTCAAGAAAGTTCTGAAAGAGGAAGTAAAGAGAGTTCAGGAAGTTCTAGACCACTTTCTAGATCTGCATCTTGTCCTGTGAAAATTATATATATTGATGAAATTCCTTTTGATGCACGATTTGAAACATCTTTGTTTGTGAATTTTTCTGAAACCGAATTATCCAGATTAGTTCCAGATCCATTGTTCTTTGAAGATTTTCAATACAGATTTGTTTCACATCATCTTGACAGACAATTACAGAACTCTATTCAATCTGAACAAACCTTTGAAGAAAATTCAAACATCTCTGTAATTACTGAAGCATCTCCAAGTTCAGTTACTTTTTCTCAAGCTTTTCAAACACCTGTCACCCCTTCTACTCCTCCATCTCCTCCTGCCAGACCATCAACTCCTGTTGCCCCACTATATCTTCCAATGGCCAATCGATACGCCCCTTTACAGCTACCAGCCAATCCTCCTACTTTGCCCCAAGATTATCAGAGTAAGATCACACCTTTTGATGGATCAGGTACTTACACAGCACAACAACACACCAAAAGGATGACTGATTTACTTTGAGTTCTATGAAATTGACACTGATAATGTCCGAATGAGAATTTTCGTTCAGAGTCTTACTGGAGAAGTTAGGACATGGTTTAGGGCCCTTGCTCCAAATAGTATTGCTAATTTACCAGCTTTATATAGGGAATTTTTGAACAGATGGGAGAAGAAGAAAGATCCTCTTCAGATCCTGTCAGAATTCGAAAAATTAAGAAGGAGACCTAATGAAACAGTACAAGATTACATCATTAGATTCAATGAAGCATATAATGCAGTTCCTCAAAACCTAAGACCTCCACCTGACTTCGTATTGGTTAAATTTCCAGACGGTTTTGATTTTGACATTGCTTATTCCCTCAGGGAAAGAGCTCCCCAAACATTAGAGGAAATGCAAAGCATAGTGGTGAGTGTAGAAGCAAATCTGATAGAAAAATGAGCCAGAGCAAGAGCAGAAAGAAGAATGCCTCTGAATGAAGAACCTTCAGCTTTTGAAAAGAAGCTGGACGCAATCATTAAAGGTATGGAAAGGTTAGGAGACAGAGTGGAGAGCATTGAAAGAAAGTCTTCTACTGATAATCAGAATGTTGCAATAAACCCAAACTTTAGGAGAAATCTGAATCAAAATATTGGAAAGAATGTCCCTGACCAAAACATTAGGCCACCTTTCCAAGAAAACTTCGTTGAAGGTTAAACTTCTGAAGAACCTACAGAAGATGTAGAAATAAACAATGTAACTGATGACAAAAATGAACCAGAAATCTTCCTATCTCAGGATGATCAAGAGAATCATATCCTTGAAACATTCCAAACTCATTCAGGTGAGACTTTTGATTTTAAGGAAGGCTATGACACAGCAATTTATGAAGTCCATAAACAGTATAATTTGAGAAGTAGACGGATTGATGTGCCAGAGAATAGTAAACAGAAAAATGCAAAACAAAATGTCAAAGGTAAAGTTAACATTCCCCCTGTACAAAACATTCCCCAAGTACAAATTTTGTCTAGGATAACTCCCAACCCTTCAAATCCAATAATTGAAGATGTCTCTGACAACCAATCAAACAATAAACAACAATCTAATACTTTTCCTCCTGTGGGAAATGTAGAAGAAACAGTAGAAGTTAGTTCAGATACCCCTTCAAAACAAAATTTCATTCATGAAAAAAGAGAAAAACATTGAAGACCCAAAAAATAGAGAAAACCCAACTGTGCAAAACACTAAAACACAAACAGAAAAACCTTTCAATCTAGAGGCTGAAATAGGAAAACTCAAGATAGTTGTTCCTTTATCAGAATTGGTTAAACATGAGGTCTATAGAAGTCAAATTACCAAGTCCCTAAACATTAACATCACTGGATTGGATGATTCAGTAAATATTCTTGATGATCAACCCAAACTTCTTTTTGGTCCTGAGGTCAATGGCAAACCAGAAAGTGGAGGAACTCCTCCATTTTATGTAAGCCTGAATGTTCATGACAAGATACTCCATAATGCAATGCTTGATTCTGGAGCATCTCACAATTTGATGCCAAAAGAAGTAATGAAAAGATTAAATCTAGATATTACTAGACCGTACAAAGATTTGTTTTCATTTGATTCTAGTCAGGTAAAATGTTTAGGTTTGATTAAAGATTTGTGTGTTACTTTGGTACAATACCCTGCTAAGTCTGTTTTGATGGACATAGTAGTGGCTGATATTCCACCTAAATATGGTATGTTATTATCTAGATCTTGGGGTGCTAAACTTGGAGGGTCTATTCAACTGGACATGTCATATGCAACTATTTCAGTATTTGGTCAGCCTAAAAGATTATATAGAGAAACATTGATGAAATACTTAGTCAATAGCCATGAGAAGCCTGAAAACTTCCCTGTTTACTCTGTACATTCTGATATGGATTATTTTATTTTATACAATGCTGAGTTAGATCTTCCTACTGAAATAGAAGCTCCAGAATTGGAAACCACAAACAAAACTACTGTTAAAATTGAAGAAATTTCTGAAAACAAAGAAACACCAGATGATCAAGAAAAACCAGAAGAAACTAAACAACTAGCTCCTGTCAAGAAATATTTTAAAACAATTGATGAAGATTATGAACATGAAATTCTATGGCATTTAGAGTTTGATGGCTCAGTAAACAAACTAGGGGCAGGAGCTGGGATTTGGTTACATAATGTTGAAAATAATCATGCAGAGGGTCATGCTTATAGGTTGAATTTCAAATGCACTAACAACATGGCAGAGTACGAAGCTCTTTTATTAGGTCTTAAACATGTCAAGAAGTTAGGAGCTATTAGGGTATCAATCATAGGAGACTCCGAACTAATCATTCAACAGATTAAAGGAGAATGTTCAACAAAAGACATGAGACTGAAACAATACAGAGAGACAATTGTAGAAATTCTCAACACATTTCTACAAGCTCAACTTGCCAAGATTCCCAGGAAACAAAATTTGCATGCTCACAGCCTCGCAATGTTTGCTAGTACATGCAAGTTACCTTTTGATCCTAATCATCAGTTTTCAGCTGAGATTAGACATAGGCCTGCTATACCAGACAATATTTTGAATTGGAAAGTATTTGTTAATAATAATCAAATCAATAGTTTTTTGACACTTCAAAATGAGTTTTCTAACTGTAATATAGATGAAGACATAACCATTGAGGAATCTGATCAAGAATAAGAACAAAAAATAGAAATTTCAAGAGAAAATGTAATTCATATGCTGCACCCAACCACATTCACAGAAAAAGACATGCAGAATCTGGAACACATGGAATCTGATGAGATCATAGAAGATGAGACAGAAATCGTCAATCTGAAAGATAATCATTTTCCCAAAGGATTAACTCCTTTGGAAGATCTGTTTGACTCAAATGATATTCCATTTAGACCTAAAATGGAACCTGTTAAGGCTGACATGGAAGAATGCAACTTAGGAACCCCAGAAAATCCCAAAATGGTTAAGTTGTCTAAATCTCTTCCAAAAGATCAAAAGGTCAAATATGTTGAACTATTGAGAGAATTCCAGGATGTTTTTGCCTGGAGTTATGAAGATTTGAAATCTTATGATACATCCATCATTCAACACACTATACCTTTGAAACCAGATCAGAAACCTTTCAAACAAAAGCTTAGAAGGATAAATCCTGTTTTATTACCCTCAATTGAAAAGGAAATTAAAAGAATGTTTGAAGCAGGGATTATAGCTCCTATCAGATTCTCAGAATGGGCTTCTAACCTGGTACCAACAAGGAAAAAGACAGGGGAAATTAGACTGTGTGTTGATCTAAGAAATTTGAATAAAGTTTCTTTAAAAGACAACTATCCTTTACCAAAAATGGACCATATTCTTCAGAGGGTAGTAGGATCTTCTAGGATATCTCTACTGGATGGATTTTCAGGGTACAACCAGATTCTGGTTCATCCTGATGATCAGGATAAAACAACATTCACTACACCATGGGGTACGTTTAAATATGTCAAAATTCCATTTGGACTCAAGAATGCAGGAGCTACCTTTCAGAGAGCAATGGATATCGCTTTTGCTAAAGAAATACATGATTTTCTTGTTATTTATCTAGATGATTTAACTGTTTTTTCTAAAACAGATCAAGAACATTTAGATCATTTAAGACAAGTATTTATAAAGTGCAGAAAATATGGGATTTCTTTAAACCCTAAAAAGTCTTTATTTGGTTTGGAAGAAGGAAAGCTTTTAGGCCATATCATTTGTAAAGATGGCATTAGGATTGATCCAGAAAGAATACAAGAAATTTTACAGATACCTCATCCTAGAAACATAAAAGAGTTGCAAGCATTCATAGGAAAAATTAATTTCTTGAGAAGATTTATTTCTAGTTTAGCTGAATTACTTAGATTTCTCACTAACATGCTGAGGAAAGATTCAAGCATTGACTGGACTGTAGAAGCCAAACAATCATTTGAGGAAATTAAAATGGCTTTAACAAGGACACCAGTTCTTACCAGTCCCAAATTTGACAGGGATTTCATTATTTTTTCATTTGCTTCTGAACACACAGTTGCAACTGTTTTACTTCAAAAAGATGATCAATAGTGTGAAAAACCAATAGCATTTTTTAGTAAATCACTTAGGGATGCATCTTTGAAATACAATATTATGGAAGAACAGGCTTTTGCATTGGTAAAAGCAATTAAAGATTTCAGAGTTTACATATTATATTCTCATGTGGTAGCATATGTGCCTAATGTTGTAGTTAAAGATATTTTGACTCAAGATGGAATTGAAGGTAAAAGAGGTAAGTGGATAGCTACCATTTTAGAATATGATATTGAGATTAAACCAACAAAACTCATAAAAGGTCAAGGTTTGGCACAACTCATGACTGAAACTAATTGCCAAGCCTTAGACATTAATGAACTGGATGACAATCAGGAGATGGCGACTCCACAGATCAGTCAAGCTTTCTTAGATTCACCCTGGTACACTGATATCATTCATGTTTTATTAAACCTACAAGCTCCTCCATGGTTGTCCAGAACGAAAAGGAGATTTTTAAAAATGACATCTTTGAAATATTGTATTTTAGATAGCACTCTATTTTGGAAAAATCATGAAGGAATATTATTGAATTGTATATTAAAAGATGAAACTGATAAAGTTATTAATGAATTTCATGCAGGGGATTGTGGAGGACATCTCTACTGGAAATCAACTGCAGACAAAATATTAAGGGCTGGTTTTTACTGGCCAACATTTTTTCTGATGTTAAGAAATTTGTAACAACTTGTCATAAGTGTTAGATTTTTGAAGGTAAAAGAAAGTTGTTACCTCTGCCATTAAAACCAATTTTCACAGAAAGACCTTTTCAAAAATGGGGATTAGATTTTATTGGAGAAATTCATCCACCTTCTTCAGGGCAACACAGATGGATTCTTACTGCCACAGACTACTTCACTAAGTGGATTGAAGCTATCCCATGCAGACAGGCCAATGATTCGGTGATTATAGGGTTTTTAGAAACCAACATACTTTCAAGATTTGGCTGTCCAGAAAAGATTATAACAGATAATGCTGTTGCATTTAAGTCAAAGAAAATGATTAGTTTCTGTAGTAAATATCATATTACTTTAGGCCATTCAACAGCTTATTACCCTCAGGGTAATGGACTAGCAGAATCCTCCAATAAAAGCCTTATCAATATCATCAAAAAGTTATTGGAAGAAAACAAAAAGAATTGGCACAAGAAACTGACCAATGCATTATGGGCAGATAGACTTACAACTAAGAAATCAATTGGGACTAGTCCATATGAATTATTTTATGGCCTTGAAGCAAGATTCCCATCATCGTTAGGAATTCCTGTTATGAAATTACTTCAGGAGGCTCAAGTGGAACCAAATGACATTCAAAGAAGAATTAATCAAACAATCCACTTGCAGCAAACCAGGGAAGAGGTATACCAACGATCTCAAGTCCTGCAGGAAAAGCTAAAGAAAATGTTTGATAAAAGGACTAAAGCAGAATATTTTCAACTAGGTGATAAAGTCCTAAGATGGGATTCTAGAAGAGAAGAAAAAGGGAAACATGGGAAATTTGATTTCTTGTGGAAAGGGCCTTACATCATACATGCCTTGCAAGGAAACAACACATACTTTTTGAAAGATTTGGACAATTCAGAAGCTGAAGAAGGACCAGTCAATGGTCGAATGCTGAAGCATTATTTTGATCCTATTTACTAGGATGTTTTAATTTTTCTAACTTGTACATAATATATCCTTTTCTAATGCAGTTTTGATTGGATGGTGACTTCTTGGAGTTGAAGCCCGAAGTGAAGGCCCTAAGCTTCAAAAGTTTCACTATCATATGTACAATAAAGCTACCAGAAGAAGGAGATTACATAGTTCAGTTTGAAGACATGTTGAGGCAACTGACCTTCAGTTCTTGACTTTTCACAAGGAAAATCCATCCCCAAGTGGAGCCAGTGTTAGTCTCCTATACCAATAGGTGTCATTTTTCATGTTTGTCTTGATTGAACTATGGAATATGTTCAAACCTTTTTCTTGAGCAAAGGTGTTCCATATTCTTGAAAAAAACCAAAAAATCAAAAAATTTAAAAGATGTAAAGAGGGTGTACCCTAAAAGAAAAATCAAAGGGTAAGAAAAATAAAATGGTCAAAAAAGTGAAAGAAATGAACCCCAAACAAAAAATAGACCAAGGAAAGTGTGCAAATCCAAATGCCACTACTATTTCATTTTTGTAAATAAGCAATTTTGTGCAGCTTGTCAAACTTTTGCCACAATTTATGAAGGGTCAAACTGTTTAAACTTGACTTATTCATATTTCAATTTCATGTTATAGAATAGAGAATAAATATCTGACCAAACAGTTTAATCTTGGCAGATAAGTAGATAGGTAGAGTTATTAAAAAGTGCTCAACAGTTTAATCTGAGCCCTTGGATGTAATAAGGGTAGAATTAGATAGATTTGCCTTGTAAAAAGAAAAATATTGATAAGGGTTTGCAAGATGCACCCTAATAAAGAAGAGAAAATAGTAGTAGTAGATAGGGTAGGTAGATGGTGTTACAAAGTTTTATCTGATGAATGATGCTGCTACATGTTTTTGATCCTTTAACTTTCATCACAAATACTGAAGCAGGAAATACACTGGAAAATCACAGCAAGCAAAGTCAAAAAATCATTAACCTCCCTCATCACTTTCCCCTTAAAAGTTTTACTAGTTCCCCCCAAAAGTACTAAGGTATTTGGAGATCAAAAGGGCTCAAGGCATTTCCTTGACTTTTGGAGGGACCGGACCCTCGGCCTAATGATTAAAAAAGACCTAAGCACTTGAGATAATTCATCATTATAATCATTCATCTTTAACCTTTCCCTAAGTAAAATCTCATTTTGCTTAGGAAAATTATACAAAATTCCATAAAAATCCCTCAAAATAACTTACTATTCTAAGTTTAGGTGTTGAAGATGAGATATTGCAATTTACTTCAGAAATTATCACTTTCTTAGATGAGCAAAGTGTTTTGAGTTCCCTTGTCCCTTGGTCATATTAATGTTTAACTCTAGTTACTAAATCCCTAGTGAAAATGCCTTATCCTAAGTATATAATTCCTTTTAAATTAATATCCCAAAAACCCCTCTATTATGTTTTAACCAAAGTATTTACTTCCAAAATATTCATTAAAAACCCGCTTTATACACCCTTTGGTTAAATATATCCTTATATCATAGTCCCGCCCCTATGGTAATTAAATAATGTTTATCTATTACCATATAAATAGAAATATCGAAATAACGTTTAAACTTGTAATTCTATATGTTTAACACAAAAATACTAAACCCGAAGTTTTATTTTTAAAACCAAGACTTCGGAAAAGCCCCTATGCCACCGTGGCCCATCCACCTGGCATTCCACCTGACGTTTCAACCACAAATGAAACCCCGCCGCGACCCCTCTTTCCATTTTACCATGGGATTAATTAATTATTAGAATTAATTAATAACCAACTACCTCCACCAATCAACTCCCACCCGGGGTGATTAATTAACGATAAATATATTGGGCCCGCACCATTTAACTTCCCACCCTCTCCCCATCATTTCAACCGTCGGAACGCCCCTCCAAAGATCAACGCTCCTCGGCAATTCCGCTACCCATCCTTTGTCAGAGCTTTAACGCCCGGGGGCTTGGTGGTATTTGACTAGTCTCCCGTCCACGTGTCAATAATCTAATGGAATCGCTGCCCGCTCGTCCAATACCACCTTTGTCCATAAGCGGTGCGGGGACTAACCGCTTACCGCCCGCCCCCCCTGCCCCACGTCAGCCCGTACCAAAGTGACGTCACTCCTCGAAAGACTAAAAACCCCTTTTTTGAATTTGGAAATAAAACAAATTCGCGTGTTTTTATGTCATTTTCATCATTTGAACGCGACTGTGCTTTCCGCTACGAATTTCAAATTTCCACTGAAATCCATTGTTCAATTCGATTTCGCTCCAGAATTCTGCCAGACCTGTGTTCAAGCATCATCCTGCTACCGCCTGATAGCTGTTAAAAGCCAGCTTTCCTTCAAGAACAGGTATTTATCCTATAGCGCTTCGAACTTCAAAAGAAAGTCTGTTTTCCTTGTTTTCCACTGGATTAGTGATTAAATCTTATCACTGAGATCATTCCCTGAGGTTTTAAAACTGTGAATTGTTCCCCTGAAACTGCAATTGTGTTAATTTCCTTCATTTAAATTGAAATTGCACCCGGCCTGTGAAGAAAAACCAGAAAGCTCCGTTTTGAATCCACAAGAACCAAAATGGAGGCCCCGACAGCTTTGAATGTAACTCCACTGAATGCCCCTCACCGAGAGTTAGAATATTTACCTTTAGTAGATAAAGATTTCCAGATTAAAGACTTGCATTTTGATGAAATTCGCCTTCTAAGTTATTGTCGCTGCAGAGATGAGTACTCGAAGGGGCAAGATCTCATTGGGTTGTGGGAATCCAATCTCCCGAGATATCTCATCCCCTCAGTCATTTCTTTCCCAGAAATCATCCACTATTGCCATTCTAACTATGATCCCACTCAGAGAGCTGTAATATCCCCTGACCAGAGTGTTCTTTTCCACATTACTCCCCAGGCTATCAATGCAATGCTACATTTTGAACCATATCAAGAACTAGCACCTTTGTCTATAGAAGCACTGATTGAAAAGTCTAATCAATTGACCCCAGAAAAATTGAAGACCATTTGCCAGAATTTCATGGTACCTGAACATCAACCTAAGGGACTTCCTCCCTATGGTTTTTATTATTTCACTAAGTTGGGAAGGCTCATCCTAAATATGATATCTTTTGTCTTGGGTTTCAATACCAGTGAATATGTTTATGAGATAACCCTGGCTTTGCTGTCTATTTTGACTCCTGGGCAACCTCTTGAAATCAAATATGACTTTGCCTCCTTCATAGCCAATAAGATCCATGATCAGTTCATGAGGCTAGATGATGAGAAAGTTTTTAAATATTCCTCAGTTATTTATCATCTCATTATCTTTTATCAATTAGAAAAGTTCCCTTTCCCTGTTAAAAAGCTTGATGCCAAAGGAAACCCTAGGTCAGTTATTTTTTGGTCTCCCATAATTCATTCTTCCTATAATTCTCCATATTCCTATACTGAGTTCATCGATCTTTTTGTATATCCTGCAACTACCTTGTTGACAGGAATCCCTCCTCCAAGGCTCGGTAATGAAATCAAGAAGACCTTGCAACTTTCAAGGACTTATAAAGTCAGAGATTGGTATTTATATCAAAACCATTCAGTCATTAGAATCTATGGATGTGAATTACATCCATTCAAGTTGCCAAGATATGTGCCCATGAGAATTTTTGCCTTGGAATATTTCAGGCAAATGAATAATTCAGATGTGATCCATTTTTGTAGTGTGAAGAAGAAAGCCCAATTAAGGATCAAAAGTCAATTAGGTCCTTTCATCTGCAACTCTAGGGAGGCCGAGCAAGAAGCAGAAAACACACTACAAAACCATTGCAAGTTCCAAAGAAGTTTTCATTGGGTTCCTTATGACCCATTTGGTTTTATTTGTGAAAAGAGAATAAAGAACAAGCCATCCTTTGACTCCATAGCCCAATGGACTGAAAACCTTCAACCTTGCCCTTAGTTTGTGGATTCCACCATTTTCCAAAACAAACTCTTGGATCTATAACTAGCCTAAAACCTTCTAAGAACAAAGATAAATTATAAAGAGAGAGCCCTCTCTGGATGCAAATTGGCTAGATTCTGCATCTGAAGGTTGGTTTGTGGTTACCTCGGGTATACTTTCCTTTTCTTACAACTTCAAGGAAAACCTGAGTGATAACAACAGTGTTGTCACACAATTTAAGTCTGGAGAATGGCCATCTGATGAAGTCTTAATAACCAGACTGCACCTCATGACTACTCCAGAAAATCTTAAGTTCGAGTGTCCCAAAATCATGAGAAATTTGGCTCTTATACTCTTGCTCCACCTGACTGTGTCCTGGAAATACCCTTGTTTATTGCAAAAACATCCTGATGTTGTCGAACTTGTCCCTTAATATACCAAGGAAACTTATGTGACTGATAGGAATGGAAAGCACTACGAAGTTGAAGAGAGTACAAAAGACTAAGATGGTTTAAAGGATAAGCTTGAATTAGAATGTAGCAGTGTTGAAACAACTAAAAGTTGTCCCAAATAAATAGTTGATAATGCGAAACCTTCTTCTATACCAGTCAAGCAAGACTACATTCATGTGAGAGCAAGAAGAGGCCAAGCGACTGATAGGCATAGCCTAGAAGAATATAGGGTATGGTTCCCTATTTTTGATGAAATATTTGATCTATATTTTGTCTATCGAAGATTAACCATTTAAACCTTGCCAACAAGGTGGAATTAACCCAATCGTATGTCCCAATATGTCATCATATATATTAACTCTCTATATATATGAGAAGGAATAATTATAAATACATAGATTGATAGAGGTGGCGAGACAAGGGGAGTCACAAGGGAGAGATGGAGATGAACTAAAGGAGAGGGGGGAGAAGGAATGGATCAACTGAGAGATAGAGAGGGAGAGGAGTGAGAGAGGTAGAGAAGGGTAAGAGAGGGATATAGTGACACAAAGATGGAAGGGGGGCAGAAAGAAAGATAGAGGGAGGGATGTAGCTATGAGAGGATTGGAGGGTAGAGAGAGAGAGAGAGAGAGAGATTGGGGAAGAGAGAGGTCATTCTAGATGCTCTGAAAGTGTTGAGGCTTCAGCCAGGTCACAAGTATTGTCTGCTAGGAAGGCTTTCCAAAGAAGTTGGCTGGCATCACTATGACATTATTACGGAATTAGAAGGGAAGAGAAAGGCAAAGGCTCGGGTATCATATGAGAGAAGGAAGCAATTGGAAAATTTGAGATCAAAAGTAGTGGAGTTAGCCGAAAAGCATCTTACCCCAGAGATGGATAAGATAAAACTTAACAACATATTGGTCAATTTCCTTGACCCTTTATTGGTTATTCATAAGGAGTATGAATACACCACCATTAATATCAAGGTAACCGACCCCTAGTAGATCAAGGGGTTAAGGGGTTTAGGGGTTAAGGGTTTAGAGTTTTAGTGGGTTAAATGGGTTAGGGGTTTAGGGGTTTAGGGGTTTAGGGGGTTAAATGGGTTAGGGGTTAAGGGTTTAAGGGTTAGTGGTTAAGGGTTTAGAGGTTTATGGTTTAGGCGTTAAATGGGTTACGGGTTTATAGGTTTATGGTTTAGAGGTTAAATGTGTTAGGGGTTGGGAATTAGGGTTTAATGGGTTAATATGGGTTAAGGGGTTATAGGTTTAAGGTTTATGGAGTTAAATGGGTTAGGGGATTTAGCAGTTAAGGATTTTAGGGGTTAGAAGATAGGGGCTAATGGGGTTAGGTTTTAGGGGGTTAGATGGGTTAGGGGTCGGGAATTAGGGTTTAAGGGGTTAGGGTTAAGGGTTTAAGGGGTTAGGGGTTAAGGGTTTATAGGTTTAGGGTTTAGGGGGTTAAATGGGTTAGGGGTTAAGGGTTTAGAGGTTTATCGTTTAGGGGTTAAATTAGTTTCTTATTCTTTGTGTCTCAATGTAAAAAATTTGTAAGTATTGTTGTAGCTTGTTGCCATGTCTTATTTATTTATTAATTTATAGTATTTGTTAGCCATTGCTTTACATTTATTGATGAAAATGTCTATTGCAATCAAAACAAATGTATGTTCAATATCCAGTTTCAAACTTAGCCACAATGTTGTCACAAAATTTAAGTCTGAATAATGGAAAATGGGCCACTCGAACGTGCACAACTCGGGCGGTCACAACTTAGAAAAACTGATACGGGCACCCTCGAAAGAAACGGCCCAACCCAACTCGAATGCACCCGGTTGGGCAAAATCACACGACGCAGCACAACGTGCCTGACCGAACGATGCCACAAGAGAGAAAATGTCAAACTGGCCACCCGAACATGCACAAGGCACCCCGGGCAGTCACAACTTAGAAAAACTGATACGGGCGCCCTCGAACGAAAAGACCCGACCCGACCATGCCTGGTCAGGTGACCTCACATAGCGCAACACAACGCACCTGAACAAATGATGCCACAAGGGAGAAAATGACAAACGGGCCACCCGAACGTGCATAAGGCACCCGGGCGGTCACAACTTAGCAAAACTGATACGGGCGCCCTCGAACAAAATGGCCCGACCTGACCCGTGCGTGCTCGGTTGGGTGACCTCACACGGCGCAACATGGCGCACCGGACCGAATGATGCCACAAGGGAGAAAACGAAAAAAAATCTGCCTGAACGTGCACAAGGTAGCCAGGTGGTCACAACTTAGCAAAACTGATATGGGCGCCCTCGAATGAAATGACCCAACCCGACCTGAATGCGCCCGGTCGGGCGACCTCACAGGGCACGACACAGCGCGCCCGACTGAACGATGCCACATGGGAGAAAATAGCAAACGGGCCACCTGAACGTGCACAAAGCACCCAGGTGGTCACAACTTAGAAAAATTGATACGGGTGCCCTCGAATGAAACAACTCGACCCAACTCGAACGCGCCCGGTCAAGAGACCTCACACGGCACGACACGACGTGCCCGACCGAATGATGCCACAAGGGAGAAAATGGAAAATAGGCTGCCCGGACATGCACAAGGCACCCTGGCAGTTACAACTTAGCAAAAATGATATGGGCACCCTCAAACGAAACGGCCCGACCCGACCTGAACGTGCTTGGTCGGGCGACCTCACACAGCGCGACACGGCGCACAAACAAATGATGCCATAAGGGAGAAACTGGAAAATGGGCCACCCGAACGTGCACAAGGCACTCGGGCGGTCACAACTTAGCAAAATTGATATGGGCGCCCTCGAACGAAACGGCCCGACTAGACCCGAACGCGCCCGGTCAGGCGACCTCACATGGCGCGACACGGCGCACCTGACCAAACGATGCCACAAGGGATCAAACAACAAATGGGCTACCCGAACATGCACAAGGCACTCGTGCGGTCACAACTTAGCAAAACTGATATAGGCGCCCTTGAAAGAAACGACTTGACCTGACTCGAACACGCTTGGTCGGGCGACCTCACACGGTGTGACACGGCACGCCCGACTGAACGATGCCACAAGGGAGAAAATGAGAAACGGGCCATGTGAAGTCACAACTTAGCAAAACTGATACGAGTGCCCTCGAACGAAACGACCCGACCCAACCGCACCCGGTTAGGCGACCTCACACAGTGCGACACGGTGCGCCCGAATGAACGATGCCACAAGGGAGAAAACGGAAAATGGGCCACCAAAATGTGCATAAGGTACCCGAGTGGTCACAACTTAGCAAAAATGATACGGGTGCCCTCGAACGAAATGACCTGACCCGACCCGAACGCACCCGGTCGGGAAACCTCACATGACGCGACACGACGCACCCGCCTGAATGATGCCACAAGGAAGAAAATGGAAAACATGCCACACAAACATGCATAAGGCACCTGGGCGGTCACAACTTAGCAAAACTGATATGGGCACCCTCGAACGAAATGACTCGACCTGACCCGAACGCTCCCGGTCGGGCGACCTCACACGGCGCGACACGACGCACTCGACCGAATGATGCCACAAGGGAGAAAATGAAAAAAGGGCCGCCCGAACGTGCAAAAGGCACCCAGGCAGTCAGAACTTAGAAAAAATGATATGGGCGCCCTCAAACGAAGTGACCCGACTTGACTCGAAAGAGCCCGGTCGGGCGACCTCACATGGCGCGACACAGCACGCCCGACCAAACGATGCCACAAGGGAGCAAACGGAAAATGGGCCGCCCGAACATGCACAAGGCACCTGGGTGGTCACAACTCAGCAAAACTGATATAGGCGCCCTCGAACGAAATGGCTCGACTCGACCCGAACACGCCCGGTCGGGCGACCTCACATGGCACGACCGATCGAACGATGCCACAAGGGAGAAAATGACAAATGGGCCACCCGAACATGCACAAGGCACCCCGGCAGTCACAAATTAGCAAAACTGATACAGGCGCCCTCGAACGAAACGGCCCGACCCGACCCGAACGCGCCCGGTCGGGCGACCTCAAACGACACGACATGGCTTGCCTGACCGAACGATGCCACAAGGGAGAAAATGACAAATGGGCTGCCCGAAAATGCACAAGGCACCCAGGCGGTCACAACTTAACAAAATTAATACGGGTGCCCCTGAACGAAACGCTCTTACCCAAGCGCGCCTAGTCGGGCGACCTCACACGACACGACACGACATGCCCGACCTAACGATGCCACATGGGAGAAAATGGAAAATGGGCTGCCCGAACGTGCACAAGGCACCCGGATAGTCACAACTTAGAAAAACTAATACGGGCGCCCTCGAACGAAACGGTCGGACCTGAACGCACCCGATCAGGCGACCTCACACGGCGTGCTCGAACGAATAATGCCACAAGGGAGAAAATGAAAAATGGGCCGCTTGAATGTGGACAAGGCACCTAGGCAGTCACAACTTAGCAAAACTGATACAGGCGCCCTCGAACGAAATGAACTGACCCAACCGCACCTGGTCGGGCGACCTCACACAGTGCGACATGGCGCGCCTGACCAAATGATGCCACAAGGTAGAAAATGGAAAATGGGCTGCCCGAACGTGCACAAGGCACTCTGGTGGTCACAACTTAACAAAACTGATACGGGCACCCTTGAACAAAACAACCCGACCTGAACGCACCCGGTTGGGCGACCTCACACAACGCAACATGGTGTGCCCGAACGAACGATGCCATAAGGGAGAAAATGGAAAATGGGCCACCCGAACGTACTGTGCTTTTTCTTCTCCCCCAACCCTCGCTCTGTTTCGCCCAGCTTCGATCAGAGGGTAAGGTGGGTTTGTTTCATCAGTGATCCCTCACCTAATGCAACTTGGCCTCTTCGGTGCTCTCCCATTGGCAGTTCCTTGGTGGTTCCTCAATGACACAAGGCACCCGGGTGGTCACAACTTGATATAGGCACCCTTGAACGAAACAGCTCGACTCGACCTGAACATGCCCAGTCGGGCGACCTCACATGGAGTGACACGGCGCGCCCGACCGCATGATGCAACAAGGGAGAAAACTATAAATGGGATGCTTGAAGGTGTACTAGGAACTCGGGTGGTCACAATTTAGCAAAACTGAGATGGGTGTCCTCGAACGAAACAACCCGAATTGACCCGAAAATGCCCGGTCAGGTGACCTCACACGACGCGACACGGCGCGCCCGACTGAACGATGCCACAAGGGAGAAAACGGAAAAAGCGCTGCCCGAATGTGCACAAGGCACCCGAGTGGTCACAACTTAGAAAAATTGA
This sequence comes from Pinus albicaulis, assembly GCA_034641835.2. NCBI lineage: Eukaryota > Viridiplantae > Streptophyta > Pinopsida > Pinales > Pinaceae > Pinus > Pinus albicaulis. The sequence goes on from CM076578.1 coordinate 943,916,782, forward strand.
TACGGGCACCCTCGAACGAAACAATGCAACCCGAACGCGCTTAGTTAGGCACCCTCACACGGTGCGACACGGCGCGCCCGACCGAATGATGCCACATTAATGGAGAAAATGGAAAATGGGCCGCTCAAACGTGCACAAGGCACTCAGGCAGTCACAACTTAACAAAAATGATACGGGCGCCCTCAAACAAAACGAACCAACCCGAACGTGCCCGGTTGGATGACCTCACACGGCACGACACGACGTGCTCGACTGAACGATGCCACAAGGGAGAAAATGGAAAACGAGCCGCTTGAACGTGCACAAGGCACTCAGGTGGTTAAAACTTAGCAAAAGTGATACGAGCACCCTTGAATGAAACGACTCGACCCAAGCACGCCCGGTCGGGTGACCTCACATGGTGCACCTGACCGAATGATGCCACAAGGGAGAAAATGGAAAACGGGCCGCTCAAACGTGCACAAGGCACCCAGGTGGTCACAACTTAGCGAAACTGATACGGGTGCCCTCGAACGAAACGACCCGACCCGACCATGCCTGGTCAAGCGACCTCACACAACGCGACACAACACTCCCGACCGAATGATGCCACAAGGGAGAAAATAGAAAACGGGCTACCCGAACGTGCACAAGGCACCCGGGCAGTCACAACTTAACAAAATTGATATGGGTGCCCTCGAATGAAACATCCCGACACGAACGCACCAGGTCGGGTGACCTCACACAGTGCGACATGGCGCGCCCGAACGAACGATGACACAAGGGAGAAAACAAAAAATGGGCCACCCGAATGTGCACAAGGCACTCGGGCGGTCACAACTTAGCAAGACTGATATGGGCACCCTTGAACAAAATGGCCCGACCCGACCCGAACGCACCCAGTCAAGTGACCTCACACGGCATGACACGGTGTGCCCGACCGAATGATGCCATAAGGGAGAAAATGGCAACCGGGCCACCTGAACGTGAACAAGGCACCTAGGCAGTCACAAATTAGCAAAACTGATACGGGCACCCTCGAACGAAACGACCTGACTCGACCCGAACGCGCCCGGTCGGGCGACCTCACACAATGCAACATAGTGTGCCCGAATAAATGATGCCACAAGGGATCAAACGGAAAACGGGCGCCCGAACGTGCACAAGGAACATTGGTGGTCACAACTTAGCAAAACTGATACAAGAGCCCTCAAACGAAACGGCTCGACCCGACCTGAACACGCCCGGTCGGGCGACCTCACACGGCACGACACGGTGCGCCTGACCGAACGATGCCACAAGGGAGAAAACGAAAAATGGGCCGCCCGAACATGCACAAGGCACCCAGGCAGTCAAAACTTAGCAAAACTAATACGGGCACCCTCGAACGAAACGGGCCGACCCGTACACGCCCGGTTGGGCGATCTCACACGGCGTGACATGGCGCGCCCGACCGAATGATGCCACATGGGAGAAAACGACAAACGGGCTGCCTAAATGTGCACAAGGCACTCGGGCGGTCACAAATTAGCAAAACTAATATGGGTGTCCTCGAACGAAATGGTCCGATCCGAATGTGCTTGGTCAAGCGACCTCACATGGCGCGACACGACACACCTGACCAAACGATGCCACAAGGGAGAAAATGACAAACGGGCCACTTGAACGTGCACAAGGCACCCGGACGGTCACAACTTAGCAAAACTGATACGAGCGCCCTCGAACGAAACAACCTGACCCGAACGCGCCTGGTCGGGCGACCTCACACGACGCGACACAGCACGCCCGACTGAACGATGCCACATGGGAGAAAATGACAAACGAGCCACCCAAAAATAAGCTTATCATGTTTTTTTTTTCCACAAAATATTTCACCTAGGCTTGGCTCTTTTGGAAATACACTTTTGCTTTTGGTTTCTATTTCCTTGCATCCTCTACTTCTTATTCCAATGAGTGGATTATTTATTCTAGAGAATATTATTATATGGTTAAGCATAAATTCAATTTTATTGCTTGTAATGATTGTAACACCAATTTTTTTTTCTATTGTTGGTGATGTAGGGTCTGTAACAACTAAGGAATATAACATACATTTCAATAATGTATTATGTGTTCTGAGTCTTTGTTGCAACCTTCAATTAAAATATCAAATCAGTCATTCAAGTAAAGGTAGAATAGTAGAGTTTTCATCTCACCAAGTTGCAATCAAGGATTTAAAAGATCCCAAGCATGTCCTAGCCTTTGGAATAATATACCAAAATGTGCAAGTTTTCATGTATAAGTGTAATGTAAATTTTTTGATGTATAAGCATGTTTTCCAACAAAAAAAAACATTGTGTGTAAAAATTTTTGGTGAAAATCACATAAAAGAAATTTTTTAGGAATTTGACAAAAATTTCTTTTATGTGATTTTCACCGAAAATTTTTACACACATTTTATGGATTACAGAAGCCAAATTCCTAAAAAAAAAAAAAATTCGAATAATGTAATACTCATTATATCAAAATAAATCATATTTATATAAACAAAATGTTAAATAATAATGTCTTCATATTCAAATGTTGAACAATTGTTAATAAAGTAATACTTTACATGTCCACGCATCTAATTGTTTTTCATGTCCAAGTTTTTTGTCCAACCAAACAAATGTTTTCATATTAAAATGTTGTGTTGTTTAAACGTTGGTCTTGGGACGCTTGGGAGAAACCGTCGGAAAAGTGCCATTTCTCATATATACATTGGTCTTGCGACATTTGGCTTCACAACGTCGCAAGAACGACATCTATATGAGAAATGTCGCTTTTTTGACAGTTTCTCCCAAGCGTCGCAAGACCAACGGATGTGTAGGCGACGTCGCAATTCCGAAGTTTCGTCCCATAAACGTCGTAACACCGACGAAATGTTTAAAACGTCGCAATTCTGACGACAAACATAAATGTCGCAAAATCGACGATATCCGTAAACGTCGGTATAGCGACGGTTTGTGGCGGGATTTGAAAAATTGATAGAAATTGGGGAAATTTATGACATTACGAAAAAAGTGTCAGAATTTCTGCCAAATGTACTAGTGAATGAAGCTTGATAAAGGCTCCTTATATGCAAAATATCTAAGGATCAAGGCCTTAGAAGATTTGATTCTACAAATAGGAGTTGACCCATAAAATATACAAGCTGCTGAAGTATTAATCAAACAGAAAAATGATGATATTGTTGCTTTGAGGAAACAGTTAAAAATTCGTCAAAGTGAGCACCCACAAAGCAAGGAAATACTTCAAGAACATAAAGAGAAAGAAGATATGATGCAGTTGATAATAAAGCTTACTGCCCAAATTAAGGATATGGAAAGTCAATTGGATATACTAATGAAAGAAAAAGAAACTGTGAAGGAAACTGATGCTTCTACCATTCCCACAGTTATACCTATTATTACAGCTATTATTCCTTCTACATTGGGAGAAAAATTAGCACCCAAAGAGGTACTAGCAACTGCAGTGTCAGTACAATCAGGTACTACCTCCCAAATAGAATCCTAAACATCACAGGTGCAGTAGACAAATGATGTAGAGAAAATTGTCAAAGCAATGGAAGAAATGAAATTAAAAACCAAAGAAATTAATAGTTTGAAGAAAACGATTCAGACAATGGAGGTATCCAATAAAGCAACATTGATTAATGCCAATAATTATGAACAAAAAGCTAAAAGACTTGAAGAGCAATTCAAAAGCCTTCAGAAGGATTTGAGCTTCACCACACAGATTTCTTACATAAGAAATCACTTATGGACCAACATTATTGAGGCTATACATCTGCAATGTCCATCAATACAGATAATATATGAACAAAGAGACCTCCTTCTAGTAGCTCAAGGTGAAATACAAAGGACAACAAAAGAATTAGTAGATAAACCAGCACAGGCACAAAGGCTAATTACCTTCTTAAACAGTAAGAACAAGATTGAGCTAGAAGAATTGAAGATACAAGACAGGACAGAGACTATACTACAAATCAAAAAAGTATTGACAAAGAAAACTTTGATGAATAACTTGAAAGAAAAATGTGATGTTATGAATTTTTCCATTACCAAGTTTTTAGCAAAGTATGTTATGATAAGACAAGTAGGCATTCCAGACATTCATGTATTCAATGAAAAATTGATGGACCAAAAGGAATATGATAAAAATATAAGGTACCATGCCAAAGAACATGTGAATAATCAACTGCCACAGGGATCTCCAAAAGGGAAAGTTGTTCTCCAATACATTGAAAATTTATTCTTCCTTCAGAATGAAATCAAAAATTTGTTTGTAATTAAGCCAAATTTTTCTCAGTACACTGAAGTAGATGAGAACTACAGAAAACTCAAGAGTGTAAAGATACCATATGCTGAACAATGACATACTTTCACAGATTTACTATAGAGAAAAAGAAGCAAACAATGAAAAGAGTGCAGATGAAGTAGTCAGTTTGAAAAGGAAACAAAGAAAACAATATTTGATTTTTATTTTTTACTTTTGAAACGTCTCTTTTTACAGCAGTTAGAAGTCAAAATATAAGGTTAAAGAGTATCAGGGTGAAAGGATAAAGTCAAAGTGTATCAGAGAGAAAAAACTGTCAGCTGATTTTGACTGCAGTAATTTCCCTTTTTACAACATTAACATGGTGAATAAACAATGTGAAAGAGTATCAGAGATAAATTACAATGGTAAAAGAGTATAAGTGGAAAGAGTATCAGTGAAGACATCTTCCAAAAAAGATATTTTGCAATATGCCAACAAGCATAGACAACTATTCAAACAAACATTTTTTGTTGGATAAGATAGCCCTATTTTTTCTAGATAAGAGGACAACTTGCTAAGGTTGTTAAGCAACTGTTCCTCTTAATATGTAAAGATATTTTTATTTTCCTAGAGTTATTCATAGATCTATCTATGATATTTGTAATAAACATTTGTATAAATACTTAAGTTTATGAAGTGTTTAGTGTGGAATAAAATTGCTAAGAACATTATAGACATTTTGCTGGTACGTTAGAGGCTCACATGTGTTGATTTCAAAGCAACATTATAGACAATAGCCAATTAGACTTCATAATTCAGGATTCATGTGATAATTTGAAGAGTAAAGTGCATATATCTTGTCATTGTTTTCATTCTGAGTGACATACAATTTCATATATGTTTTGCAATCTTAATGATTAATTAGGAGAATTATTTCAGGACTAGTGTAAGAAATCCCTGTCTTAACTACTTAATCATTTAAATGTTTTCTGCTGATTTCCAGATTTATGAATTGTTAATTTCTCCTAGTCCTGTTTGACCCCTGCCTCCTTCCTCTTTTTCCGGATCAAAGGATACTTCATTTCCCTTTATCTCGAAGCAAGCCATCTCATCAAAACAATCTATCCAAATCTCTGAGGGTTATCTACCTTGCCCTGAATACATTAGCATCCTATTGGCCTAGCCTTCTAGTTCTGCTTGCTAGACTTTGACTCCATAGCCTAATGGACTAGTAGATCCCTCTTTAATTTTTCTTCAAGTAATATTATTTTCCACCAAACATTTCAAAACCAAAATAAATTGTTCTATCATAACTAGCCTAAAATATTAATAAAAAACAAAGTTAAATCATAAAGAGAGAGCCCTCTCTGAAATTTAGGAAGGCTAGATCCTAAATTTCCAAAGTAGGTTTGTGGTTACCCCTAGTTTTCTTAAACTGAAAAAATCCAAAAGAACACAATATTTAGAAATTACTAGGGTGATAACATGTCCAATGGCCTCCTCAAGGTAGGAGTGATGATAAACATAGGGAATCTCATTCCCAATGAGAGTCTCCCATACCCATGCTATCATCCAAATGAAATCAGCCATTCTAGGTAGCTCATCAAAGAAATCCTCAACCCTTGGTTTATGCAATGTATTGGGGATTCATGGAGAGATCAGATTTTTCTACCCAAGTTGTTTCTCTCTCCATTTATGGTAAGTATGGGACTGCTACTAATCTTGGGCCGAAATTTCATGGCCTCAAAGAATGGCCCAAGTTACCCCACAAAACACAACATCCATGAAGTGCCTCCTCCAAGAACTCAAGTTATCCAAATGGCTCCTCCCACATGAAGAAAAGAGATGCAGTGTGGCAATAATGGTTTTCCCATTGTTTCTCTTGAAACATGAAACATGTAAGTAGGGAGAATCATACTCCCAATGGGCACCTCCAACTCTTGTACCACTTTCCCAATAAATCTTCCCATAAACATAAGAACATCACCAATATATGGAAGAAAAAACCAATGAAAACAAGTTGCCATATGACAACCGAGAGGTAGATCATAGTTCCTCATATGGAACTAGTGCAATGCATCCCCTACCCACCTGAAAAAAAATAATAACAAGTGTCTTTTCAGCCATGTGTTTGCTTCCACAATCATTCCACAATCATCCTACAAGATAGGATCATAAAAGTAAAATGTGGTGCCAATGGTGCACACCAATAATCATGTGGCCTCCCCCAAAAACCACCAATAGCATGGCCAACATAAATGCTGCAAATGGCCTCAAGTGCATCAAAATACAATATAAAATAAGGGATAATCCTCCTTGGTACAACATGTTGCTCATATAAAGTAAATAAGTACAAATCATAATGCAAAAATGTACCTTCTCTGCAATTTACTTTGGTCATTGAGCTAAAATGGCTCAATTGAAAGCTATCCCTCACTCTCAATGAGTGGGGAAGTGGTTGTGACAACCTCTCCATGACCATCTGGGCTATGCATCTCTCCTCATGTTGATATACATCCTGCTGAATGCCCTCCCAAGTGAACTCCTCCATCAAAGAATGATATGCATCAAAATTCATGGAAATAAAATCCACATGTGTTGCATGTAACAGCTTCTCCTTGAGCTCAAAAGTTATAGTCAAGAAGAATTTTCCATAAGAATAGATGACCTCATCATCCACCATGTATATGTCATCTCCCTCCGGGTCATCAAGAATCATGAAAGCACCAATATCCTTGGAGTACTATACCAGAAGTTGAGACTTCTAATATGGGTCAACCCTCCTAAGAGACAGCGTTGAAGATCTGCAATGTGAAACTCCCCACATGCTGTTGTATTCTCCTTTGAAATCCCCCATGCCAAAGTCATCCTCTACAGTGTTTCCATGCTCATCATGCAGCTGCTCATGCTTAAGTAGAAGTGGTGGCCTTTGGAAGTTGGCCTCCCATGAGAAGATACCATCCAAAAAGAACATCATGATCTTAGCCAATGTAAGCATGAGTGGCCTCCATCTACTCCAATACATAGAGGATTCATTCCACAAAGGAATTACCCTCTGTTTCTCCAAATACATCGAGAAAATCCCTTTCACCATGGTGGTGCCATCCTCCATTACTGCAACAACTTCTGTCAATGCAACATATATAGTGAGAGTATGTAATGCTGAAAATGGGAGAATGTCTCCCTCCTCCTTGAGTCTACCCTAGACTCTCTGCACTGTACTAGACCCCTCCAAAGTATCCACCTCTCCAGGATCTAAGAGTGGTGAACCAACTATCAAGATGTCTCTAACCAACTCTAGATCCGGTGGCCTCCCAAGTGGAATGCCCCCATGTAGTGAGACATCAAGATATGAAGTGGACTGTATATATGAGTGGACTGATTTGTCCCTCCTTTCACTGCACAATACAATCTCCTTATTTTCTACAGAAACCTCCTAAAATAGATAAGGGTGAAGGCTCATCATCCTTTGATGTTGATCCTTCTTTTCTTATCCTTCCATCTACCAAGATTCACAACCCACAACAACTGATGCATGCTGCTCCAGAATTGTATTTTCATTCCCACATGTTGGATCATTTGGAACTCCTTGCAAAGAAACAAGGGATCCTCTAATGGAGGCAATGGATCCCTTCCCATATTCATGTGGTGATGGATCTCCTCCTGATGGTATAGCATTGTTAGCTCTTCTTTACTCACCCTCTTCATCAATATTTGAGAATGCCTCATCATTAATGAGAGACCCTTGATCTTGGTCTTCCCTTGAAGGAGGAACGTCCATGTATTCATCTATAGAATAGGGTTCTTCAAGAAGTGGGGATCTTTCCCTTGGAAAGGAAACATGCATGTTTTTATCCCCTTCAATAGAAATATGGAGTGGAGTTGGCAAAATAGATCTCTCCAACTCATGCAAAGGTTTTGAGTTTTTGGGTTCAACAAAAGATGTTTCACAATGTTTAATATCAAATCTTCTCACTAATTTCTTAGTGAACCCTGCATAAGTGTTTACATTTGCATGATAAAATGAAGCAAAACTACAAAACCACCAATCATGGGCCATACCTTTGAGGTGCAGCGCTGCTACTCTAATGGCCTCCTTTTTTGAAACTTGGTGAAGCTGGAAATAGGAATCTAGCTCCTTCACCCAAGCTTTGGGTGTGCACTTTGCCGATCCATCAAAGTTAGATAGAAATATTATACCTCTCTTGATTCTATTATGGTTGTTGGATCTTCTGTCTTCCTTGAGTCAGAAAAACCCTTGGAAGTCAAAGTGCTCTTTGAATCTCAAAGTTTGAGACTCATACTCCTAAAGATAGTCACTCAAGGTCTCCTTCCTTGGTGCATCTTCTTCCTCCATCCTTCTTGCAGTGAATGTGAGAAATAAATTGGTCTATGGATCTGCATGTGTGGCTGAATGTCCACACCCATCATGTGAATACCTAGGGCTTTCTTCACTTTCAAACCCTCTTGAATTTTTTCTACACCTCTCCCCTTTCATCTCCTTGAGATCTTCCTTGATATTTTTCACAGTTTGGAAAAGAAGCTAGGAGATCCTCTCTTCCTTCATTTCTCCAAATGATGGATTCATGCCTTTGTTTCTTCTGTACAAATTCTATTTTCTATGAGAATCTTCTCCTCCTAATGGCATGATATCTTCAATGCACAGGCTGAGCCAAGATTATGCTCTGATACCACTATAATATTCCAAAATGGAAATAGCAACAATGCAAGACATAATAATGTAAACATAGAAAATTTGAACATGACATAAGAGGGATCAATATGCATCCATCATTTTATTAATATATCAGCAAAAATATACAAAAATATCACGAGGGACAAACCACTCAAGCAACAAGAACAAGCCTCCAATGATTAGAAAAATCAGCACATGAGTTGCTGCAACTATATAGAATGCTAAAGAGTAGTGACAGTGTTGTCTATATCAGTGTAGCTACTGATGTAAACATACATAAATAAAATATGGCTGATAGAAACAAAATAAATTCTCAGAAAAGAAGATGTGGGCTCTAATACATGATTTCTAGCCAACCCGGAAAACATTGCTAGAGATACCAAGAAATATACAATGTGAAAAATAACCGTGGGGTTTATATGCCACTACAAACTAGATCTGATATGGAATGAGGCTATGAAATATCTGAAATGGTGATTTCATCCTCCAATGGTATTTATAAATAGAAGGCTAATCCCTCTACTCAAAAATAGACCCTCCTAATAAGCTCAATGAACCCTCCTAGCAACTGCGTCAAAAAATAACACAGTTATGGTTTATGATTGTGCTGTGAGGGATTGTAGATGGTTGACCTGATGCAAAAGATGTAAAAATATGACCGGTATCCCTCCTTGCTGATCATCCAATGTATAGGCTACCTCTCCATTGAAAAACAAGCCCAGAAATGGCTCAATGTGATCCTCCTTTGCTGCACCCTGCAACACAACCCAACTCTAAACAGAAATTGCGCTATAGTTGAAGGAGGTAGGTTGGCCAGAATTCCGGAATGAGACCAAAGAAAATCTCCTTCCATGAGGATGAGGTAGGGATTCCCGATCAGTAACACCCTTGTGCTAAACAACACAACAACCCTGCTAAACAAAAAAAGGAAGCAAAGTCTAAACAAACCAATATCAATAATAATCTAAAACATGAATAAAAATGGATGCCATCCCCTACATATATAGTATGTGAGCCTTCTCACATTGGGTCAAATCCATACTTGCCACTAAGCTCATGCAAGTTTTCCTCCACTAAAGTTGTGTTGTCTCATCATGAATGCCACTCCTCCATGACATCGATGTTGACTTGGTCAAATTTGACCTCTTCAACATGTATCTCCTCCAATTCACACCCAAAGGCGCTTAATCCAGCTGCTTATTCTTCCTCCTTTCACATTAGGAGTGTTATTATTCCTTCTAAAGGGTTTTAGGGGCCTCCCTGCCCACTTATTCACCTACCTATTGATAAAACAAACTATAATATTCCATTTAGATGTAGGCTACATTTTTAGAATATTACAAACAACTCCACAGTTCTAGACATATGAAAAATACATGGGCCTGTTCTTATATGTTGATATAGATAACAAAATAGAAATATAGATTTATGAAATTCAAGTATCACACAACAATGCCTTGAACAAATATCAATATGTAAAATAGTATTTTTTGCATTTGGATTTACCTTACATAGCCTCAGGAAAAATCTTCCATAGAAGAAACCAATAAACATAACAACATGGACCTCAAGAGAAATTATGCAGGAGATAAAATATGAAGGTAAAGTACTAGATAAGTATTCAAAGAAAATGATGAAAAACACATCTAGAAAGAACTAAGAACCCTCTTAAGTAAACCACACATTTATCATCGTGACTAGTACACTTGCAAAAATGATCAAAATAAATTATGAACTATTCTACCAAAAAATAGTGAATTTTTCCACTAAAATACAGTTTCAAATTAATCACTAGCATGACGCTAACTTTGTTAGAGCTAACAGATAGAAGATTGAAGTTTAAAAGGCAATACACTCTGATGAATTAGGGATTACCATTACATTAGAGGGCACATGCCAAATTACATGATCATCTCCAAATGCACCCCTACGTAGTGTCCATATGACACTTTGTGACTTGAACTTTTAAAAGGCTTGCTCAACCACTTCATCATTCGAGATTTATTGTGAGAGTGTGATGGTACAATGTGACATGCATGTCCCAAATAACATGAGACAACAATGAAAACCATAATTAAATTATTAATTCCTTACTAATTTAATCCTTGAAAAGGAAAAACATGAATCCAAAAAATAAAATGATAATGTTCTCGTTAACTAGCTATTATATTTACAGATATGGCGGAACTGTTGTTTGGTTGTTTCCGAATTTAAAGAATTTTACTTATTCTCTCAAACGTATGAAAAGACACTAAAATTACCAAGGTCATATTTCAACAAAAATCTTGTAGAAAATCAGATTGCAACTATGAAGATATTATTACAAAAATCTTGCATAAAATCAGATTGCAACTTTGAAGATATTATTACAAAAATCTTGCAGAAAATCAGATTGCAACTATGAAGATATTGTTCCAAATTTTAAAAATTATAGTAATAAAATCCATCTTCAACATGACTTAACATTTTATATCATATTAGACAAATTTTGAGTCAGGGAACAAGTATAAGGTTCGGAGTTAAAATATTTGCGTCAAGGACAAAGAGATATCATATACAACTTTTTGAGTTGAGATTATCACTAGAGAACATGGTCTTGAGTCTTAAACCAGTCTTGAGTCTTAAACCAGTACCTAATGAGGGAATTCTGGAAATAAATGGGTACGAAATGTGAATTCATCCCTCATGAGTCATGGCAACCCGAAAACAACTCCTGAGGCTTTACAACCACTGCAGCTGCATCCATCACACTACCTTTTTAGGTTGAATTGTCCACACCTGAGGCTTTGCAAGTTGTGACCAGTGCAGCTGCACCCATCACACCACCTTTTTAGGTTAAATTGTCCACATGTCCTAATCCACAGAAGATGTAGTTGAATATTTTATTGTGCTAAATTTCACAACTTTTTCCCACAACTGACCATAAGTCCTTGCATGTGATGAGTGCACCAGACATGTATCATGGTAGCCACAAAACCTGCAAACACAATTATCCATGAATTCTAGAATGGGAAGGATGTAACTGGCTTTGCATGAAGGTAGTTCAACAAGTGCAGATAGGTTTTGTACAGGGTCCAATTATTCTAGACATGTAATCTAGACTTGAGAGGCCTTGGAATGGGATTGAGACAGTGGCTAGTAGCCTTGTTTTTTTCAAATTGGAGTTTCATCACAGACATGTTGGTTTTGCTTCTACTTTGGACCATGATGTGTGGCCATGGTGAACACACTACTCTCTAATGCATCAATATTTCTGCTTGTTAGTAACTCATTATCCCCTGAAATTTTGCTAAATCAATCTATTTTTCAAGGGTGCCCCTTTGCCCCATATTTGTATATTTGACAATGGATGCCTTGGCTCACCTATTTTAAGTTGCTGGCATTTAGGGGCAAGTGAAGGACATCTTACGTCCTGATGGGTTAGACATGGTCAACAATACTTTTTATAATGGATCATTTATTTCTATAGTGTCAAGCAGAGCTTGGTTAATGATGCTCATACTCATTTTCACATCTTTGGCTCTACATTAGTTGTTGTGGTTAGTGACCATGAGACAATTTTTTAGTTGTTAGAGTTATACTCTCAGCCTACTAGATTCCCATAGCTCGGACTTATGCTCGACCCACGATAATTATGAGGTATCTAGACATTGCATTTGAAATTTTGAAGTGGGGCTTTCTCCAGTGGCTATCTAGGATTGGTGTACCATGTCTTCAACAATTTTAGAGTAAGCCTTGATTTTTGCATCATAAGGACCTCTCATTAGATGGGAAGTTGACAAAGGGGTTGGACAGATCCCCTATGCCACACACATTTATTATGTATCTTGTTGGTTGCCTAGTAATTAGACTCAATTTAAATATATAGAGCAGATCATGCAATCATACATGTGGTCAAAGTATGGTGGGAAGAATAATATTCCGCAAGGATGGGGGGGCTCATCCATCGCCCAGTGTGTTGAAAAATAAAATTGTAATATCGAGGCTATTTTGCAGGGATGCGGTGTGGATCATTGGTCAGTCCTTGCAGTAGTATCAACCACAAAGGCTTTAACCTTTGTTGATTTAGAATAATCTATTAACTCCAACTCTAAATGCAAGATGGGGTATCAGTTGATATAGAATACATGTGATCACAAAAATTACACCGTTTCTAATCTGTTTGGAAAGATAATCAAGACCAATATTTAGTTCTCCTTCAATGTCACTCACTAGTGTGTTGCCTTATTTGGCAATCATAGCTATCTGGTCCACTCTTCCTTCATTGGGATTTGGCAGTGATTATAATCTCTTCTCTGTTTTCCATAGGAATATTGTGTAAGTTTTTTTTTGAGCAAAAATTTAGTTATCTGTCTACTTTTTGTTCCATTTATCTGTCAACATTTTGTTGCATGTGGTGTAATGAGGTACATGACTAGCTGTTAATTGAGTGTGAATTATTGATAAGAGATACTCAATATTTATATTTGGTAACCTATACAGACTTTATTTATGTTTTTATAGCCTTACATAAGAGGATACTGATATAAGATCCATTGTATATACACTTCCACCTTTTGATTTATTGTTTGTAAATAATTTTCCGTAAATGTAAGAGATATTTTGACAACAACAAAAATAATAATAATGGATGACCTACACTAAAATCTGTTGATTTTTTTGCATTGTTCAACTGTGTTGGAGGAGAAAAGAATGAAAGTCACTAGATAAATATGCATGCCATCAGGATTAGAGAATTATATAACTATGCTGAGAATTGGCCTAACCATGTTGAGATGTCATACAGTCCAAAAATGAAGCAATCGATGTCCTGCAACATAAGCCACATTTGAGGCCTACAAAACAATGAACTAATTCTGGGACATGTTGGAATTAAATATATTGCATTAGAGACAAGTGTCTTCAAAAGGATTGGGGATTGATTAACTAAGTGAGAAAAATTGTCAGATACTCCAAAAATAAGGGTAACTTCGTTAGTGTAACCAATTATGGGACATGTTGGCATATTAAATATATTGCATTAGAGAAGAGTGCCTTCAAAAGGCTTGGGGATTGGAGTGACAAAACATGTCAGATACTCCATAAAGAGGGAGAACTTGGTCAGGGTCACTAAGTTCACTTGCTTTAAATCAACAGTGCATAAATGAATTCCAGTAAAAATGCTAGTGGAATTTGGACCCCAAGTGACCACTCCAACCTAAGAAAAATAAGGAGCTATATTAAGGTTAATGAAAGAAAAATTTTGGTAAAATACATGAATTTTGAAGTTCTGGTATTTTGTAAATACTACTTCACATAATCATGTTGTAAATTTTTGTGTCGAACAAAGATGGTGTAAAATACCAAAATGCATGTCAGTAACAACTCATAATACCTAGTTTCCATTCTTAAAATATCTTTGTTCATTATTTTTTAGTATCACCCTCATGATGGTTGGAAACTTTGCACCACCATTGTTGATTCTTGTCCATTTCTCGTGTCTTAAATAGAATCTGGTAGAAATAGGTGGTCTATTCCATTACTATGGAAACCACTAGAAGTCCATAGCTTTGAGGTATCTTGTGCTACATTCCTAGTTTTGGGTACTGCAACAAACTGTGGAAGATGTTTGATTTTTTGAGTTGATGTATTGATAGAAACTTTTGTGAAACTTAAATTGTTGTTGCTGAAATAGGCACCACAACTATAGGCATACGAAGTAGTTAACTTCTAGCAGCAGTAGGGCATGTTCATTATATTTCAGTAGATAGGAATACCTTCTAAAGGCTATGTAGAAATGATTGGCATAGTTACACACCTATCTAAATAATATATCAGATGATTAGGCTCAATAGTTCAATGGCTTGCAGAAAAAATGCATGTATATATGAAAATGAGTTATCAAAAACTAGCAATTGTGAATCTCAAGTACGCATTAGTTATAGTAGCTTCCACCAGGAACTAAAACTCCAGGAAAATTAGACCACTATTCAAGGAAATGACAACAAAATGTTATAGCATTATGCATTTTTCTAAATCACCAAACTTCCAGTAATAAATAATTGACATTTTGGAGTTCTAGGATTTTGGAGTCTATGGTTACTATAGCTTCTTGGTTACTATGGTAGATGGAAAATAAACCAAATATTCATGTGTTCATAAAGGCTCATATGAGCTAGTAAGTGGGTCTTTTTTTATGTGAATTCAAGTATCATTATTGAGAAGGTCTTTGCAAATTTTCCAAAAAATTGAACTGGTGCTACTTATTTCCTATTTCCAGTACCACTTACATAAAAAAAATGATGTTAAGAAGTGGTTCAATCCATTAGTATGTTGACTAATAGTTGGTAGTTTTAAATACTGTATAATATTTTGGACAATGTATGATTCTACTAAATTAATATGTTTGTTGCAATTTTTTCTTAATCACAAATTGTTGTACATCCAAGATAGTTGTCACGTGACCAAGATGACTAAGACCATTGTAATTCTTACTCACTGAGCTAGTATTCACAACTTGTATCCTTACCTTATTAGAGCTGTGAAGATTGGTGGTTGTACTTTAGTTACTAGGGTGATTGCAAGACTATGCACCTAAGTCTTAATTGATTGTTGGCATCAAGATGATTGAGATCATGTTATCTTGATCCATCCACACATACTAATTAATTTATTTGAGACATACTGATAAGTTTCTTTGAGCCATGGTGTGGGTTTTTTTGTATTCATTTTACTTCACTCCAAGATCTCATATGTCATACATACCACTTGTGGGCTGGAATTGTAATTACCTCCAGATAACTATGGTCCATGATCAAATATATTACACATTATCAGATTAACGAAGGACTCCTTGTTGGTTTCTATTTATAGAAACTAGACAGTTTGACAGAACCTTTTAAAGGAATTATTGGTTTCGACATTAACATTTCACTTTTATTAGAGACTTAGCATAGGAATATGGTAAAGGTTTTTTCTTCCTAGAATACTCGACCTTGGGTGTCTTTTGGTTCTTATCCTCCTCACTTTCATCTTTAGAACTAAAGATGCGAGTAAAGTGAATTGTTTGAATTCACTTAGCCTATCACTCATGTTTATTAGATTCCTCAATATTTCTAGAGCTTACAATCCAAAAATAAATATAGCAATAATTCATGCCTTCACATTAGCCAAGTTTGGGTAGCCTATTAAATAGTTACCTTTTCAATAATTGTTTCCTATTTCCATTGCCACGAGTCTACACTGAATGGATGAAGCAATACGCTATCCAGCCAGATTTATATTCTCGTATCTAGGCTCTACAAAATATAAATACTTCTCCATTGTCATGACAATTAATGTCTAAAAATTCGAATAGGGTACATATAAAATTCATTCATCCAAGAAATTCTTCAAAGTATAGAAATACCTTGTTTATATAATTTACCTCAAAGTATAATGTGGCTGATTTTGGAGAAATATCTAGATTAAGGCCTCCTTTGAGAAGAGACCAGCAACTAGTGTGTGCAATTATAGTACCAACACAGTTATAGTTCGTCACACCTTCACTCCTTGTAGCTATGGTGGCCTTAACAACTACACTGGAATTATTTCCTCCACTGGTCTGCTAAGTGATTTCAAATCACATTACTTAGATCAGATATTTAAATATTTTGAATCTCAGAAGACGATTTGCATTTTGAATCTCACCTAGGACTGTTTGCGATAAGTGGAGATATTTACCATATCCCAGATCACAACTGTGAACATCCCCATGTTTTACCTCCACACCCCCAAAACTCCATTTGACCTATAGAATTCATTGTAGCAGGTGATATTTCAGTGCAAGATATGTAGAATTTGTTGCAATAAAATCATGCTACAAGTTTGAAGGTAAGTTCATCGAATATTCCCAACGAGTCACCGGGAAACCTGTCATTCCCAACGGTTCGCTTCTGCAATCAAACGCTAGGCCTCTGGACTTCGAGTGCTTGAAATGGCTTGAAAGGAAGGTGAATTCTTCCATTTTGTATGCTTCGTTTGGCAACCAATGCTTTCTTTTTAACACTGAAATCCAAGAGGTGGCTCTTGGATTGGAAGTGAGTGGGCAGCCGTTTATTTTTTTTCTTTCTTGTAGCCGACTTTGGAAAGGTTTCAATTTCATTTCCCATGGGTTTCAAAGAGTGGATTAGGGACAGAGGGTTGGTATTGAAGGGGTGGGTACTGCAGAAGGAGATTTTATCACATCCTTCCACCAGAGCTTTTCCGACGCATTGTGGTTGGAGCTCCCTCATGGAAGGAATAAGTGTAGGATTTCCTTTAATCACTCTACCAACACAAAAGGATCAAGGATTGAATGCAATATTGATATTTCATGAATTAAAGGTGGGTGCAGAGGTTGGAAGACTGAGTGATGGTAGAGTCAGCAGGGAGGATTTTTGCAGACTTGTGAGGGCAGTAATGACGCCAGAAGACGAAGAAGACAACAAGGAAGCTAGGTAGAGGGCATCACTCAATATAAAATAAATAGAAAAAATAAACGAGTACCACTCCCGCTAAAAAATTACTCTCACTCAATCTAAAAGAAATGGATAAAGAGCCCTTGACCTTTTCCTTCACCCACATCTAACCCAACCATGCTTATTTTTTAAATCGTAGTTCGAACCCGAACCAAACCCATTTGCACTTATTCTATCATTAAGATCAAAAAGCCAACATGAAATAACAATGATAAAATTGAAAACAAAGCGGTTTACATAATTAGTTTTATGGATAAAATAATTAATTTCCTACTCGTGGGAATCATAGGGTTGGACATCATGATTAAAATGAATGAATATGCTATGAGATTATGTGGGATAAAATTTTACCAAGGGAAATAAGGGTATAATAAGATATGATGTGTAGTAATAACTCAAACCACCATTTAGATATTTACCCTATCAAGATTACTGATTTTTATAAGTAAAATTATGAAACACCATGGAACAATTCAACATAGAATTTATGGCCAAAACATTTAAGAGTTAGAATAGAGTCTTTAATTGATCACAATAAAAACGATACACATTAGAGACATATACATGGATCATATATACCAAGTTAAAGTCACCGCTAAAGCAACATCTTCCTACACCTAGTGTCCTAGATGGCCAACACAAGGTGTCATCAAACCAATAATATAGTCATTCATATATCTCAGTTGGAGAATGATTAATGTCATAAGAATCATAAGGGTAGATATGTCAATAAAAATTTAAAATTATCCTCTAAAAACTCATATAGAAAGTGGGGAAACAGGTCCTATGACATCCAACCTGTGATTTACAATGGGAAATCCTCAACAGTCTCTTTGGAGAAATAATGTCCCATTAAGGGGTTCAATAAGAGGTATGAGGCCCCACCAATTTGATAGTTGAAGAAGTTTGAATATTGGATTTTCAATGTTCACCCTAAGTAGGCAAGGCAACATGGAAGGAGGTGACCCCCTCGAAAAGTTCAAAAGGGGAGGGCCACATAAGGTCTTATATAAAGATATAAATCCAAGGACCTCCGTCATAAAAATAGTTATACATGAATTGAAGGAAAGTAGATAACAAGCATCTAAATCTTGATAAAATAAAATAGAACATCCATTGAATCCCATAATAAATGGAGCATCTACAGATGAGGTGATCCTCTAACTCAATGTTGTGTATATGGCAAAGCTAGAAGATGTTATTGAGAATAGGAATATCATGATGTCATTAGTTTCAACTAGACACTAAAGTAAACCCACTTTGAAACCACCAAGGGGGAATTGACAGACAACAGCTAGTGCTCTTGTGTGTATGAGGGTTAAAAAATAAGGCCCCCTCTTATTTGCATGAAGTGTTCCTATTAAAAATCCATCTTAGAGTCAATGCCATGAAAAGATGAAGTCCAAGTACTAAATTTATTGTTTATAAATAACCTCTTTAACAACTTGACACAAACATATAATGATGTCATTTACATTGGAGGTGTATATCATTTGAATCTTGTTACAAATTTAATCACTCCCCCATAAAAAGGTGTCATGCTCCCTTGTGATGATGCACCAACCCTAATGGAGAAAAATCTCGTGATGTAAAAGGAATTTAAACATAATGTAACTTTAATAGTGCCCTACATTCACCCGTTGGCTCACCACTCTGGAAAATGTGAGGTTGTTTCAAGCATTGACGTGGATAATATCATTTTATGTTCTCTTATGTATAGCATTTTACATTAACACAATTGTGTTTTTTTAGCAAAAAAAATATTTGTATCAAGGGTTAGCTCCTTGTTCATTAGGGTTGAAGAGGTTGTGTCATTATGAGTGATCTATTCATTGCCAACTCCTTATGTGTGAGAGCACTACAAGATCTATGTCAACATGAAGTGTATATATTGTGAGCAATTCTTATTGAGGTTTTTAAAATTATCCAGTTGTTCTACATTTGGTATACATGTTAATAAGGGCATTACCCACAAACACACACCCTCGAGACCAATAACTAGTTATGTAAAAATCAAATGGTACCAATATTATTAGTTAGAGGTGAAGGATTATCCTAAGAGGTTATTTTGTTGGTTTGAAGTGTTGTTTTTTTCCTTGGATACTAAGTGGTTAAGGGTTTCAAGAGTTAAGAGTTAAGGGCGAAGGACTTGGGGGGAAAGGGATTTAGGGGTTATGGGCTTAATAATTAATGGATTTAGGTGTTATGGGTTAAGGGGTTAGGTTCTAAGGTGTTTAGCGGTTATGTATTAAGGTTTAGGGGTCACGAGTTAAGAGAATAAGGGGTTAGTGCTTAGGGGGTTCATGGATTCTATGTTAGGAGTTAATGGGTTAAGTTTTAATGCATCAAGGGGTTGATGGATTATGATTTATGAGTGTAGGGGTTAAGAGATTATGGCTTGAGGGTTAAGGGATAGGGAATTTAGTGGTTATGGGTTAATGGATTATTGGTTGTGATAATGGGGCCCCTAATATCCTTATAACCACTATCGAGGGCTCCCCTTTCAATTTCTCTTGTTACCTTCCCTATAGCCCCCCTATGCCCTATGAAATTAGGTCTTAATCCCCATTCTCATTCTATAATGCGTGGATTATAGATCTTAGTAAACCATGCTTGGACATCCAACTTCTACCCATCCATGCTACATGTGTGTCCCCTAGTCTTGTTCAATACACCAGAAAATACTCCTCCCACGTCCTTTTCGGTCATATTATTCAACTTATCCTAAAATTAGGGGTGAAATTGGTGTTTATTTTGTAAAGTAAATAGAGAAAAAAATTACTTGTTTTTTCTATTGAGAAGATGTAGAAATTAATTGTCGTGATTGGATTGTGTATGCATAAATCTACATTGGCTTGTTTTTCGAGCTTAGACATGAATAATCATTTGGTCATACTCGGTCATACTCCATACTATCGATGGAGTCTAGTATCACAAAGGTATCAATGGGCAGTTTGAGAGATTCTTTTGAAAGCTTGTGTGTTGTGGTATTTAGCTCCTTGAGAATGTGTTTGAAAGATAGTTAGTCCAAAGAGTTGGGGGAATATATGATATCCTGTAGGATGGGATGTAGGTAGATGCTTTCTATCATGAATTATTGACCCAATTGATCATGATTTTTGAATCCCCCATGATCTATAGGGATTTGAATCTTTTGATGGATGCAATTTATAGAAGTGTACAAAGAGCAATGGAATCAACTAAGTTGTTGGAGCCTTAACTTTGGTTATATATTACTTTCTTGCTATAAGACTAGGAGAGGAAGAGTACCACACCCACTTTGCAACTAGATGGGATAACATGTGCAACACCATCAAAGAAGTCATAGGGGCATCCAAGAGGGAGTGGAGGAATTACCAAAATCCATTATTTTTGTGGTTTAGGATGAATCTTGTCTTCCAAACACCATTTTTAACCAATTCAATTGTGATCTTTGCTAGAATTTATCGTGAAAAAGATGTGTTTTTGTTCCAATCCCACTAGATATTTTTGATTCGAATGCATGGGAAACCTTTATAATAATATTCCATGATGTTGAGTAACTAAGTTTTGAAATTTTCTTCCAAGCTTAGATAGGACCACGAGGCTATCATGTTCAATTT
The DNA here is from genome assembly GCA_034641835.2 of Pinus albicaulis. NCBI lineage: Eukaryota > Viridiplantae > Streptophyta > Pinopsida > Pinales > Pinaceae > Pinus > Pinus albicaulis. Next base: position 943,937,814 of record CM076578.1, read on the forward strand.
TGCAAGGGTGGTGGTGATGACCTGCACTGTGTTGGGATAAGAGATAAACAAGTGTGAAGAAATATCATCATATGACTTGCCTAAAGCATATATTTTGGGGTGATTCATAAACTACCATGGATATTTTTCATGAAAAAAATGTGTTGGTGTTCCAATCCCACTAGATATTGCTGATTAGAATGCATGGGAAACCTTTTTAATAATATTCCATGATGTTGTGTAACTAAGTTTTGAAATTTATTCCAATATTAGATAGAACCATGAGCCTATCATGCTCAATTTTGCAAGGGTGGTGATGATGGCCTGCACTGTGTTGGGACAAGAGATAAATAAGTGTGAAGAAATATTGATAAAAGAAAATAGAACATCCCTTGAATCCCATAATAAATGGAGCATCTACAGATGAGGTGATCCTCTAACTCAATTTTATGTATATGGAAAAGATATAAGATTCTATTGAGAAGAGGAATATCATGATGTCATTAGTTTCAACTATACACTAATATAAACCCACTTTGAAACCACCAAGGGGGAATTGGCGGGCAACATCTAGTGCTCTTGTGTGTATGAGGGTTAAAAAATAAGGCCCCCTCTTACTTGCATGAAGTGTTCCTAGTACAAATCCATCTTAGAGTCAAGGCCATGAAAATATCAAGTCCAAGTACTAAATTTATTGTTTATAAATAACATCTTTAACAACTTGACACAAACATATAATTATGTCATTTACATTGGAGGTGTATATCAATTGAATCATGTTACAAATTTAATTGCTCCCCCATAAAAAGGTGTCATGCTCCCTTGTGATGATGCATCAACCCTAATGGAGAAAAATATCGAGATGTAAAAGGAATTTAAACATAATGTAACTTTAATAGTGCTCTACATTCACCCCTTGGCTCACCACTAATGGAAAATGTGAGGCTATTTCAAGCATTGACGTGGATAATATCATTTTATTTTCTCTTATGTATAGTATTTTACATTGACACAATTGCGTTTTTTTTAGAAAATAAAATATTTATATCAAGGGTTAGCTCCTTGTTCATTAGGGTTGAAGAGGTTGTGTCATTATGAGTGATCTATTCATTGCCAACTCCTTATGTGTGAGAGCACTACAAGCTCCATGTCAACATGAAGTGTAGATATTGTGAGCAATTTGTATTGAGTTTTTGCAAATTATCCAGTTGTTCTACATTTGGTATACATGTTAATAAGGCAATTACCCACAAACACACACCCTCGAGACCAATACCTAGTTCTCTAAAAATAAAATGGTACCAATATTCTTAGTTAGAGGTGAAGGATTCTCCTGAGAGGTTATTTTGTTGGTTTGATGTGCTTTTTTTTTCCTTGGATACTAAGTGGTTAAGGGCTTCAAGAGTTAAGAATTAAGGGCCAAGGGCTTGGGGGGGAAGGATTTAGAGGTTAAGGTCTTGATAATTAAGGGATTTAGGTGTTATGGGTTAAGGGGTTAGGTTTTAAGGTGTTTAGGGTTTATGGATTAAGGTTTAAGGGTAATGAGTTAAGAGAATAAGGGGTTAGTGCTTAGGGGGTTCATGGATTCTAGGTTAGGATTTAATGGCTTAAGGTTTAATGCTTCAAGGGGTTGATTACTTATGAGTTATGAGTGTAGTGGTTAAGATATTATGGCTTCGGGGTTAAGGGATAGGGAATTTAGTGGTTATGGGTTAATGGCTTATTGGTTGTGATAATGGGGCCCCTGATACCCTTATCACCACTATCGGTGGTTCCCCTTTCAATTTCTCTTGTTGCCTTCCCTCTAGCCCCCCTAGCCCCTATGACATTAGGTCTTAATCCCCCTTCTCATTCTCTAATTCATAGATTATAGATCTTAGTAAACCATGCTTGGACATCCCACTTCTACCCATCCATGCTACATGTTTGTCCCCTAGTCTTATTCAATACACCACAAAATACTCGTCCCACATCCCTTTCGGTCATATCATTCAACTTATCCTAACATTATGGGTGAAATTGGTGTTTATGTTGTAAAGAGAACAGAGAAAAAAATTACTTGTTTTTTCTATTGAGAAGATGTAGAAACTGATTGTCATGATTGGAATGTGCATGCATCAATTGATATTGGCTTGTTTTCTGAGATTATAAATGAATAATCATTTGGTAATACTCCATCATATCGATGGAGTCCAGTATCACAAAGGTATCAATGGGCAGTTTGAGAGATTCTTTTGAAAGCTTGTGTATTTTGGTATTTAGCTCCTTGAGAATGTGTTTGAAAGATAACTAGTCCAAATAACTGGGGGAATCTATGATATCCTGTAGGATGGGATGTAGGTAGATGTTTTCTATCATGAATTATTGACCCAATTGATCTTGATTTTTTAATCCCCCGTGATCTATGGGGATTTGAATATTTTGATGGATGCAATTTCCAGAAGAGTACAAAGAGAAATGGAATCAACTCAGTTGTTGGAGCCTTAACTTTGGGTATATCTTACTTTCTCACTATAAGACTGGGAGAGGAAGAGTACCACACTCACTTTGCAGCTAGGTGGGATAACTTGTGCAACACCTTCAAATAATTCACAGGGGCATCCAAGAGGGAGTGGAGGAATTACAAGAATCACTTATTTTTGTGGTTTAGGATGAATCTTGTCTTCCAAACACTGTTTTTTATCAATTCAATTGTGATATTTGTTATAATTTCTCGTGAAAAAGATGTGTTGTTGTTCCAATCCCACCATATATTGCTGATTAGAATGCATGGGAAACCTTTATAATAATCTTCCATGATGTTGAGTAACTAAGTTTTGAAATTTCCTTCCAATCTTAGATAGGACCACAAGGCTATCATGTTCAATTTTGCAAGGGTGGTGGTGATGACTTGCACTGTGTTGGGACAAGAGATAAATAAGTGTGAAGAAATATCATCATATGACTTTCCTAAAGCATAGATGTTGGGGTGATTCGTAAACTATCATGGATATTTCTCGTGAAAAAAATGTGTTGTTGTTCCAATACCACCAGATATTGCTGATTAGAATGCATGGGAAAACTTTTTAATAATCTTCCATGATGTTGTGTAACTAAGTTTTGAAATTTTCTTCCAAGCTTAGATAGGACCACGAGTATATCATGTTCAATTTTGCAAGGGTGGTGGTGATGACTTGCACTGTGTTGGGACAAGAGATAAATAAGTGTGACGAAATATCATCATATGAATTTCATAAAGGATATATGTTGGGGTGATTCATAAACTATCATGGATATTTCTCGTGAAAAAATGTGTTTCTATTCCAATCCCACCATATATTGCTGATTAGAATGCATGGGCAACCTTTTTAACAATATTCCATGATGTTGTGTCACTAAGTTTTGAAATTTTGTTCCAAGCTTAGATAGGACCACAAGTCTATCATGTTCAATTTTGCAAGGGTGGTGGTGATGACCTGCACTACGTTGGGAAAAGATATAAATAAGTGTGAAGAAATATCATCATATGACTTGCCTAAAGCATAGTGTTGGGGTGATTCGTAAACTATCATGGATATTTTTGTGAACAAAATTTGTTGTTGTTCCAATCCCACCAGATATTGTTGATTAGAATGCATGGGAAACCTTTTTAATAATCTTCCATGATGTTGTGTATCTAAGTTTTGAAATTTTATTCCAAGCTTAGATAGGACCACGAGCCTATCATGTTCAATTTTGCAAGGGTGGTGGTGATGACCTATACTATGTTGGGACAAGAGATAAATAAGTGTGAATAAATATCATCATATGACTTGCATAAAGGATAGATGTTGGGGTGATTTGTAAACTATCATGGATATTTCTCATGAAAAAAATGTGTTGCCATTCCAATCCCACCAGATATTGATGATTAGAATGCATGGGGAACCTTTTTAATAATATTCCATGATGTTGTGTAACTAAGTTTTGAAATTTTGTTCCAAGGTTAGATAGGAACACAAGGATTTCATGTTCAATTTTGCAAGGGTGGTGGTGATGAACACATTGTGTTGGGACAATATATAAATAAGTGTGAAGAAATATCATCATATGAATTGCATAAAGGATATATGTTGGGGTGATTCGTAAACTATCATGGATATTTCTCATGAACAAAATTTGTTATTCCAATCCAGCCAGATATTGCTGATTATAATACATGGGAAACCTTTATAATAATCTTTCATGATGTTGTGTAACTAAGTTTTGAAATTTTATTCCAAGCTTAGATAGGACCACGAGCCTATCATGTTCAAATTTTTTGAAATCTTCTGCATGCTCAATCTTCTGCTCAGATTCCACCCTCCTTTGGATCTGCTATCTCCACACATACTAAATTTGAAAACCATATTCCAAATATGTGGTCTATATTTCATAAATAAACCTCGCTCTAAGGGTCACAACCACTCTTATTCTATGAAAATTTGTCACAGTCTTAAGGGCATACCTTATGAACTAAACATGCTAGGAAATTGTCCTAACTAGGGCACTATACTTATGTACTTATAATTGTTGTAGAACAAACCCTATCCACCACCTCCATAAGAGACTTGACTTAGCTCAGATGGATCCATATATTCTGGAAATTTCTTTAACTAAATCTTGATATGAAATTCAGATCTCAATGTCAACCCTCAAACTAGGGTTACCTCAGTCAATATTACGCTTGCGTCTACTTCTATTCTGGCTCTAAATTAAAGTGCAATCCCTCCTCCATTTATGTTGGTGTTTATCACATACCTTGTAGCCTACTAACCACCACAAGAAAAGATCGTATTAACCCTCTCTTATATTTCATGTAAAAAACATAACCACAGGAATCAATTTAATCTTGTAATGTACTAAAACAAGATACTGAATCCTTCCTACAATTTGAGGAAACAAAACATGATCGCACAATCACATATAAGTAAGAGAAAGAAATTATCAATCACAAAAAAAAATATGTATCTGGGGAAAGAAATTGCTCAAAACCCCTCTTTCTCTATTTTTTATTAATTCAAGGAATCATGAAACAATAGAATGCTTAATCTCTCATGAGATTCTCCAACACTCTGCCAATTGTATCTTACTGATCTAGGAAATATCGGTCTAGTACTTAGCCAATTCTCAACCTTCCTTTAGCCTGCCTTGCTCACGCAATTCCTAGGGAATTAGATCCCTATTAATTAGGAAAATCATCCTTCCTTGATTGCGCAATTTATCATGGCATCCCAATGACTTTATAATTTCACACGGGAAATTTTGTATAAATACAACTGATAGTTATGTTCCCTTTAACCTTTGTCTCAATTGGGTCTTCTTCGGAATTGACATGTATGAAACTATTAATAGTGAATTATCAGTTATCTAATTGATCACTCATTTTAAATTAAATCTAATTTAATTCAGTGGACCTCTCACTAGCTCATCACTCAGTTAGAACTAGTTAAACTTATTTTAACTCAATTAATTGAGTTAACTAATTCACACCTACATCCCACTAGTGCATCAACTGCAACTAGACCCCCAAAATATTAGAATCCTTCCACATGCCTTATCTTATACCCTCATGATCTAGACATATGCAAGAACGCAATAAAATACATAAATAAACATAAACACAAAGATGCACTACGAATAACACTTCATTTCATTAATATCAAATACTGAAAAATGCTTACAACAGAATGGAAAAAAAAATAGCTCAGGTGATGGTAGCTTATCTTTCAGAAGAGAAGTGGCAGCTACATGCCTCTAGAATATGTTACAATAAGGCTCAAAGGCCATTTTATTATTGAAAAATAAGAAAAAACCCTAACGTGAGGAGATGTAACACCAAGAGTTTATGGGCCCCATTGGGGGTAGTTGGGCAGCCAACTTCCCGAGGTCGTAAATTGGTCATATGATCTCTGTTTGATGCACATGATACCTCGTTAGAAATATATCTCTAAGGAATAAAACTTCTAGCGTGATTTCTAGTTAATATCCAAACCTTTCATGCCATAAAAACGTCGTTTGGGGCCTCAAAATTGCTCTGAAAGTTCAGGACCCGAAAAACTGACAAAAATAGTAAACTGTGCTATAATTAAGGAAACTGAAAAACTGAAAGAGACAATGGTGAGGGTCCAAATGGAATAGGTGGATGGCCACCAATATCCACATCAATCACCTCAACTCAAATTTCTTGAGCTAACTCAGTCATCATGACTTAGTTCACTGACCCAAGTTGCTATGAGACGAAATTACAATTTATTGTCCAACTTATTTAAGGGAAAAATAAGTTAGATGCCTCACATTCCTCACTCCTAGTACATCAAAATTCCTCATCAGTGTGGGTGCATTTATTTTTGTCCCTTCTGGTTGCCAATTTCACTGTTTCTTGTTGCAAATTTCAATGCTCCCTCTGAACAAGAAAGGAATTCAATATATCCTGACTTGGTACCTTTGGAATTATGCATGAAACACTTTTCTAGCGTTGTTTGCGCCTGCAAATGCTGAAACTGAATAGCCTCTGAACAACTGAATCAATATAATTAATTTTTCATCAGAGTCTTTTGACTACTGCTAGCTATTGCACCTGTCTACTGGACTCTTTGCGCTGCTGCTAACATTTGCATCCGTGCCCTTTGCATTGTTGCCAACTCTGATCTATGCTTTAGTATCTGACATCGTCACTCTAATTTATGTCTTCCTAACATCTGACTGCATCAATATAACTGATCCTTCCTATTACTATTGTACAATGGACTCTTCATAGCTAGGTTCGATCCATGAGATACACCATCTCAATGGACCTTGACAAAATTTCTTATCTTGGTATTATGTATACACATCACCCCACTGTTGGCTTAAGGGGTCTTGACCCAGGTTCATATTTAAGGTTTTCCAACAAACCCCTATACTATTGGCCCTTTCGGCAATGACCTACTTCCACAGGCCAAAGTCTCACCCGAAGTAGTATGGGTGGGTGCTGGAACCAAGCTTCCACACCCTAGGAAAGAGTGGGTAATTAGTGAAGATCGTGTTGAGTTCTATCAGGTTCGCACAAAAACAAGCCTATTTTCGAGCCCTTAATAGTATAATCAATATGTAAACATAATCAAAGATACTATTATTAAGCAGATCTTATCAACACCTTCACTTCCACGTGGCCATCGAGGTATCATCACAAAATAACCCAATCACAACTAATCCATATATCATAGCCACAATCATAGCTGTTCAAATAACACGAGGTACTTCGGTAGTCAATACAACTAGTTCGGATAACTATGAGTAACGAGATTTTGTGTTCATCCTTAGCATCCAAAACTAGGTTACAAACCCAAGTCACAACTCACGCACCACGGCCATCGAGTGCACACGGGAGGACGGAAGAGGATCTCTGTGAACACGGCCAGGTGGAGTCTTTTATCAAAATACCCAAAGCAGGATCTCAACGGGTTCATATGTAACATCCAATCTTACTTACTTGCTTACCTTTAGACTCAAACTATCCATCTACATTTATATCATCATAACTGTGATATTCTATGGTAGCCACAAACCGTGGGTTTGGAACTCTAGGTCTACCCATGACCCATTACAATACATTAGGGGCTTTGACCCGACCCAAAGCCCCTGCGCAGGACCAATTAAAACAAAAATATATCAAAACGAAGCATTGGAACATATCAAAACACAGCTAGGGGCCCTATTCCAATAGGCCCCCAACACAATCTTGTGACTTATCCTAAGTTACAGCGGCCGTGGGGTTTGTATCTTTTCCTAGAGCTGCTTAATGGCATCGACTAGAGAGGGAAACACTCCTTTGATCTATGCGGCAGCGTTCTGTGAAATTTCCACATACTTCTACGAAGTTGGGCCTTCAATGGTAGTAGTGGGACTTTCTAGGGTATAATTCAGATGTTTGACCGCAACATCCAAGTCCTGAGAGATATTGAGGGCTTTGTTGGCCCATGGCTTGAGGTGGTCACTCATAAACTTCTTCTTGTGGCAAAGCTCTTCCCAGTCATCTATGAGTGCATGGCGGGCTCGCAGCATGCCTGGCATTGAGCGGGGATCAAAGTGGGCATTGTAACCTCCAGATGCTCGAATTCTTCTTCCTTTTGGCGCAGTTCTTGGGTAAATTCGCGCAAGAGAGGGTCATGCTACACCTTAGACCATAGCTGCATAATTGTCTCAAGAAATTCGGTGCCCTGAGTGATCTGAGCTGTAATGGTGTTCGTGGCTTTAGTGACCAGCGCAGCTCTCTGGGCGCGTACCTCAAAAGGAGTTTCTGGCTGTAACTTAGCCTACGACGCAGCAATCTACTGCTCCATCTCAGTATTGAAGTTCTAGATCTTAGTCCAAGAAGCCTTCAGGGCTGTGATGAGTCCCTCAATATTAGCTTGGGGGATGGCAGAGTTTGGAATGTCTTCAGTCACATCCATGCAGAGTCTGCTGATCAGAAATTGATGCATGCAGCCTATGCTTGGGATGATTTGGTAATATTTTCTATGATTGTCTGCTTAATTGTACTTAGCTACTGCTACACCTGACCATATTTGTGATGGATTTCTTCAAAGAGGGATGTGTGGAGAACCTGTAGTGGATCGTGCAGAAGCCCAGCCAAGTCCAAATGTACTTCAGCGTAGGCTTGGACTTGCGCACATAAGACAGGAGGAATCAGAGTGAATGTTTCACCTAGTAGGGGGCAGAGACGACTCTCGTGTGGAGATCAACTCCATGGTGGTCACTGGAGGCAGCCTCGCTTGAACCATGCTCATCTTCAGGGTATCAGCCTTGAGCTGTAGAGCTTGGAGCTTAGATTGTAATGCGGCAACTGCAACCCTCTGCTACTCTTTCAAGGAAATCCATCTGTCTTCATAAGCGAGGGTGACTGCATGTGAGATTTTCTCTAAATATTCCTCGGTTAAGGTAATCTCAATTTCCCTGCTAGGCCTCATAGCCCGCCATTTCGATCGCTGGCCCTTGAGAGGTTCGGCCGTCCGTTTCATGTCACGCGGGGAACTAGTACCCTGCATATCCAGACCCTCATTTTCCATGTCCTGCTGCAATTCCTGCTCTTTTTTATATTGTACCAAATATTTTGTAGGTGCCATCCCCGTAGTTAAGAATTGAATAATATTGGCAAAGTGCGCATCAACCACCTTAATAGAGAATAGTTGTGCATCGAGCAATTTTTCCTCTAGGTTGGTTGGCTCTTCACCATTCTTGATTTGGGACAAGTGGTATGGTACAACATTTATTTTCCCCAGCTTCAAAATTATCTTAAAGTCATATTCTTGAAATAGTAGTAACCATTGGAAAATATTCCCCCCCCAACACAGGCTTATCGACTAGGTACTTCAAAGTTGAGTGATCCATGAACATCTTGAAGTTCCCTCCCAGCAGATAATGTTGGTATTTATATAGATTGTATACCATTTCCAGCCCCTCACATTCAGTAGTGAAGTAGTTACGCTCCATGCTAGAGATTTTTTGACTAGCAAACGCAATCGGGTGGTCAATGTCCCCCTCCCCGGGCGCGTAAGGACAAATCCCGGGGTGATCCTTGAAGCATCTACATGGACTTGGAAAATCCTGCATCAATCTTAATACGAGGATAGGTGCGAGACCATATTTCCTCGAGTAGCTCAAAGCTCTTCGGACATTAAAGTGTCCCAAAATGAAATGTTCTTCTTTAGCAACTTTTCCATGGATGCCATGATCAGTGCGTACCCTTGAATAAAATTCCTATAGTAGCCCATGTGCCCGATGATGGAGAGTAGCTATTTATCATTCGTAGGGACTGCTAAGTTGATGATAATTGCCACCTTGGTGGGGTCAACCATTAGCCCCTGCCGATAGACTATGTGACCCAACAAGATCCCGAAAGGTACACAAAATATGCACTTCTTAATATTGAGGGAAATCTGGTGCTTTCTACAGGCGTCCAACATCATGCGCAGGTTTGAGACGTGCTTCTTTACCAATCAAAACACTGTCCAATTGTCAAATTATACCTCCAAGAACTTGTGAATGAACTCCTTGAATACTGCGACCATTACCCACAAAAATATGGCAGGGGCATTCTGGAGCCCAAACAACATGACGGTGTACTGAAAGGATCCCCATTCGGTGGTGAACGTAGTTTTATTGTGATCTTTAGGTGCGATATTGATTTGATGGTAGCCTAAAAACCCATCAGTGAATGAATATTGCTTCCTGCCCTCCCACACTCTCAAGGATTTCATCAGAAAATAGCATAGGGAAGGGATCTTGTACGTAGGCATCATTCAGCTTATGCAGGTCGACACAAATTCTTATTTCTCCTTTAGTCTTCTTCTCTTGGACCACCATAGGGCTTACCCAATCTGACTGTTCTATTGGTTTGATGATACTGGTGGCTAGAATTTTGTCAATTTCTTCCCTGGCCTTCTGCTTATACTTGGGGTTCAATCAGTAAGGGCACTTCTTGACAGGGCATGCATCCAGTTTTAAAGTGATTCCTATGACCCCGAGGTCCCCTGTAATACCATTGAGTTCTAAGAATTTCGTAGGAAACATATCCTAGCACTCTGTGAGAAGTTCCGCAACTTTCCCAACAGTATCGTTGTCACAATAGTCCCCAATTCTAGCTAGCTTAGTTTGTTCTTCTGTTCCAATGTTGACTTCCCTTAGCTTAAGAGGCTTGGTCACATCAACAATCTTCAGTGGGGGTCCAGCAACTACGCGTTCACCCTTCGATTCTGGGATAATGATATTTTTTGGGTCTTTGTCACAATCCTCCATTGATAGATTGCGGTAGTTAGCAATATCTTGCATCTGTGTATCCCAAGTTGGTTCCCCATACTCCACACGAGGGTGTGATTCATCAAATACTAGAGCATCTATGTCTTGCAAGGCTTCATCAAATTCCTTAGTTCTACCTATCAACCTGAATGTCCCCAAGAAATCATCCCTCATGGTCTCCCATTGGTGGGTGCGCTAATGTAGCTCTGCATCCAAATACCCTGCGGTGGGGATTGGCCCCAAGGCATGGATGAATAGGTGGGCCCATTCGTTCCTGGTCCTTTTTCACCATACCTTCGTCCACACGGACAAGTGCTTGCATGGGTCCCCTTGGCCAAGGAAAGTATCCATGCGTAGGTGAATCGGGGGTTCAAACTGTAGGATCATCATCTCGCGATATTCATCCCAATCTTGAAAAGTCCCCTTATGAGTTTCCCACCATTGTGCAGGGGTCGCACGCATGGCTACGTTAAGCGCCCACATTCTTCATTCTCTTAGGACTTTTGCTTTGAAAGCTCTAATAAAATCCCTAATACTACTAGAACCATCAAAGTAAGGTAGCTCTCTCACCTCTGAGGAGATACACTAGAAGCTCTTTGTGATCCTAAGGCACCGTAGCACAGATACGTCATGTAACGGGTCTCTTTGTGATCCTAAGGCACCGTAGCACAGATACGTCATGTAACCGGTTCTTCCAGAATCACAAACCGGTCTACTGGACTCTCTGCGCTACTGCTAACATTTGCATCTGTGCCCTTTGCATTGTTGCCAACTCTGATCTATGCTTTAGTATCTGACATCGTCACTCTGATTTATGTCTTCCTAACATCTGACTGCATCAATATAACTGATCCTTCATATTACTATTGTATAGTGGACTCTTCATAGCTAGGTTCGATCCATGAGATACACCATCTCAATGGACCTTGACAAAATTTCTTATCTTGGTATTATGTATACACATCACCCCACTGTTGGCTTAAGGGGTCTTGACCTAGGTTTATATTTAAGGTTTTCCAACAAACCCCTATACTATTGGCCCTTTCGGCAATGACCTACTTCCACAGGCCAAAGTCTCACCCGAAGTAGTATGGGTGGGTGCTGGAACCAAGCTTCCACACCCTAGGAAAGAGTGGGTAATTAGTGAAGATCGTGTTGAGTTCTATCAGGTTCGCACAAAAACAAGCCTATGTTCGAGCCCTTAATAGTATAATCAATATGTAAACATAATCAAAGCTACTATTATTAAGCAGATCTTATCAACACCTTCACTTCCACGTGGCCATCAGAAATTATCATCACAAAATAACCCAATCACAACTAATCCATATATCATAGCCACAATCATAGCTAGTTCAAATAACACAGAGGTACTTCAGTAGTGAATACAACTAGTTTAGATAAAATAACAGATTTTGTGTTCATTAGCATCCAAAACTAGGTTACAAACCCAAGTCACAACTCACGCACACAGCCATCGGGGTCTGCACACGGGAGGACAGAGGATCTCTGTGCACACAGCCAGTGGAGTCCTTACCCAAAAATACCCAAAACAGATCTCAACAGTTCATATGTAACATCAATCTTACTTACTTGCTTACCTTTAGACTCAAACTATCCATCTATTTATATCATCATAGCCTGTGATATTCTATGGTATGCAAACCGTGGTTTGCAGACTCTAGGTCTACCCTTTGACCCATTACAATACATTAGGGGCTTTGACCCGACCCAAAGCCCCTGCGCAGGACCAATTAAAACAAAAATATATCAAAACAAAGCATTGGAACATATCAAAACACAGCTAGGGGCCCTATTCCAATAGGCCCCCAACACAATCTTGTGACTTATCCTAAGTTACAGCGGCCGTGGGGTTTGTATATTTTCCTAGAGCTGCTTAATGGCATCGACTAGAGAGGGAAACACTCCTTTGATCTATGTGGCAGCGTTCTATGAAATTTCCACCAACTTCTACGAAGTTGGGCCTTCAATGGTAGTAGTGAGACTTTCTAGGGTATAATTCAGATGTTTGACCGCAACATCCAAGTCCTGAGAGATATTGAGGGCTTTGTTGGCCCATGGCTTGAGGTGGTCACTCATAAACTTCTTCTTGTGGCAAAGCTCTTCCCAGTCATCTATGAGTGCATGGCGGGCTCGCAGCATGCCTGGCATTGAGCGGGGATCAAAGTGGGCATTGTAACCTCCAGATGCTCGAATTATTCTTCCTTTTGGCGCAGTTCTTGGGTAAATTCGCGCAAGAGAGGGTCATGCTACACCTTAGACCATAGCTGCATAATTGTCTCAAGAAATTCGGTGCCCTGAGTGATCTGAGCTGTAATGGTGTTTGTGGCTTTAGTGACCAGCGCAGCTCTCTGGGCGCGTACCTCAAAAGGAGTTTCTGGCTGTAACTTAGCCTACGACGCAGCAATCTACTGCTCCATCTCAGTATTGAAGTTCTAGATCTTAGTCCAAGAAGCCTTCAGGGCTGTGATGAGTCCCTCAATATTAGCTTGGGGGATGGCAGAGTTTGGAATGTCTTCAGTCACATCCATGCAGAGTCTGCTGATCAGAAATTGATGCATGCAGCCTATGCTTGGGATGATTTGGTAATATTTTCTATGATTTTCTGCTTAATTGTACTTAGCTACTGCTACACCTGACTATATTTGTGCTGGATTTCTTCAAAGAGGGATGTGTGGAGAACCTGTAGTGGATCGTGCAGAAGCCCAGCCAAGTCCAAATGTACTTCAGCGTAGGCTTGGACTTGCGCACATAAGACAGGAGGAATCAGAGTGAATGTTGCACCTAGTAGGGGGCAAAGACGACTCTTGTGTGGAGATCAACTCCATGGTGGTCACTGGAGGCAGCCTCGCTTGAACCATGCTCATCTTCAGGGTATCAGCCTTGAGCTGTAGAGCTTGGAGCTTAGATTGTAATGCGGAAACTGCAACCCTCTGCTACTCTTTCAAGGAAATCCATCTGTCTTCATAAGCGAGGGTGACTGCATGTGAGATTTTCTCTAAATATTCCTCGGTTAAGGTAATCTCAATTTCCCTGCTAGGCCTCATAGCCCGCCATTTCGATCGCTGGCCCTTGAGAGGTTCGGCCGTCTGTTTCATGTCACGCGGGGAACTAGTACCCTGCATATCCAGACCCTCAGTTTCCATGTCCTGCTGCAATTCCTGCTCTTTTTTATATTGTACCAAATATTTTGTAGGTGCCATCCCCGTAGTTAAGAATTGAATAATATTGGCAAAGTGCGCATCAACCACCTTAATAGAGAATAGTTGTGCATCGAGAAATTTTTCCTCTAGGTTGGTTGGCTCTTCACCATTCTTGATTTGGGACAAGTGGTATGGTACAACATTTATTTTCCCCAGCTTCAAAATTATCTTAAAGTCATATTATTGAAATAGTAGTAACCATTGGAAAATATTCCCCCCCCAACACAGGCTTATCGACTAGGTACTTCAAAGTTGAGTGATCCATGAACATCTTGAAGTTCCCTCCCAGCAGATAATGTTGGTATTTATACAGATTGTATACCATTTCCAGCCCCTCACATTCAGTAGTGAAGTAGTTACGCTCCATGCTAGAGATTTTTTGACTAGCAAACGCAATCGGGTGGTCAATGTCCCCCTCCCCGGGCCGCGTAAGGACAAATCCCAGGGTGATCCTTGAAGCATCTACATGGACATGGAAAATCCTCGCCCAATCAGGAAATACGAGGATAGGTGCAGAGACCATATTTCCTCGAGTAGCTCAAAGCTCTTCAGACATTCCGTGTCCCAAAAAAATGAAACGTTCTTCTTTAGCAACTTTTCCATGGATGCCATGATCAGTGCGTACCCTTGAATAAAATTCCTATAGTAGCCCATGTGCCCGATGATGGAGAGTAGCTATTTATCATTCGTAGGGACTGCTAAGTTGATGATAATTGCCACCTTGGTGGGGTCAACCATCAGCCCCTGCCGATAGACTATGTGACCCAACAAGATCCCGAAAGGTACACAAAATATGCACTTCTTAATATTGAGGGAAATCTGGTGCTTTCTACAGGCGTCCAACATCATGCGCAGGTTTGAGAGGTGCTTCTTTACCAATCAAAACACTGTCCAATCATCAAATTATACCTCCAAGAACTTGTGAATGAACTCCTTGAATACTGCGACCATTACCCACGAAAATATGGCAGGGGCATTCTGGAGCCCAAACAACATGACGGTGTACTGAAAGGATCCCCATTCGGTGGTGAACGTAGTTTTATTGTGATCTTTAGGTGCGATATTGATTTGATGGTAGCCTAAAAACCCATCAGTGAATGAATATTGCTTCCTGCCCTCCCACACTATCAAGGATTTCATCAGAAAATAGCATAGGGAAGGGATCATGTACGTAGGCATCATTCAGCTTATGCAGGTCGACACAAATTCTTATTTCTCCTTTAGTCTTCTTCTCTTGGACCACCATAGGGCTTACCCAATCTGACTGTTCTACTGGTTTGATGATACTGGTGGCTAGAATTTTGTCAATTTCTTCCCTGGCCTTCTGCTTATACTTGGGGTTCAATCAGTAAGGGCACTTCTTGACAGGAAATGCATCCAGTTTTAAAGTGATTCGCATGACCCCGAAGTCCCCTGTAATACCATTGAGTTCTAAGAATTTCGTAGGAAACATAGCCTAGCACTCTGTGAGAAGTTCCGTAACTTTCCCAACAGTATCGTTGTCACAATAGTCCCCAATTATAGCTAGCTTAGTTTGTTCTTCTGTTCCAATGTTGACTTCCCTTAGCTTAAGAGGCTTGGTCACATCAACAATCTGCAGTGGGGATCCAACAACTACGCGTTCACCCTTCGATTCTGGGATAATGATATTTTTTGGGTCTTTGTCACAATCCTCCATTGATAGATTGCGGTAGTTAGCAATATCTTGCATCTGTGTATCCCAAGTTGGTTCCCCATACTCCACACAAGGGTGTGATTCATCAAATACTAGAGCATCTATGTCTTGCAAGGCTTCATCAAATTCCTTAGTTCTACCTATCAACCTGAATGTCCCCAAGAAATCATCCCTCATGGTCTCCCATTGGTGGGTGCGCTAATGTAGCTCTGCATCCAAATACCCTGCGGTGGGGATTGGCCCCAAGGCATGGATGAATAGGTGGGCCCATTCGTTCCTGGTCCTTTTTCACCATACCTTCGTCCACACGGACAAGTGCTTGCGTGGGTCCCCTTGGCCAAGGAAAGTATCCATGCGTAGGTGAATCGGGGGTTCAAACTGTAGGATCATCATCTCGCGATATTCATCCCAATCTTGAAAAGTCCCCTTATGAGTTTCCCACCACTGTGCAGGGGTCGCACGCATGGCTACGTTAAGCGCCCACATTCTTCATTCTCTTAGGACTTTTGCTTTGAAAGCTCTAATAAAATCCCTAATACTACCAGAACCATCAAAGTAAGGTAGCTCTCTCACCTCTGAGGAGATACACTAGAAGCTCTTTGTGATCCTAAGGCACCGTAGCACAGATACGTCATGTAACCGGTTCTACCAGAGGCATTCACTGTCTTTTTCCCAGAACAACACGCCATCATCCATAGGATTAATCCAATCCTCATCCTGGGTGGTTATTTTACATATATGATCCACTTCGTCTTCTTCACGCATGGGTTCTATATACCATTCTCCTTCCGCTGGGTCTAGAGGAACTATTACTCTCGTACCCTCATTCTAAAAAACCATGCTCCTTTTCTTCAAGTTGATAATGCCTCCCATGTCTATAGCCCAATCTAGTCCCAGGAGCACAGGATAAGGGTCTGCACCCTCTACGATTTTAATTACCTCAAAATCTGTGTATACCTTAACCCCTGTAATATCTACCATAATTTTTTATAGTCGCCCCAACGATGATCTTATGTTGGTTAGCCATGCACAGCTGTATAGTTAACCATTCCAGCTTAGGATCTCCCATCCTCTACCACGTCTGTTTTGGCAGGACATTTGCATCGGATCCCAAATCTAGGATGACCTGATCCATTTCATAATCGCCAATATGTGCAATTAGCCGCATTTCCCGACGAGTGTGTTTCTTATGCTTGTAAAGTTTGTGAACGTCTTGAACTTCTGTTGGAGGGCCAGATTTTTTTGTGCAGATGTCTATCAATGCTTGAAGATTTTATACTACCTTTCGGTTGCGTAGCAGCTTCATACATGCCTGTAGGAATAGTTTGACTTCTTCGTCCACTTTTAATTTTGTTGGAGCCTTGGAAGTAAATGCCTCATCCCTGGCAAAGTCTTTACGAGTTTCTAGGAAGGTTTATTTCTCCTTCTATAGGTCCAAGCTCTCATTTTTGGTAGCGGCTTTTTAGATGAGAGGTTCAGTCGCAACTTTTTCCTTAGCTCCTCCAGTATCCATGCCACTGCACGTAATGACATGAATATTGGGTCCCTCATCATGTGGTTCTTCCTTAACCCTTTGTACATTCTGTTTTGGGGTTTGTTGTTTTTCCTGCATCTTTGCGATCAGTACCAGCCAATCTTTTATCACATGATCTAATTGCCTACAATATCTACAAGATTGTCGTTCGGGGTGTGGATAGTCCCTTGCGAAGTGCCCTACTTCTCCACAATTATAACAGATCAATTTCCCTCTTCCCCGACCTGTGCTTACACCTCTCCCCCCTTGGCCTCTGGCAGGAGAGCCTCCTTGTCTCGAAGGAGATAGCAGTGTTGAAGGGTCAGCTTGTACCCTGTACAGGTTTCCTCGGTCTATCATTAAGTCATATTTCTAGCAGTTGTGTTCTTCATGCCCCACATATGAGAAGAGTCAACATGATTTTTGTTTCAACTCTGGAACATAGGCACCAAGATGGGGGCAGTGGTTGGTATCATGTAGTCCAGCTACGTGATAGTCAACACACCATAACGTGGGACCGCTTGGTCCCACAACCTCTTTAGGGCACAATGGGTTGGGCCCCTCAGCCTACATGTATCCCACCAATAGAGGGAACTGATCCTTGGTGTGGCCTGACACCCTGCATCTTATGCACCATACTTCTAGGCTAGCTTCTTTTCCTCACTCTTTCTGCAAATTTTTGATTTCGAGGTGCATTGCTTCTAACTGTCCCTAGATCTACTATACCTCAAACTGGGCATCATCTCTTGGCGAATATTCTAGCTTCATAACAATCTCCAAGGCTTTCTCTTGCGTCTCAATCGCTTGCTAACCCATAGTTCCATGCATGTGAGGTAATAGCATGGAAATAAACCATTCCTTGTGTTTTATATCCTCATTCTTAAATTCCCCATCTCTAATAACCTTCTTTATCCACTGATCAACCTCCCATACCGACTCAGTGGGTCCTTATCTAAATTCTTTCAAGTCAAGCACCAGTTGAGCATATCACTTAGGCTTCCAAAACTGTTGTTTTAAAGCATTCTTAATCTCTTGTATTGATGGATCCACATGTTGGCATATGTACCCCATGAACCAATCCAAGCCTCTTCCTTCAAAGTTGAGGGATAGTTGTGCACTTTTTACAACATCACTAGCAACATCCCACGCAGTCCATACTGATTTCACTACGAACCAAAATCAGTCCATGTCTTCATCTCCCACATCCTTGAAGGTGGGCAGATTCATGTGTGTGGCCATATCTTCTTTCGGTAGTGGTAGAGGGGTAGGGGAGTTATTGCTCTTATGTGGACTCGACGATGGTGCAGTCAGGGGATTAGTTCCTACGTGCGCAGATGACTCTCTTAATGGGCTATAGATGGATATATCCCCTTCTCAGTTGACTTGGTAGTACTTACCACTTCGTTTTGTACTCACCCCTTATCAGAGGTCATTCATTCAGTGTGGCTGCAAAAAAATCCCTTTTCGCACAGTAATATTTTAATTAGTAGTGGCAACGTTCACAAGAAATTACCTCGGAATCCCTTGAAGAACCTCCACTCCACTTCAAAGTAGGATACAAACTAATCGACTACAAATTCTGTTACAAATCCTCCTAGCACACTATCCACCCAATGATCTACAATCTGAGTGATTGTGTTGTCCGCCTTCTCCAACTGTTGAATCAATTTCGGTATCCACTGCGTAACCTGATTGTCTTTCCAACACGTCTGGAATTATACTAGCCTCGCTAGCCATTCCTAGAGCTCGTGCGCAAAAGTTACAAAGAAAATCTCATATAATTCTGTGAAAATATATTTTTTCTTCCACTTCTCAGCTATTATCTTTGAGCTGCGATTCTCTTTTATGGAAAATTCTTGAATCTGTTTTTCAAACTAGTCCTCGAGCTCCAATTTATCAGGTCTCCAACAACCTCATGGCATTACTCAATCTCTCTCTCAAAATTCTCCTGGTCCCAGCAACGAAACCATTTGTTGGCTTAAGGGGTCCTGACCCAGGTTCAGATTTAAGTTTTGCCAACAAACCCCTATACTACTAGCCCTTTCGGCAATGACCTGCTTTTGCAAGCCAAAGTCTCACCCGAAGTAGTATGGGTGGGTGCTGGAACCAGGTTTCTGCACCTTGGGAGAGAGTGGGTAATTAGGGCAGATCGTGTTGAGTTCTATCAGGTTCGCACAGAAACAAGCCTATTGTCGAGCCCTTAACATTATAATCACATGTAAACATAAACAAAGCAACTATTATTAAGAAGATCTTATCAACACCTTCACATCTACATGTGCATTATTAAGTATCATCACAGAATAACCCAATCGCAATTAATCCATATATCATAGAAACAATCTTAGCTAGTTCAAATAACGTAGAGGTACTTCAGTAGTGAATACAACTAGTTCAGATAACATAACAGATTTCGTGTTCATTAGCATCCAAAACCAAGTTACAAACCCAAGTCACAACCTGCGCACACAGCCAGTGGGGTCCGCACACAGTAATACAGAGGATCTCTGCGCACATAGCCAATGGAGTCCTTACCCAAAACTACCCAAAACAGATCTCAACAGTTCGTACGTAACATCAATCTTACTTACTTACTTACCCTTAGACTCAAACTATCCATCTATTTATATCATCATAGCTTGGGCTATCCTGTGGTCCGCAAACCTTTTCATACTCTAGGTCTACCCTTTGACCCATTAAAATAAATTGGGGGCTTTGACCTACCCCAAAGCCCTTGCGCAAGACCAATTACTGCAAAAATATATCAAAACGCAGCGTTGGAATATATCAAAACGTAGCTAGGGGACCCTGTTCCAACACCCACCTTTCACCTGGAGGTATGGCTGCATGTGCTCCCTCTTCCCATCTAGCTCGAAATTTCCCCCTCATGGAGGTATCTTCTTGAGTGGATGCTTCCACTCGGTCTCCTCTCTACTTCTCCAATTGTGGCTACTCCAAAACCTTCTGAGACTGCTTCTAAGGCTGCATTTTGAGAGGTAATTTGTACTCCCTCTCAAAAACCATGTCTCTAACCTCTGCTTTCCTTCTCAAAGCTTTACATGCATCTAGTACCTCAAGTGCATATAGGTTCTTGACTTGTGCACATTGTGATTGTCCCGCCGTTACAAAAGTTTCTAAAAAAGAGTTGATTTTGAATTGATGATATCTCCCTCATCCGAGCTCCGAATTGATTTTCCATTTGGGTTGTTTTTCGCAAGGAATCCAAATACGCTATTTTTTTTTTAAATTTTACACCAAAATTTTAGATATTCTCTGCAAACTTGCCGCTAGAAAAAAATCCTGCTCTGATACCATGTATAAAATATAACCAACGAGATTCAATCTGATCTTGTAATGTACTAAAACAAGATACTAAATCCTTCCTACAATTTTCAGAAACAAAACACGATTGCAAAATCACATATAAGTAAGAGAAATAAATTATCAATCACACAACACAAGATGTATTTCGGGAAAGAAACTACTCAAAAACACTCTATCTCAATTGTGTATTAAATCAAGAAATCATGAAACAATACAATGCTTAATCTCTCATGAGATTCTATAGCACTCTGCCAATTATCTCCCACTGATCTAGGAAAAATCGGTCTAGTACTTATCCAATTCTCAACCTTCTTTCAACCTACCTTACTCATGCAATTCCTAGGGAATTAGCTCCCTATTAATTAGGAAAATAATTTTTCCTGTATTGCACAATCCATCATGGCATCCCAATGAATTTATAATTTCACATGGGAAATTTTATATAGATACAACTGATAGTTATGTTCCCTTTAACCTCTGTCTCAACTGGGTCTTCCTCAGAACTGACATGCATGCAACTATTAATAGTGAATTATTAGTTATCTGATTGATCACTCATTATGAATTAAATCTAACTTAATTCATTGGTTGGCCTCTCGCTATCTCATCACCTAGTTAGAACTATTTAAACTGATTTTAACTCATTTAATTGAGTTAACTAATTCACACCTTCACCCCACTAATGCATCAACTGCAACTGAACTCCAAAATTAATATATTAATACCTCTACATGCCTCATCTTAGACCCTCAACTCTAATTTCTTGAGCTAGCTCAGTTATCATGTTTTAGTTAACTGACACAAGTTGTTATGAGGTGAAATATAAATTTATTGCCCAATTTATTTAAGGGAAAAATAAATTAGACACCCCACATTCCTCACTCCTTGTGCATCAAAATTCCTCACCAGTGTGGGTGCATTTTTTTTTGTCCTTTCTTTTTTCTAATTTCAATGTTTCTTGTTGCAAATTTCAACATTTCATAATTTTATGCATCCTTCACACAAAGAAACCATTGAAATCACATGCCTAGATTCTCATGAGAAACCTCTCTTAAGCTCGATCTGCCATAAGAGAACCAACAATATGCCATCCTATTTCCTAGCTCAAAACCAACCATTAAGGTATGAAAAATTCTTGTGAATCCTCACATGATGATCTTTCTCTTGGAGGATGATCATGGCCTCCCTTTAGCAACCCTTACTCGACCTACTTTAGGAATACATCTCTCTTTTCCCCCTTGATCAAATGAGATCCTTCTCACTTGATGTTCCTTCATTCATCCTAAGGCCTCCTTAAATATTTTTTCCTAGACCTCTTTAGAACCCTCTAGAACTTATAGATTTTATCCACTTAGACCTTACTAGGAATATTAATTTTACTTTTTAATTCTCTTTTAGATTTTAAACCCCATATTGGGTCCAAAAACCCTTTTCTTGGTTTCTTTGCCCACAAATCCTTTTGTGACCAAACTCACACAAACCCATCTCACTAGGCTTGTAGATTACCTCCCAAGCTACATAATTCAACAACATAGTCTAGTTGTAGTAACTGTAACTTGGTCAAGCTCTTGTAGTCAAGCGAGGGCTTGGTTGGGTTCCCAAGTTGAAAATTAAGTAAGGGTAGTTATGAGGGAATGATAGCTAGGGAGGGTCAGGGCATGCGCATTAGGAATGAAAAATTATGCTAACACATGTCGGACAATGTCAATGCATGATGAAGAGTGTTAGGGAGTGTCGGGGCATATCAAGGGATAACTAGGTCAAAATGCATGGAAAGGAATGAATAAGAGTGTTTTCAGGGAGTGTCAATGAATTCAAGTGTGCTAAGAATGAAGTGTGTTAGGAGAAGTTTAGAATAGGATTTATGGGATACAAGCCTACGATTGTTACACGAGGCTCGACATAACAGTTTTAGACAAAGGGAGATCACTTTGTGCTAGGCACAACATTGTTTTTCCTTTAGCTATTTTTTTATATGATATGTGGCACACTTTGGATACATTCTCATGTTTTAAACTATTCTAGATAATTTCATATTGTACATTGTTTTGTATACATTTTGGGGCACTCGACTTGTGTTGGTTTATATATTATGTGCCTTGTGCATCTTGTGGTTCTTGCAATCTCTCAGTTAATGTTCTACTTTTTATATGAAATGAACATACATGTGAAATATTTCCTATGTAAGCTATTTTCCTTTGAGATAACCTAAGGTCGATAAGTTATGCCAAAGCATCTAAAATATTTTTTGTTTTGAATAGTTGGATGACCAGTGAACAATTTTTTGAAACATGTGATTTTAAATTAGAAAGATCTTTGATAAAATAAAAGTTTGTTCTTTAAATACATATGGTTAATTTGATTTAAGTGGGATGGACAAGAAGAAGGTGGAGAAGTATAAATGATTTAATATTCAGATAGAGTATTTCACCATTTATAAGTAGAAATTATGAAAACTGTGTTTTCATAACCAACAAAATATAAACAAGTCATAACAGGAACCTATGTATAATTAAATTTCAAGAGGAATCTAAAATAACATATAGATTTGTAAATTAATCTCTTAATCCAATTACAAATTCACAACGAATTAGAAACGAAATTGAGATTCAATTAAATTTCCAATCGGATAATTGTTAATGAATTAAATAATATGAAGAATACATAATAAAAAATTGAATAGAAATAACTCACAGGAACACAAGCCATATGAAGTAAATCCAGAATATTTTATTCAATAAAAAATGCTCCAGCTATTACAAATCTATTTGATAAATAGCTCAAGGGTGAAACCTCGAATACTTCCATGAATGAATTATTTAAACAAAAATAAAACTTTACAATAAAAGCATGAGTGACAAGGCAAGCTATAATTTCTAAAAATAAACTCAAAGGAAAGGAATTAGATCCAAAGGAATGAATATGCATGTCTGACCTTTCTTTGATGGAAAACTATTGCTGAGTGGCCACTAATCTGGTGTTGTCACCTTTCTTAAATTTTCTTTCTCTTTCTTTTTTGTCAAACAACTCTTTCATCTTGTTCTGGTATTTTCTTAGCTGATACTAAATTTCATCTTTGTCTTCATTCAACTCAATAATTTGGTTAATCCTTCTTGAGAAATCATCTTTTTCTTCATGAGATTCCTGGAGAAATCTCATAACAAGTAAAGCTAAATGAGTAGGAAAAATTGCTTCCTTACCATAAACTAATTGGAAAGGAGACTTGATTGTTGATCTCTTAGGAGAACCTCTGTTTCCCCAAATGACTGGATTAACTTACTGTCCCAGCTCTTTTTGTGATCTTCAAGAGTCTTCTTAATGACCTTAACTAAGCTCTTGTTGGAAGATTCTGTAAGTCCATTACCCTAAGGATAATACGGTGTAGAATTATGTAGTAGGATTGAATATTTTTGATAGAACTCTATCATTTTAACACTGTTGAAGGCTATTGCATTATATGTTACATTTTTTTGAGGACATATAAATCTTGATAAGATATTCTCTTCAATGAATTTAATCACAACAGTATCAGTTTCATTTTTAATAGGTATGGCTTCTACCCATTTGGTAAAATAATAAGTAGCAGTTAGAATTCATCTATGTTGATTACTTGATTGTAAATTAATTTACCCAATAAAGTCCAAACCCCATTGTAGAAAAGGTGCGCCAAATAATACTGGAACCAAAGGATGTGCTCGCAGTTTGTTTTCCCTGCAAATAATTGACATTGTACACAAATCCTTACTCTTGCTCCAACTTATTTGAAAAGTGATGACCAATAAAAACCTGCTTTCAAGATTTTGTAGGTTTTTACTCTCCAAGCATAGTGTCCACCACAAAATCCTGCATGGAATTGATCTATAATTCCCTTTGTTTCCCTTTCAGTTAAACAAAGAAGAAGAATATTTAGAGGGTCTTTATAGTATATATTAGCATTAATAATGCAATATTTTATTGATTTAAGCTTTAGAGCTTTGCATTGCTTCAAATTAAGATTAGTTGGACATTGAAAATATCTAAGAAACTGCACAACATCAGAATATAAATCAGAGAGTAGATACTTATAATCTATGTGAACAAGAATGGATTGATCTGAAGGAAGAGGTTCTTGTGGGTTCTCTCCTTCCATAAGAGAAGGAGGTTCTTGTGGATTCTCCTCTGATATTAAGGAAGGTTCTTGTAGATTCTCCCTTGATATGGAGGAAGGTTCTTGTGGATTCTACCTTAGTGATAGTTCAACAACCAGATTTATACCTAATACTTTGCAATTGGATTCAGCTAATAATTTGGCCAGGCCTTGGCCTTTTACTAGATTTGTGGTTTTAATTTCAATGTCAAATTCAAGGATTTTAGCAATCCATCTTCCTCTTTTTCCATCAGTATTAGGCTGGGTTAGAAAAATTTTGACAACATGATTGGGAACATAGGAAGTAATGTTTGAATGCAGGACATAGGTTCTAAAGGCTTTGAGGGCTTCAATTAAGGCATAAGCTTGATTTTCCATAATATCATACTTAAGTTCAAAATCCCTCATAACTTTTGAAAAGAAGGCTATAGGCTGGTCATCACCATTGGAGTTATTTTATAAAAGTACAACAACTATGGTTGTTTCAGATGCAAAAAAAAATATGCTAAAAGACAAAGAATAATTAGGACTAGCCAAAGTAGGGGCTTCCTTTTTGATTTGATCGAAAGCATACTTAGCTGGAACTGTCCATTTGACTTCATTTTTTTTCTTTAGCATATCAATTATATCTTTTAATATCTCTGCATAATTGGGGATGAATCTTCTGGGAAAATTAATCTTTCTAAGGAAGTTTTGAATCTATTTCTTATTCCTTGGTAGAGATAGAGTCTGAATGGCTGATTGTAATATTGCCAAATGGGAAAAGCATGAATATAGTGCAAAATGATGGAAAAATAATGCAGATCATCATTTATGAAGAAAGAGGCCAATATGGAGACCTTTCATATGTATTTAAAACAACAAAATATATGTAAAAGATGGCCCATAAGATGCATAACTGGAAATACAAGTCTCCAATGGACAAAAATCATCTAATAAGAGGTGCTGTAACCATGTATAAAAGCTAGAAAACCCTTACAAAGTTATTTTATTAGCTCTGTAACAACAATATATTATACATCAGATATAGAGCTGATATGTGCTCCAAAATTTATATCTATATCAGATCCATGCACTATACAAGCTCCTCTATAGAACCCCCTTGGGGTTTTCAGCAAAACACCAAGTACAAGTTGTAGATCTGAGATCTAAGATTGCAGATATACTGAAAAATATAGATCTAGAAAGTGTGGATGATCTGATTTGATCAATAAAATAACCTCCTCTAATAGATCCTCAAAGTGAAGGGCAGATCCCCATCACTAGAAAATCAGCTCTCCAAATGGTGTGCAAAATCACCCTGTAACTCCACCTACATAAATAACACATATCTAGAAGTAAAATGCATTGTAGGGATGAAAATATGGTTGGCATGATGCCAAGATCTGAAAATAATCTCCAAAGCCTTCAATAATGTCCTCCCAATGAAGTAGAAACCTCCTCCACTGAAAAGGAGTATTGAAATGGCCTAGATCTGAAAGATCCAGTCTCCACTTGCTGTAGCTTGCAAAAATGACCAAACCCTCAGCAGGATCTGCACTGTAGTTGAAAGAAGAAACTTGGCCCTAAGCTAGATAGTGGACAATGTAATACAAACTCTTCCAAGAGCTACTCAATGGGAAGAGGTGGGATTCCCAATTAGTAACACCCAATGCTAAAAAACATTAAATCTTAGCTAAATAGAAAGAGAAAGATGTATTCCTAAACATACCATATATTCAGAAAATATCATATACATCAACAACCTTCTAATGATGCCATCCTCTTCCTTTTATAAGTCAAGAGCTTGAAAACCCTAAACCACATCCAATTATATCACTCCTTTCACACAAAGCATCTCCATCTAAAATTGTGTTGTACCTCATTGATGGCCACTCCTCCATGAAAACGCTGTAGATTTGGACAAGGTTGACCCAGTCAAAGTGATCCAGCCCTTTCACACCAAGGGTGTTTCAATTAAGCTGCCAAGATTTGTCTCTTTCACATTTGGCATTGATTTATTCATGATTAAGGAGAAATATGGACCTCCTTTGCCCTCTTATTCTTTAAAAAAAGCAGAAAAACAAAAATGAATATTCCAATTAGCTCATGACTAATTGGGAATATTACACTGATACTCTCTTTGGGTCAATTATAACTCCATTATTAGAGATTATATGCCCTAGTAATTTTCCTTCCTTTAAAACAAATAGAGATTTATTCATATTGATGGATATCTCAAATTTCCCACACCTATTAAAAACCTTACTCAAGTGTTTTAGATAATTTTCATCAGAACAAGAGAAAACATTTAAATCATCCAAATAAATAACAGTAAATTCAACAGTTTTACCTACAAATTCTAGATCCATTTCTCTCTGAAAAGTGGCTCCAACATTAGTTAACCTAAATGGAATCTTGGCAGACATAAATGTACCTCAAGGAGTGGTGAAACCAGTTTTATCTTGATCAGCTTAGACTTACCATGACCTGGTTGTAACCTGAAAATCCATCTAGCATAGAAATCCTACTTGATCCTGAAATGTTTTAAAGTAAATAATCCATTTTAGATAATGGATAATTATCTTTTACGGATGCTTTGTTCAGGTTTCAGAATTATGCATATATCCTAATCTAACCATTCCTCTTTCTGACTGGAACTAGCTTAACTACCAATTAGAATACCTTAAAGGTAAAATTATATGAGCATCAAGCAACTTTTTGAGTTCCTTCAATGGTTGGAAGTAGTATGGGATTAATTCTTCTTAATTTCTATTGAAAGGGTTTTGCCTCTGGTTTTAAAGGAATGTTATGCTCTATTGAAGCTGTATCATAAGTTTTTAATTGGTTATAAGATAAGGCAAACACATCTTTGTAAATTTTAAGAATATTCAAGTATTTTAGTTTCATATCCAAAGGCAAGGTTGATGATAAATTGACATTTCTTGCATCATCTAAAGTTCCAATATTGCATTCTTCAATTTCTTCTTCAGGTGATTTAGACAAAGAGTTTTTAGAGACATCATTACCATAGAATATCTTTTCCAATGGAATTAATCCTTTAGGAATAAAATTATTAGATAACTGAATGATATCATGATCAATAATTTTAGGATTAAAAGAATTGTCTAGATTTTGGTGATTTAATTCTTGAATATCTCTTTGGTCTTCTTAAATTTTCATGTTTTAAAACTCATCGATGACTTCAAGGAAAGACTTTATTTGTTCGTCATATTCCAAAATATGCCAATGTTTAAGGTTATCAGGGATTGATGGTTTGTATTTAACTTGAGTTTGGTACTATAATGATACTGGCTGAGGAATTTTGAAAGAGATTGTTGAAACAACAAGTGAATCAACATGCATATTTTCATTTCTGGGAATAACAGTTATGTTAAATCCAAGGAAATAGTTTTCAATTGTATCCCAAACTTCGTTTATATAGGATCTAAGCCTAGGGTGTTTATTTTGACACAGGTTTCTAACCTGCTTGACTATAAGCTCAAAATCAAATCAAATAATCAAATTTTTAACCTTTAAAATTTTAGCCAATTCAAGACCAAAAAGAAAAGCCTCATACTCAGCCATGTTAATGGTAACTTCAAATTCAATTTTACATGACTGAGTAATGTTTTCTTTATTTGGTGAAATTAAAACCATTCCTACTCTTGCTCCTTCCTTTCAACAAGACCCATCAAAATAAATTTTCCAGATATCTAATTTTACAATCATTGGTTTAGAAACCATATTTTCAATGGAAAGTTGAGTGTTTAATGGTTTTTGGGAAGATAACTAAAAGTAATTGAAATCCTGATCTATTGCATAGATAGGGTGGTTTTTTTCTTGATCAGCTCTGAAAAAAGTGTGGAGGAATATGACTTCTCTATATAACCTTAAATGCTCACCTCCATAGATTGGAATAGTAGCAAAAGACATGCCCATATGAATTGATCCCCCCAAGTTTAGCACAACATGATCTAGATAGAAGAATGAAAAATTTGGGTGGAATATCAGTAACAAAAATGTCTAATACTATACCCTTGATAGGTATTTTGGCTAAGGTCACAACTAGATCTTTGATCAATCCTAGACATGGTACTTTCTTTGAATCAAAGGTGTAAATATCATGATAGGAACGAGTAAATTGTAACTGAAGCTGGTCCATGATTATCTTTGGCATAAGGTTGTGTGAAGCACCAGAATCAAGCATGCAGTTATCCAATAAAAATTCGTGATTCTTAAAGGTCAAATAAAATGGTGGAACAATATCATCGATCATATCAGAACTAGGGCCAAAGACTACTGAGGGCTTTTCATCTTGCAAATTGATAATATCTCCCTCAGCATCTACACTAGAAGACTGTATCCATTTAGACACTTGATTTTTATCACCAAGATTTTTGGAAAGTTTTGCTAAAGGTATAGGAATCTTAACCCTTTACAATTCCTTTTCAATATTAAATTTTGTTAAAATTATTTTATCAAATGAAACTGTTTCAATGGATGACTCTGTAGTATGAGGTGTTGGAGTTTGTGTTTGAATGGATTTTATTGCAGGTTCAATGGTTGTAGTAGATTTTGGAGGTATACCTGGGCCTAATCTTGGTCTTAGATCATACTTTTTATTTAACTCTGCAATGAGAAATTCAGAAAATGCTTGGTATTTTGAAATTTGCGTATCTTCTTGTTCTTGTTCCAAATATTGTGATGAAGATGAAGGGTCTATGACCATATACTCTACTGAAGAATCAAAATTATTGATATCTTCAATGATTACAAGGCCAATATCCTGTGGCTATTGATCATCAATAAAAA
Source organism: Pinus albicaulis (assembly GCA_034641835.2). NCBI lineage: Eukaryota > Viridiplantae > Streptophyta > Pinopsida > Pinales > Pinaceae > Pinus > Pinus albicaulis. The sequence continues at coordinate 943,967,225 of CM076578.1, forward strand.
AAGGAGGTTGAATGTTTTGATCTGGTATTTGAAGTATCTGAAGTTGAGGAGCTCTCCGAGATTGATTTTTATTTTGATTTTGAGGTCTGACAGCAATTTGCTGAGAAGATCTAGGTTGTGTTTCAATCTTAGAGATTCTATTGGAAAGGTTCCTAAGTAAAGATGTGATTTCATCGATTTTATGATCTTAAAGTTTAGATTTGGAAGAGGATGATTTATCAAGCTTAGCTTTTAATTTTCTTTTTTAGCTTGAATTTTACCAGAAGTTGACCTGTTGGCTTCTACCTCAATAACATTAGTCTGCATGTCTTGTAATGTGTTAGAAACTATTTCCCTTAGAATAAATGAAAATTTATCATCAAATTATTTAGAAAATTTGACCTTTGCAGTTGCTACTGGTGGTTTACAATCAAAAGGCATTTTGTGGTAGAGTTTGTTAAATTTCTTAATAAATTTAGCAACTGGTTCACCATGATTTCTCTTTAACTCTTCAAATTCAATGAGAAAATAAATAACATCTTTCTTTACCCCCCATTGGTTTTTCTCATTCCATAATTGAATAGAATCAGCTCTAAGTTTCCTAAACCAGATCCTAACGTTACATTTTAAAGACTGTATAAATAATCTCATATAAACATCTTCATGCTCGATGTTCATATATCAGTGAAATCTAAGAAGACTGCTATATGATCCTCTTCTGAGGGACCTGTTTCTCCATTAAATCTTGGTAAATGTTTAAGATATCCATTAGGTAAAATTCCCAAGATGTTAGGAAGCATAAGAGAAACATACCTTGCTTATATAATGGGTTGAAAAGCCATTTCATATGAATATGAAGATGTAGGTGAATGAGTATTAGAGAATGGAGGAGAGTGTAAAAGAGGAGGAGGAAGTGAGGATTTCAAAGGAGTTCTAACACTCAACTTTTGAGATGATGGTGTTAAATCTTCTTCCTTATATTCAAACAATGGATTAGAATAGACAAAAAATGTCTCTTCTTGTTTAGTAGAGGTTGATGGAATGGAATAATAAAATGGAGTAACAAAATATATAGGCTTAAATTCATGTAAATGTAAGCCCAATTCTGTCTTAGATGTAGGTGAGTCTAAAGGGAAAGATGGAACTTGATATGAATCAAGTGATTCTATCAACAAGGCTGACTGAAGATCTACTCCTTTTGAAAAAAATTTAGAAACTATAGGAGGTAATTGAGTCGAATCAGGATGGGATGATATTACTAAAAAGGGATCTGCAGATGAAAAACCTTTAGGGTGTAAAGTTGAAGAGGAAGAAGAAGAAATGTTTTGTTTTCTTCTTAAAGAGGCTTCCCTAATAAATTTTTCTGGATCTGGGAAAGGGTTAACAATCTCAGATTCATAATGTGATCTAGTGTGCTTAAAGGGAGCCAAATTGAACCAATGGAATCGCCCGGTGAAAGTTTTTGACCTATATCCTCATCCTTTATTCACCTTAAAGGAAAGGGGAAAATATTTTCCCTAGGGAAAATTTAGCTTTCAATTCTTCGTCTCCCTAGCAAGGGTGCCAATTTGATGTTGTACTTTGATATAAAATAAGGTTGATAAGTTATGCCAAAGCATCTAAAATATTTGTTGTTTTGAATAGTTGGATGACTAGTGAACAATTTTCTGAAACAGGTGATTTTAACTTAGAAAGATATTTGATAAAATAAAAGGTTGTTCTTTAAATACATATGGTTAATTTAATTTTAAGTGGGATGGATAATAAGAAGGTGGAGAAGTATAAATTATTTAATATTTAGATAGAGTATTTCACCATTTATAAGCAGAAAATATGAAAACTATGTTTTCATAATCAACAAAATATAAACAAGTCATGATAGGAACCTATGTGTCATTAATTTTCAAGAGGAATCTACTATAACAGATATCTTTTTAAATTAATATCTTAATCCATTTACAACTTCATGAAAAATTAGAAAGGAAACTGTGATTCAATTAAATTTCCAATTGGATAACTGTTAATGAATTAAATCATATGAAGAATACATAATGAAAAACTGAATAGAAATAACTCACATGAACTCAAGCCATATGAAGTAAATCCAGAATATTTTATTCAATAAAAAATGCTCCACCTATTACAAATCTGTTTGATAACTAGCTCAAGGGTGCAACCTCGAATACTTCCATGAATGAATTATTTAAACAAAAATAAAAATTTACAATAAATGCCTGAGTGACAAGGAAAGCTATAATTTCTCAAAATAAAATGAAAGGAAAGGAATTCGATCCAAAGGAATGAAACTTCATGTCTGACCCTGCTTTGATGGAAAAATGTTGCTGAGTGGCCACTATTCTGGTTCTGCGCTGGCAAAACTAGTTTGTCTTCTAATCTTGATATTCACAAAGCTTCTCCTACCGTTGCTGATCTAAAATTGAAACTTTAATAACTCTGTGGTAGATTCAATCTACCTCAGTATACTTTTAAAAAGTGGGTTTTACAGTGAAAATATGTTTTGTAGGATTTCTGCCATTGTTTTCCTTCTAAAAGGTGGAAACCCAAAAACTTTTGAATATAATGGCGGAGGTTCATTTAACAGTAATATGATAGATTTACAAAGAAACCATTTGAAAAAGGTTTAATTGATAGGCAATATGTGGAGCAGAATTAGCGGGAGTAATAGCAGTGAGCAAAGTATAGCGGAGGACAATTATGGTGGGCCAATTGCATTGAATATCGCAATCAGGACCAGATATAAGTTTGCAATATGGTTAAAAAAGTAAAGTTGTGATGTGATGTGAAGAGCGATAAGGTAGCAAGGTTTAAAGTTTGGCGAAATGCGATGAGTTATTTTCGCCGATCTGCGATGAGGTATGTTTTACGATGTGCGATGAGGTATGTTTTGCAATGTGTGATGAGTGTTGGAAGTGGAATGGCATAGGGGTTCAATGGTCAGGTGAGTGGTATCAGCTTTCGGAGGGGGGGGTGGGAGGTTTCAGGTTTTGCACATGGGGGGTCCAAAAAGTTGAGGTCATGACACACGTTGGCAGGTGGTTTTGATTTACTACTGACTTCGTACCCCCCTGGTGAAAAGGTTTGGATCGTGAAGGGGGGCTGAAAAGCTGTGAAAGCCATCAGATGCCGAAATATGAGGGTAGGACTGTCGGATAGTTATGGTGGGCCAACTGCATCACAAATCACAAACGGGATTGGATAAGTTTGAAATATTATTTAAACAAATAAATTTGTGAAGTAGTATTTGCGATGCGATGTGAAGCGGAGAAAGGGTGAGGTGGAATGATGGGGTCACGAATTATTTAATAAGGCTTCGGGAATGTTATAAAGGGATATGGCTTAGGGGAATGAAATGAAAAGGGATGAATGGAGGGGTATGTTATATGGTTTTAAAACTTAGCAAATGGGTAAAATTCTTAGGATAGTGTTTAAACCATATAAATCATTCTTCTTTGTCTGGTGCATTTAGACTAGCAACCAGTGAAATTTTTAAAACATAGAATGAAGTTTTCCTTTTCTTTTTGCTTCCCTAACATTTTATTTTGATTTTCCTTCTTTATTTAGGGCAGCTAACACCTATCATTTTATTGATATGGATGCCTATAGAACATAACATTTTCCTAACATTTAAAAAAAAAAAAATTCATTCTTTTGCATCCATATCCTACCTTAACATTTTCAAAATTATTTGACTAATTTTGCTAACTTATCAAAACTAGATAATGTTACAACATAAGCTATGTTGCTTAGTTGTTTTATGGCCATGGATAGATCATGCGATCCTTATCTTGGTAACTAGTCAAGTGGGACAAGTTGAGCTTGGACATGAGTGGAATAAGATGAGTTATAGGCAGTTCTTAGGTGAACTTGGCACAATCTACATGTAGTAGGTGCAATGTTAGGTCAATATATTACTAGTATAGTCCCTTATTGTTGTTAGTGTAACCCCCTTATTGTTATTATTGTACCCTTGTAACCCCCATATTGTTATTACTGTGCCATTAAACTATTATTGTTAGGTCAGCTAGGATTACATTGTGGCCCACTAGGATTACATTGTTGCCCCATGGACTCCTATATATAGAAAGGAGGTTTTGTAATTTGAATCATCCAAGAATTGTTCATTCATATGATGTATTGGAGGTTTCTCCCTCGAAGTGGCTTATTTCTAAGGCATTGATATCTCTTTTCTTCTCTTTTTGGAGCTAGTTTTACAACATTTGGTATCAGAGCTTTGAGATTCTAGGGTTTCGCTGCTCCAAACAGGTCATCGTGGAATTTTCACTATAAATTTTTTTCTATAAAGGTTCAAAATCTAAAATTTTTAGAGTGCGAAGCCAAAATCTTGAGGAACATCATCGAAAGATTTCAGAGCTTGGTTCACAACATTTTCGAAGATATGATCTGTGCACGTTAGGTAATTTTGCAGGCTCCTGAATTTAACCTAAACAGGTCATCATTGTATTTTGGTAATAACGTTTTTTCTACGAAGTTTCAGAAGATAAAATTTTTAGAGTGCAAAGGTGCAATCCTGAGGAACATCGTTGAAAATTTTTAGATATTGGTTCGCAATATTTTCGGAGATATGATCTGTGGAAGTTAGGGCTTTTTGAGGCTTCTGAATTTCATCTCAAAGAGGTGATCGTGGGAAAATCTTCATAGCTCTCTCTCTGAGTATCGGATTGGAATGCTGTAAAAAGTGGCCATAAGTAAAAATACTTTAGTTTTTGGTCTATCAATTTTAGATCCAAAGGAGGAAATAGTGACACGTGGAAATTCGTACAATTTAACTCTACTGAACCAGTCCAAAATTGGGTCATTGTGGGAGATTGGACATAGCTTTGTCTTGAAGAATCCAAATCAGATCAAAATTGTGGCATTTGAAAGAAGTTTCGGAGAGATACTATGGGGATGAATTTTAGATATTGATGATTTGAAATTATATAGATAATTAAATTTCAATATCGAGCTCCTCATAAGAAAGTAAAAGGTGTGTATTTGTTTTTCCGAATTGCATAAGTCTTGTTTGAAGAATCAAGTTAAATTGATTCCAAGGGCATATTGTAGAATAGATATAAATATTGGATTCTAAAATGGCCCCTAAAAAGAATTCAACACCCATTAGGCCTTTAGAAAGATCTACTATGACACATGAAGATGAAGAATGGCAACATGACATATCAAAATTACAAGATCAAGTGCAAAAAATTTGACTCTCGCAAAGATCAACAAAAAATGACATGGAAGTTTTAAAGAAAGGCGTGGAATATACGATGGATGGTTTGAAGAATGGCATAGATGGCATGGAATCTAAGATATATGGCATGGAAGCTGGCATGAAATCTAATATGGATGACATGGAAGTTAAGATCAATGAGAAAATGGAAAACATGAAGAATGATATAAAAGTAGACATGGAAGGTTTGACAAAGTTGATACAAGAAATGTTTCCTAATGGTGAAAAGATAGTAGAGGAAACTCATGATGAGAACAAAATAAATGTTAATCGTGATTTCATAAAATCTAATATTGGTGGGAACAACCACCATATTCCAAAAATGGATATGAGGAAATTTGATGGAAAGGATCTTGTAACATGGATACTACAGATGGAGCAATATTTTGATCTCCATAACGTGAAAAAGACACAAAAGGTACGCATTGCAACTTTACATTTATACCAAAATACATTTGTATGGTATCGATGGCTTTGCTCCCATAAAATATTGTCACTTGGTCAATTTTTATGGAGGAAATGATAGCACATTATGAGGATACAATGAGCAACACCTTCTTTAGCCAATTGATAAATCTCAAACAAAAGGGTTTAATGTGGGAGCACAATGAGGACTTCCAAAAATTGAATATAAGGGTAACTGATATTCCAGAACACAAGATTGATCTCTTCATAGTTACTTTAAAGGATAACATCCAACATGAAGTTCGTGTTTTTGAACCTGATTCATTAGAGAAGGCATTCAGGTTGGCAATAAAAATTGAATGTAAAATTATGGCGACAAGGAAGCTTACCACTCACTTCTATAAAGAGGGAAGTGTTGCTACTCCCAGATTTCAACAACCTACAAGGTTGACACCACAATAATTGGAGGAAAAAAGAGAAAAAGGGCTTTGCTATAGTTGTGATAGAAAATACACTAAAGGTCTTAAGTGTGTCGAGAAGAAATTATTTTACATATATTGTGAAGAGGAAGAAGAAAATGAACAAGAAGAGGATATACACCAGGAACCAACACAAGAAGAGGAAGAAATGAGTCCGACCATATCGTGTAATGCATTGGCAGGAATTACCACTCCTCAAACTCTCAAGATAGAAGGACATATCAAGAAGAAAAAGGTAATAGTGTTGATTGATTCATGTAGTACCCATAATTTTATTCATTGTAAGGTAGCCAAGGAATTGAATTGTTTCCTATACCCAGCACCAGAATGTCAAGTGATGGTTGCAAATGGAGGAACTATAAATTGCTTTGGAAAATGCCATAATATCAAGATAACCATGGGGAAATATGTATTGAATATTCTAATGATTTCCATTCATATGGGAGGTGCTGATGTTGTACTAGGAGTACAATGGTTACAATCTTTGGGGACGATAGATTTTAATTTTCAAGAACTTTTCTTGAAATTTTTTTCAGAAGGAAAGGAAGTCGAATCATGGGGTATTGCAGGGAAGCTGGGAAAGATAATAAGCTCTAATGTCATGACAAAGCTTCTAAAGAAAGAAAAATGAGGCATAATTGCACAATTATGCTCACTAGAAGTTCCAACATCAAAATCATCTATTTTTGCAGATCTCCAAAAAGTCTTGGACAATCATTCCAAGGTTTTTGAAACTCCAAAAGGAATCCCACCTATTCGTGATCATGATCATGCTATTCAATTGATTCCAGAAATTGTTCCTCCAAACATCAGGCCTTATAGATATACTTATGTCCAAAAGAGAGAAATTGAACGTATGATTTCCAAAATGTTATAGGTGGGTATAATTCAACCTAGTCAAAGTTCTTTCTCTGCTCCTATAGTATTAGTACACAAGAAGGATGGATCACGGTGCATGTGTCTGGATTATAGGGAGCTCAATAAGCTCACCATTAAAGATAAATTTCCCATTCCTGTGATTGATGAATTATTGGATGAGTTACATGGAGCAATTTATTTTACCAAATTGGATCTTCATTCAAGGTATCATCAAATTAGAATGAAGACTGAAGATATTCCAAAAACAACATTTCGAACTCATGATGGTCATTATGATTTTTTTTCATGCTTTTTTGGCCTTACCAATGGACCTTCTACATTTCAAGGGTTGATGAATTCCATTTTCAAACCCTTCCTTAGAAAATTTGTGCTAGTATTTTTTGATGATATACTAATCTATAGCAGGTCTTGGAAGGATCATGTTCAACATGTTGACAGGGTGCTCAAACTATTGCAGGAGAAACAATTATATACAAAATCATCCAAATATTTCTTTGGAGTACAAGAGGTGGAATATCTGGGTCATATTGTATCTCACGAGGGTGTTAAGGTAGACCCTAACAAAATTAAAGCCATTAAGGAATGGAAAGTCCCCACAACCATAAAGTAGTTGCGAGGATTTCTTGCGTTAACAGGGTATTATTGAAAGTTTGTTAATAATTATGGGAAAATAGCAGCACCTCTAACAACATTATTGAAGAAAGATGCATTTTCATGGATTCCTGAAGCAACTAAGGCCCTTGAACATATTAAAGAGGCAATGTGCCCAGCACTAGTCTTAGCTATGCCAGACTTCACAAAAACCTTTATTGTGGAATGTGATGCCTCAGAAAATGGAATTGGTGTTGTTTTAATGCAAGAAGGAAGACTGATTGCTTTTGAAAGTCGTCCAATCAAAGGAAAGTATTTATAGAAACCTATTTATGAGAAGGAAATGTTATAAATACTGCATGCACTAAAGAAATGGAGAACTTACCTAATGGGAAGACACTTCAAGGTAAAAAAATTATCATGATAGTCTTAAACACTTTTTGGAAAAAAGACTATCTTCAGAAGAGCAGCAAAAATGGGTCACAAAGATGTTGGGTTATGACTTTGAAATAATATACAAAAAAGGGAAGCTAAATGTTGTTGCAAATGCACTCTCAAGAAAGAATGAAGAGCTGGAAGCATTGCTTTGTGCCATTTCTATTATCCAACCAGATTGGATAACTGAAGCAAAAGATGAATGGAAGAAGGACGAAGAAGTGTGGACACTCATTCAAAATTTGCAGCAAGATCCTAGTAAATATGATACATTTATTTGGAAAAATGATTCCTTATGGTACAAAGATCACTTATATATTTGTAAGAATTCCCAACTAAAACAAAATATTCTTTTGGAATTGCACACTTTTCCTTTAGGAGGACACATGATTTTTAAAAAATTACCATAGGGTGAAGAAAGAATTTTTTTTGGATGGCCTTAAATATGATATTCAAATGTTTGTGGCGGAATGTTTGGTTTGCCAACATAATAAAGTTGAGACAATTAAGACCCCAGGTCTTCTACAACCTTTATCCATTCCAAGTCAATGTTGGGAGGATATTTCAATGGATTTTATGACAGGTTTACCTAAGTCTGAAGGAAAGAGTGTCATCATGGTGGTAGTTGATAAACTTACCAAGTATGCACACTTTTGTGCATTATCTCATCCATTTAAAGCAAGTACAGTTGCTACTACATTTATGGACACAATTTAAAAGTTACATGGAAACCCAAGGGTTATTGTGAGCGACAGAGATCCCATTTTTACTAGAAATTTTTCGACAGAGTTATTTTCTTGTTTGGTTACTCAATTAGCTCATAGCTCATCTTATCATCCTCAATCAGATGGTCAAACTGAGATAGTAAATAAATGTTTGGAAGCATATCTTCGTTGTTTTGTATCTGATAAAAAAACACAATGGGTCAAGTGGTTACCTCTAGCTGAATGGTGGTATAACACTTCCTTCCATACTGTAGCAAAAATGACCCCATTTATGGCACTTTATGGATATCATCCACCATCCATCACATCATATTTAAGAGAAAATTCGAAGGGTCAGGCAGTGGAAGATCACATCGAGCATCAAAAAGAAGTTCTCCAACTCTTAAAGGAAAACCTGAATTTGGCACAAAATTGAATGAAACAACAGGCAGATCAACATCGTAGCTAGAGAAGTTTTGATGTAGGAGACTAGGTATTTTTACGACTACAACCATACAAACAAATGTCCCTCAAGAAAGATAAGAAGGATAATAAATTATCGCCAAAGTACTATGGTCCTTACGAGGTGTTGAAAAATATTGGTACTATGGCATACAAATTGGATCTTCCTGCCTCTTCATGAGTGAATCCAATTTTCCATGTTTCATTCTTAAAGAAGGTTATAGGTGAAAATATTCTAGTTTAAACAATATTGTCAGAACTTGATGAGGAAGGAAAAACCATATTGGAACCTAAAGTGGTCACGGAAGAAAGAACTCGACAACTACGGAATTGATCAATTTCAATGTATCTCATCAAGTGGAAGAACTTACCCACTGAATATTCTACATGGGAGGATGAGAATTTTATATAGAAGCACCCAGATCTACTCAAGCGTTGAGGACAACACTTTTTTGAAGGAGAGGGGCATGTTAGGTCCCTATATTAATAGTATAGTCCCTTATTGTTATTATTGTACCCTTGTAACCCCCATATTGTTATTATTGTGCCCTTAAATTATTATTGTTAGGTTGGCTAGGATTACATTGTGGCCCACTAGGATACATTGTTTCCCCATGGACTCCTATATATAGAAAGGAGGTTTTGTAATTTGAATCATCTAAGAATTTTTCATTCATGTAATGTATTGGAGGTTTCCCCCTCAAAGTAGCTTATTTCTAAGGCGTTGATATCTCTTTTCTTCTCTTTTTGGAGTTGGTTTCACAACATGCAATTGATCAAGTTGTTGTAGTTGAAGCAAGCCAATATTGTCACATGAACTGTAGTAGCCAAGGAATTTATTGGGTTCCCAAGTCATGAAAAAATTTAAAGGATAGCTTTGAGGACATGAGTGCCAAGGCATGCTAGGGAATGCTAAGATGTGTCAGATAGTGCAAAGGCATGCCAAACATGCTAAGATGTGCCAAGTGATAAGGCATGCCAAGATGTGCAAGGGTGTGTCAATGCGTGCTAAGGACTATCAAGGCAAAAAAAGGGAGAAATAAGTTAAAATAAAATGAAATGAACACATAAGAGGGTTAATAAGTCATCAATTTACCTTTTCCAAGAGAGGCATGCTAGGCACACCAACATTAGGTGCTAATAGGTGCCAAGTGAAAAGTCTTAGTGCATTCTAAGTGCCAAGTCTTCCTTTGTTTCTTCTCATCTACTTTCCAACTGTTGATCTCAAATAAATTTAATATTGGACCATTCCAAATTATACCAAGTCATGTCAACGTATTCCATACATTCTAAGACTTTCCAAGCATCAACATGTGCCAAGTGCTAATATGTGTCACAGAGTGTTATGCATGCTATGAAGTGGAAGGGCATGTTGAAGAGTGCTAAGGTGTGCTAGAGAGTGATAATGCATGTTGAGGAGTGTTAAGGAGTACTAGGAAAAAACATTAAGGGGGCACTAGGTCAAAATTCATGGAAGTTAATGAATATGAGGAATGTGTGCTGGGGAATAGGGTTAATGAGTGCTAGCTGTCATGCCAAGGAGGGAGTGACAAGGTATGATAAGGAATATCAAGGCATGTCAAGAAGTCTTAAAGTGTGTTTGGGAGTTCTAGGGTGTGTTAATTATATGTGAAAAATAGTTCCAAGATATTCCAATACATGCCAGGTGCTAAGGATGTGCAGGGTGCCACGGTATGTCAATATGTGTCAAGAAGTTTCAAGGAAACAAAAGGAAGAACCAAAAAGAGGGTTATAAGTTTGGACTTTATCTTTTTCCAAAGGGGCATGCTAACCACACTAATAATAGGTCCCAATACATGCCAAGTGGCATTGTGTGCCAAGTGCTAATGTATGTCAATGCATTCAACCAAGGTGTTCCAGGGAATTCTAGGGACTACATGCATGCCAAAACATGTTAGGAGAGTTCTATGTTGTGCTAGCGTAGGCCACCATGTGCTTGGGCATTAGTTTCATGACAAGACGTTCTAGGTACAAAGATGTTCCAAGACATGTGTGGTGCTAAGAAATGTTAGTGTGTTCCAAAGCATTAATTTAAGGTGTGCCTGGATTGTTGAGGAGTGTTAGGTATTTCTCATTAATAGAATTGACAGAGCTTGATTATGTATTAAATAATAAATTTCCTACACACACTAGTGGGACTTTATCTAAAGGGAATTTTATATATAATAAACTAAATAGATATGAATCTTGTGTTGACTCATAGGAAAGCTCTATTCGACTAGTGATTACTAGAGGGAAATGATACACACTAATTAATTCTTAAAAAATTGATTGACTCTAACCACTATGGCCTTAGACATATTATAAAAAATACTCCAAAATATTGGTATTAAATCATTCTCTTTTGACAAAAAATATATTAACAAGCAAATAACATCATTAAAAACTCATTGGAATGATCAATGGTAACGATCATTTTTTTACTGTCGCCAAAAGTAAAAAAAATAACATCGGTGAGGGTCATTGAAAGTTAATCACTAGAAATGTCACCAAAGAGAGAATTATTGACAAGCCTTTAACGACCCTCACCAAAAGTGCATTGAAAATGGCTTAGGTGACAGACCTTAAAGGACCATCACTATATACACTTACAACGACACTTTTGTAAGGATCGTCACCATATGTGACATTGGTGATGGACCTTAAAGGTCCATTACAAGAATTACCCTCACCAATGTCCTTTTTTCTTGTAGTGTGGAAATGGAGGCCTTTTGAGTTATTTGGTCTACCCAAAGAGAAAATGTCAATGACTTGTGCCAATTTCGTTGGTTTTGGTCAACAGTTTGTTTAATGATTATAATATGGTTTTTATTTGTGGATTCTAATAAACCATTTCCTTGTGGATAATAATTAAAAGAATATTTAAGTTTAAAATATCTTTTGATGGAAAATTCTATCATAGCAGCTCTTGGGAAATAATATGCATTATCGAACATTAAAGCAGTGGGTAAACCAAACCTAGTTATGATAAACTGATCAATGAACTCAATAATATTCTCAGAGTTGGCTATCTTTAGTGGAATTTCCTCCACCCATTTAGTAAAATAATATTTAGTTGTGAGAATATATTTATGTTGTTTTGAAGAGTTATAAACGATCTCACTGATTAGATCTAATCCCCATTGTTCAAGTGGTTGTTTGATATTAACTCACTATAATGGGAAAGCCGATTTCCTTTGTTTTCCAGATGCACTTTGAAATTTTTTTCATTTTCTCGCATATTCATGAGCGTCGTTGAAAGTGTTGGCCAATAGTAACCAGTATGCATGATTTTATATGCTATTTTATTTCCTCCAAAATGTTCTCTAGCTATAACTGAGTTGAGTTGGGGCATATCCATTTTTCAAACAAAACTTGAGATCAGCGTATTGAAACTGCACATCGTTGAGGCCTACCTATGATATTTGCACATTATTACCTGAATCTTCCTCTGATGATAATTGGGATGCTCCTGTTAGCATTCTACAAAAACCTTGACCTCTAACAATTTTAGAAGGTTTAATTTCTAAATCACATTCTTGTAAAGCAGTAACCCGATTAGCCCTTTTCTCTCCTAATTCTCTTTGCATCAATATTTGTCTCACTACAGAGAATGGAGCTATTATTTTGGTGTGAGTTTTGAGGAGAAATGACCTAAAATTCTTTATAGTTTTAAAGACAAAAAATTCTTGTTTCTCAGCAAAGGAATAATTTAGTTCTACGCATTTCAAATTAGAACTAAAAAATGATATTGGTGCTTCAATTTTTTGGTCATTAAGTTGTGTCAGAACAAGAGCATAAGATGTATATGATGAGAAGGTATATAAAGTAAAAGGATTAAGAGAATTGGGGGTATTCAGAAATAGAGCATTAAAAATGATTGTTTGATTAAATCAAATGCTTCTCTTTCATTATGTCCCCACTTAAAGACTGAATTTTTCTTAATCATGGTTTGTAAAGGCAAAACTATTTGTGAAAAGTCAGGGACAAATATTTTTACAAAATTTATATGTTCAAGAAACGAATGCATGTTTTTCTTATTATCAGGGAAAGGAATTCTTTTAATCTCTTCGATTCTTTCAAGATCAATATAGATTCCTTTCTTAGACAAAATGAACCCTAAAATTTTTCTTTCATTTAGAGAAAAATATGACTTCTTTGGGTTTAATGAAATTCCATATTTTCTACATTGCTCAAAGACTTGCTTTAGGTCATTCACATGATTGGTTGCTTGTCTAGAAAAGACTGTAATGTCATATATATAAATAACCACTGATTTGCTAATGAGTCCTCTAAAAGCTGTGTCCATAGCTCTTTGGAAAGTGCCACATACATTGATTAACCAAAATGGCATATTTTGATAGGCATAAGTTCCCCACTTAGTCCTGAATGTGGTCTTTAATCTATCATCTGGATGTACCAAGATTTGGTTATATCCTAAAAATCCATCTAGAAAAGACATAAGTTCAGAACCAGCTACTGTTTGCAGTACTTGTTCCATGGTTGGTAACGGAAAATTGTCTTTCTGACATGATTTATTCAAATTTCTAAAATCGATACAAATCCTAATACCAACATTTTTCTTCCTGACAGGAACCGAATTTGAAACCCATTTATAATGTATAACTAGAAAGATGATATTTTCTTTGAGGAGTTTATTCAACTCTGTTTTGATTTTATTTTCAAGATTTGGGTGAATTTTCCTAAACTTTTGCTGTATTGGTTTCTCATCTGAAATCGTAGGAATAGTTTGTTGAATAATAGAAGTGTCATATGTTTTAAGATCAATGTAATCCCAAACAAAAACACTTTTGTAAGTCCTTAATAACTTGAAAACTGATAATCTTTCATTAGAATATAGAACAAGACCTAAGTTGACATTTTGTGGTTTATCATCAGTTCTGAGATTTACTAACTAAAATCTTAAGGTTGAACTTTGAGTTTTAGAATTAGTGACTCTCTTAAACCTATCTTTTAGATCATAAAGGTCTTATAATTTGACAATTGACTTAGGAATTGGATTTTCATCCCATTCTTCCTTTATTTGAGTGTCATGTTCATTTTCATCTATAATTTAATTATCATAGGATCCTTTAGATGTAAGGAAATATATGATATAATAACCATTATTAAATACTCTCCAATTGGTAATATTGTGAGGAACAAATGGTCTAAAAATAAATTCAATGGAAAATTTATCGAGACTAAATCCTTGAGATGTAGTTAATTTCGATGCTACATTAGCCAATAAATATGTACTAGCATTTTGTATTCTGGGTATAGAGGAAATATTTAAAGCTAAGAAATAAGTAGTCAATTCTTAGAATAATGATTGCTAATGCTTAATATGTCAAGAATGACAATGGATGGTATTTCTTACTTGTTTGACAATGATTTCTAAATCTCCTAGGACTTTTAGATAATTGATGTCGAGATCAATTGCTTTGTACAAACCTTGGATTAATGCTTCATATTCTGCTATATTTTTTGTGCAATCGAATTCAAGTTTGCAGGTTAACATGATTTTTTATCCTTCTAGGCTTATTAAAATACAACCAGCTCCTGCACCATCTTCTGATTTAGAGCCATCAAAATAAAGAATCCAAAATAAAGAATTAACTACTGGTTTATCTATAAAAATTTTACATTTAGAAGTGTCTTTCTGAGAAAAATTATCGATTTGAGAGATAATTGCATTATCAAAATAGGGTGATGCTTGAGCATTAAAATTTCCAAGAAATGGTTATGCCGAGTAATTTCCAATAATATTATTATTGAATGCTACTGGCTCATTTATCCCTTCAAGATCAGTGACTGTATGCTTCATGAATTTCTCTCGGTCTACCCAGATTTGATTTGGCTTTCCATTGTGTGGTAGCCACATATGTGACCATTTTGTTGTGAAATATCCATGAAGCTTCTCAGACCAGTCTCTGCTTAATACTAAACCATAAAACTCAGGAATATCAACCACGAATATATCAATTATCTAGGCTACCTTAGGGTTTGATGACAATATGATAGAGACATGATTTATTTCTCCTACAACCTTTACTTTAGTTCTATCAAGTTGTACTATATGAATAGGAGAACTCTGAGGAGTTATGTTCAACTTAGCACATACTAATTTTGGCATGATATTAGAGGAAGCCCCTAAGTTTATTAAACAATTATGGATGTTCTTATTATAGATCTCATAGGTTAAAAGAATGGGGGAGTATGAGAGATAGATCATTCCCCTATCATAATTAAATCTGTGGCATCTATTTTAGTTGAAGGAGAAGGAGGTTTACCCATTTGATTAGCAGCTTGGACTACTATTGGAGTAGGTAAGGCTGAAGCAAGAACTGCATTTAAATATTTGAGAAAGATCTTCTGTTTTTGTTTTAGCTTAGTAAGTTCATGAATTGAAATGTTGGCCCTAGTATTTTTCATATCCTTAACTACATTATACTCAATGGTGTCAGAGACTACCATTATCTTTGATGTAGGTGGAACATTTTAAGTAGCAGGGTTAGTATATGTAGATTTAGATGTAGAATTTTTACTTACTATTTTATCTTTAGAAGGCATTGAGTTATTCTGTTTCTGATTTGGTTGTGTTTCTTTCGTGGTATTATTTGTCCTTTTACTTATAGGTAAAGCTTCTTGTTGTTCCTCAGTTGGTAAGATAAAATCCCATATTCCATTTAGTTCAACTTCTTCTTCTACTTCAGTTTCTTCTTCTTTTGTTTGCTCTTCATCTGTATCTTGATAATACTCAGCATTAGATATGACGCGGGGCGGTTGAGAATTAGAAGACTGATTTTTCTTGAAGGATCTGAAGTCTTTTTTGAGCTAGAACTTTTCAAAAATTATTTCTTGATATCTGCCATTTCATTTGTCATAGTCATTAAAAATTTTTGAAGACCTTCTACATCAAAAGGGTCTTTGGATGGTTTTTTTTTGAATCATCTTTGTAGGATACTTTCTTTGATTTCCTATCTTCTTGGGAATTCCTCTTTGATTTGTTTCTCTACAGATAAGTATTCCTTCATATTTTCTGCCAATGTAGGTAATTTTGTTCTATCAACAAAAATGACTATATTATATGGGAGAGATGAAATATACCACTCAATTTGAAATTCTGCACCAAGAACTGATGTAGTAGGAATTTTATTGAGTAACTTATTAAATATTGAATTGAAATCTTTTATTTTCTCCCATGTTTTATCCTTTAGATTTGATAGATCGTTGATAAGTGATGCAATGGTTCTGCCATCTCCAAACTTAGCTAAAAATTGTTCTTCGAACATATTTCAACTAGTTATAGAGTGGGTAGGTAATGAGGAGTATCAGGATCTTATAGATCCTGTGAGAGTATATGGAAATAATATTACAACACAATATTCTTCAACTAACTCCTTTAAATTAATGGATAACATGTGATTATGAATGTGTTCTTCAGCTGGAAGACCATCATCAGTATTAAATTTAGGTAACCATATTTTAGGGTATTTTGGGAGAGGATAAAGAGGAGCATCCATTTGTAAAAACCCTGTATTGTTCCATGGTTTTACATTTGGTGGAGGTACTTGGCCTGCCATTGGAACTTTGGTGGAGATGATGGATTGAGTTTGAGTTGAAGAAAAGGTAGGCTAAGTGCTAGAACTATTTGAAGGAGTAGTAGTTTGTGTACTAGAACTAGTTAAAGTAGCACTGATTGTTGGAATGGAAGTTGTGGAAGTGAGTGGAGGTAATGGAGGTGAATGGGGTGGATTATTAGATAAGATCTCACTGGTGATTGACTCCGATTCAATCTTCTTTGTCTTCCTTTGATAAGTATTGATGGGAAATTCAAAAGGAGGAATTCTTGTCTTTTGAGTTTCTAATCGAGTTAATATTCTTCTAGGTTTTAAAGAGGATGAAACACTAATCTTAGATGATTGAGAAGTTTCAGGATTTTTAGCAGAAATGGATACTCTCTCTAACTTTCTATCAAAGATTGAACTTTTGGGGAATTTTGATGAAAACCCAGAGATAGTATGGGTTGAGTTTCACTAGGAGACATAGGAGAGGGATGTTCAACTTCAGATTTGAAAGATTTAGATCTAGTTAATGTTCTAGAAGTTGAAGGGTATCTAGAGGGAGAGAGACTCTTATATTGACTTTTAGATTGATTAGATCTTCTTGCCATTCACAATTGGCCCTCCTTCTAGTGCCAAAATTTTGAGGCCCCAAAATTCTGTTGCAACAACATTTGGGAAAACCACCCAGTCTAGGAATTAGAGGAAGTCCTTTTCCGTTTGGTGTGGTGGCTCCGACTGGGGATAAAGGGACCAGTTTCTGAATAAGGATGATTTTGGGGTGTGTTTTTCTTATATAACATGAAAATGGGAAGTGATTTTAATCTATCATATGCATTTATTTAACACTATCTATTATACTATATACCCGAGGTGTTTCTTCCTTTATGCAATCTAAAAATATATATTCCAACTATATTTAGTAATGAATATTATTCAACAGTTGAAAGAGATGAAAATTATGCAAAGAAATTTGTTTTTAACAAAATATTTTGATTTAAAGAATTATGAAAAGGATATCGCATTTATATGTGTGATTATTTATAGGATAAGAAATAATAAGCAAATATCAATATAGAAGTGCATTTAACATTCATTTATGATAACTATTCAAATATATAATGAAAATAAAAATATAACTGTCAATCTATAAAACAAAACTTAATATAACGTGTAGTAGTACCATATATATGAAGTCCTACTCATATAAACTGATAGTAGTTTTATGCTCCTCTTCACTTTCAAGAAATTTAAAGAGTACAATAGTGCAACATCAGTTAAACAGCTTCAAATGTCAAAGGATAACATATTTCGTTCCATTAATCCCTCAAAGCATTTACAAACTTACAAAAGTGCAATTTTTGCAAATTTTTTTGACAATTTTCTGGACCCTTCTCTAAATGCATGAGAAGGGTTTAAATAATAAACTACAATATGTTTAAAAATATATTATTACATAAAAATAAAGGAGGTTTCAAAAAACCATCCTCGTAAAGAGTAAACTTAAACTACAATTTAGGAAAATAAAGTTACAACATGACTATGTGTTCTGATCCTCTTTGCACATTTGATATCGAAGCTAACAAATATCCCCCATTGGCTTTAGCTGAGCTGGCTGTGAAATTCTTGATCTGATCTGGCCTTTGAATATTGTATTCCAAAGTGTTGGCTGTGAATTTTTTGTTGAATCAGTTAATGACTGAAGAGTTAGGCACTGATGATGAGGTTTGATCAGAAAATTCCAGTAATTTTCTTGATCAAAGTTATTTATCTTTTTAATAATTTCCTCCTACATCTCTATAATTTTCTTCCACTGTGCTTCTAATGGCTTGAGTTTTGAGAGCACTTCAGTTTTGGATTCTTTAATAAGTTCAAATTTCAAAAGTTCTTCATTAAGTGATTCAGTAATTTCATTTTTTTACCTTGATGCCTTTTCTGCTTGTCTCAGCTGTACTTCCCAATCCTTAAATAAAATCTCCTTGTGAAATTTATCTATCTGAGGTAGGTCAACTTTCTTTCCTAAGTCAGATCCTTGCCACTGAATGAACTTATTAATATTCTTTTCATTTTTCTCACACTCAAGTCTCCTGTTAGCCACTTGCTAGATCAGGATTTTTCTTGTATCACAGTAAGAGCTGGTGATTGAAGCTTGTTGATAAAATGCTTCTTGTTGCTATTTTAGTTTTTCATTAATTTCCAGTGCTTCTCTTATGAACAACTCTACTTGAGGCTGGATTTTTAATTTTTTCATGCTGCTTCAAGCTGTGCTTATTTCTCTATAATCTGTAGCTGGTCTTGTAAATTCATTCTTTCAAAATATTTTTGAAATTGAGACATCTTCAATTCCATCTGCCTGCTGGAGTTAAATGTTTCTTGCTCTAACAATCTCTATAACTCTTTTACTTTATCTTCTTTTTGTTTCAGTAGAAGTTGTACCTCAGTGGATTTATCAATGGCAGCAGTAACATATGCTCCTACATATTTTGATAACTTAGTTAGATGTTCTATAGGATTAGCCAAAAGGTCTTTCCATAGAACGTCAACAGATTCATTCATAAGATTTGAAACTGTTTCATCCATTCTTCTCCTCTTTCTTATATTAACTACAACCTTATGACTAGGATTGTAGAAGAAATAAAGTGAGGGTATTTCTTCAATATGTAAAACAATCTGCTCTATAGGGTAGGCCAAAATGATATTTTGATAATGGACTTTAGGTACCCGTTGTAGTAGAATTGCAGTTTCCAATAAATTATGAGAATCATTAGGGGAATTTTGAGGTCTAAAATGGGCCTCATAATGAAATTATAAAATAATAGTGGAAATAATAAAACAAGATTTGATTATATCATCAAATTTTAGAGGGAAAAAAGGAAAAACTACTTTTTGAACTTATCTCCCTAAGGTTTTACTCAAATTTCGAGTAGGAATACTCGTTGGATGAAAAATTTAATTCCACATCCAAGGAGTACCCATGTTGCATACTTTGGATGGAATTTTCTACACAAAAAATCAGAAATACATGAAAAAACATGATTAATACATGAAAAAACGTGATTGAAATCACGTTTTTTCATGTATTTCTCAATTTCGTGTAGCAGGGTCCATAAAAACTATGCAACATGGGTACTCCTTGGATGAGGTGTTGGCATGTGTTTTCCTTGATGGAAACCTACTTGATGAAATAAGATTGTTGGCAATATGATGCAATGTGTTGTCTTTGATGGCAACCTACTAGATGAAGTTGTCCTTAATGGAAACTGACTTGATGAGTTGTCTTCCTTAATGGAAACTGACTTGATGGGTTGTCTTTGGATGGAAACCTACTTGATGAAGTTGTTCTTGATGGAAACTTGCTTATCTAATGAGTTGTCTTCCTTAATGGAAACTGACTTGATGAGTTGTCTTTGGATGGCAACCTACTTGATGAAGTTGTTCTTGATAGAAACATGCTTGATAAGTTGCCTATGATAAGAAACCTATGTGTTGAATATGTAAGGAAGATGTATCTTGTGTTAAATAAGGAAGGATGATGTATCTACAGATCAACTCAGAAGTAACAGAAGAAAGGAATTCTAGTAAGTGCTAGAGAAATGATAAATATGACATGTCACAAAGCATACGCGGGTTTGTAAAGGCGAAGTAGCGTATGTACGTGGAAAAGTACGTACCAAGTACCGTATTCCTATTTGCGCTCTAAATTCATAAAACCAAGGGAATTTACCATGGTATTGGTCCATTGTATTGAGTGCTGGAATATCTATTTGATCCCGTCCAGGAATACCATTAGTAGTTGTGTGTTTTTGACTCATGGTATTGACAAAGGCTAAATCTATTTAAGGAGAAGAAGATCATATTGCAAGGCGTGTATAAGTCTGGGTTTTAATGAATACTTCACTTTGAAGTATATCTGAAGGGTAACAGTTTATTGATTGATCTAAATTAATAATGCACCTATGAAGAAAATGATGAAGAGGGATCTCTAGATCTGAAATGACTATGTATTTTCTAGATCTGTTTATGGAATGTTTAGATCTGAGAGGAGGCAAATATTTTCTGAAGTGAAGCATAAGATCTGAGCTATTTATCTGTTCTGAAGAGTTGCACAGCCCTACAAAGTTTGAAGATCTATACGCAAGTTTTCTTCATAAAACGCGTGTGCATACGCAGGTTGGCTTCAGCAAAAGCGCGTATGGAATGTGAGGTTGGTTCTGGAATATGTGCAGAAGTATATGCAGGTTTGTCTCTATGAAAGCGCGTATATACGTAGGTTCAGTGAATTAAAAGCGCGTATGGAATCTAGGGTTTTGTTGAAGTATGTGGAATGAAATGTCTGATCTTTTCTGCTGGTTTACTGTTATCTGTCAATAATGAATTCATACAGATCTAGGTTGTTTGAATTTTGATTATGCTGCTGATTATGTTGATTAAAGATCAATTTGTTGGTTGATTGGTTGATGATTCAATGAATGAATTTATGGGGTTATAAGTTTCAGTTTGATGTACGATGAGCTTAAATGTGTGGAGTGGGTCCAGTCTAAGAATTTGATGAAAAGTGGCCTACAAGATATGTTGTATGGAAGCTGTTGGATCCAGTATGAAAATTGATGAAACGTGGTCCGCAGTGGTGCTGAGGGTTGAAGCCTTCAGTGAGGGGGTTGTAGCTCCCTTCCAGTGGTAGTTGGTAAATGAGAGCAGGGGTAGTATCTCCCTTCCAGAAGAGGCTGGTAAAAGAAAGCAGGAGGTAGTAGCTCCCTTCCAGGAGAGGCTAGTAAACGAGAGCAGGGGGTTGTAGCTCCCTTCCAGGAGAGGCTGGTAAATGAGAGAAGGTTGTAGCCTTCTGCAGGTGGGTGCCTGCATGTTGGTATGAGCTTGTGCCAGTACATGGCTGTAAGAAGTTTTCTTTATAATAAATATTGAAGACAGATACGACGACAGTGGTAGTTTTCTCCCGAATTGGGTTTCCACCTTAAATCCTGGTGTTCATGTGTGTTTCTTATGTGTGATGATTTATTCTATTCTTACTGCACCTGTTTACTACTTATTATACATCTAATGAATGAATGATGCAGTGATCTAAGTAAAGAATTATCTGCATAATGAGATCTCTGGTAATACGCAAGTTTTATTAAGGATATCCGCGTGTATACTCGAGTTGCCTTTAGTAAAGTAGCGTATGGGTTTTAGAGAGAAAAAAAAGGAAAAAAAATTTCAGTCAGATCTAAATACTGTTTCCCCCCCCCCCCCCCCCCCTCTCAGTATTTTTTCCAAGCAATTGGAATTAGAGCAGGTCCTTCTGCAGAAGCTTGATCGCTTGAAGGAGATCCATCGCAATGGGAAGTCATGAAAGAATAATTTCTCTAAGGCCACCTCTATTCAATGGAAGTAATCTGTTATTCTAAAAGATATGAACAAAAGCATATTTGCAAAGTCTTGGTGCAGAAGTATGGGCAATCGTGGAAGAAGGTTATTAGTATCTGGCAATTATTCCTACTGATGCAGCACAAAGGAAGAAATATGAAATCAATGCCAAAGCAGTCAATGTTTTATTAGGAAGCATGTCTGAATCTGAATATGTTAAAGTGATGCAGCTAAATTCAGCAAAAGAAATATGGGACAAAATCATTCAAAGCTATGAAGGAGATGCAAAGGTAAAAAGTGAAAAACTCCAAACTCTCAGAATTGAATATGAAAATTTAAGGATGCATAGTGATGAGAGTATTGCCAGTTTATTTTTACGTCTAGATGAAATTTTAAGTCGTATGAGAAATTTGGGTGAAACCATAACCGATACTACTCTGGTGGAAAAAGTCTTAAGATCTTTGACTTCAAAATTTGAGTCAAAAGTATCAGAAATTGAAGAAAGGCAAGATCTGCAAACTCTTACTATTGTTCAACTACATGGTATTCTAATTGCTTTTGAAATGAGAAAAGAAGGTCCCTCTCAAATCATATAAGTTGCCTTTAAGGCATGTGCAAAAGGAAAACAAAAGGAAGTTGTCAAGGAATCAAGTTATATATCAGAAGAAGAAGAAGCAAATTTTGTGAGAAGACTCCAACCAGGTACTGGAAGATTCAGAGGTAAGCTTCCCTTCAAGTGTTTTACTTGTGGAAGAGTTGGTCATTATGCTGCTGAATGTCCTTATGAAGAAAATCAAGATAAAGGGAAACAATTTGAAAAGGGAAAGAGTTATTATACAAATGAAGATAATGAAGAAATATCAAATGAGGATGAAGAAGATTCTGACCAAGATCTGCAAGTTCTAATGGCAAGGAAGCAAAAGAAGAAGGCTACTCAAAGAAAGGAGATACCTCAGAAAACATGTGCAGCAGAAAATGAAGAAGATGAAACATGTATTGATTGTTGTTCTTGTGATTCACTTTCTTATGCATGCAATGGTGAAGATAGTGAAAGTAATAGTATAAGTCTAGAAACAAATCTCAAAATCAATGATGAAGATCCATTTAAAAGGAAGGAATCTATCTACCAAGGTATGATCTCTGGAATGAATGGACAGATAGAAACAATGAAGGGACATATAGATATATATCAAAGAGTGCAAGATAAAGTAACCAATCGAAGTGAAAGACTTGAAGCAGAAATCATATCTCTCAAAACAGATCTGGAAAAATCAAATAAGAAGAATGAAGAAATTTTACAAACTTTTGAAGAACAAGAAAATGGGTTGAAAGAAGAGATTTTAAAATTGAATGATCAAGTAGAAGAAGGAAGAAGGGTCGAAGAAAGCATGAAGAAGCAATGCCAAATATTGGAGGTTGAGGTAAACATTTTAAAAGGTAAATTAGAAGAAAAAGATAAACTCTTGAGGTTTCAAGATAGCACTAAGATTCTGGACAATATTCTTAGTATTCAAAGGTCTCCTTCTGTTAAATTTGGTCTTGGTTTTCATGAAACTGTTAAAGGAGAATATAGTTCACAAGGAAGTGCTAAAGATTAAAAGGATATCAATGAAAAACCTGATGTGTTGAAAGAAACAAAAGGTCAACTGACAATCATGAACTCTCAAAAGAAATCATTCCCTCCTTTGATCAATAATGTTGAATGCTTTAAATGTCATAATTATGGGCATGTTGCAGCCAATTGCAGAAGCAGATTGTTTCAGTCTCAAACAAACAGATTCTACACAGAAAGGTACTCAGGTTTCTTTAAGGGATATTTTTTTTCATGTAGCAAGTATGGTCATAAAGCAGCTGATTGCAATAGAAGAAAGAATAGAAAAACACATTATGATCCCTATGCTTACTTTTCTGGTCACACAAGATCTTATGCTTGTAACAAGTATGGACATGTAGAAAAATAATGCAGGATGAATAGATCTGAGAAATTGGATAAATTTCAGCACACAATAAGAAACTTCAAGAAAAGCTGGAAAAAGAAGGAGGACCAGTCAAAAACATAGGGGATAATAATCCCATTGCAGTCATCTACTTCTAAAGCTTACTTCTCATAATGACTGCACGAGTAATGTGAGATACATTCTAGGGATTAGTAATGTATCATCACAGGGGGAGCAATGTATGGTGATTCTCATGGTTGGTTTGGTAATTCTGGGTATGTTTATTTCTGACAGTGCATCTGATGTGAAGAAGACAGGTATAGGTGGCATAAGTTCAGGGGGAGATGAAGTTGTGAAATTTTTAGAATCTCACTTTCCATACGCGGGTTTCGTGAACTAAAGCCGCGTATACACGCGAGTTCCACTGGAGACAGAAGCATATGCCTTTCTGATAAGAAAAACAGTGATTCAGCTAAATATCAAGAGCACAGGTTCAGGGGGAGCATCAGTCTAATGATTGCATTGTTGGCATTGTATCTGCTTATTCCTTAGTTCTCGTAATACTCATGCTCAAATGACGGTGACATGATACATGGTTTCTTATGATGAGATTATGGATGAGCCCTAATTTCTTTTTGCTTAAGAGTATCTTTTGTTTTCTCACCTGGATGAGATGGAAGTCTTATGATTCAGAGATAAGGTTATATCATGCAGAATTTGTTGTTGATGACTTTTATCACGGTTGAGACCTTTTATACATAATTCCTACACATGTTACATCATGATTATGAATCATGAAGATCTTGGTGATATCAGAGCACATTGATGATTGCTTGAAGTTGTTTTGGTATGATAATTCCTCTTGAGAAGAATATGTTGATGCTGCAAAGAGCCTGAAGACTTGGTTACTGATGTGCTTATGCTAAAACTGTTGCATGACACTTGAAAACATAGCTACATTGTCATATCTTTCTTCTCTCATATATTCCAGGGAAGCATTCGAATATCTCAGACAGAAGTTGGGAATTGTCTCTGCCTCTCAGAAGAACAGATCTGCTTAAAATCAGAATATTAAGTTGGATATGTGGATTTCCTGAAGGACAGTCGCGTATATACTCGATTTTATACACAGAAAACCGTGTATGGGTGTTTGCTGACAAAAATAAATTGGGTCAACATTTTTCAGCACAGTTGTAGTGCTGTTTGGTATCTTTGGTGATGTTTCAACTCTCATGTTTCGATATTTGATGAAGATGCCTTGATGATTTGCTATTGAAAGTGTTCAGGATGCACAGGCTAAGGGGGAGCATTGGTCATGATGGTTCTAAAATATGATCTCTCTCTTGAGGTATTTTTGATGTTGGTCATAAAAAGTCATATTTGTAACTTGATGAAAAGGTCATGTTGAGACCTATGATGTAAAATTGTAATATTCACTCATGTAAGGACTTGATCAAATTTATAAACCCACTTGGTTGGGTAGTTGAGTCAAAATGTGTAAACCCACTTGGTTGGGTACTTGAGTCACATATGTTTGGATCATTGATGTAAGTATGAGTCCTTGGTGATAGGAAAGGTCATAGAGTCATGTACTTCATTGAAAAATATGTTTTCAGCATGAACTCAAGGGGAACATGGTAACTTCAGTGCACATCAGATCTACAAAGCTCTTCTTTCTACAAGAGAAGAAAACCTTGTTTTGGCTTTGATCTGTCCTTTTCCCTTGATTTCAAAGGGGGAGAGTAACATGGTGTTTGAATAGGGGGAGAGTATCATGGTGTTTGCATAATGGTTATAATCAATGTATCTATCTGTTGTGGTGATCAAACACCATCATGGTTGCCATCAAGTCCAAAGGGGGAGATTTTTGGCATGTGTTGTCCTTGATGGCAACCTACTTGATGAAATAAGATTATTGGCAATATGATGCAATGTGTTGTCTTTGATGGCAACCTACTGGATGAAGTTGTCCTTAATGGAAACTGACTTGATGAGTTGTATTCCTTAGTGGAAACTGACCTAATGAGTTGTCTTTGGATGGAAACCTACTTGATGAAGTTGTTCTTGATGGAAACCTGCTTATCTGATGAGTTTTCTTCCTTAATGGAAACTAACTTGATGAGTTGTCTTTGGATGGCAACCTACTTGATGAAGTTGTTCTTGATAGAAACCTGCTTGATGAGTTGCCTATGATAAGAAACCTATGTGTTAAATATGTAAGGAAGATGTATCTTATGTTAAATAAGGAAGGATTTTGTATCTACAGATTAGCTCAGAAGTAACAGAAGAAAGGAATTCCAGTAAGTGCCAGAGAAATGATAAATATGACATGTCACAAAGCATACGCGGGTTTGTAAAGGCAAAGTAGTGTATATACGCGAAAAATTACATACCAAGTACTGTATGCCTATTTGTGCTCTAAATTCATAAAACCAAGGGAATTTACCATGGTATTGGCCCATTGTTTTGAGCGCTGGAATATCTATTTGATCCCGTCCAGGAATACCATTAGTAGTTGTGTGGTTTTGACTCATGGTATTGACAAAGGCTAAATCTATTTAAGGAGAAGAAGATCATAGTGCAAGGCGTGTATAAGTCTAGGTTTTAATGAATACTTCACTTTGAAGTATATCTACATGGAAGGGTAACAATTTAGTGATTGATCTAAATTAATAATGCACCTATGAAGAAAATGATGAAGAGGGATCCCTAGATCTGAAATGACTATGTATTTTCTAGATCTGTTTATGGAATGTTTAGATCTAAGAGGAGGCGAATATTTTCTGAAGTGAAGGATAAGATATGAGCTATTTATCTGTTCTGAAGAGTTGTGCAGCCCTATAAAGTTTGAATATCTATACGCAGGTTCGCTTCATAAAAAGCGTGTGCATACACAGGTTGGCTTCAGCAAAAGCGCGTATGGAATGTGAGGTTGGTTCTGGAATATGTGCAGAAGTATACGTAGGTTTGTCTCTATGAAAGCGCGTATATACGCAGGTTCAGTGAAGTAAAAGCACGTATGGAATCTAGGGTTTTGTTGAAGTATGTGGAATGAAATGTTTGATCTGTTCTGCTGGTTTACTGTTATCTGTCAATAATGAATTCATACAGATCTGGGTTGTTTGAATGTTGATTATGCTACTGATTATGTTGATTAAATATCAAGTTGTTGGTTGATGATTCAATGAATGAATTTATGGGGTTATAAGTTTTAGTTTGATGTATGATGAGCTTAAATGTGTGGAGTGGGTCCAGTCTAAGAATCTGATGAAAAGTGGCCTACAAGATATGTTGTATGGAAGTTGTTGGATCCAGTATGAAAATTGATGAAACGTGGTCTGCAGTGGTGCTGAGTGTCGAAGCCTTCAGTGAGGGGGTTGTAGCTCCCTTCCAGTGGTAGCTGGTAAACGAGAGCAGGGGGTAGTAGCTCCCTTCCAGGAGAGGCTGGTAAACGAGAGCAGGGGGTACTAGCTCCCTTCCAGGGGAGGTTGGTAAACGAGATCAGGGGGTTGGAGCTCCTTTCCAGTAGTGGCTGGAGAACAAGAGAAGGTTGCAACCTTCTGCAGGTGGGTGCCTGTGTACTGGTATGAGTCTGCACCAGTAAAAAGTTGTAAGAAGTTTTCTTTATAATAAATATTAAAGACAGAGACGACAGAAGCGGTGGTTTTCTCCCGAATTGGGTTTCCACCTTAAATACTGGTGTTCATGTGTGTTTCTTATGTGTGATGATTTATTCTGTTCTTACTGCACATGTTTACTGCTTACTAAACATCTAATGAATGAATGATGCAATGATCTAAGTAAAGAATTATCTGCATAATGAGATCTCTGGTAATACGCAAGTTTTATTAAGGATATCCGTGTGTATACGCGAGTTGGCTTCAGTAAAGTAGCGTATGGGTTTTAGAGAAAAAAAAAAGGAAAAAAAATTTCATTCAGATCTAAATACTAATTCACCCCCCCCCCCCCCCCCTCTCATTCCTATTTTCGAATTCATTATCAGAGTGATCTGAACTCTGAGAATTATGTTGTGAATGCCCTAACTCATGATTAGATTTTTCTTGGGATTGATCTTTAGAAATGTCTTTGGCTTCATTATCCAGGCTAATGCTTGGAGTTGGCCTATTCAAACATTCAATAAACAATAAATCCAAAGGAATTATTTCCAACCTCTTATTTATATATGTTTGGAAAGTCTCAAAGTCATTTTTACTGAGTTGACTGAATGCATTTTTTAGTACATCTGTGAAATTATACATGCCTTGAAAGAAATCATCAAATATATCTATCTCATTTAAGAAATGTTTCAATTTTAGTTCAATGGTGAATTGCTTAATCACATCATTGGGTTCATATGGCCACTTTGGCATTACAACCAAATTTAATAAAGTAACATTTGAAACTTCCTTGAATGTATGACCAATATCAAAAAGTGAAAAAGTACCGCACTACAAAGGGAAATTAGGTCAAATGGCCTTCTTGGCATCTTTGCATTGCTTAGAAATACCTCCTACTACAAGTTGGTAAGAAATTCCCTAGCTAGTAGCTTATCAGGAACATAATAGGGAAAAAATTTGGGAGAAGAATAACCCCCAAAAACTCTGATATAGGTGAAATTCTCTTCAGTAAACTGTAATATTCCCAAATGGGAAAAGCAGGAATATAGTGAAAAATGTTGGAATATAAGTGTTAAACATCATATAAAAGAAAGAGGCCAATATGGAGACCTTCTAATCATAATAAAATCAGAAAAATATGCATAATAAATGGGCCATAAAATGTACAACAATATATAACAAGCCTTCAATGGAAAAACCCCTCAAAAGAGGTGATGCTACTATATATAAAAATGTTAGAAGACTACTGTAGCGTTGTTTAAAGAGCATAGCTACAACAAATGAATATAAAAATATCATGGGATGATATATGCCTCAAAATATACAAAAAAATGTAGATCTAGACACTATGAAACCTCCTTTGAAGAACCCCACAAGGGTTTTTAGAAATACACACCATACAAGATGGGAATCAAAGCCCTAGGGTTGAAGATTCACTGCAACATACAGATCTGGAAAGTGTGGCTGATATAATATAGCAAGAAAGATAGCCTCCTCCAATAGGCTCTTTAGATGAAAGGCTGATCCCTTCACTAGAAAACATTCTCTCCAAAGGGTGTGATGAAACCACCCTGTAACTCCTCCCTCAAAATAATGAAGATCTAGAATGAAATTATGCTGTAGGAGAAAATAAATATATGGCCTGATGCCAAATGTGTCAAATCAGCTCAATGGCCTTCCTTGCTATCCTTCCAATGGAAAGAAACCCTTATTCACTGAAAATAAGTACTGAAGTGACCCAAATGTGGTCTCCACTGCTGCAACCTGCAACACAACTCAACCCTCAACAATATCTGTGCTGTAGATGTAAGATGAAGCTTGGCCTAAAGCCTGAATGTGGAAGTGAAGTAAAATGCTCTTCCAAGATGCCTCTCAAGGAAAGAGGTGGGATTCCTGATTAGGAACACCTAGTGCTAAACATCACTTGCAATCTTAGCTAAACAACCAAAGAAAGCTATATT
Source organism: Pinus albicaulis (assembly GCA_034641835.2). Classification (NCBI taxonomy): domain Eukaryota; kingdom Viridiplantae; phylum Streptophyta; class Pinopsida; order Pinales; family Pinaceae; genus Pinus; species Pinus albicaulis. The sequence goes on from CM076578.1 coordinate 943,996,854, forward strand.
TCTAAACAAACCATATATTCAAAAATATCATATACCAATACATATTGAATATGGATGACATCCTCTTACTTTTTTAAGAAATGAGCTTCCAAGCCCTAAGCCCCATTCATTAATAACACTAATTCCATGTAAGGTGTCTCCATCTAAAACTGTACTGTCCCTCATTGAATGCCACTCCTCCATGACAACGTTGTTGATTTGGTCAAAGTTGACCCAGTGAAGGTGTTCCAACCCCTTTTCACACCTAAGGGTGCTCAATTAAGATGACAAAATGTCTTATTTTCACATTGGCATTTATTTATTCATTAGTAAGGAGACTTATGGACCTCCATTGTCCTCTTAGTCATAAAACAAGACAGTAAAAAAAAAATTAATATTCCAACTAGCTCATGGCTAATTGGGAATATTACAGTCCTCCCTTCCTAAATGTTGCTTGTCCTCAAGAAACTGACAAGGTGAGTGCTGCAAGTCTTCTCCTCCATCATTGGTGACACCATCATGTGATAAGATTCCCTCATAATCTAAGTGTCTGCCAATCCATCCCTCCATGACATGCTCCTCCAAATTTCTCTTGAGATGCAAATGATTCATCCCACAAGGAAGAAATAGATCCAATGAAACAATCATGGTTTTCCCAAGGTCCTCCTTGAAACATGTAGCATAGTAAACATGGATAATATCTCTCCCATGGGGCACATACAATCCTCCCATCCTCCCTCCAATCATTCCCATAAAAATAATAAGCACATCATCAATGTATGGGATCAAAACCAAATACATATAAACATAAATATGCAAAAATGGAGGTGGGTCATAGTCCCACATGTGGAGCCAGCGTAATATATCTCTTGACTGTATCAGATAATGGTATGGTAAGTGGTTTCCCAACGACTTACTAGAAGTCCAATTCTTCTCAAAATGGTTGAAAAGGTGAGAAATGTTTGGTGCCTTTGGAGTGCACCCACAGTGATACAACATCTCTCTATATCCTCCAAGGGAGTGGCCATGTTCAAAAATGTTTATGGCCCAAAGTTGGCCATGAATTTTATATGGAATAATGCTCCTCCTTGGAGAAATGGCCTACATATACATGGTAAATTAATGAAAATAATCATCAAATAAAACATCATGTATATAATCATGTTCCTTACCAAAATGTCTACTCATACAAATGGAGTGGTCCATAGATAGATCCCCTCTCATTCCAAAAGAGGAAAGAGGTGGTTGTGATAACTCCTTCATTGAGTTATGTATCTCTCCCATATCCATATGGTCCATGCATATTTGAAAATGCTGATATACCTCCTCTTCAAAGCCTTCCCAAGTGTAGCTCTCCATGATAGTGTTGTAGGCTCTCATGGAATAAGTATGGCGGAAGAGAAAATCTTCATGTGCTGTTTGTATCATCTTCCTCTTGAGCTTGGAAGCTCTATATAAGAATATCCTGCCATGATAATAAATGACCTCATCTTGGACTGAATAAACCTCCTCATGTAGCTGGTAATCAAGTATCATACATGTGAAAATATCCTTGGAATAATACACCAACTGTTGGGATTTCCAATATGGATATATCCTCCATAGTGATAGCGTTGATGATTTATCACAGAGAACATCTTTCATATGGATGCCCTTCTCCTTGACATCTCCCATGTAAAAGTTACATGTTGGAAGGCTGTTATCCTTCCCATGTTGATCCTCCCACAGCGTAGAATCTAAAATGAGAGTGGGTAATGATGATGTTGGGAGAATGTCTCCCTCCTCCTTGAATCTATCCAAGACTCTCAACGTTGTATCATGGCCTTCTAATATCCCCATTCCTCCTATATCTATGAATGGTGCATCATGATGTGAGACATTTCTCTCCAAATTTGGATCAGGTGTCAACCCAGGTGGTTTGACCCAACAAAATGATGTCTCATGGGCCAATCTCATATGCATAATAGATGGGACTATCATGTCTCTGCTTCCACTGCACAAATCAACTCTATTTCTTGTGTGGAAGCTTCCTGATAATTGGGTACCACTCTTAATGAGGCAAGAGTCCCTCTGATTGGAGAAATTTCTCCATCCTCACCTCTTGGTGGTGGTGGATCATCTCCTTCTATTCCAGCGTTGTGATCCCTTTCTATTTCTTCTTCTTATTCCTCCTCATCATCTGAGAAGACCTCTATATAATGTGCTTTCCTAGCTACACATCTATGTCTGGGTGCCCATGATTCTTAGCATGTGAAGCAAAGTTTCCTTCTCCTAAAATCTCTTCGAACATCATCATCAAGAGGTTTTTTATTTTGTCTATCCTTTGAAAGATGAGCCTTCTCATCTTTTCCCTTTGATGGAAAAGAGGGCTTTTGTTTAAATGTTGCATTTGATTTTGGAAAGGCATATTGAAGGGTAGTGGGCTTGGTAGACTTAACCAACCCATGAAGAGGTTCTTCTAACCCATCAATGAACATATAGACCCTTCTTGTTGTAGATAAATCAAGAACCATAACATAAATTTTTAAAAACTCAGAAATATAAGTTTCTGGATTACTTGATTGTTTGAGCTTTACAAGCCCCATGAATGTTGCCTCAGGATCTCTTCTATCAAACCTCTCCACCAACCTCCTTGTGAAATTTGAATATGAAGTCACATTGGCATGACCCAATGTAGACAAGCCATGGAACCACCAATCATGTGCTTCACCCTCAAGGTGCATCGCTGCTATCTTAATGGCCCCCATCTTTCGTACTTTGTTCAGCTAAAAGTAGATGTCAAGCTTCTCTACCCATGATTTTGCAGTACATTTAGATGACCCATCAAATTTGGGTAAGAAAAATATGCCCATAGTGCGGTGTAGATCATGATTCTAAATGAATCCCCTACCTCTATTGTGATGCATGGGTCTCCTATTGTCCTCGATATGAAAAAATTCTTGAAAACTCAAGTTGTCCTTGAATCTATGATATTGAGACTCATACTCCATGAAATAGTCTTCAAGAGTTTCTTTTTCTTGAAACCCTTCACTTCCCATTGCTAAGAATGTAGGCATTGTAGAGCGTTGGGAAACTTATTGTTGCTGCACTAGTTGATCACTCCAGTGATGAGAAATGCAGAGCCTTCACCATGTTGAAATCATTTAGGGGATTCCTTGTATCTATCCATCCTCATCTCATTTATTTCTCTAGAAATGTCTTGCATAGCTCTAAGAAGGATCTTAGGGAACTCCTTCTCTTCCTATTCTCCTGATAAAGGGGTTTTACCCTTGTCTTCTTTATCATTTGTATAATAAAACTTCCACTTCTAGTGTCTTCTTCTGAGATATATCTTCTCTATATCAGTGAGAGGATCTCCTTCTTTAGATGACATATTGGTTTTTCAAGATGCAGAGGTTGTGCCAAGATTATGCTCTGATACCACTATAATATTCCCAAATGGGAAAAGCAGGAAGATAGTGAAAAATGTTGGAATAACAGTGTTAAACATCATAAAAAATCAAGAGGACAATATGGAGAACTTATAATCATAATAAAAATAGAAAAATATGCATAATAAATGGGCCATAAGATATAAAACAAGATATAACAAGCCTCCAATGGAAAAAACCCTCAAAAGAGGTGTTGCTACTATATATCAAAATGTTGGAAGACTGATACAACATTGTTTAAAGAGCACAACTATAGAAAATGAATATAAAAAATATCATGGGCTGATATATTCCTCAAAAGATACAAAAAATGTATATCTAGGCACTATACAACCTCCTTTGAAGAACCCCACAAGGGTTTTCAGAAATACACACCATACAAGATGGGAATCAAAGCCCTAGGGCTGAAGATTCAATGCAACATACAAATCTGGAAAGTGTGGCTGATAATATATAGCAAGAAATATATCCTCCTCCAATAGACTCTCTAGATGAAAGGCTGATCCCTTCACTAGAAAAAATTCTCTCCAAATGGTGTGCTGAAACCACCCTGCAACTCCTCCCTCAAAATAACATAGATCTGGAATGAAACTGTGATGTAGGGGAAAAGAAATATATGGCATGATGCCAAAATGTGTCAAATCAGCTCAAGGGCCTTCCTTAATGTCCTCCCAATGGAAATGAATCCTTCTCATCTGAAAATAAGTACTGAAGTGACCCAAATGTGGTTTCCACTGCTGCAACTGCAACACAACTCAACCCTCAACAGGATCTGCGCTGTGTTATCACTCTAGTAATTCTTAAGTTGTGTAATTTTGGTTTTTAGTCAAATAATTCTATAGGTAACCACAAACCTACTTTTAAACTCTAGGATCTAGCCTTCCTAGGGTTCAGTGAGGGCTCTCTCTTTGAAGTTTAACTTTGTTTTAATTTGTGAATATTAAGCTAGTTATGAAAGTACAGTTTTAGTTTTGTTTTGATAGATTTGGTGGGAAAAATAACTTGAAATGATGGATAGTGGGAAATCTATTTGTTCATTGGGATATGGAGTCAAAATCAAGTAAACAGGGCTGTGATCAAGGGCAAAAAGGTTAAATGTCTTCAATGAAAGATAGATAACCCTTGGAGACCTTGGAAAGTTGTTTTTGTGAGGTGGTATGATCGGGATAAAGGGCACCTAAGAATCCTTATATCTGGAAAAGGGAAGTAGTTGGAGAGGTCAAATGAGAGAAAGAGAAATTAAGAATTCCCTACACTGGAAATCAGAGGAAAACATATAAATGATAACTAGTTAAAAACATGGTGCTATTAACATATCTTGTAGTAATACTCCTAGTTATACATTTAGATTTAGCATAAAAACAAATGGATGCATGTAACAGAGAAAAGAAACAATGACAAGTGAAGAAAACACTTCACTCCAAATAGCTCATCACAGGAATCCTAAACTATGATGCCAATTTTCTTTGATCCAGCCTACTACTCGAAGTTTTGACACACAAAAGCTTTAAAGTGCAAGAAGAAATGACTTTAACAATCCCTACAATTGTATTCCACCCAACATACTCCTAAAGATGAAGTATTTATACATAATGTTTTAAAAAATATCCTAGATGACTTCTAGGAATAATCTTAGGAAAAAAAAATATCTTTACAATAAAAATAGAGACAACTGCTTAACAAATTAGCAAGCTGTCCTATTTTATCCATAAGAAATAGAAACAGTTTTGAGGATAAAGCAGGTGGCTGCCTTGGTGTCCTCCTTGCTGGCCTTTAGATATTTTCTGAAATTTGACTTGCCTTGCCTGATACTCTTTCTCGGATACTCTTTATTCACTGATACTCTTTAATTGATACTCTTTAATGCTTAGTCAAAAAGTGTTTACGGCTGAAAAATAAAATATGTTTTGACTGTCATTTTGAAAATGATTTTTGTCTTCTTTTCATCTACTTGTTTTTATCCTTCATAGTAAATATGTGAGAGCTTGCCAATCCTCATTTTTAGGAATTTTAATATTCTTTAATTTCCTAAAATTCTCATTAGCTTCTGTATATCTAGCAAAGGTGGGTTTCATGACAAAAAAAAGTTTGATCTCATACTGTAAGAAAAATAAATCTTCAAAACTTTTCAGTAACACTTTCCCTGTGGGGATGCCTTGACCTGTTGGCTTATTTACCTATTCTTTGGAATATTCTCTTATCTTCTTGTCATAATCATTTCGAGGCATCAATTTATCATTAATGACCATGATATCAGGAAGTCCCTTTTGTCTCAGATTTTTGAACTTCACCATAAATCTAGTTATAGCAGTATTCATACCTTCACATTTTTCTTCAAGTTTCCTCATCAAATTTCTCTTTGTTGTGACTTTCCTAATTTCTAGGATAGTGGCAGTTCTATCTGTTATTTTGAGCTCTTCCAACTCCTATCTATTCTTGTTGTTAAGGAAATTGATTAGCCTTACTGCTTGTTTTGGTTTTTCAGCCAAATCAGTTTGAGTCTTTTGGATTTTTGCTTGGGTTGCCAATAATAACTCTCTTTGCTAAAAAATTACCTAAATTGAAGGCCATACATCATGGATGGCTTCAATGATATTATTCCAGAGGAAATTTTTGATGTATGATATCTGATCCTTCAAATTTAACTCCTTTTGTAACTTTTTTAACTCTTCACTCAATCTATTGGAATTTTTTTCATGTATCTTAGCATTTACTTGAGCTAATTTATTTGATTTTTCAAGATTTTCAATCATCTTTTTCAACCTGTTAATTTCATTTTTCTTCAAAGACATCTCTTCCATTGCTTTTACTATCTTGCTGGCATCATCTGTAGGCTGTACTATTGTGGTAGATGATTCAATGGCTGATGTAGTGGAATAAGTTACTGGCACTGTAGTAGACAGTGGTTGTTTGGGTGCCAAATGTTCTCCTAAAGTTGAAGGAACTGATGCAGTGATGACTGGAATGACTGTAGGAATCACTAGTTCTTTTACTATCTCCTTTTCTTGGACAAGTTGGTCCATCTGTATTTCCATTTCCTTAATCTAAGCTGTCAGTTGAAGAATTAAACTCATCATTTAATATTTTTCCTTCTGTTCTTGTAAGACTTCCTTTGTCTGAGGATGCTCACTTTGAGGAAGTTTGAGCTCTTTCCTCAAGGCTGCTATATCCTCATTTTTCTTTTTTACCAATGCCTCTACTGATTTGATGTTTGTAGGATCATATCCTACCTGCAATAGTAATTATTCTAAGGCTTTTATCCTTAGATCCTTGGCATATAATGAAGCTTTATCCATCTTCATTTGATCTTGTATGTTAGAGATGGTGTTTTGAAGCTTATGAGCACTCATATATTTTTTTGTAACTTTGGAATATAACATCTTTTAGCTTTTCCTCTCTATTTGATCTAATTCATGAATACTTTTTGCAGTTACTTCTAGATCAACTTTCTTATAGTCAGCAAATGTCTTTGGAACTGATACTATGGGCTGCAATACTAACATAATCAATTTTTTACTTGAGTAATCAAATGCTGATAGAAATATGTTTTGATTACCTGGCTTTGTTTTAAGAACTGAGAGTAAATTTCGGTTTTTATTTCCTCATTCTTTAATTTAATATGCTTATATATTTCTCTTTAATATCCAAGTCTTTGTCCTCAACTGAATCTGAGGAAGAAGCTTCCATACTTTGTTGTCTTTCCATCAGTTGTGTGTCTTCATTATTGATTTCTTCATTTTGATTTGGTTCATTGATAATTACAGTAGCTACATTTTTCTCTGGAAAACTTGTGTTGGTATTTAAGGGCTTTGTTTCTTCAACATCTATTGTTACTTTACCTTTACTTGCTATATGTAACTTTTTCCTTTTGTTATAAATGATCTTAAACTTTGTTTCTATTGTAGTCTCTGCCACATAGGTTCCTTATTCTCTTATTATTTTGATGGATTTCTCTGGTTGATTTGTAGTCTCTAAGGTATGACTAGTATTAACTTTGCTTACTGCATCTATTAATGTGTTTTCAATCCATTCAAGTTGATTGGAAAATTTTTCTATTTTTGGTTTAGCTTTATGTCTAAAGGGTGTTAATTTTCATTTTACCCTTAGTTTGCTCAAGATCCCTTGTGGATCATAGTTCCAAGGGAAACTCTCTTCAAATTTATATTCCAATAATTGATTTGTTGCTTCCTTTTCTGCATCCCTGTGATTGCATATGAATGGCCCAATTTGATTTTTAAGTTTGAATTGGGTCTTCTTCTTAGCTGCCATAAAATTGATTGAATCAGAATTTAGGATCTGCCTGATATACTCCAAGGCAAAGTTCCTCATTGGAGGATGTTTGGGTAACTTGTAAGGCAATAAGTTTGTCCCAAAGACTCTGATTTCAGTGTATTTCTTATAAATAGCAATCACCAACCTTACTCTGCTCTGATATTTGAAATATATTCTTCATTTATTCTAGGCTGCTCTATCTTGGTTAACATGGTGATCACTGGATGTAAAAATAACTTTGAAAAATCTGAATAACTGAAATCTGTACCTTATTTTCTGAGCAATGATGTTCAAAAAATGTCAGATTGAGGATTTGAATCTATGTCCAGTTTTTGAAGAGTGATGGGAAAATTATCTGATTGGAAATATATGAAAAAATGGAAAAGGTAGGAGGTATATCTGAACACTCCCTCAAGTTGTAAATTGGTCAATTGATAGTGGATGTTATCAACAATGAAACCAACATAATCAAATATTAATGAAGGTGGTTGACCTAGAGAAAAGGTGGACAAGAATCCCAAGATGGATTCATCAGTGTGCTCATCAGTGAAATATCCAATTATGGAAGAGAGCACTGAAATTACATGTCTTGATCCTTCAGGGAATTTAGTAGTAGAATATGGAGGATTTAACTTGGGAATTGCTACATGAAAAAGCATAAAATTCTGGAAAATCATGAACCTTTTAGGAAAATCTAGGCCAATGTATAGCTTGGTGAGGGCCTCAATAGACAAAGGAATTTCTTGGGGGTTAGGTTGAAGCTGCAACATTTGGTTAATTGACTTTGCAGTGATGGTAAATAGGAATTCTTTATTTTCATTCACAACAGTTCTCCGTTCAAGAATATAATATTGCTGACACAATCTAATAATCTCTTGACAAGGATGAGTGAATGGGACTACATATTTGGGCAAATTAGATTCCAAAATATGAACTTCTTTATGATCATCTAAAGACTTCTCATAGCTCCAGTTATGGATATCTAACAGATTGAATTCAACTATGGGATCTACTATTTTGTAATCAATATCAACTAGGGGAATGTTTTCAATATCAATAACAGGTGGTTGCAATGGATTGACAATAATAATAGTGTTTGAAGTCAGGGCAGGAGTAGGTTTAGGTACTTTAGAACCTTCAGGCTTGCGTGTACTCTGTTTTTTAGGCATTTTGATATGCTTATGCAAGTTTAGATAGTTTTCAGAGGAAATTTACTTTTAGTAGAGGCTTAATTCAGAAAAATTGGCAAAGTATATGCTTTTCTTTGGGTTTTATGTTCAATTAGGCCTGTTAAAGAGGTTTGGAGGCTTTAGAATTGGATTGAAATAGAAAACAGGGGTTTTCTGAGTATTTTTAATGGAAATAGGGCTTAAAACCCTTTTAAAAGGATCACAGAGGGTTTAGGGTACCTGTAGAGGCTTTCTGGTTTATTTCAGGGCCTGAAATAGACTAATAAATTGTGAAAATTTCACCAATTTTCTCAAAATAGCGCACCACAGAGAAAAAGGGTTTCTGGGAAATTTTTTCCAGAGTTTGGCCTATTTTTGGGACTTTTTGGTAGTTTATTTAATCAATTTTTGAGACTGTTTGTTCTTTAAAAGGTTTTCATATTGATTGCAGGTTTGATTTTTTAGAAAAATACTTGTTGAAATGCAGGTATCGACTTTTTGGAAAGGTTTCTGAGATTTTGACTGAGTTGAAGGCTTCAGTGCATTTTTTTGGAGCGATACACAACTCCTTTGTAGTCTTCAAAGGTTTGAAGGGAAAATTACACAGGCTTCAGGCGTGAAAATGGCAAACAAGGGGATTTAACAAGGTTTCTTGCAGTCAGGGAAACTTTGCAGAGGGTTAAACACATAATAATGATGGATAAATATATGTATTTCAAAGGTTTATCAAACATATTTTTTACATTAATCGACATTGAATGCAGGTCGCATCAGGCAGGAGGGCGGTTTCAGAGTTTCAATGGATAAAAACTGCGAGTGGTTATCACGCGGTTATTGGGTGGTAAGTTGTTTTGGACTTAACCCACACAATCCAATTATTGGATGGCACGTCAAGGAGAGAGAGAATTGTGAAACCAGCCATTTCGCGTGGGTTTTATGGTTGGTTTAACGCACAATGTTTCCATGCAATTTAGGATGTCATTCGTTGGATCTGGAGTTTGTGAGCGAGCAATCCAGATCATTTCGAAAGCTGCATAGGGATAAGAGTAGTGGGACTAGGCTAATTATATGCAACGAGAATGGTTTTAGGCTTTATAAAACTATGTTTTAATAAAGCTTGAGCCCTTAGGTGTTAAATAACATAGAAGATGAGTAATGTTATGTATTTCTATTTAAAACATTTGTGAAATGTTTTAATAAAACATATGTGGGAGTTGGTGTATTATATAGTTTTAAACCTTTTTAATAGTTTAAAAACTATAGGGGTGGGGTATTTAATTAATGATAAGTTTATACCAAAGGGTTTATAGGCGGGGTCTTTATTTTATGCACGTGGAATATTTAACTATGGTCTAAACTTTATAATAGTGGGTTTTTGGGGGTTATTTAGTTATAGGGGAATTAATATCTACGGGTAGGTGTAATTTTAGGGATTTAATAAAAATAGGTTAACATTTAATATGAAAAAGGGAAACAAAACACACATTATCTCTAAGTAAAGTATAAAATAAATCATTGCTCATTTTTATATGTTCTTTACTAATACTTAGGATAAATGTAATTTTGAGGGTTTTATGAATTCTTTTGAAAGGATGAAGTTAATTATTTGGGGTTTATCTTTACTAAGTAAGAATGTGTCTTTACTTAGGAAAAAGGGGGTTTTAATGTATGAATTAAGGGTAAATGATGATAAATGTGGGTTTAACATAAGAACTCAATATTTTTAACTAGCCAGTCATTGAGCCTTGGGTCTGGTCCCAACAAACGTCAGAGAAATTCTCTGAGCCTATTTGACTGATAGTTTAGAATACTGAATACTTATAGGGGAGGGGAAATTAGTGATTTTTCCCATTGATGCTTTATTACATGATTTACCAACTACTTTCTACCTACCCAACTTTATTTCTAACATTTTTTCTTTATTTTGTAGGTGCATTTAGACTTGCAACCTTAAAACATTTCTTTCAAAGCATTAAAATATCTAAATCTACCTTATTTCATCTGAGGGCTCAGATTAAACTGTTGATCTCCTCATTATTCTCTACCTATCTACTGATTTGTCAAGTTTAAACTGTTTTACAAATATTTATTCTCTATCTAAAACATGAAATTGAAAACATGAAAAGTTAAGATTAAACTGTTTAACTAATCATGGATTATGGCATTTATTGACACTTTGCACATATTCATTATTTTTGCAGTAAAAGTAAAAGTAGTGGCATTTGGATTTTCTCGCTTTCAGGTATTATTTCTTTTCTTTTGGGGTTTATATTTTTCTAAGTCCTTTGATTTTTATTTTAGGACTTTTTACCCTCTTTTTGGCTTTTTTATTATTTTTTCATTTTTTCAAAATATGGGAAAACAACTTGTAGAAAGCAAGGTATGTACATATTTACAAGACATTCAAAGTCAATTCAAAATTTATGAATCCTATTATTATAGGACCCTAACACGTTGTAGATGTAAGATGAAGCTTGGCCTAAAGCTTGAATGTGGAAGTGAAGTACAATTCTCTTCCAAGAGGCCTCTCAAGGAAAGAGGTGGGATTACCGATCAGGAACACCCAGTGCTAAACAACACTTGAAATCTTAGCTAAACAACCAAAGAAATCTATATTTCTAAACAAACGATATACTCAGAAATATCATATACCAATGCATATTGAATATGCCTGCCATCCTCTTCCTTTTATAAGAAATGAGCTTCCAAACCCTAAGCCCCATTCATTTATGACACTACTTCCATGCAAGATGTCTCCATATAAAACTGCATTGTCCCTCATTGAATGTCACTCCTCCATGACAATGCTGTTGATTTGGTCAAAGTTGACCCATTCAAGGTGTTCTAGCCCCTTTTCACACCTAAGGGTGCTCAATTAAGCGCCCAAAATGTCTTGTTTTCACATTGGCATTGATTTATTAATTATTAAGGAGACTTATGGACCTCCATTTTCCTCTTATTCATAAAACAAGACAACAAAAAAAAAATTAATATTCCAACTAGCTCATGGCTAATTGGGAATATTACACAAACCGTCTGACAACGGGAAAAAATCTTGTGCTAGCCTCTTTAGAAATTCTAGGGGCTTTCTAATATAATATGATACATAGGTAACATGACTCCATTGTAAATTTTATAGAAATTTAAATGAAAATTGGACTCCCAAAGGGCTCTGTGATAAATATGGATTGGAGTGGGGTATTGGGTTGTCCATTTCCATCCCATGATAGGAAAACTTGAACAAAAGAAAATTGCGTCCATAACATTAGCACTCATGTAAAAAGGGGGTGTTGCCATAGAGGAAACCCTTCTTTTACTTCTATAATCCTTGGTATTCCTGGCCAAATTATCAAACAAAATATTCACCCAATTCATAATTGAAGAATTGACGGTTGTGTCAATTAAAGGGACCCAGTCTATGGAAAGCCTAGTAGTATCTGGCTTTGCAAACAATCTACATAATATTCCAGCAGCATAGTAATAAGCCTAGAGGGTAACTGTTGTATCGGGTACATACCGATTTTTTCCCATTTCAGCTTTCCTTGGTCATATTTCCATCCTTTTATAACTTTCATCAGGTCTTTATGCTTCTTTGTAAAGCTTTGGACAAAAGCTTTGTCATAATTCTGCTGCGACATGGGCAAGTGGTACATTATCCTCAAATCTTCTACAGCGAATGAACCAATATTTTCCAGATTTGAATTATTAAATGTCCTATCTCCTATGTTAAGGTGGTCAATTACCCACTTTACCATATCTGTTTAGGGGAGAATCTTCGGCCTCGTTGCTACTTTGTGAAGAAATGAACATGCAACGTCGAAGTAGGACGGGTATGATGAAACTAACGCGTTTGTTGTAGTTATTTTGAGTATTACCCTTGGATTTTCATCCTCGAAGATTTGGTACATTGCTTCCCATGAGCAACTACCGCAATCCTTATTGCAGGTCATATCTGAGATCAATGGAGACGTGTCTGAGTCTTCAACAGTTGATATTTGGGCAATTTCCTTGCCTTTCTTTGTCATTCCAATTATCCTCACTCTGTTAGGCAGTTTCTTGAATTCATGTGAACAGAGTAAACTCAAATATAAAATGAATGGAGAGAAGGATAGATCTAAAACAATGTAATAAAAAATATGGCGCTCAATTATTCAAACATGCTCGAAGTAGATAGAAATATTTCGAACCTTACTCTCATTAAATGTCATTAATAACCCATAATCTTCGTATCAAATCTCTTACACACCTTTACGTAATATGTATAATTTATCAATTTAAGATGTTAGATCTTATATCTGGTTGGTTATATATGAATCATTTCACGCACTTTAATAATAAGTATCAATATTGCATATCACAACTCTAAACTGTTAACATTAGTTATGTTTTTCATCATCGATGAATTTCACGACATGCGATCTACGCAAATCGTAGATCACAATTTTCATGCGGTAATAAAAATTTACATTTGGTTATTCACTGCGAAATGTGAAGTGCACTAAGGAATTAAGCTCGTGTGCTTTATCGGATCTTTGGAGTTTTATAATTGTTGCCTTTATTGATTTGTTGGGTTCGACCCATCGCAATCTTTACCGAATTTCCATAAGTTGATTGTTTTTAAATGGCACAATGCGATTTATTTTTAAAGGCGTGTTTAAAGAATTTGTAACTGATATTCTATATGACTCAAAAAATGTTGTAGCGCATATCTCAATTCACAACACTTATATATGTTTTAACTTTTCAGCTTGTAAGTTAAGCGATTTGTGATGAGTGGTTTTTAAAATCAAAGCGAAAAGGGAAAAAACCTTTATTTCCTAAAGTTTTAGACATAGGCTAAGATAAAATAAAGCTCATAAATTTCTATTTATTTTTAAAGGGTCCCCATTTATTGAAAGTAAATGGGGGGTGTTGTATACTACAACACATTACCATATTGAAATTCTCTCCTTCGCATTTGGGTAAACTTGTAATAAAATCCATTGAATTTTTTTCCTAGAGTTGGCTCAGTATGACTAATGGTTGTAAGAGCCTTGGGGTATTTATTGTCTCTCCCTTATTCTATTGGAATACCATACATTCAACAATTTTTTTTTTCACATATTCTTTAATACCTTATAAAAAAAAACTTGATCCTACAATGTGTTATAAAAAACTCTGAATGTCCTATAGGAGAAGCATATAATTCTAGAAGGACCTTCTATTTGAGTTAAGAATTATTATATAAGTTTAAGAAATTTTGATACCACAAAAAATTATTCTTCCACAATAATTTTCCTATTGTACTAGGATCCTCTTATATTTATTGAATGATCATACATACTTTCTCATATTTCTTTCATTCTATCCTTACTTCTTCCACCTAGAAGGATTATGTAATGGAAATAGCACATAATAAACCCTCTTGATCTTCATATTTATTTAAGAGCGCATCAACCATATTTTTTTGTTTTCTGTTTTTGTAGATAATTTTAAAGTCATAACTGTATCATATTTGTAACCCATTTTTTTTGTTCTTCTAAAGATAGTCTTTGTTGCAAGAAATACTTCAAACTATCATTACATGTTTTCACTTTGAAGTGTCTTCCTATTAAATAGGGAGGCCATTTATTAACTGTATGTAGTATGGCTAACATTTATTTTTCATCAAAGCATAGGGTCTTACTACTTGCATCAAAACTACACCAATGCCTTGGCTTGAGGCATCACACTCCACAATGAATGTTTTTATGGTGTGAGGTGTGGCTACTAAAGGAGACTTACTCATAACATATTTTATTTTTTCAAAAGCTTTGGTCACTTTTTTAGTACAATAAAATGCTTCCTTCTTCAACAATTTTGTTTGAGTTGTTGCTATTTGACTATAATTCTCGAAAAAGTTGTGGTAATATCATGCAAATCATGAGAATCCTCTGATTTTTTTCAAGGTCTTGGGTAGTGACCATTCCCTCGTAGCTTTGATTTTGTTACGGTCCAATTTAACACCTTCATGGGATATAATATGACCCAAATATTCCACTTCTTGAACCCTAAAGGAACACTTGGAAATATTTTCATATAGTTGTTCCTCTTTAACAGAGTCAATACCCTATCAACATATTGTACATGCTCTTCCCAATATTTTTTGTATACTAATATGTCATAAAAAAGTACTAACAAGAATTTTCTAAGGGTTTGAAAATAGAGTTCATCAAGCTTTAAAATGTTGAAGGTCCACTAGTCAGTCCAAATGGCATAACCAAAAAATCATAATGGCCTTTAGGTGTTCTAAAGGTTTTTTTGGGAATTTATTATTGCCTCATTCTAATTTTATGATACCCATACCAAATATCCAACATAGTAAGAAAACTGGTCCACGTAATTGATCTAATAATTCATCAATGATGGGAATCGGAAACTTGTCTTTTATTGTCATTTTGTTGAGCTTTTTATAATCTAGACACATACGTCACGAACCATACTTCTTTATAACCATCACCATCAGTGAAAAATTACTATGGCTACATTGAATGATGCTAACCTATAACATTTCTTGGACCATACGATCAATCTCACTCTTCTGTGCATATGGATACTTGAAAGGCTTAATATTAGGCATTACACACTAGCACATTTGGCCCAATTTCCGATGGCAAAAATTTCTCTCTTGCGACACATAGGCGTCCCAAGAGTGACACTTTGAGGTGGGGCAAAACGTTGTTATCCATTACGTCGCAATTTTGACACTTCAATAAAGTGTCGGAAGAGTGACACATTTTCCGACGTTTCCAGACAACCGTTTCTCTTCCGATGTTAGCCCGATCGTCGCTATTTCGACGCTATAAAAAGTTTCACTATTCCGACGTTAGACAAAATGTTGGTCTACCGACGTTCCACATGGTTGCTCTACCAACGATACATAACTGTCGGTCTTCCAATGTTTGCAGGTTTTCAAAATAATGTCGGTATTCCGAAAATTGTGACTGTTCGTCGCTATTCCGACACATGTGACTTTCCATCGCTCTTCCGACGTTTGTGACTTTCCGTTGCTATTCCAACGTCCGTTGGAGTTTGTCGCAAGTCCGATGGGTCAGACTTCGTCCAACATCCGTCACTATTCTGATGTGTGTGAATTTCTGTCGCTCTACCAACGTCTTTCAAACTATGTCGGAAGTTCGACGTCGTGTAGTCATTGTCGCAAGTCCAATGGTTGGAAGTGGATGGAAAGCATCAGAAGACTGACAGAAAAAAACGTATATGGAAAAAAACGAGTGCAATCTTCGAGCTCCAGGAAGGTGTAGTCTTCCAGCTCCAGGAATACATCCAATGATATCAGAGCATCTCAAGGAATGTGTACTGTGATGGCATATGACCTCGATAGGTACTGTGATGGCTTACTCTTGTCAACAGGAGCGAAATTTTCAAAACCTTTCACGTAAAAGTTATTGTCAAAAAAACCAATGTTGCAAAAAATGGCATTATTCTCAACAATAATATCAACAGTGCCAAGTACATCCTCATTAAGGGCTTCCATAAGAGGTTGCACGACACATAATGGCTTTCCAACATCTCCATATCCACACACAACAACAACCTTACCAGTAATCATGACATCTGTGGCTCGCATAAGACCATTTGTGGGAGAGGATCTACATCCATATAAGTTATCAAACTGCAAGAAAAGAGAAGAAATACACAATCAAATTCATGACAAACCATAAATAAAATAGTATAAAAAATATAATAGAAACACTATCCAGCCCCTGACCTAATTTCACAGCAGTTCAAAGCACACAAAACAACCTTCCAAACAATCCCAAACAACTTAGCACCCCTATGATCTCAATGAATCACAAGGCATCAAAAATAGTTGAATCTATATAGTCTAAAATAAATTCATTGCAGCCAACCTAGAAATACACATAATGCAACCAAAAACATAAATTAAATGCAATGTTTAAAGCACAAGATCTCAATCCAACCTTCACAAATTACCCTTCAATAAGATATCTCATGTAAACCCACACCATTCCACTAAAACTGATTTCTACCACATCATATTTCCAACCTCATCACTTGAGATTAGTGATCTAAAATTCCCATAAACAATTTTCTGAAATAAAACAATTCATTCTTAATATGAAGAGTGGTTTGGAGCTACACACCAAGAACTAAACTGTCTATGATGCAGACATAAAACTTGCAGCAAGTTTGAGCATCCTTGACATAGTAGTTACCCATCAGATTTGGCCCCTAGCAATTAAGATAGATGAGCACCATAATTTGCATCTCATAAACTGCCGACATCATAGACACAGATATGATATGAATCTAAATTTATGGAAGAGGATCACTTAGGGAAGAGGATTCTACATTCTTTGTTTTCTTAATATTTTCACCATATTAAGAAGGGACTACTAGTTTTATTTAATCTTTTTGTTAGGGCAGTAGAGCCTCATTAATGTGCACTAGTGTTATATGTTCCCAAATATTGTCGAATCTCAATTTATGAAAACAAGTGCAAGGTAGGGGACAGAGTGAAGAGCTAGTTCAATGAAGGAAGTTAGGAGATGCTAAATTGGAGATTGGATACTAAGTGATTTTAGGAGTGAAATATATTGTTATATGAGCAGACATTATTGGAGCATTCATAGAAGACCTTATTTGAAGAAATGATGAAGATCTTGTTGAATACTTGATGCCTTGTTGAAGAAGCCTCATTTAAGCATAATTGAAATCCATTGGAGTAGCCTCTTGGTAACAGATCTTGATAACCTTTTTTGGAGCAGTAAAATGTATCTATGATAAATCTCTTGATGATGAGAAACCTGACCTATGACAATCTGAGACATAATGTGGGATATGATCTGTAGCGGATCTTGTTTTTTTTGGAGCAGACTTTGGAGACTAATTGAAAGAGATTAGATTCTTGACCTAAGTACATTGGAAGATATGTCAAACATACCATTGAATGCTTCTGAATAAATCCATTGAAGCTTATTTGAAGTATCTTGGAGGCAATATATACCACCTATAGAAGAATTTGTTGAAGTAAAACTTACCTGCAGTGAGGTTTCCACCTGGATCCAACATTATGTATGGAACCATAACACCCCTGACATTCCAAACAAAAGGATTATCAAGAAAAATCAAGGAAATTTGTAACTTGTTTTGAATGAAAATTTGTACAAAGACTTAAAGATACATTGTTGAAACATAAAAGTATATTTTGGATGCACTATTACCATATTTTATCAAAGTGTTTGTTATAAATACCAACACATTTCTTGGAGCTCACATATGTCAACAAATAAAAAATGTGGAATGTGATGGCAAATGAATTCATTGGTTACTTGTTTCCACCTAATGGTTTACTTTCTCTTACAATTTGTTAAGGATGGAATAAGCCAGATCAAAGAACCAAATTTGAAGCCTATTTCAGACCTGTGTAGGTTAGCTCCAACATAGATAGGTTGGCTCCTCCACTAAAGATATATTTTCCTCCTCAAAAAGACATGATATTTCAATAGGTTTGAACGAGTATAAATAGAGGTTGAACTTTCCTCCATTTCAACCTTCACTCGTCCAAAAATTAAGAAGAGGATAAGAAAATAAAGTGAAAAGAAGAACATGAATAAGGACTAAGATTAGAAGCAAGATTATTTTGTGGCATATCTCCTAAATAATGAAATTATCTGTGATCCATCTCTGTACTAAAAAGACCAAAGTCTTTGTGATTCATCTCTGAGGCATAAGACCAAAAGTATGAAGTAATTTCTGTGAAAATTAAGCGAAACAATTTTTTGCATGGAGGTAAAGGTATATTAAAGGGGCCAAGACCCTGTGGATTATATTTGAGAAAGTAGACCAGAAATTTGTGAGAAAGAACTTAGATCCTAAGGTTGAATTTACATGTGAAAAAGTATTGTATCACTTGTGGAAGAGGGAGACAAAATTATGTGTTTTCTTAAGATTGTCATGATGTTGAGAAGGGACTATTATTTATATTTATTCTTTGTTTTAGGGCAGCATAGCCTCAATAATTCACACTAGTATTATATGATCCCAAATAGGGTTGAGTCTTAGCTTATGAACATGAGTGCTAGATAGGGGATAAAGTGAGGAACTAGTTCAACAAAGGATTTTACGAGTCGCTACATTGGAGATTGGATACCAAGTGATTTGACGAGTGAAATATATTTTATAAGAGAAGACATTCCTGGAGCATTCATAGAAGACCTTGTTTGAAGCATTGTTGAAGATCTTGTTGAATACTTGAAGTGCTATTGAAGAAGCCTCATTTGAGAAAACTTGAAATCCCTTGAAGTAGCCTCCTGGTATACAACATCTAAGTAGCATGATTCAGTTACTCTATTCAATGTATTAGTAAAACATTGAAATATATGAATGTAAAAGTAACAAAACACATAAATGAAATTGATATAATCTTAGTATTAATATAAATAGGAGAGAGTTTAAAACAAAATATAGTGTTGATCTTGTAGAGATCTCCCCAAGTTAACTTGTCCTTCCATGTCAAAAAGCACACCTCAGTGTCACCCTAATTCATGAATATGGTGTCTCCTTTAGATTCAAATTAGCAACATGAGGGAATGATCAATCTCCAAAATCCAATCCTGATGTTGTGGATGGCAGTAAATATATAGGAGAGTGTGCTATTTTAGGAATTCTTATCCATTTAAAAATAGAGGATTGAGATCCACTTACGATGAGAGGATGAGCTCAAGGTATAGGAGCTGAAATCTACAAGGTATGATTAGATAGGTCTTAAGCTTCTTATCCAAGGTAAATGGTTAAAAATACTGTTGGAAGCTTGTGGAAGAGGAAGCTTTGAGATTCTTTTTAATTTTCCCAAATTTCTAGAATTAGCACACCCCAAACAAGGGACAACCCGTTGCTGATCAGCACTGGTGTAGAATGGAGCAACCAATTTTTGATCATCACTAGTGAAGAATGGAGAAATTGGATACTGAATGTAGGTCCCTAAAGGACCAGGGTGAGATCAACCTTAAAATAATTGAAATGAAGCAGTCAGACTTATAAACTCATGGATTTTGAAGAGTCATGCTTCGGGCTTTGTGTAGGAATGATGAAAAGGTGTTCACAATGTGGATTGATCCGGTTTGTAGGCCTATTAATGAAATGTGACAAAATGGCCTATTACAGATTTCCCCCTAAAGTGCAAAGTCAGAAATGGTATATGATGATTGAAGTGATTTACCTTGTGACAAGTCGTATCAATAACAACTGGTTGCTATCATCATCGGTTACAATACATTTACATCATGATATCTCTGTTGAGGGAGTCATACCCATGCTCAACACATAATATTATTACATGTAAAATGATCAAGAAGTTGCGCGTCCACTGATGACAAAGTGTGGATCCATGTTTGGATGACTGTCTATATGATCATAGTCATCATGCTTTGTAATCTTCCATTAATCTTGAAAGTGCAACCCGAATGGATGGAACTAGATCTGAGGTCTTCTATCTCATTTACTTGATCGTCCAATGTAGAAGTCAAATAAATGAGTTGAAGTCGAACATGGTAGACACCATATGATTTTCGACAAATGATTTAAGTCGTTAACAGATGCGAGAGAAACCATCTATGATGTTAATTGATCTCAAGGTACTACAGTACAATATGTATGATGTGAATGAATGAGTTTAAGCCTAACAACACACAAAATATTTTGGTCAAAGGCCAATGATGAAAACTCGTCACTGAGAGTGAGGAAATTTGCCATTGATGTATTCAATTTCCAAGGTACCAAAGGGAGTGTTCCTAATACAACTTCCTGGATAATTATTTGATGTGTACGGGAAGCAAACCATCCCAGGAGGGCCTTGATGTATCCCCCATAAATGACACAAAATAGGTATCATAATTTGAGACCGAATGATGTTGATGTGGAACTAGTTTGGGAACAATAGAAATGAATGAATTAAGAGTATATAGCAGATATAAAATGAATGAATCCCCCCAAACACATCGACGAAACTAGATGGAGTTGGCAGTATTGACCCAAAATCGAAAGCGGAGACTTTGATATGGTGTGATGAACCAAAAGATAAGAATATTTCCCAACCCAACAGTCATGGAGATGAAGCGAAATAGTTTCGTGTTCAAGATCGAATCACTGCCATTAATAGGTGGAGTATCCCATTTTCCCAATTTCCCCAACCATTTTTGGTCACTACCTCTTTATATTTTAACAAGCTTCAGGAGGATAACACATTCTTGATTTGTAAGTTCACCCTTCAAATGAATCCCTCTTAGTATATTTAATGCACCCTGAGAAGGAGTGGTTCAGTCCCATCATGTTATACGAGTCCACGATTGTTTGATGTTTTTATGAGTCCAATGAAGGTGAAACTTGGATCCTTTTTCATGTTTAGAGAGTTTGAAAAAGGGGATAAAAAGAAAATCCAAAGGTTCCTTTTTGTAAATATTATTTTGAGTCCGAAAAGGAAGAATACAATACCTAGGAAAACCTCTTATCCATGTTTGACTAAGGTATTCATTTTTTGTAAATAGTCTATCTCAGTCTGGAAAAGAGTTAAACTAATACTGAGTAGATGTCTTTTAATTTACTTTAACGAGTTCGAAAAGACAATTTCTCTACAATATTTTCATATTTAGGGAGTCTAAAAAGATTTGAAAGAGGTATCCACCTAGAGGAATGAGTGGTATAAAGGGTATAAATTGGTTATGATCATGGTGGAACTGCTCAAAACATGTATAGGTCAATAGGCTGGATAATAAGACCACTCATCGTAGTTGTTCCTTAGGGAAGGGTAAAGAAATCAAGTGAAAGTGTATGATTAGCCAAGCAGATGGTGAATATGGAATGAAAAAACCAAGGCTAATCTAGCAAAAACAAGTTGATGAAAAATGGAAATCACGAGGGATGTGATGAGTATGGTTTCAAATTTACACAAGCTTGAAACATGGGAAACTATGCCTGAAAATACTAGAATATAGTTTCATTTTTTCACAAGCTTGAAACATGAGAAAAACTATGCTTGAAATAAGTTTGCATGCCCCCATCATAATGACTCAATTCTACGCACATGCCCCCCTAGATTCATTTCATTCACCCATGTAAAGTACTGGTTACTAACATGTGGATGGAATGAAGGTTCATTTAGGAGATCAAGTGAAAGACTTGATTAGGAATTTATGAGATTTAATAAAATACTCGAATTGGAAGGGGATATGTTTCATTTTTTAAAAAGCTTTACACAACAAAAGAAATATGATCACGATACCTTGTTTAATTATTAAATGAGCTTGACACAATAAAAGAAAATCTACTCTGAGGACCTTGTTTCATTTTTAAGGAGCTTCACACAAGAAAAGGAACTCTTCTCTGAGGACCGTGTTTCATTTGTTAATGAGCGTGACACTAGAAAAAGAAATATGTTCATGCCTTGATCATGACCTGCAGAAGAACATGGCTTCCAAGAGGTTCTCATCATATGGAAGAACAATGTTGTGGAAGGGATTCATGTCAAGGATCCAAAATATAGATTAAGATCCAGTGCTCCAATATATGATTCACTACATCACCTACTAGATCATTACTAGACGCGAGCATGGAACATGTTGCCACATAATTAATTTGTGGCGGGGGAGACGCCATTTTCATATAAGGACCATTTAGGGAAGCTATTTTATTGGAATATTTTTCCATATTGTTGGCATTGGTAGCAATGGTTTACCCCCTACTTATTTTTCTTCTTCTTCATCATCCTTTTCTTATTCTTCTTAGCTTCCTGAATACTAAAATAAATACTTTCACCAAGTGAGGAGGAAGAAATAGATGAAGAAAAAACCGGTGAAGAATGAAAATATTAAACTTTAGGATCAACTTGAGGTTGAAGTCGTTCAGGTGGAGGAGAACATGGTTGAGAATAATTTTGGAAATTTGGAACCAAGGAGGTTGAAAACAACCGAACTGGTAAACCAATGGTAACTCTGGGAAGGGACAACGTTTCTATATAAGGAGCACCAATATTTCCAAAAGAAGGAAAAGGAACATCATTCCCATCAGATTGGTTTCCTTTATTGGTAGACTCCAGAACTATTTCCATTAGTCTAAACCTAATATCCACTAATTAGGTATCCCACGGTAAGGATGTTTTTCCTTGTTCAATTAATTGATTTTAGAAATTAACAACAAAAATAAATAAATAAAGGGTAGCTAGGAAAAAGGGTTTACCAAGTAACTTTGAATTGAAATATAACACCTTCAAGAACCAAGGATTTACGTAAGGGAAGCAAATATCCCTGAATTTTATGCTTTGTGTATCATAGTATACAAGGTGGCTAACTAGGTTACCTAAGGTGAGGATAGCAACCTAGTGTGTACTTCAAAAATATAGTCGACGGTACGTGGAAGTGTAGTGTGTGTTAGTTTTGTCTAATGCATAATTGTATGATGAGAGTGTTCCCATATACCTTTCACGTGTGGAGAGCCATCCGATATACTCAAAGGTACATGGAGAATGGTCTGATACACTTATGTATGTGGAATAGGATATCACCCCCGGAATGCAAAGCTGGAGAAAATGACAAATCCTATGTTTATATATGTCGGAACACATATTTATTCTAGATCTATAAATGTTTATTTTAGTGTGACAAATTCTCCTTAGGTTGATTCAATAAATTTTAAAGTTTATCTTGACTTATGTTTCAGTTTTCAAGGCTCACTGTGAATTTCACTTGAATATCCTAAAGATGCAATCTAGCATGACAAAAATAAAATTTTCTTTTCATTGAAAATCTATGTATGGGAGGAAAGAGAATAAATAATTATGCAACATAAAATATGCAACAAACAATTTTTTTAAATATAATTCCCCTAATACAACTGTTCCAATTCCTATTTCACACACAAAACTCTAAATGCAATGGAAGATGCATCAGAAGTTTCTTTTCAATTCCACTTAATTTTCAGATGAAAACTAAGATGTTGGCCTAATCACTGGTAAAGGAAAATATTTAGAAAAATGAGTGAAACACCAATTCTTTCAATAAATCAACGATTAAGAAATCAATTTTCTAATGACTTAATTGACAAGAAAAAGGAAAAATCTTCTTTTCCTTTTTTTTAAATTTATATAAAAGTTACTCAAAACCAAAAGAAAAAAATATTAAGGCTTCTAGGAGACCAAGACACAAGTAGAGACAAAAGGATAACCAGTTAGAACAAAAAACTTCAGATAGCAAAGCACAAGAAGGAATTTTTTTGCATCAAACAGGGGCAAATGCAGGTGCTGAAAGGGAAACAGTGCTCTGCACTGCAGGTGCAGAGAAGGATGGGGAGCATTGCAATGCTCTGTCTCTAGATCATGGGGAGTAAAAATCAAGATTGGCTCAATTTCCGACACAAAAAATCAAATGAAGCTTAATGAAAGGTATTCTTAGGGTCAATTCAGAACTGAGTGAGGTAATGAATGTATTTTCAAGAGGTGAAGCAAGTACTAGGGACAAGGAAACCACTAAGGGAATGAAACTTTCCCCAGTGGAGTCACTAATTTTTTATACATGATTTATGATTGTGAAAAAAATTATCTCCCTTATACCTAGTGGACTAGTATAGAACAATAGAAAGAAAAGAACATAAAGTTTTCCCTAGAGAAATTAAAAGATGGAAATAGGCCTACTTGGGATCCATCATAAGATTTACTTTCTTCATGACTTGTAAGCTCAAGTCACTATAATTAGAATCAACACATTAAAAAAAAACAAGCCTAGGCTCTACAACATCTACATATAATGATTCAAATACTTTATTCAATGGATCAACAAAGCATTGAAATATATGAATGTAAAAGTAGCATAACACATATAGGAAAATGATATGCTCTTTGATAGAAATAGGAGAGAGTTTACAGCCAAAGGTAGTGTTGATATTGTATATATCTCCCCAATTTGACTTTTACTTCCTTGTCAAAAAGAACACCTCAATGTCACCCTAATGCATGAAGATGATGTCTCCTTTAGATTCAAGGCAGCAGCATGAGGTTGTGTTCAGTCTCTAAAATCCAACCCTGATGTAGTGGGTGGCAATAAATATATAAGAGAGTGTGGTAGTTTAGGAATTATTTTCCATTTACCAATATAGAATTGAGATCCACTTAAGATGGGAGGATGAGTTTAAGGGATAAGAGTTGAAATCTCCAAGGTAGGATTATATAGGTCTCGAGCTTCTTATCCAATGTAAATTATTAAAACAACTCCTAGAATCTTCCATAAGAGGAAATTTCAAGATTATTTTTAATTTTCCCGAATTTCTATAATCAACGCACCCCCAAAAAGCGAAAACCTTCTGTTGATCAGAACTGGTACATAATGTAGAAACCTGTAGCTAAACGTAGGTCCCTAAAGTGCCCAGGTCCATTGGGCCTTAAGAGTAATGAAATGAAGTAGTCAGACTCAGAAACCCAATGATTTGGAAGATTCATGCTTAGGGATTTTTGTAGGGATGATGACAAGGCGTTTGTAACACCATCTTCCCACATCTACCCAAGTAACTAGCCAACTGGGGTAAACATGTGATGAGAGACTACTAATATGAGATTCAACCTCCTATATGGCCTTAAGGAAGTGGAACCGACGGAAACACCAAAAAAACAACTTACACTACATCATTGACATCCCGAGGAGGTAACCCAACCTTCTAGGTCCCCGTTCCCTTGAGGGGGATGATGTTTTTTCCCCTTTGAGAGTCATACGTGGGCTTGCAAGGGCAAGGGAGCTGCTTTAGACCGTAGATCTACAATCTAGCCTAGTCAAGGTAGAGACTAAGGCCTAAACAACCAATTTTTGTACCTGACTCTAGGATTTGTTCCACATTTTCAACCCTTGAGCCCATGTCGCTACCTAGAACTTCATGTAACTTTAGAAGAGGGTAAATAACATTTAAAAAAAAGTACAGAAGAAATCACACCATCAATAACTCATCTGACCCCACCCATCCATGAGAGGAATTTCATCAAACTTGTCACAAATATAATGTCTATAGGTATGAACAACAAATTTAAACAAAGGGGTCTCTCACTTATCTGAGAATAGATAAGAAGGATTTCTCCCCTACATTATAAGCTATCATTTAATCAATTTAACCATAGAATGGTGTGCATTCATTTATAGGTAAAAACATGGAGAGAGACATACCTCATCATTGTCACAATACTTGCTTATAACCAGCATAATACCAACATAAATACCATGGATACATCAGCAATAGAATCCATATATAAACTAGTATATTTGTATACCGAATACCAGAGAAATGAGATCTTCATCACTGAATATACAAACCAACTGGATATGGGACTTCCGCTTTCCACCCGACCATAGATTGGTTGAGCCAAGTATCACTTCATCCAATCACCCCCGTGCCATAATCCAAGCATAAATGTGTCACTTAATCAAACACGTCAATCACAATCAATCCAAGGATTACAGATGCCAAACCACCTCAACCCTAAACCAATGAATCCACCTCACGGTCGAACATCACAACCATCATGAATTGGTCTCTATCCAAGCAGCTCCAGGGCTCTAAAGTGTTTTCTCCAATTAGGGCTTCCAGGACTAGTAACTCAACCGCAACTGTTACATGGATTCCAGAGCGTTTTTTTAACAAGGGTTTCCACGACTAGTAACTCAACCCACCTAGAGCTTCCAAAGCATTTGTCCAACCAAGGCTTCTAGTAATAGTAACTCAACCCACAATTTTCCACGAGGCTTCCAAAGAATTTGTCCAACCATGGCTTCCGGGAACTAATAACTCAACCAAACAGCTAAAGGAATCATGAGAACCAACTAGAGAAAAGTTAATGGAAATAAACCCAAAATACCATGGTTTTCTAGGAAATGGCAAGGCTAGTAAACTCCACATGCATACATCATGCATGAAAAAAATAGCGAGGAAATCACACATGCAACTTAGTACCTATATTTAGAACATGTTGTATATGTTGATCCCGATGTCCTCTTGAGCTTTCCTACTTTTCCTTTTCTTTCTTGATCCAAATATCCAAATATGCCACTCTCCAAGAGTGCTCAAGAATATGAGAGAGAGAGAGAGTAATGAGAACTCCAAAACTGAACTGACCAAGTCTTGCCCACTGATCCTCAAGATCCTTTTTATTAATGAGGTCTTTATTTTCTTCATTTTCCTTCATTTTCCTTCATTTTACTTCTCACATGCAACCTATGACCTTTCACCTTCCTTTTCTCCTATTTTCCATTATTTTCATAAATAAATGGCAATTAATGCATCATGCCTTTCCAAAGCCTTTTCCATTTCCTTTTCCAATTTCCTTAGCCATAATAAACCAAAGGAACATCCGCTAGGATGTTTTTTCCCACCATTCAGCTTGGAATACATGTTGCATCACTGTGGTCGTATATATATGTTACATGAATTTTTTTACCAGGGTTGTTACAGAACCCTCCCCCTTGGGGGAACACCTTCCTTGGCATTCGATGAAACCTATAAACTAGAAAAATGTTAAAAACAAAACATATTGCCTATGGAGATTTTTAAAATATTTTGTTGCAGTATTTACAATGACCACTGTTCAAACATGACAAACATTCCATTTATTGGAGCTTTATAACACAACTCATTACTGTATTTACAATAACAACCACATATATGTGCATGCATATTTACTTCAACCAAAAAATAACCATACTATTTGTGGAGCTTTTTAAACCAACTTGATACAATATTTACAATAATATGCACATATACACATTTGCTCAACCACTAAATAGAAGGATACAATTTCTCTATCAACAACAAGGGAATCCAGAGGCTCACACCTCCACCCTCAAAATTAATACTAGGATTCACCTCCTTTCCATGAAGTACGAAATCCACTGTCAAAGTCACAACCGCATCCAATGTCCAACACTACAATCCTACACTATTGTACCCTCAGTGAATAGTTATCGGCTTATTGTTCCAGTGCACACTCCAAATTTGCATATAATTCCATATGCCAATGATAATGACAAAAAAAAAACCATCCTGGCCTTCCCTTACTATGTTACATAGTCCCTCGGGAAATCCCGTCACACCTTTTGTGTAGTCACACACCTTCCAAGTTCTTCTGGTACCCCCATCCCAGGTATTCCATCCCTTGGCAAGGCTTCCTCGCATCAGAAGGTCAAACCAACATGGAATACACCTACCTAAAAACCATCATATCGGTCATAGCCTACTCATGGAAATCAATGGATACTATTGGGCACCAGTGCCGTGCAATGTTCCTACTCCTGAAATGTTTTACCACCATACTTCTTCCCATTTCAATTCCTTTTATTGATGCTGCTAGTTCTTGAAGTTGGTTTCAACCATCCCAAACTAGGAATTGCATGACTTCCTTTAGCAAGCCCATAAATTCCATTAGATTTAAAAAAAATGAAATAAACTCAAATCATACCTCATTTTTATCTCGTCAACAAGGTACACTTTCAATCCTATTCACTTCCTATCACAAAAATTCATACCAGTTGTTTGATAAAATCATCATGTATAAACATATCACATCCAGTTAGATCAAAACACAACCATCATAAATAAAAATCATGAATCGCATGAAATCACCATAAATTATAATCATAAATCACATGTAACCATCATAAGTCAGAATCACATATCACACACATAACAAGGCTGAAATAAAATACCGATACTTATCCTTGATCGGTTAATACTTCTCCCTTTTCTCTTTCTATACACACACCAAATCGATCACCACATCTGACGAGCACCCGATGCCTTCTCTTCAACCATGTAAACATACACACATTGTGCAACACGTATATCCACACAAGGTGTACAACACCACACAATACATACACCCACACCCAGTGTAAAACATAACATAATAGATACACCTATAATCTATGTACAACACAATACAATACATACACCTAACTGCACAACATGTTCACAATGCCAAATTTACATTGCACCACATGTACAATGTGTACACAATACCACATGTACACAAAACCACATGCACAACATGTACATGACACCACATGTACACAACACCACATGTACGACATGTACACGACATCACCTACACACAGCACCATATGTACAACCTGTACAAAACACCACATGCACACAAAATCTCATGCACAAGCATGCACACAACACCATACGTACATAGCACCATATGTACAACAAGCACATGACAACACTATATGTACATAGCACTGCATAAATGACATGTACATATCACCATACATACACATCACCGCATATCCAACATGCGCAAAACACCATATGCACACAACGTCGTATATCCAACACATGCATAGCACCATCTATACCTAGCACCGCATATGCAATATACACACAAAATCATAAATACAACAGACATACAACATCATATATACACAATACTACATATGCAAAATTACACATCACCACAAGTACAATCACTACATATACAAAATGTGCAACATATATACAAAAATAACAGTGTACACCCATAGACCACACACTGACCCCACAATAAATTTTTCTTCTAGTGTCTTTCCACTATTCATGCTTATCCTAGCATGTCATAGATCACACTAATTTCACTTCGTTGATGTACCCCTCAACATTACCTGTCCATAACATAAACATAGTCATAGTACAAGCATATAACATTAAATCATATCCACATGATACTGACCTCATAGATATGTTAAGGCTACTCTACCACTTGATTCCTCATAGCTAGGAACCTCTTCATGGCATTCACCTGCATAAGCAATCATTCCTCGACAAGAATTATCCCTGAAAACCCTACCATACAGTGACATATATGCATAGATACATACATATATATAATCATTACTCGAAAAAAATCATGATCCTATCAAAAAACACCATACATACATACATATATACATATAAACCATCACCATTCATGACGACCCTGTCAATCAATGACATACATACATATATACATATATAAACATCCTCATGATTATGATCACAACATGATTGCCATGTCATAAGATAAAGGTTAAGATAACTTCCTTTATCTATGCAAACCATGCACAACATTGAGAACAATCATTCTCAACATAGCCAAGGCATCTGACACCTCAAATCCATTTACTTAACCATTCTGGTTACCTTTCTCATGTTTGTACTGCCACCGTCCATTTACGACAATGGACCCAACTAGTCCAACCAAATTTCATATTATTAACTTCTGTTGCACTTACTAATTCATTTATATCCATTAAATTTCATCTTTCCAAAACCAATTCCCAAGACTCAGAACATAAAATGGAAGAAAAAATCAAACAATAAGAAGAACATGAAAATAAATTCAATATGACACCGCAACTAAGTGGCATGGTCATGCACTAGACACAATCAAGACCGCAAATCATCTACAAACAAATCAAAAATATTGAAAGCAAAATATTAGCAACAACACCATGGCTCAATCCCCATGGTTCCCAATACTTCCAAGGAAAGCTTAGCCCAAGCCTTATTCAATATTTCATGGAAATATCTTTTTCCATACAATTCCCTGCATCATATTTCCATTACCACACATCTTTCAGTGCATAAATAAATATAACAACATACATGTTACCCTACCTGTTAACTGAACACCCACATATCAACCATATGTATCGACATCAAGAAAACATATATGTAAATTCTAAATCAACATTTTCCAAGACTAACAACCATGTCATAATCAGCAATCAACTCACATTCATTCATCATAATACATAATCCTACAACTATCACACGCTTACACTCAAGTTTGTACCGACTATCTCAACACATATGTGTTTGCACAACCATCTTAAAACAAAATCATTCTTCATGCAATATTACAAACACATACTCATATCATGCGATTAACCAAGAATTCAACAATAAACAGATGACATAATAGACACCAACACTCAAACACCAAATATACGACATAATCAAACAATTAAGCATTGAGTAGACGACATAAGAAAACTCACACCTTGATGTATCTTAGGGGAGGCTATATTATATGCACAATCAATATATATTAGCACAATATAACTTCACATAACATCAACTCAACCTAAATAAGGTCATGATATACATAATAGTAACCAACTAACAGGTTTACATCGTAAACTCATAAACAATTGTCATTCATACATACAATCACATATGCACAACCAGTCTAGAAGTAACACAACATACTACCATAATTAGGTCGACTAATGCCTAAATTTAATAACCCTAATCGTCTGCATAGGCCAATCCTAGTTAACATGATACATATGCCATCAATATATTAATGAAAAATCCCTAATCATCAAGTCACTAGCATATAACAACAAAAATTTATACATCATGCTCAACAACAATATGTAACCTACTCATCAAACTAGCCATCATACAACAACAATAGATTAACCTATAACATACTTTTCAACAACATATCACATAATCATCAAGTTATCTAACATAAAACAACACTATCAATGCATGCAACCACATGTTACTATTATTTGTGACTATCTGACACATGTGCATATAACCACACTAATCAAATAGAATCTATAATATATGTAACCATAACATCAATAGAATGAAAGGAACACTCATACGATAATGCATATAACAATCCTTAACCTATATACTTTCATGCCCAACATCCAAACCTGTACGAAGACATTCTCTTACCTGGAGGTCCAATGCTGCAACTTCACTTTGATGGTCTGCATATCTTGCTCTACCTTAGCCAACACATTAGCATCATAATATACCAATATCATCATGATTACCTAATTTCATACAATGACCTTATGCACAAAAAGTTCCATCAAACCAATGCAAACTTGACCATATGTACCCACTTGACATGTATAACCAATCATGAATGACCCATGCATGCTCGACATGTAACGACATGTACCCAAGCATGCACATGCAACACGAAAGTATGAACAACATGTAACCAAGCATAAACAAGTAATGCATGTAGACCATGTAGCGACATGTAAGAAAGTGTGCACGAAAAATACATAAGCAAGAATAACAAACAACCAGTGATACATTCATGACAACATGTTGAAAACAACACCATCAACACTTTCATGACGACACGACTGCTACCATGGCAAACACAACACATATGCAACAAACACATATAGACCACAAGCATACTAAACACATTTGAAACCAATATAAATTCATGATCAACACACTGCCCATCCAGTCTAAGGGTTGAACCATTCTCTGATACCACTCTGTAACACCCTCTTCCCACATCTACCCAAGTAACCGGCCAACTAGGGTAAACATGTGACGAGAGGCTACTAATATGAGATTCAACCTCCTAGATTACCTTAAGGAAGTTGAATTGATGGAAACACCAAAAACATAACTTACATTGCATCATTGACATCCGTAGGAGGTAAGCCAACCTTCCAGGGCCTTGTACCCTAAGGGGGGACTGATGTTTTTTCCCCTTTAAGGCTTCTTCGTGGGCTTGTAAGGGAAAGGAAGCAGATCTAGATGATAGAGCCACAAGCTATAATTGTCAAGGTAGCAGCTAAGGCCCAAATAACCAATTTTTGTGCCCAGCTACAAGATTTGTGCCACATTTTCAGCCCCTGGGCCTAGGTCACAACCTATAACTCCATGTAACTTCAAGAGAGGGTAAATAGCATTAAAAAAAACATACGGAAGCAATCAAATCATCAAGAAATCATCTGACCCCACCCAACCATGACAGGAATTTTGTCAAACATGTCACAAACATAGCATCTAAAGGTATGAAAAATTATTTAAACAAAGGGGTCTCTTACTTATCTAAGAATAGCTAAGAATCATTTATCCCCTACATTATAAGCTATCATTTAATTAATTTAACCATAGATACGTTGTGCATTAATTTACAAGTAAAAACATGGAGAGATCCATACCTGATCACTGTCACAATACTGGCTTATAACCATAATAATACCAACAGAAATACCATGGATACATCAGCAATAGAATCCATATACAAACTAGTATATTTTCATATTTTCATATTGGACGAATGAGTTCTTCATCATTGAATGTACAAACCAACTAGAGATAGGACTTCCACATTCCACCCGACCATAGATTGGTTGAGCCAAGTATCACTTTATCAAATCACCCTCGTGCCATATTCCAAGAATAAATGTGGGACTTAATAAAACACATCAATCACAATCAATCTAGAGCTTCCAAAGGCCAAACCACCTCAACCCTCAACCAGTGATTCCACCTCACGGTCATACATCACGACCACCACAGATTGTTCTATATCCAGGCTGCTCCAGGGCTCCAGAGTTTTTGTTCCAGCCAGAGCTTCTAGGACTAGTAACTCAACCTCAATTGTTACAGGGCTTCCAGGACTAGTAACTCAACCCCCTTTTTATCACTATAAAAATTTTCTGAAACTTGGTGAGTTACACTTGTTCCTAAGTCATAATGCTAGATAGGGTTAGAGTCATGTTTATATTTTTAGAGGTCTAGATCATGGGTTAAAAGTCTCATTCCATCACTAAACAATGTTCATTAACCTTGTTTCATTCTTCAAAAATCTTATGCCACGTTTTGAAACCCATTTTTTTTTAAAAATTCCGAAAATTTGATGAATAAGCCAAGAAAACACGTTTTCGTAGCGCACTCAGTGTAAAAAGTTGATTTTTTGCTACAAAAATGCTGGTGATTTCGTAGCGCAAAAACCTGAATTTCCAAATCATGCGCTACGAAATTGGGGATTCTCAGTTTTGTGTTTGAGCTGTCACATTTGTCAAATACAGTTAAATTCCTCATAATTAGGTGTCATCCACGAGTTCTCCTTCATGCATGCAACCATTTATTGTAATTATTCAGGGTCATTTTTCATCGATTAGGGGTCAGTTGTCATTGGTATTTTCAAATTTGAAAATAGTTGGCCATTTTCAACTTCATTTGTCTCATGCAAGACAATAGTGCATGCATGCTTATGTTTTGAAGAAGAAATTAGTGGTGAAAGACCTGATTTTACTGAAACAAATTCAAGCGAGGTTGCTCATTCAAATTCAGGTTATATCAGTATTTTCAAAACTTGCTATCAAGTGAGTTTGAAATTCATTGTTGGTGGAAGCATAATTGTTATCAAGCGAGGCATAATTGTTATCAAGCGAGGTTGAAATCATTTACCAAATGAGCCAGTTCATTCAACAGGAAGCTCTGATTTCTAATTTGCTAATTTTTTGAAGACACGGGGTTTTCAGAGGGATTATCACAAATTTCTGAAGATACAAGGTTTTCAAGAAGAAAATGGTTGAAGAAATAAGGATTCATAGGTCTGGTCATTGCCTAAGAACAAAACCTGAAGGTGTAGAAGCCCTTACAAAAGACAAGTCTGTTGAAGAAGCCTTTAAGAAAGTAGGTTACTGGAGGTTTTGTGAAAAACTTCAAGGAGGGCACACTCAAGTCACCAAATAATTTTCCATAAACTTCACAGGATCAAACTCAAAGATTGGATTCCTCAATTTACCAATTTCCCCTGAAGTGATATTAGCAGTTACAGAAATTCCGAGAGGAGAAGACAAGTGGTTTAAAAACTTCAAGTTTGGCATGGTACCCTACAAAATCTTTCTAAAACCAGATTTTATAGAGGTTGAATTGAACAAAGTTGTTCCAAGAAGTTATTTCAAAGATACATTTTCCAATTTGCTCTACAATATTCAAAGGTACTTCACCTGCGAAGGGAGATACCACAAGGTGTATACCTATCACTTTAAACTCTTGCTTCATTTCATAGGGATGATATCTCTAGATTTACCATTTTATATTTTCAGAAGTTTGGCTAAGATGTCTGATAAGGTACAAATGAAAGTTGAGTCATGTGAAACCTCATTATTTCACCATGGCTTATTCAAGTTAATATTCTTACGTGAGCTGCAGAAAGCAAACAGAGATTGGGCTGAATTCCTCTTTTTGAGTAGAATTGGGGTTGAAGGAATAGGTGTTAGTCCTCAAGTTAAAGAAAAAACTCCATCAAAGATTACTGCCCCTGTAGAAACAAATTCAAGAAGATTTGTTAAGCTAAAGCCTCAGAAACAAGTTAAATAACCAATTATAAGAACAACATTGAATATCCAAGATACTCCTAAATCCACATAGAAGAAGAAAACTCTGGTTAAGGAGACAATTCTAGAACAGTCAACTAGTAAAACAGATCAAAAGAAGTTGACTAGGAGTCAAAGGTTAAAGGAAAAGGATAAGGTTGTAGTTACAGAGGGGTCAGGAGGTAATTTTAATGATATAATTTAAGATATTGAAATTGAAGAGTCTCCCCAAGTACAAGAAGACTTCATTAAACTGGATACAGGTGGCAGCAAATCAAAGAAATTAAAGACATCCAAAAGGTTAGATTTTTAGTATGAAGTGGCAGAGTTTATCTTTAAGCCCAGAAAACCCTCAACTAGGCACTCCAAGAAGTTGAAATAGTCAGACATGGAGATAGATCAAATAGGAGGTGAAAGTGCTAAATTTTTTTGAAGAAACCACAAATACATCATTTTCAATACATGAAGAAGACAAAAATAGGGTTTTCAATATTCAGAAGGAAAAGAGAAGCTATGAAGATGTCAAAGACAAACTCAGATTTTCAAATAATGAGATTGATAAGTTGAAGAAAAAGGTGAGAGTGCATGTAGAAGAAAGGAAAAACTTTCAAAGGATAAAAGGACTGTGGGAGATGGATAAAAATCGAAACCCTGAATTAATTTATAGTCAAGCTCAATTCTTCATATGGACCCTACTTGCAATCAAGAAGCAAAATTCATTAGGATGGTCAATACCAAGCTAAGGGCAAACAATAGAAGGCTTAAGAGGAGAGTAGAAGACCTGGAAATACAACTAGCACAGTTTGAAGATCAACCACAGCTAAAATAAATGCAAACAGTAAATGTCATCCTTTAACAAATTTTTGAGGTTATGTGGTAATATCTCATTTTTGGAGCTGTTTAAAGTTGATGTTTGTGGGTTATGAAAGCTGATATAGACTTGGAAATATAGTATTAAAGGGTTGGAGACTAAAATTTTGGAAGGAAGCTATGAAAAGTGAAGACTCAACAGTTTGAAGAATTTTTGCAATTTTCAAAGGTGAAAAGGGTTTGGTTTTGAGCTTTAATGCTAGTGGGAGGTATATGTAGAATATAAATGAAGATCCAGGAGTTTGGCACATAAAAATGGAAGTTTGAAGCATGATTTTAAAAGGAAAAGTCTACGCTACGAAAACAACAAACTTAGCTATTTCGTAGCGTAGTAGTATTGATAGTTTTTGCACCATTTTGGAGGTTCGGGATTTTCACAGCTAGAAGGTCGAATTAAAATGAATGTTATAAGACATTTTCCACATGTTTTGAGCACCAGTTCTTTAGTAGTTGGTTCAAATCAACATAAATGAGGCATTCAACTATTATATAGGGAACATGCTCCTATTTTTCAGGAATGGATAAGAAGCAGGTTGATGGGGTCTAACAACAAGAAGATAAGCAACATCATGGTCAAAGTCTAGAAGAAATAGCTGTCAAGCATAGTTTTTAATTATTAGATAAGGTTGTGAAAGGTTTTTAAGATATAATAAATATTGTTTTAGTCCTAGTTGTATTAGGACTGTAAGACAGACAGTTTAACTGCCAGTTTGTAAATGAAGTTTGTTTAGAAGTTGATAGGTGTCAAATTCGAATTTCTTCTCAAATTTTTGGAAGGGATCCAAGGATGTAATGACCACTCTATAAGAGGGAAGAAATCGAATTGTAGGGGTTTGGAATTTTTATTGAACAAGCATACTTTTTGTGATATCAGAGAACTGTGTTTTTATCTTAATACAGAGAGTTTTGTTTCATCACTCAGGATTCATAAAGGGTTATGGATGTTTTATTGTCTCATGATGTTTCTCTTTAAATTACTTGCAGTGGCATGAATGTATGTTACTTAGAATTCACTGAAGGTGCTCTAACTTCCTTCATATGTTCATGAACTGTGTTTATTCTCTATCCTACTATTATATTGATGCATCTAAACCCTAAAATGCCCTGACTTCTATATGAAACTGATCTTTATGTTTTGTGAAAGCACATTTGACTCTATTTACCAAATATATGTTTGTTGATTAGTAGTACAAACAATTATTCAGTTTATTCACGGAGTTAGCCATCTGATCATTATTTGCAAATCATTAACCTATTGAGAGAGCCCTCTCAGGTTGAGGAGGCTAAGCCTCAACTAAAAGTTTGGTTTGAAATAGTTACTCAAGGTCTCCTTGACTAGTAGCCTATCGGGGTTTGATTTTGAGATAAAATTTTGGTGCATTTCTCGAGAGTCTGAAGATTATTCATTCCCGAAATCAAGAAGCTGAACTTCTGAAGGTAGCAAGAGCTCAGAAATTTTTTCGAGGATGCAATCTTGTTGGGAAAAATACCTAGGTAAAAGAACGTATTTAGTGCAGACAATAAAACTTTGATATTTCTTTCTTAAAAACCCATACGCCACTTTCCTGAAGTCAACTCGCGTATATACGCGGATATCCTTTACAGAACTCGCGTATATCCAACGATCTAATTATGCATTTAGTTCTTGACTTAGATCATTGCATTACTCATTCATCAGATGTTTAGAAAACAATAAACAGGTGCAGAAAGAACAGAACAATCATCACACATAAGCAACACACATGAACACCAAGATTTTTAGGTGGAAAACCAATTCGGGAGAGAACCACCGCTGCCGTTGTCTCAGTCTTCAATCTTTATTATTAAGAAAACTTCTTACAACATGTACTGGCGCAAAATCATACCAGCACGTAGGCACCCACCTACAAAAGGCTACAACCTTCTCTCATTTACCAGCCTCTCCTGGAAAGGAGCAACAACCCCCTGCTCTCGTTTACTAGCCTCACCTGGAAGGGAGCTACTACCCCCTAATATTAGTACCAGCCTCTACTGGCAGAAAGCTTCTACTTTCAGACTGAAGGCTTCAACCCTCAGATCCACTGCAGACCACGTTTCATCAATTTTCAAACTGGATCAAACAACTTCAACACAATTCTTCACTTATCAACAAACATCCTTTTTCATTCCATCAAACAGAACAGTGAAACCACTGTAACCTGAATATCAGAGATAGCCCAAACTTCAGAATAGATGTGCAGAAACTCAATCATCTTTGAGCAACCATCAGTTCAGATACCATACACTCTTTTCTTTAAACAGACCCGCGTATATATGCGCTTTTAATGAAGCGAACCCGCGTATATATTTGTGCGCCTTTTCAGAAAAACCCTAACAGCCCATACACGCCTTTGTTTAAAAAGATCCACATATACACGCGCCTTCCATGAAACGAACCTACGTATAGATCTATAAAAGATAAATTTGTGCAGAACAGACCAGATCTATGAACTTACCTAGATTTCTTCAACTTCTTCAACAGATTTGCGCCAGGTCTTCATTACCTCTTTTCAGATCATCCTAGAGATTCATCATTTCCAGATCTAGAGATTTTGAACCTTCATCATATTCATAGGTGCATCAAAGATTCAGATCTATCGATTAAGAACAGAGTTCATCCATACAGATTAACTTCAGAGTGAAGTATTCATTAAAACCCATACATCTTGCACACCCCTTACACAATTAATTTCTTCTCCTTATATAGATTTAGCCTTTGTCAATACCATGAGCCAAAACCATATCACTTCTGATGGTATTCCTGGACGGGATCAATTAAACAGTCAAGCGCTCAATACAATGGGTCAATACCATGGTAAAGTCCCCTAGTTTTATAAATTTAGAGCGCAATTAGGCATACACAACTTGGCACGATCTTTTTCGCGTGCATACGTGACTTCCCTTACACAAACCCGCGTATGATTTGTGACATACCTTGTTTAAAATTCTTCTTTCACATACTAGAGATTCTTTCTTCTGCAACTTCTACAAGTTCATCAAGTACAACTTCATCAGATAGGTTGCCATCAAGGACAACACTCTGCATCATATTTCCAATCATCTCATTTCATCAATTAAGTTGCCATCAAGGACAACATATGCCAAAAATCTCCCCCTTTGGACTTGATGGCAACCACGATGGTGTTTGATCACAACAGATAGATACATTAAGCATAATGATATTCTCCCCCTATTCAAACACCATGTCACTCTCCCCCTTTGACATCAAGGGAAAAGGGCGGATCAAAACCAACACAAGGTTTTTCCCTTCATGTAACATTGTAGAACTAATGTATACTGAAGTTAGCATGCTCCCCCTGAGTTCATGCTGAATGTTCAAACATATTTTCAATGAAGTACATGACTCTATGACCTTCCTATCACCAAGGACTCATACTTACATCAAATATCCAACCAAGTGGATTTACATAAGATACTCAAGTACCCAACCAAGTGGGTTTACACATTTTGACTCAACTTCCCAGCCAAGTGGGTTTACACATTTTGACTCAAGTACCCAACCAAGTGGGTTTACAAAATGAACAAGTCCTTACATGACTGAATATTACAATTTTACATCATAGATCTCGTCATGAACTTTTCAACAAATTACAAATATGAAATTTTATGACCAATACCAGAAAGACCTCAAGAGAGAGATCATATTACAAAACCATCATAATGCCAGCAATGCATTATACTTAGCAAGGCTAATGCTCCCCCTGAAGCTGTGCATCCAATGCATCCTTTCCATATGACCAAATCTCCCCCTTTTCTTGTGCATCCTAAACACTTTCAACATCAAATCATCAAGGCATCTTCACCAAATAGAGAATGAAACATAAATATAAGAGCTGAAATACCACCAGAGACTCCAAACCACATCAGAGATACCAAACAGCACCACATCTTGTGGTAAAGAAATGCTGACCCTGAAAAAATTGTCAACAACCACTCATACGCGGTTTTCTGTGTATGAACTCGCGTATATACGCGACTGTCTTTCAGGAAACCCGCGTATCCAATTTAATCTTATGAATTTAAGTAGATTTGTTCTTCTGAAAACCCGCGTATCCAATTTAATCTTCTGAATTTAAGTACATTTTTTCTTCTGACTGGCAGAGACTACTCCCAGCTTCTGTCTTAGATATTTGAATGCTTCCCTGGGCAGAGGTTTGGTAAAGATATCAGCAACTTGTTCTTTGGAGGGAACATACTCCAACTTCACCTTTTGTTCAAGCACTTGTTCACGTAAGAAGTGATACTTGATGGGAATGTGCTTGGTCTTCAAATGCATAACCGGATTCTTTGAGATACTGATGGCACTTGTGTTATCACACATAATGGAGATAGGAGATGTACATTTGATTTGAAAATCTTGTAAGGTTTGCATCATCCAAAGGAGTTGAGTGCAACAAGATGCGGCAGCCACATATTCTGCTTCTGTTGTAGATAAGGCAATAGAATTTTGCTTTTTGCTGAACCAAGATACTAACCGGGGTCCCATATAGAATGCACCACCACTAGTGCTTTTCCGATCATCAACACTTCCAGCCCAATCTGCATCAGTGTAAGCATGAAGAGTAAGATCAACATTCTTTGGATACCATAGACCAAAGTCTTGAGTTCCTTGTAGATATTTGAATATTCTTTTAACAGACTGAAGGTGAGACTCTTTTGGATTAGCTTGGAATCGTCCAACAATCCCAACTGCATGCATAATGTCTGGTCTAGTCCCAGTGAGATAAAGTAGACTTCCTATCATCGATCTGTATTCTAGTTGATTCACCGTGGGAGAATCATCATGAGAACTGAGATTGCATCCGGTTATCATTGGTGTACTTACAGGTTTGCATTCTTCCATGCCATACTTCTTCAGAATTTGCTTAAGATATTTTGCTTGTGATAGGAATATACCATCTGCAGTTTGATGCACTTGCAAGCCAAGAAAGAATGTTAATTCCCCAAGTAAAGACATTTCAAATTCTTGCTGCATGACAGAAGCAAATTTTTGACTCATAGATTCTTCGTTACTCCCAAAAATGATATCATCAACATATACAACTACCATCAATAGTTTATCATTTTCAACTTTTGTGTATAAGTTGCTATCAGCAGACCCCTTTGAAAATCCTTGTTGATGAAGATATTTGTCAAGACGATAATACCAAGCCCTTGGAGCTTGTTTGAGTCCATACAGAGCCTTTTTAAGTCTACAAACAAGATTTGCATCATTTCCCAAAATTTATCCTTCCGGTTGTTCTATATAAACTTCTTCTTCTAGATCACCATTAAGAAAAGCAGACTTAACATCCATTTGATAAACTTTGATTCGTTGATAGCTTGAGAAAGCAAGAAACATTCTTATGGCTTCAAGTCTAGCTACAAGAGCAAACGTTTCTTCAAAGTCTATACCTTCTTGTTGAGTATACCCTTTGCAAACCAGTCTAGCTTTGTTTCTTACAACATCCCCATTCTCATTTAACTTGTTCTTGAAAATCCATTTATTTCCAATGACATTTTTATCATGTGGTCTTGGTACCAATTCCCAAGTGTCATTCTTTTCAATTTGATCAAGCTCTTCATTCATGGCTTGCTTCCAACATTCATCTTTGCTAGCTTGATTGACATTGTGTGGTTCAATTGTGGATAGAAGTGCTAGATGATTAGAAGATCCCACAAGAGTTCTCCTTGTTCGTACACCTAATTCCTTGTCACCCAAAATTTGAGATTCAGGATGATTCTTTTGAACATATCTGGATGGAGCTTTTTCAGATAGATCATCTTCAGGTTCTT
Source organism: Pinus albicaulis (assembly GCA_034641835.2). Taxonomy (NCBI): domain Eukaryota; kingdom Viridiplantae; phylum Streptophyta; class Pinopsida; order Pinales; family Pinaceae; genus Pinus; species Pinus albicaulis. The sequence continues at coordinate 944,038,539 of CM076578.1, forward strand.
CATTGGATCCACTATCTATATCATTTCTATTTGATGTAGAAGGACATAAGTCACCATCATCTTCTTTTTTTGTTTGTTTTTCTTCTTTAGGAGTTGTAGGAGACTCATCAATAACAACATCAATACATTCAACAATCTTTCGAAGCATTTTACTGTAACATTTGTATGCTTTGCTTGTAGATGAGTAACCAAGAAATATCCCTTCATCTGATCTAGGTTCAAACTTGCCAAGATTTTCATCATTATTTTTGATAAAGCATTTACTTCCAAAAACTCTAAAATGCTTCACAGTGGGAGAATTACCATACCAGAGTTCATATGGATTTTTGTCACTATTTACCCGAACATGAGCCTTGTTGAGAATGTTAGCTGCTGTATGTGCTGCTTCACTCCAGAACATGTCAGGAGTTCCTGAATCATCAAGCATAGCTCTAGCCATTTGAACAATTGTTCTATTCATTCGTTCTGCTACGCCATTTTGTTGTGGAGTGCCTGCTACAGAGAACTGTCTTTTTATGCCATGTTGTTCACAAAATTCAAAGAATTCATTTGATGTATATTCTCCTCCTCGATCAGATCTAAGACACTTGATTTTTAGATCTAATTCATTTTCCACTAGTGCTTTGAAGATCTGAAATTTTTCAAATGCTTCATCTTTGTGTTTGATCAACCCAATCCAACACATTCTAGAGAAATCATCAATAAATAAGATATAGTATTCTTCACCACGTGGTGACTTTTTCCTCATAGGTCCACATATGTCAGTATGAACGAGTTCAAGAGGCCTACTTGATGAACCTTCCTTGGCATTAAAATGTACTCTGGTCTGTTTACCGAATTGGCAAGATTTGCATATGATACTCTCTGGTAGAGTAATATTGGGAAGACCACGAACAGCTTTAAGTCTGCTTGATTTGTTGATTTGAGAGAAGCTCAGATGCCCCAGCCTTCTATGCCATAGCCAATTTTCTAAAGATTTGCTCAAGTAACATTGATATTTGTTGTTCTTCAATACATACAGGTTGTTTGGAGTTCTTTTTCCTTTTATAATTGTTTTACCTGTATCAAGATCACGTACCACACATTCTTTTGAACTAAAGACAACCTCAGTTCCTTGATCACACATTTGACTCACACTTAACAAGTTATGTCTTAATCCATCCACATACATGACATTATTAGCTTTCACCTTTTCTTTTAGAAAAACAGACCCTTTTCCCTTAATGATAGCAGGTGTATCATTTCCAAATGTAACATTCTTTTCCTTTTCTAGGGCATTATATGCATGAAGTTTGTTTTTGTCACCTGTCATATGTTTTGAGCATCCGCTATCAATATACCATTGATTTTCTTCACCTTCTGCAAATAAAGCTATGCCACAATTTTCAACTTGTATTTCCTTCTTTTTCCACACTTTGGAGCTTGAAGGAACACGTTCTTTTGGCTGGACTTTGCTCTTGCATTCATATTCTTCATGGCCAAAGTTATTGCAATAAGCACATTCAACTTCATTTTGAAGAGGAGAAAAGTTGTTATAGGTGTTCTTCTTTGGTTCAATATCCATCCTTTTATTTCTTGCTTCTCTTGTCATGATGGTTTTATATGCAACACATTGAACAACTTTATGACCAAAATTGTGACATGAGAAACATTGTCCATTGAAGTAGAAATTTCTGCGAGCATGAAATCTTCTATTTGAATTTACCTGTTGGTTGTAGCTTATTTGAAAGATATCCCTGTTAGTGTTCCTTGAATTGATATGATCATGCTTTACCTGTAAAGATTCTTTATTCCCTTGCTGAGTGGCAGAATGCAGTAAACCAGTTGTAGCTGCTTTTAGATAATTTGGTGCTGAAGCTTGAGAAGACTCTCTGGTATATCCAAGACCTGTCTTTATAAGAGGAGATCGTTGTACCTTGATAATCTCATCTAAGGTTTTAGATCCTTTAGCAAATCTAAGATTCAGAGTCTTTTCTTTCTCAAAATCTTTTCTTACACTTACCACTTCGCATTCTAATTTCTCAATGTGTTTCTTTGCTTCTTCAAACTGCTTTTCCAGAGTCTCTATGGTTATTTTCCTTTCTTCTAAGAGTATTTTACATTCTTCTAAGCATATTTTGAGTTGATTTTTTTCTTCAAAAAAATCATTGTCCTCTAGAGAATCCACAAACGTATCCTTTTCTTCTATAGATTCAAATGCCATGAGAAGTCTAAGATCTTGTTCACATTCTTCCTCACTATCAGATAACCCATCACTGTCTTCATTAGTATAGTAACTTTTCTTAGTGCTAGATCGGTTCTTATTCCTTCTTGCTACTTATTTCCCTTTAGCAGATGTTTCTTTATAAGGAAACTTTGCAGCATAATGACCAACTCTTCCACAATCAAAAAATTTGAAAGGAAGCTTACCTTTGAATCTTCCGGTTCCTAGTTGGAATCTTCTCACAAAATTTGCCTCATCTTCTTCTGAGATATATCCTGATGCTTCTGCTTTTTGAACTTCTTTCCATTTTGTAGAAGCTTTAAAAACAACTTCTTTGACTTCAGATGGTCCTCCTCTCCTCATTTCATATGCAGTTAGTATGCCATGAAGTTGCACCACCGTAAGAGTTTGAAGATCCTGTTTTTCTTCAAGAGCAGAGACTTTTGATTCAAATTTTTCCATTAGTGATCTTAAGATTTTCTCAACCAAAGTAGATTTCGTGATTGTTTCTCCCAGATTTCTCATACGATTTACAACATCATCAAGACGTAAAAAGAAACTGGCAATGCTTTCATCACTATGCATTTTTAAATTTTCATATTCATACCTTTTCATCACCTTCATAACTTAGAATGATTTTGTCCCATATTTCCTTTGTTGTATTCAGCTGCATGACTTTGACAAATTCATATTTAGTTAGACTTTTGGTTAGAGCATTGACCACCTTTGCATTTGATTCATAGTCCTTCCTTTTAGTTGGATCTGTTGGTATAGCAGCTGGATATTGATATCCTTGTTCAACAATGGCCCATATATCTGCTCCCATAGACTGAAGATAGGATCTCATCCTTATTTTCTAGAATATTAAAATACTTCCGTTGAAGAGTGGAGGCTTGATAGATGTTGTTCCCTCTTGATTTCTCATCTTGCTTGATCTTCCTTCTAGCGGTTAAGCCTTTTCAGAAGGACTTGCTCCGATACCAATTGTTGGGAAAAATACTGAGAGGGGGGTGGGGGTGAATCAGTATTTAGTGCAGACAATAAAAATTTGATATTTATTTCTTAAAAACCCATACGATACTTTCCTGAAGTCAACTCGCGTATATACGTGGATATCCTTTACAGAACTCGCGTATATCTAGTGATCTAATTATGCATTTAGTTCTTGACTTAGATCATTGCATTACTCATTCATCAGATGTTTAGAAAACAGTAAACAGGTGCAGAAAGAACAGAACAATCATCACACATAAGCAACACACATGAAAACTAGGATTTTTAGGTGGAAACCCAATTCGGGAGAAAACCACCGCTGCCATCATCTCAGTCTTCAATCTTTATTATTAAGAAAACTTCTTACAACATGTACTGGCACAGACTCATACCAGCACGCAGGCACCCACCTGCAGAAGGCTACAACCTTCTCTCATTTACCAGCCTCTCCTGGAAGGGAGCAACAACCCCCTGCTCTCGTTTACCAGCCTCACCTGGAAGGGAGCTACTACCCCCTGATATTAGCACCAGTCTCTACTGGCAGAAAGCTTCTACTTTCAGACTGAAGGCTTCAACCCTCAGATCCACTGCAGACCATGTTTCATCAATTTTCAAACTGGATCAAACAGCTTCAACACAATTCTTCACTTATCAACAAACATCCTTTTTCATTCCATCAAACAGAACAGTGAAACCACTGTAACCTAAATATCAGAGATAGCCTAGACTTCAGAATAGATGTGCAGAAACTCAATCAACTTTGAGAAACCATCAGTTCAGATACCATACGCTCTTTTATTTAAACAGACCTGCGTATATACGTGATTTTAATGAAGCGAACCCACGTATATATTTGTGCACCTTTTCAGAAAAACCCTAACAGCCCATATGTGCCTTTGTTTAAACAGATCTACATATACACGCGCCTTCCATGAAACGAACCTGTGTATAGATCTATAAAAGATAATTTTTTGCAAAATAGACCAGATCTATGAACTTACCCAGATTTCTTCAACTTCTTCAACAGATTTGCGCCAGGTTTTCATTACCTCTTTTCAGATCATCCTAGAGATTCATCATTTCTAGATCTAGAGATTTTGAACCTTCATCATATTCATAGGTGCATCAAAGATTCATATCTATCGATTAAGAACAGAGTTCATCCATACAGATTAACTTCAGAGTGAAGTATTCATTAAAACCCATACGTCTTGCACACCCCTTGCTGATGCAGGAGCATCGGAATTAGCCAGCAATGTGGAGGATTGTCCACATGTTGTGGCTAACCACAGTAAAATTCATTGACTGTTTTGCCAAATTCGGGATTACTAAGAAGAATAAACTTCTCAATTAGTTTGTTATTGTAATAAGTGTGAGATTTCCTTATTTTAGATCAGAGATAAGGTTGTTAAACATATGTGATAAGATTAAGAGATTTTGTTGTTAAGATTTTTCGAAGAAATAGGAGATTGCGTAGCATTGGTTTAGGAATTAATTAATCATAAAAGGAGGAGAGGTGAGAGGATTGTAGGAGGTTTTTGTGGAGAAATAGTGTGAGGGTGAGGTTTTGTGTGGAGCGGAACGCTCAAATTAGTAGTGAGGTGTGTATGTAAAGAAAAAATAGTTATCAGTCTTTGTGTAATTGGGCAAGAGCCGATACTCTGTTCCATTCATTGAATGAAATTGTGAATTGTACAAATCGAATGATAAAAAAATGGAAGTTCGAGTATGATGTTTGTAATGTTGATTTATTGGTGTGCGATTTGTATGTTTGTTTTAACTATAGAATTCCGTGTTTAAAATGAATCTGGTGTAGTTGAAGTTTGTCATTGGAAAAGTTATAAACATAGCAAATCGGTGATATCGAACCTGAGTGATTACGATAGCTGATTTATATCATACCGGTGTAATTTTCCTATCAAAAGCTTTGAGTGGATCTGAAATATTGTTTAAACGTTATATGTGAATAATTTATGAGGATCGATGCGTTGGGTTGTTTTTTGTTTCAATAATAATTCTGTATAATGCAATCTCGGCTTTGTCATCGATTATAAACTAAAACAAAGAGAAGTGATTTAAGAAAGACTTCGTGGATCCTTTTTGATGGAGTCGAATCAAATTATATTTCAAATTTGAATTGCATCGTTTCCGGAGAATCCGATTGGGAGCTAAGTAGCAATTTCTGATCGTCGGTTGAGTTGCAATCGGGATTTTGAAATGTGTCACAGGTGGAAGCGCAATGCAAATTGTGATTTGCGATTTCCGAAACATCGCATCGGCAATGTATGTAGTTGGGACAGGTGTGACATCCAATTATTGCGCTCTATGATCGCGATTGATAGCACATCATCAGTGCATTTTGCAAATTGATTAAAAGTAATAGCACATCATCAGTGCGTTTTGGAAAATTGATCTGAATCATCGGATCCTTCAGATCTGTGGAATCGATTTGTGAATTGAGAGCTGGAAGGTGCAGCACAGTTGGGAGCAGATTTAATATTGTGATCAGAATGTGTTATGAATTTTGGGTTTGATTGATTTTAATTGCAGAACAATGTTTTGAATCTGTGATTGAACACAGATATTAAAATTGAAACGGAATTAATTCCATTGCATTTCAGTGAATCGGTTTAAAAGTCCAAATCAGAGTTTTGAAATTGAACGAATTTAAGTTACATTGCAAACACCGATCTCCGATTTCGATCGAAGCTGTGGAGTAGTCGACAAAGCCTGCATCGAATCGGAGCATCAGAGATTGTGGTGGCATCGAAATTGTAATGATCATTATACCGTGAAGAAGCGTGATAATGTTTGAATATCTGGTCGATAGCCGTGGCGAATAAGTTTTCAATTATGGACTGATCGCATTAAGGTAAGATCAGAGTGCAAGTTTTTGTGATTCAAATATTAATTTGATCATGTCCAGTTTGTTTTAAGGGAAGAAAGGGCGCAGTCCGCAGATGTGGAAATGAAAAAATGTATTACTGGTGATCGATTAAGGTAAGGTATGAGTTTAATGTGAATTGCTAGAGCGCATGTTGAAATTTAATTCTAGATGTCCTGAATGTAAAGCCAGAACAGAAATTGAGAGAGGATCGAAGAAATTGGCAAGGTGATCTGCTAGAAGTTGAAGGCAGAAATCTGAAATGTATATGCAGTGGCTATTGAAGGGGAATTTGAACGCGGTTCTATTTTTCACATAACTTGGTAATGGTTCAATGGGCGAAAATGAAAAGGTAAGATCGCACATCATAATGGATTCTTCTGAGTTGAGCAGTGATGGAGAATTTAAATAAATGGGGTTTTAATTAAAGTCTTTTCTTAAGACTTTTGGAGGAGTATATCTGTTGAATGATCTTGAACTACATGTTTGTAGAAGCTTCTGCTCATAAGAATGTGATGGTGCGATTTTATAATCATAAATGCTGATGAAGTTTCCTGAATAATAGTGTATGAAATTGTCAGATGTTGGAGTTTTTATTGAGCAGCTATAGAAAGGCATTTGTATATGCAGCAAGGTAAAGAGGATTCTGGGTTACGCAGGGATGGCCTGTGTCAATTTTTGGTATCAGAGCTAGCTTAACGCTCTGAAAGGATTGTTTTGGAAAATTGAGTTTTAAATTTAGCAGATGTATAATTGCCAGGAAGTGCGGATCAGAATGGAGAAGCTGAGAATGCCCGGGAAGGTCTGGTAAGAATGTTTAAATTGATTGCATGACTGATTTGATTGAAGATTGTTTAAATATTGTTGAAGGAAATGATATTGATGATCGAAAGAGCAGAGATTGGGTAGGCAAAACAACATTTGCTTACAAATAGGTTATCAGAAGGAATTGATAGTATTTGAAAGATACTTTGATGTGTCTTGAGATAAGATTGTGTAGGTCAGTGGATTTGCTGAAAGATGGAATAAGTTGTACCAGCATCATGGCATATGAGTTATGTGAGCAATTGAAGATGCAGAGCCTAAAGCAAGGAGTATTTCAAGAAGAGATGAGAACAACTTCAAACTGAGGTTGGGTAGAAGTTGATGAGGCAGCTCCACAATTGTGATTGTGGATAAGAGATAACAATTCCAGCAAGAAGGGTGCTGGGTAGAATTTTTAGTCAGTGAAAGGTTCGAGGAAAGAACCAATAGGTGCCAAAAGGCTAAACTCAGGAAAGTTTGGTGAGGCATGAAGGAGACTTGTTACAGGAAAAATGGAAAAGGATAGTTGCAGCTCACTAGTGAACCAGGAAAGTTCACCAGAGGAAGGAAAGGAATTGATTATTGATGGTCATGACAGGGGTACAAGGGAAAGTCACAGACATAGGGAAAAGAGTGCTGAAGCAGTTGGACTCAAAGGAATGAGTAAAGAAGAAAGGGACATAGAATTGGCTGGGATAAAGGCAGAACTCAGTCATTTGGAGAAGCTGGTATTGAAAGGAATTAGAGAAAAATGGAAACAAGGATTTTATGTGGGAAGAAGAGTTAAATGGCCTGTCAGAGAATTGTTTGCTGAGAAATTATTACTTCGAAGAACTAAGAATGAAGAAGTAAAATACATCTGTGAACCAGAGAAAGGACCTCTCCTTGGGGACGAAGACAATGATGACAGTAGAGAAGAACTGATCTATGCAGATCAGAATGAGAGAAATGTGTTGACATCATCTGCACAGACAAGAGGATCTCATATTTTTGGGATTAATTATTTCTGTGAATGTAAATTTGTAGGTATGCAGCCTAAAGGATTTGAACCTGTGTATGAAAAAGTGAAGGGAGCAAAGGCAAGACAAGCAGGAAAGGAGATGCATAAGGACTTTCAAGACTTCAATTGGTGGAGGAAATTAAAAGGTATGGTTGAATGGTTATGTTTTATTTTAGTGGAAACTTATTGGATTATATTTGAAGGAATTTTAGCATGGAAAGAAGACCAATGGGAAATGGAAACAGGAAAGGAAACAAATGCAATGCAGATTTATGAAGTGAAGAGGAGGAAAGCTGACACCGAGAACTTAGTTAAAGAAGGTAAGCCAAGGAAATCTTTGAAAGATCAAAGTCTTATCAGAGAAGAGGAAGAGGCATTATTGTCTTATTTGGACAAACTGAGTATTGGAGGAATTTGTGTAGAACAGGAAGGTATTCTACAAACTTATGATGAAGTTGCCAAGTATAGTCAAGAAATTGTAGTCCCAGAAGTTTTCTTTGATGATGAGGAAGAAATCAGAGATGTTGAGGAAGAATTTCTCAATAATTTAGTGAACTATCAGAATAGTTCAGAAGAGCATGAAGAGCTGATCATTGAGGCCTCGAATGAAGAGCCTTGCATTTTTGAAACTGACATGTTGTGTATGTTTTCAGGTTTGACAGGTGAGGAACAGCGATTGGACAATGTGCTTATGCATGTTGATGAAGAACTGAGATTACTGGAAGAAATGGCTGAAACAGAAAGATATTTTGAACATGTATTTAATGATTTTGAGAATGATGGTATTGACAGGGAAATTTTCATGATTAAAGGAGCTGAAGATAAACAAATGAAGGAGGAGTTATATGCAAATGACATGTTTATTGAATATGAAGAAATTGACATTTTGCTGAAAAAGTTATTCGACAAATCTGAAGACATAGAGGGAAGAATTATCTTTGATGATAATGAAAGAGAGGCTGTAGAGTACAAACAACAGATTGTAAATGGTAGAGGCAAGAAATATTTGGACAAAAATTTTATAATTTATATGGACCAGGAGAATGTACAGCAGACAGATGTCAGTGGGGTTCAGTTAAAGACAAATGGTAAGAAAGAATTTGAGAAATTGTGGAAGATGAAATTAGATGAGAAGAGAGACAGCAAGAAGGAGAAATTGACCATAGGAATTTGTATCAGCAAGAACAGGGGACAACAGCAAATGAAGATTTGGAAATCAGGAGGAACAGAAGTGACAGCGACAGAAGAATTAAATCAGCAGCATAATGAAAGTGATGACCAGTTACAAAGTAAAGTTTGGGATACTGTATGGACAACAGAAGAAACACATGACCAGGAGGTCATGGAAACTTTCAACTTCGGGAGTCTGATGCAGGAGCATCGGAATTAGCCAGCAATGTGGAGGATTTTCCACATGTTGTGGCTAACCACAGTAAAATTCATTGACTGTTTTTCCAAATTCGGGATTACTAAGAAGAATAAACTTCTCAATTAGTTTGTTATTGTAATAAGTGTGAGATTTCCTTATTTTAGATCAAAGATAAGGTTGTTAAACATATGTGATAAGATTAAGAGATTTTGTTGTTAAGATTTTTCGAAGAAATAGGAGATTGTGTAGCATTGGTTTAGGAATTAGTTAATCATAAAAGGAGGAGAGGTGAGAGGATTCTAGGAGGTTTTTGTGGAGCAATAGTGTGAGGGTGAGGTTTTGTGTGGAGCAGAACACTCAAATTAGTAGTGAGGTGTGTATGTAAAGAAAAAATAGTTATCAGTCTTTGTGTAATTGGGCAAGAGCTGATACTTTGTTCCATTCATTGAATGAAATTGTGAATTGTACAAATCGAATGATAAAAAAATGGAAGTTCGAGTATGATGTTTGTAATGTTGATTTATTGGTGTGCGATTTGTATGTTTGTTTTAACTACAGAATTCCGTGTTTAAAATGAATCTGGTGTAGTTGAAGTTTGTAAATGGAAAATTTATAAACATAGCAAATCGGTGATATCGAACCTGAGTGATTGCGATTGCTGATTTATATCATACCGGTGTAATTTGCCTATCAAAAGCTTTGAGTGGATCTGAAATATTGTTTGAAAGTTATATGTGAAGAATTTATGAGGATCAATGCGTTGGGTTGTTTTTTGTTTCAATAAGAATTCTGTATAATGCAATCCTGGCTTTGTCATCGATTATAAACTAAAACACAGAGAAGTGATTTAAGAAAGACTTCGTGGATCCTTTTTGATGGAGTCGAATCAAATTATATTTCAAATTTGAATTGCATCGGGTCCGGAGAATCCGATTGGGAGCTAAGTAGCAATTTCTGATCGTCGGTTGAGTTGCAATCGAGATTTTGAAATGTGTCACAGGTGGAAGCGCAATGCAAATTGCGATTTGCGATTTCCGAAACATCGCATCGGCAATGTATGTAGTTGGGACAGGTGTGACATCCAATTATTGCGCTCTATGATCGCGATTGATAGCACATCATCAGTGCGTTTTGCAAATTGATTAAAAGTAATAGCACATCATCAGTGCGTTTTGGCAAATTGATCCGAATCATTGGATCCTTCAGATCTGTGGAATCGATTTGTGAATTGAGAGATGGAAGGCGCAGCATAGTTGGGAGCAGATTTAATATTGTGATCAAAATGTGTTATGAATTCTGGGTTTGATTGATTTTAATTGCAGAACGATGTTTTGAATCTGTGATTGAACACAGATATTAAAATTGAAACGGAATTAATTCCATTGCATTTCAGTGAATCGGTTTAAAAGTCCAAATCAGAGTTTTGAAATTGAACGAATTTAAGTTACATTGCAAACACTGATCTCCAATTTCGATCGAAGCTGTGGAGTAGTCGACAAAGCCTGCATCGAATCGGAGCATCAGAGATTGTGGTGGCATCGGAATTGTAATGATCATTATACAGTGAAGAAGCATGATAATGTTTCAATATATGGTCGATAGCCGTGGCGAATAAGTTTTTCAATTATGGACTGATCGCATTAAGGTAAGATCGGAGTGCAAGTTTTTGTGATTCAAATATTAATTTGATCATGTCCAGTTTGTTTTAAGGGAAGAAAGGGCGCAGTCCGCAGATGTGGAAATGAAAAAAATGTATTACTAGTGATCGATTCAGGTAAGGTATGAGTTTAATGTGAATTGCTAGAGCGCATGTTGAAATTGAATTCTGGATGTCCTGAATGTAAAGCCAGAACAGAAATTGAGAGAGGACAGAAGAAATTGGCAAGGTGATCTGCTAGAAGTTGAAGGAAGAAATCTGAAATGTATATGCAGTGGCTATTGAAGGGGAATTTGAACGTGGTTCTATTGTTCACATAAATTGGTAATGGTTCAATGGGCGAAAATGAAAATGTAAGAGTGCACATCATAATGGATTCTTCTGAGTTGAGCAGTGATGGAGAATTTAAATAAATGGGGTTTTAATTAAAGTCTTTTCTTAAGACTTTTGGAGGAGTATATCTGTTGAATGATCTTGAACTACATGTTTGTAGAAGCTTCTGCTCATAATAATGTGATGGTGCGATTTTATAATCATAAATGCTGATGAAGTTTCCTGAATAATAGTGTATGAAATTGTCAGATGTTGGAGTTTTTATTGAGCAGCTATAGAAAGGCATTTTTATATGCAGCAAGGTAAAGAGGATTCTGGGTTACGCAGGGATGGCCTGTGTCACTTGCACAATTAATTTCTTCTCCTTATATAGATTTAGCCTTTGTCAATACTATGAGCCAAAACCATATCACTTCCGATGGTATTCCTGGACGGGATCAATTAGACAGTCAAGCGCTCAACACAATGGGTCAATACCATGGTAAAGTCCCCTGGTTTTATAAATTTAGAGCGCAATTAGGCATACACGACTTGGCACGATCTTTTCCGCGTGCATACGCGAATTCCCTTACACAAAAATGCGTATTATTTGTGACATACCTTGTTTAAAATTCTTCTTGCACATACTAGAGATTCTTTCTTCTGCAACTTCTACAAGTTCATCAAGTACAACTTCATCAGATAGGTTTCCATCAAGGACAACACTCTGCATCATATTTCCAATCATCTCATTTCATCAATTAAGTTGCCATCAAGGACAAAATATGCCAACAAATCTACCTTGGTGACTCCATAAATTTTTCAAAGTTTAAAGGTGGCTTCGAGAAGGAGATACACATGGATAAATCCTGATCACAATCCACCTACCGCTGTGGACAATCCAAACACTATTTCAAAAAGTCAAAGAATTTCAGAAATATCAGGTACTCCATCTCATTCGAAATCTTTGTCCTATGAAATATTAAGAAGTCCTAAATATAAGAAAGTTGATGACAAGATTCATGAAGTGTTGTTTATATCAGAAAGTGAAAAGGAACTCATTGATGTTATCTTAGACTTACAAAAAAGAGGAATTGACACTTCAGCCTTTGTGACACAAGAAGACAAGGAAGAGTTTTGGGAAGTTGTTACCTCTGAATTACTACTAGAAAAAGAGTCTTTAGATAAAATCAAAGAAACTGATCCTTTTGAAGTCTTGCTGAAATTCAAAGTTGGTTTACCCCTTCCAAATTGAATTTCTATTGTCAGTGGCTTACAAAAACCAAAAATTCCTCCTCATATCAGTTCCTCATATTCTTATGCTCCTCCTACAACCACTGTTCATCCTCCAGTCATAGCTTCTCTTGCTAGGTATGCACCACTTGTACTTCCTGTTGTTTTGCATGACCTTCCTAGTAAATATGCTGCTATGATTGCTACTTGGGGTAGTTATGAGGAAATTTCAGCAGAGGAATTTGTAGACCGATTCAATGATTTTATAGACAGGGAAGAAGTTGATGATGATGATGTGAAGCTAAGGTTATTTGCATAGAGTTTTATTGGGGAAGTTAGAAAATGGTTTAAGGCTCTTGCACCGGGTAGCATTAGAACTTGGAATGATTTTGAAGATAAATTCTTAAGAAAATGGGGTAATAGAACCAATCCAGTCCAAGCACTCACTAAATACAACAACCTTAGAAGGGCAGTTGATGAATCTGTCCAAAATTTTTCAAAAAGATTCAATAAATTTTTTGACTCAATTCCAGCCCATTTGAAACCTTTGGAAGCCTTAGCACAAATGAGATATGCTGAAGCAATTGACTATGAATTTTCTATCTTGTTGAGGGAAAGAGAATCACCTACACTTTCTAAAATGCAAAGTGATGCAGTTAAGGTTGAGGTAAACATGATAGCTGCTAAAAAGTCAAAAATGGGAAAAACTAAATTGAAAGAAGAAGAGAAACCATCCACCTCAACCTCTGAAGAAAAATTTGAGTCAATGATGAAAACCTGCATGGAGAAGTTGATGGATAGGTTAGATGTTAGAAACACTTCAGCTCCTCCTGTGCAACATGAACCTCAATTCAGAAACCCACAATCTAGGAGACCTCAAAATCAGTAATCTGACCCTCCAATGACACCTCCTTTTCAGCAAAATTTGGTAGATGAAGAAGACGAGCCTGAGATTCCTGAAGAATCCATCCATTGTCTTGACAAAGAAATTTCAAGATTTTTTTTGTCTAAAGAAGAGCATGAAAAGTCTTATTTAGCTAATCAAGGAGAAGAACCATCAAATTATCTTAAAGGGTATCAACATGCTATTTTTGAGATGCAAAAGCAATATAATCTCAGAAATAGAAATGTGGATATCATTGAAAGCAAAGTGCAGCCCAAGAAAGATGCTCCAAAGACCGCTGAAGCGAAGAATGATACCTCAAAGATGGCTTAAGGTAAAAAGGATATTCCACTTGGTAAGAAAGACACTCAAATTCCTCCTCTTGTCAAAGATGTTGAAAAGTCTGTTTCTGTTTTCAACCTTGAGAATGAAATTTCGAAGATTAAAATATCAGTCCCTTTCAGTGAGATTCTCAAAGTGAATGAATATAGAAGCAATATAGTTAAGATGTTGAATTCACAAGCAGGGGCTGCTGATATCTTGAATTTCCAAGAAGATAATCCTACTATATATTTGGGTCCAAGGTTAGAAGATGATTAAAATGAAGATTTTCCTCCTTTCTATGTAAGCATTAGTATTCATGATATGAATTTTCATAATGCTATGTTAGATTCAGGAGCTTCTCATAACCTCATGCCCAAAGTTATCATGGAGAGAATGTGATTTCAAGTCACAAGACCATATAAGGATTTGTTTTCTTTCGATTCTAAGAGGGTTCAATGTATTGGTATAATCAAGGATGTGGTTGTTGGCCTCATGCAAATCCCAGCAAAGACAGTTGTTATGGACATTGTTTTAGCTGATATTCCACCAAAATTTGGTATGCTATTGTCAAGATCTTGGGCAACAAAGATCAAAGGCACAATGCAGATGGATCTTTCTTACGCCACTATTCTTGTTTTTGGTGAGCAAAGGAGGTTGTATTAGGAGACTAGAATGGCCTACATGGTACGCAGTAAAGATAAACCTCAAAATTTTCCTATTTATGCCTTTGATACTGAACTTGGATCAGCCATTCTTTTCAATGAATCAGCTGATAGTGTTGAGGAAGAAATAAGAGCATAAAATTCACAAGTAAATGATGAAGAAATGGAGGAATGGTGGTCATTGTACTTTTATGGATCAGCAGGAAAAGAAGGGGTAGGAGCAGGGATTTGGATTACAAATCCAAATGATGAGAGTAATTTTACTCTTACAAACTGAATTTTGATTGCACAAACAACATGGCTGAATATGAATCTTTGATTTTGGGTCTAGATATTTTGAAAAAGATGAAGGCTCGAAATATTTCTGTTTTTGGAGATTCTGAATTGGTTATTAAAAAAGTTTAAGTTGTCTATCAAATGAAGGATGTAAGAATGAGGGCTTACAGAAATTTAGTTTTAGACTTGTTGGAAAACTCTCAGTCTTATTCCTTCATAGTCAACACTAGAGATCAGAATTCTATTGTTGATTCCCTTGTTGTTTCCGCAAGTCTTTTCATTATTCCTATGCATTCAAATGAAAAATATGATATTCAAGTTCGTCATCGACCAGCTATACCGGATAACATCATAAATTGGCAAGTTTTCGAAGATGATCAACAGGTAAAGAAATTTATTGAGCTGAAATAAGAATTTGAAAATACATATGTATATCAGGAAAATATGCTTGTTGATCCTAAGGAAAATTCTAAAGTTTTACAATTGAAGAATAATTCAATACCAAAAGGTCTTATTCCTCTTGAGAAGATTTTTGATCAAAATGATGTGTTTAAAGCACCAAAATTGCAAGCTAATGAAGAGGAAGTAGAGAGCTATAATCTTGGTACATTAGCTTTGCCTAAAATGATAAAAATTTCAAATCTTCTTTCAGCTAATGTGAAATTCAAATATATTGAGATGATGAGAAGGTTTATGGATGTTTTTTCTTGGAGTTATTCTGATTTAAAGCAATATGATCCTTCCATTATTCAACATACTATTCCTATCAAGGAAAATGAGAAGCCTTTCAAGCAGAAATTAAGAAGAAGTAATCCTCTTCTCATGCCTTTGATTGAAAATGAGGTTAAGAAACTCTTTGATGCAAAGATCATTGTTCCAATCAGATTTTCAAATTGGCTTGCAAAATTAGTTCCGGTAAGGAAGAAGAATGGAGAAATCTGAATTTGTATTGACTTCAGAAATTTGAATAAGGCTTCACTAAAGGATAACTATCCTCTTCCTAAGATGGATTCAATTCTGCAAAATATTGTTGGTTCACAAAGGATGTCTATGCTTGATGGATTTTCAAGTTACAATCAGATTCTTGTGCATCCAGATGATCAAGAAAAAACAACTTTCACAACACCATGGGGTACATTCATGTACGCTAAAATGTCCTTTGGTCTCATGAATGCGAGAGCCAATTTCCAAAGAGAAATGGATATTTCTTTTTCTGAAGAAAAGGATAAGTTGGTAGTTGTTTATCTTGATGATATCACAGTCTATTCAAAGAAAGAAGAAGATCATTTGAAACATCTAGAAAAAATTCTACTGAAATGTAGAAGGTTCGGTATCTCTCTCAATCCTACTAAAAGCATCTTTGCTTTAACATTAGGAAAATTACTTGGTCATATTATTTTTGAAGAAGGAATTAGGATTGATCCTAATAGAGTTAATGCAATTCAAAATGTAGATTTACCAAGAAGTAGGAAAGAGATTCAATCTTTTCTTGGGAAAGTGACTTTTGTTAGGCGTTTCATTCCTAACTTTGCTGAGATTGTCAAAGATATAACAAGGATGCTAAAGAAATGAGTTGACACTAAATGGACAGCTGAAGTAAGGAAATCTTTTGAAGAAATAAAAAAAACACTCACACAAGCACCAGTGCTCATTAGTCCGGATTTTTCCAAAGTATTTCTAGTTTTTACATTTTCTTTCGAAAACACAATTGCTGGGGTTTTGCTACAAAAATGAAAGCAAGGTATTGAACAAAATATTTCTTTCTTTAGTAGGACATTATCAAATGCTAAAATAAAGTATAATATTCTAGAGAAGCAGGCCTATGCTTTGGTGAAAGCTATAAAATATTTAAGAATTTATGTTTTGCATTCGCACATCATAGCATAAGTTCCATGTGTTGTGGTAAAGGACATTCTAACTCAGGCAGATCTGGATGGAAAAAGGGGAAAATGGATAGTTAAATTGCTGTAATATGATATATACATTAAACCAACGAAGTTGGTGAAGGGATAAGGCTTAGCAAAGCTAATGACTCAGTCAAATATGGATTGTCTTGACATAAATCTGAATGCAGAAATATCAGAAATTTCTGAAAATGAAGAAGAATTGGTCCAAATTGATGAGAAATTTCTTACTTCAAAGTGGTATAAGGATGTGGGTTTTTCTCTATAGCATAACAAAGCTCTCGCTGATCTATCAAAGTCCAAAGCAAGGTTTGTTAAACTGAAATCATTGCGCTATTTTGTTTATGACAGAAATATGTTTTGGAAAGATGCAGTAGGAATTTTGCTGAATTGTCTACTTGAAGAAGAGACTGAAAAGATAACTGATGAGTTCCATAAAGGTGATTGCGGAGGACACCATTATTGGAAAGATACAGCAAACAAGATCCTAAGAGCTAGATACTTTTGGCCAACAATGTTTAAAGACATTTACAAAAATATCACTGCATGCCATGAGTGCCAAATTTTTGAAGGTAGAAGAAAGCTTGTACCTCTACCTTTGGTTCCTATTTATGTTGAAGCTCCATTTCAGCAATGGGGGTTAGAATTTATTGGCGAGATACATCCATCTTCATCAAGGCAACATCATTGGATTCTTACAGCAACAGACTACTTCACCAAATGGATAGAAGCAATACCAACCAGGCAAGCTAATGACTCTATTATTATTTATTTCTTAGAGAATAATATATTGTCAAGATTTGGTTGTCCCATGAAGATTATAACAGATAATTCTCAAGATTTTAAGTCCAAGAATATGATAAATTTCTGCCATCAATATCACATCACTCTTGGACACTCTACAACATACTATCTGCAAGGTAATGGCCTTGTTGAATCATCAAACAAAAACATTGTAAAAATCATAAAAAAGGTACTGCAGGAGAACAAGAAAGCTTGGCATTTAAAGCTGAAGTATGCCTTATGCACTGATAGGATTTGTACAAAGAGATCAATTAGGAATTCGCCATATGAATTAGTCTATGGGGCTGAAGCTGTTTTTCCAACATCACTTGGGGTGCCAGTTATGAAGTTAATTCAAGGACTTGAAGAAGAACCAAATGCCATCCAAAGAAGGATTAACCAGCTGATAGCCTTACAAGAAGAAAGAAATGAAGTCGATGACAGCCATCAACATGTTCAAAATGAAATTAAGAATACATTTGATAGAAATATCAAAGAGGACAATTTTCAGATTCATGACAAAGTGCTAAAATGGGAGGCCAAAATTGAGGAAAAGGGCAAGCATGGTAAGTTTGAGAATTTATGGAAGGGTCCTTTTCATATTTATGGTTTTCATGGGAACAACACTTATGTATTGCAGGAAATTGATGGAGGATCATATGCTGAAGGGCCTATTAATGGTAGGTTCCTAAGGCATTATGTTTGCTAAAGTAACATCACTCATTCATGACATTGTATATATTCATCTTTGTCAAGATTTTGCTAATAAATGACAAGCTGAAACAAAGATCTTAAGCTCGAGGTGAAGGCCCAAAAGTTCAAAAAATATGCTTGTCAACAAAAATTTCTGTTTTTTATCAAAATGGATGGCACTGGTGCTGCGGGTTCTTAGTGTACCACAGGGGCACACTATCCCAAGTGGAGCCACTGTTATCACTATAATTTTTTTTTGAAGCTTGGTTAGTTACACTTGTTCCTAAGTCATAATGCTAGATAGGGTTAGAGTCATTTTTATATCTTTAAAGGTCTAGATCATGGGCTAAAAGTCTCATTCCATCACTAAACAATGTTCATTAACCTTGTTTCATTCTTCAAAGATCTTATGCCACGTTTTGAAACCCATTTTTTATTTTATTTTTTTGAAAATTTGATGAATAAGCCATGAAACCATGTTTTCGTAGAGCGCTCAGTGTAAAAGGTTTATTTTGCGTTACGAAAACGCTGGTGATTTCGTAGCGTAAAAACCCGAATTTGCAAATCATGCGCTACGAAATCAAGGATTCTCATTTTTGTGTTTGAGCTGTCACATCTATCAAATACAGTTAAATTCCTCATCATTAGGTGTCATCCATGAGTTCTCCTTCACGCATGCAACCATTTATTGTAATTATTAGGGGTCATTTGTCATCGATTAGGGTTCAGTTGTCATTGGTCCTTTCAAATTTGAAAACAATTGGCCGTTTTCAACTTCATATGTCTCATGAAAGACAATAGTGCATGCATGCTTATGTTTTGAAGAAGAAATTAGTGGTGAAAGACCTGAGTCTACTAAAACAAATTCAAGTGAGGCTGTGAAACTATATTTCAAGAGAGGCAGAACTGAAAAAAATTCAAGTGAGGCTGCTCATTCAAATTCAGGTTATATCAGTATTTTCAAAACTTTCTATCAAGTGAGTTTGAAATTCATTGCTGGTGGAAGAATTTTTTTTATCAAGCGAGGCAAAATTTTTATCAAGTGAGGCTGAACTCATTTACCAAATGAGCCAGTTCATTCAACAGGAAGCTCTGATTGCTAATTTGTTAATTTGCTGAAGACAAAAGGTTTTCAGAGGGATTATCGTAGATTTCTGAAGATACAAGGTTTTCAAGAAGAAAATGGTTGAAGAAAGAAGGAGTCATAGGTCTGGTCATTGCCTAAGAACAGAACCTGAAGGAGTAGAAGCCCTTACAAAAGACAAGTCTGTTGAAGAAGCCTTTAAGAAAGTAGGTTGTTGGAGGTTTTGTGAAAAACTTCAAGGAGGGCACACTCAAGTCACCAAATAATTTTCCATAAACTTCACAGGATCAAACTCAAAGATTGGATTCCTCAATTTACTAATTTCCCCTAAAGTCGTATAAGCATTTACAAAAATTACGAGAGGAGAAGACAGGTGGTTTAAAAATTTCAAGTTTGACATGGTACCCTGCAAAATATTTCTAAAACCGGAGTTTACAGAGGTTGACTTGAAAAAAGTTGTGCGAAGAAGTTATGTCAAAGATACATTTGCCAATCTGCTCTACAATATTCAGAGGTACTTCACCTGTGAAGGGAGATACCACAAGGTGTATACCTATCACTTTAAACTCTTGCTTCATTTCACAGGGATTATATCTCTAGATTTACCATTTTATCTTTTCAGAAGTTTGGCTAAGATGTCTGATAAGGTACAAATGAAAGTTGAGTCATGTGAAACCTCATTATTTCACCATGGCTTAGTCAAGTTAATAGTCTTACATGAGCTACAGGAAGAAAACAGAGATTGGGCTGAATTCCTCTTTTTGAGTAGAATTGGGATTGAAGGAACAGTTGTTAGTCCTCAAGCTAAAGAAAAAACTCCATCAAAGATTACTGCCCCTGTAGAAACAAAGTCAAGAAGATTTGTTAAGCTCAAGCCTCAGAAACAAGTTAAAGAACCAATGATAAGAAAAACATTAAATATCCAAGATACTCCTAAATCCGCAAAGAAGAAGAAAACTCTGGTTAAGGAGACAATTCTAGAACAGTAAACTAGTAAAACAGATCAAAAGAAGTTGACTAGGAGTCAAATGTTAAAGGAAAAGGGTAAGGCTATAGTTACAGAGGGGTCAAGAGGTAATTTGAATGATATACTTCAAGCTATTGACATTTAATATTCTCCCCTAGTACAAGCAGACTTCATCAAACTGGATACAGGTGGTAGCAAATCAAATAAATTGAAGACATCCAAAAGGTTAGATTTTCAGGATGAAGTTGTAGAGTTTATCTTTAAGCCCAGAAAATCCTCAACTAGGCACTCTAAGAAGTTGAAACAGTCAGACATGGAGATAGATCACACAGGACGTGAGAGTGCTAATGTTTTTGAAGAAACCACAAATACATCATTTTCAATGCCTAAAGAAGACAGAAACAGGGTTTTCAATATTCAGAAGGAAAAGAGCAGCTATGAAGATGTCAAAGGCAAACTCAGATTTGAAAATAATGAGATTGATAAGTTGAAGAAAAATGTGAGAGTGCATGCAGAAGAAAGGGAAAACTTTGAAAGGATAAAAGTACTGTGGGAGATGGAGAAAAATCCAAACCCTGAATTAATCTATAGTTAAGCTCAATTCTTCATATGGACCCTACCTGCAATCAAAGAAGAAAAATTCATTAGGATGGTCAATACCAAGCTAAGGGAAAACAATAGAAGGCTTAAGAGGAGATTAGAAGACCTGGAAATACAACTAGCATAGTTTGAAGATCAACCACAACTAAAATAAGTGCAAACAGTAAGTGTCATCCTTTAACAAATTTTTGAGGTTATGTGGTAATATCTCATTTTTGGAGCTATTTAAAGTTGATGTTTATGGGTTATGAAAGCTGATATACACCTGGAAATATAGTATTAAAGGGTTGAAAACTAAAATTTTGGAAGGAAGCTATGAAAAGTGAAGACTCAGCAGTTTCGTCTCGCGCTACGAAACTGCTGAAGGTGAAACACAACAGTTTCATAGTGCGCTATGAAACTGTTGTAGGATGCAATTTGAAGAATTTTTGCAATTTTCAAAGGTGAAAAGGGTTTGGTTTTGAGCTTTAATGCTGGTGGGAGGTATATGTAGAATATCAATGAAGATACAGGAGTTTTGGCACATAAAAATGGAAGTTGGAAGCATGATTTTAAAAGGAAAATTCTACACTATGAAAACAGCAGACTCAACAGTTTTGTAGCGCAGCATTATTGACAATTTTTGCACCATTTTGGAGGTTCGATATTTGCACATCTTGAAGGTCGAATTCAAATGAAGGTTATAAGACATTTTCCACATGTTTCGAGCACCATTTCTTCAACAGTTGTTTCGAATGAACAGAAATGAGGCATTCAGCTATTATACAGGGAACATGCTCCTATTTTGCAGGAATGGATAAGAAGCAGGTTGATGGGGTCTAACAGTAGGAAGATAAACAACATCATGGCCGAAGTCTAGAAGAAATAGCTATCAAGCATAGCTTTTAATGATTAGATAAGGTTGTTAAAGGTTGTTAAGATATAATAAATAGTGCTTTAGTCCTAGTTGTATTAGGACTGTAAGATAGACAGTTTAACTGTTAGTTTGTAAATGAAGTTTGTTTAGAAGTTGATAAGTGTCAAATTCAAATTTATTCTCAAAATTTTGGAAGGAATCCAAGGATGTAATGACCACTCTATAAGAGGGAAGAAATCGAATTGCAGGGGGTTGGAATTTTTATTGAACAAGCATACTTTTTGTGATATCAGAGAACTGTGTTTTTATCTTAATACAGAGAGTTTTGTTTCATCACTCAGGATTCAAAAAGGGTTATGGATGTTTGATTGTCTCATGATGTTTCTCTTTAAATTAATTGTAGTGGCATGAATGTATGTTACTTAGAATTCACTGAAGGTGCTCTAACTTCCTTCATATGTTCATGAACTGTGTTTATTCTCTATCCTACTATTCTATTGATGCATCTAAACCCTGAAATGCCCTGACTTCCATATGAAACTAATATTTATGTTTTTTGAAAGCACATTTGACTCCATTTACCCAATAGATTTTTTTTTATTAGTAGTACAACCAATTATTCACTTTATTCATAGAGTTAGCCATTTGATATTTATTTGCAAATCATTAACCTATTGAGAGAGCCCTCTCAGGTTGAGGAGGCTAAGCCTCAACTAAAAGTTTGGTTTGAAATAGTTACTCAAGGTCTCCTTGACTCATAGCCTATTAGGGTCTGGTTTTGAGATAACACCCCTTATGGCTTCCAAAGTGTTTGTCCAACCAAGGCTTCCAAGACTAGTAACTCAACCCACAGTTGTTCGCTAGGCTTACAGAGCATTTTTCCAACCAAGGATTCCACGAATTAATAACTCAACAAAACAACTAAAGGGATTAGGAGAACCAACTAGAAAAAAATCAATGTAAATAAAACCACAATACCATGGTGGTCCAGGAAATGGCAAGGCTAGGAAAATCCACATGCATAAACCATGCATGCAAAAACTAGTGAGGAAATATTACATTCAACTTGGTACTGTTAAGGTCCTATAATTCATAGGATCACAAGGTGATTGAATATTTTCTCTCAGTAAAATGAAATTGTAAATAATATTGCATTTTGCAAATGATTTCCAAACAAAAGATATAAATAAAAGTAAAAAATGAAAAGAGGGTTATGAAAATAAAAATAGGATAAAAAAGAAAAGAAAAGAAAAATAGAATAAAATATTTTAAAAAAAATGACGATGAAAGAATAATACAAAAAAAATGTGAAAGTGATGCAAATTCAAATGCCACTAGAAGAAAAATAGTTTGTTTTGAAAAATAAAGTAGGATGTTGTGTGCATCTTGTTTTAAATGCCACAACCATAAATCTGTGTTTATATCATAAAGTATAATCATGGTCAAACATATTTGAATTTATGTTATTAGATTAGAGAAATAATTTAGCCAAACTGTCTAAAATTGGCTAAAAATTGTTAGGTAGATGAAGAAATTGGTCAAATTGTTTAAGCTAGATCAATGAAGTAAATGAGTGGCTTAGAATTATATTAGATGATTCTACTTTCAAAGAAAAAATAAACAAGTGTCTTCACATTTAAATGAACCCTTATTTAGTGATAATTAGCCTTAGTTTAGAAGAAAAAGTGGAATGAAAAGGTTTAAAATGTAATATTTTTTTTTTTACATTATATGTGCTTATGATTATAAGGTTCGTAAAATACAATTTTTTTTTTCGTGTAGCGGTTAAAGTGTTGCTCATGATCCAACGATCCGATGATCATTCACCCAAATCGATGGTCCCAAATGCCTTTCGAACCCCCTACCCTTCCTACCTTTATCGGTGATGGGGGGAGGGGGTGGGGTCCGAAAAGTGGTTTGGCTCCCCTCTAGCCCCACATAACATTTCACTCTTTCATGATTTATCACCCCCCTCTACATACCACTTACCATCTCTACTCCCCTCCAAAAACCATCAAACCGCTACCCTCTCCCGCCAATGCTTCTCGTGCCCTCACCTCCACTCCGTTAATGAAATTTTTCCTATATGTTCTGCATTAAATCCCTCCATGGATTACCATTTACTATTTCTAATGGTCCCGTGTCCCCAATGGATGTCTACTGTGACCATAAAAGCCTCCCAATTCACTCATTTTTGCACCATTTCAACGCATTTTTACTCATTCGGATCTTATCTACTCTTTCAAAATTTCATTTGCATGGTGAAAAAGTCTTGCATCTAGACACACAAACCATAGTACGTTGTGAAAGAGAAATAACAACCACCAACTTCCAACTACCAGAAATTTCCCAGTAACTATCACACTGTCAGCCTTTCTCTTTCCTCTTGTATCAATTTTAAAAATGCCTCCTAAAGCAAAAAACAACTGTAATTCAAATAACCCAATTATCCCTCTAATAGCTGATCTCAACCATATCCCTCTAGCTGACAAAGACTACAAAATTGCAAAGCCAAAATGTGAATTCGGCCTATTTGAATTGCATTTTTGGCTTAGAGTTAATCACCTAGACCAGAGTGATGAAATTTGACTTTAGGAATCAAATTTTCCCCTTTATATGTTTCCTCAGACATACCATGCCAATCCTGGGAATCCAATTTTTCCCTTTATATGCTTCCTCAGATGCAAATCCTATTATTTTCCCAGCCAAAGAGCTATTCTATCCCACGGTGGGGAGGTTTTATTTGCAACTACCCCTGAAACCATCAATCAAATGTTGTAAATCCCCTAAATTGATCCCAACACCCATTTATCAGTGGAAGCCCTTAATGAACTATATCAGAAATTAACCTTTACCAAAAGATCACAGATTTTTGAAATCTTCCTACACGAGGATGCCCAATTACCAAAGAAAAATCCACCATACCCCTCCTCCATTTTTCCAGACAAAGCTAAAAAATTCATCTCTATACTCTCATGTTTGTTAGGATATTATTCAAATGAATGGGTAGAAGAACCTATTTTAGTTTTTATGTCCATACTCTCCACTGAAGAAAAGCCCTATTTGATTTTTAATTTTATCTAGTTCCTTGCTAATAGCATCCATGAAAAATTCCTTAAGTTTCAAACTGAAGGAATGTTCAAATATGTTTATGTTTTAATTTAAATGTTTCTATTTTATCAAACAAACAGGTTTACATTTGCACTAAAAAAGATGAATGAACAAGGAGATCCACATTTAGTCATTTTTTGGACTTCCTTGGTAAGGAATAACTTAGAAGAATACAGTTTCAAAGATTATATTGATCAATTTATTCATCTAGCCACATGTTTACTGAACACTAATGCAGAACCCAGGGTCAATGATGAGATTTAGAAGAATTTACACCTTAGTTAGTAGGCTAAGACAGGTGATTGGTACTTATACCATAATTTTACCAAAATAAGAGTGCATGGGTGTGAGTTACCACCCTACCAGCTACCTAAATACCTCCCAGTGATGGTTTTTTCATTAGAATACATTAGGTAGATGATCAAATCAGATGAAATTCACTTTTTTTCAGTCAAGAAGAAATCATATTTTAGAGTAAAGACTCGGATTGGACCTTTTGTCTACAAAAATAGGACAACAAGAGAGGAAAAATACATCCTCCTAAAACAGATGAAATTTCCCTTAAGCTTCACTTGGTCATATGACCCATTTGGCATAATTTCTAAGCTAAGGGTGGAAAATAAAACCACTTCGTATGTTCATACACAAAGACCTAGAATTGAGAAGTACATGAACCTGACTAAGCGAGAAGAAAACAGCTTGCAAGAAGCTGAGGAGTAGTTTCTTTCTACATCAACTTCATAGACTCCCACACCTCAGGAAAAAGAAGAGAAACTTGTTGGCAATATGATGCAGAGTGTTGTCCTTGATGGCAACCCACTGAATGAAGATGAAGACATGAGATTGTTGGCATGTGTTGTCCTTGATGGCGAACCACCTGATGAAGTTATTCTTGACCTGTTGGACTTGGTAAATGATGTAAATCTGATATGATATGATGCTTGTTGATATTATGATGTTGAATGTTGTCCCTGAAAGGCAACCCACTTGATGAAGATGATGGCAACTTACTTGATGAAGTTGTGCTTGATAGAATATGTTCTTGATGAAGAAAATCTGATGTATCTACAGTGTGTACAGAAGGCAATGAAGAAAGGAATTTCAGCATGTGCTAAATCTTGATGAAAAGAGTATGTCTCTAGGCATACGTGGATTTGCCTAGGGGAAGTCGCGTATGCACATGGTTAAGTACGTGCCGAGTCGCGTATGGGAAAAATCGCTCAAAAAGTGCAAAACCAGGGGTAACCACCATGGTATTGACCCATTGTATTGGGTAATGATTTGTCTAAATGACCCCGTCCAAGAATACCATCGGAAGTAATGTAGTTTTGGGCTCATGGTATTGTTTTGGCTCATGGTATTGAAAAAGGGGCTCATGGTATTGAAGAAGGGTAAACCTATATAAGGAGAAGAAATTCATTGTGCAAATGATGGGAGTGGGAGCAAGATGTCTGAGCTTGAATGAATACTTCTCTATGAAGTATATCTGTATGGAAAGGGTAAAGGTTTGATGATAGATTTGAATCTATGATGCACCTATGAAGAAATGATGATGAAGGGGATCTAGATCTGTATTGTACTTGTATCTGCTAGATCTATTCATGGAAGGCTTAGATCTGAGATGAGGCGAACATCTGTCTGAAGCAAAAGGGTAAATCTGAACTGAATATCTGATATGAAGAAGTATGCTGCTCTATAATAGTTGAAGATCTATACGCTAGTTCGCCGCAGAGGAAGCGCGTATATACGCGGCTTTGCTGAAGAGAAAGCGCGTATGCGCAATAAAATTAGCTCTGTAAATTGTACTGAAGTATACGCGGGTTTATGTGAACGGAAGCGCGTATATAAGCGACATCAGAGAAAGGAAAATGCGTATGCAAACTAGGGTTTGCTGAAGTCTGTGGTAAGAAATGTCTGATCTGTTCTGCTAGTTTACTGATATCTGTCAGTGAGTTATATGTATCTGTTTCATGGTTGACTGTGCTTAAGAGTATTGAAAGGGTCCAGTTTGAAAATATGATGAAATGTGGCTTGAAAGTGGTGTCCTGAGCTAGTTGTAATCCGGTGTGAAAATTGATGAAACGTGGTCCATAGAGGTGCGAGGTTACTGACGCCTTCGGTCGGGGGTTGTGGCTCCCCTTCCGGAAAGTGATAAGCAGATCGGTCGTAGCTCCCTTCCGGGGAGTGCGGGTGCAGATGTGTGGGCAATCGTGGAAGAAGGTTATCAATACCCGGCAAGTATTCCTACTGATGCAGCTGAAAGAAAGAAGTATGAAATCAATGCCAAAGCAGTGAATGTCTTATTGGGAAGCATGTCCGAATCAGAATTTGCTAAAGTGATGCAGCTACATTCAGCAAAAGAAATATGGGACAAAATCATTCTAAGCTATGAAGGAGACACAAAGGTAAAAAGTGCAAAACTCCAAACTCTTAGAACTGAATATGAAAATTTGAAGATGCATAGTGATGAAAGTGTTGCCAGTTTCTTTCTTCGTCTAGATGATATTGTAAATCAGATGAGAAATTTGGGTGAAACCATAACTGATACTACTCTGGTGGAAAAATTCTTAAGATCCTTGACTTCAAAATTTGACTCTAAAGTTTCAGCTATTGAAGAAAGGCAAGATCTGCAAACTCTTACTGTTGTTCAATTACATGGTATTCTGACTGCTTTTGAAATGAGACAAGGAGGTCCTTCTCAAATTAGAGAAGCTGCTTTTAAGGTATCTTCAAGAGGAAAAGAAAAGGAAGTTGTCAAAGAAACCAGCTATATATCCGAAGAAGAAGAAGTGAATTTCGTGAGAAAACTCCAACTAGGTACTGGAACATTCAAAGGTAAGCTTCCCTTCAAATGTTTTGAGTGTGGAAAAGTTGGTCACTATGCTGCTAAATGTCCTTATAGAGAAAAACATGGTAAAGGGAAACAATTTGAAAAGAGAAAGAGTTATTATGAAAAAGAAGATGATGATGAAGTGTCCGGTGAAGATGAAGAAGATTCTGACCAAGCTCTACAAGTGCTCATGGCAAAGAAGCAAAAGAAGAAGGTTACTCGAGGAAAGGAGATACCTCAGAAATCATGTATAGCAAAAATTGAAGAAGATGAAACAGATTCTGACGAAGCTCTACAAGTGCTCATGGCAAAGAAGAAAAAGAAGAAGGCTACTCGAAGCAAGGAGATATCTCAGAAAATTGAAGAAGATGAATCTAATAGTGATTTGGGCCCTTGTAATCTTCTTTGTGCAAGCAATGATGTAGAAAGTGAAAGTAAAGTTGTGGATCTAGAACAAGCTATCAAGATCAAAGTTGAAGAACAACAAAAGGAAATTGATAAGAAAGATTCTATCTACAAAGAGATGATCTCTCAAATGAAAGATCAAATAGAAATGCTGAATGGACAGGTGGACAAGTATAAAAGGTTTCGTACTTATGCATCCAATCGAATTAAAGAACTAGAAGCAGAAATCAACGATCTAAATGCAGATCTCGAAAAATCAAGCAAGAAGAATGAAGGACTTGAAGCTACAATCATCTTTCTACAAACAGATCTTGAAGCATCAAATAAGAAGAATGAAGAACCTCTGTCATTTGAAAAGGAAGGCCTTGAAGCAGAAATCATCTCTCTCAAAGAAGATCTGGAAAAATCAAATAAGAAGAATGAAGAGCTGCAACAAACAAACATGTGAAGAAAACGAAAATTGGTTGAAAGAAGAGATTCTAAATCTGAAGGATCAAGTAGAATATGGAAGAAGGAAAGAAGAAAGCTTGACGAAGCAATGTCAAGCCTTGGAGGTTGAGGTAAACATTCTCAAAGGTAAACTAGAAGAAAAGGTTAAACTTTTGAGGTTTCAATATAGTACTAACATTTTGGACAATATTCTGAGTAATCAAAGGTCTCCTGCTATCAAACTTGGTCTTGGTTTCCATGAAACTGTTAAAGGAGAATCTAGCTCACAAGGAAGTGCTAAAAATTCAGAGGATGTCAATGCAAAACCTGAAGTGTTGAAAGAGACAAAAGTTCAACCAACAATGATGAAATCTCAAAGGAAATCAGTCAATAATGTTGAATGCTTTAAATGTCATAATTATGGGCATGTTGCAACAAATTGCTAGAGCAGATCATTTCAGCCTCAAACAAACAGTTCCTACATAGAAATGTACTCTGGTTTCTTCAAGGGATATTGTTTTTCATGTAACAAGTATGGACATAAAGCAACTAATTGTAAAAGGAGGAAGATTAGAAATACTCATTATGATTCTTATGCTTATTTATTTGGACACATGAGATGTTATTCTTGTAACAAGTATGGACATGTAGAAAAGGAATGCAGGTTGAACAGATCTGAGAAAGTGGACAATTTTCAGCACACAGTTAGGAAGTTCAAGAAAATTTGGAAAAAGAAGGAGGACCAATCAGAAACGTAGGGAATTCTGACCCTACTGTAGTCATCCGCTTCTGAAGCTTACTTCTCTTATTGACTGCAGGAATGATGTGGGATACATTATGAGATTTAGTAATGTATCATCACAGGGGGAGCAATGTATGATGACTCTCATGGTTGATTTGATTTTTCTGGTTATATGTATTTCTAACAGAGCATCTGATATGAAGAAGGCAGGTACAGGAAGTACAAGTTCAGGGGGAGATGAAGGAATATGAAAAATTTCTATGCTTCACTTTCCATACGCGGGTTCGATGAACACAAGTCGTGTATACACGCGAGTTCCAGCAGACACAGTCGTGTATGCTTTAAGGATAAGAAAATTGGGATGACAGCTGAAAATCAGGAGCAGAGTTTCAGGGGGAGCATCAGTCTGACTGTTAATAACTATATTATTGACTCAGTATCAGCTTAGTTTCTCAGTTCTAAATTATGATGATATGATACTTGGTTTCTTATTATGGATGAGTCATGTTTGCTTGTTGATGAAGAGTATTTGTTGCTGAGATGAAAGTCTTATAATTCAGAGATAAGAACAGATCATGCAGAGATTGTTGCTCATGACTTGCTGATAAAGGTATTCAGGTTGCACAAGTTAAGGAGGAGCACTGGTTCAGGGGGAGCAGCAGGTTGAATACTAATGATTGCATTGTTGGCACTATGACTGCTTATTCTTTGGTTATTGTGATACTCATGCTCAAATGATGATGACTTGGTATATGGTTTATTATGATGATATTTTGAGCTCTGTTTGCTGAAAAGTATCTTTTGTGCTCACACATGGATGAGTTGGAAGTCATTTGATTCAGAAATAAGAATAGATCATGCAGATTTTATTACTATGGTTGAGATCTTTTGTCTACATATGTTACTTCATGTTAAATCTTGAAGATCTTGATGATATTGGACCACATGGATGATTGCTTGACACATATTTGAAGATGTTGTTCTGGTATGTTAATTTCTCTTGGAAATATTGTATTGATGCTGCAAAGAATCTGAAGGCTTGGTTACTAATGTACTTATGCTACAACCGTTGGATGACGCTTGAAGACACAACTACACTGTTCTATCTATCTGTAGTCCAGGGAAGCATTCAAAAATCCCAGAAAGAAGCTGAACACTGTCTTTTTCCCACAAGAGGATCAGATCTGGTTAAAATATAGAAGATGGTATTGGATACACGGGTTTCCTGAAACACAGTCGCGTATATACGCGAGTTCATGCACAGAAAACCGCGTATGTCTAATTGCTGACAATTTTCTGTTTGGAGTCAGCTCTCTTCAGCACAGCTGCAGTGCTGTTTGGTATCTCTGATACTGTTTGGTATCTCTGGTGGTGTTCCAGTTCTCATAATTCTATTTCTAATGTTTTGATAAATATGCCTTGATGTTTTGTTGGTAAAAGTGTTCAGGATGCACAAACTAAGGGGGAACCTTAGTCATATGAAAAGGATGCTTGGATGCACAGATTCAGGGGGAGCATTAGCTTTGCTGAGTTTAATGCATTATTGGCATTATGACGGTTCTGAAATCTATTCTATTTCTTGAGGACTTTCTGGTGTTGGTCATGAATGGTCACATTTGTAATTTGATGAAAAGGTCTTGTTGAGACCCATGATGTAAAATTGTAATATTCAGTCATGTAAGGACTTGTCAAAATTGTAAACCCACTTGATTGGGTAGCTGAGTCAAATTTTGTAAACCCACTTGGTTGGGTAGCTGAGTTGAATTGTGTAAACCCACTTGGTTGGGTACTTGAGTCTTATATGTAAATCTACTTGGTTGGATATTTGATGTAAGTATGAGTCCTTGGTGATAGGAAGTTCATAGAGTCATGTACTTCATTGAAAAATATGTTTGAAGATTCAGCATGAACTCAGGGGGAGCTTGGTCACTTCAGTATATATCAGATCTGCAGAACGCTTCTTCCACATGTGGAGAAAAGGGGGAGAGTATGTTGGTTTTGATCCACCCTTTGCCCTTGATGTCAAAGGGGGAGAGTGACATGGTGTTTGAATGAAGAAAAAGAATGGTGTCAAAAATGGGGAATGTGACATGGTGTCATTGTATTCTTAATGTACCTATCTGTTGTGGTAACCAAACACCATCGTGGTTGCCATCAAGTCCAAAGGGGGAGATTGTTGGCAATATGATGGAGAGTGTTGTCCTTGATGGCAACCCACTGAATAAAGATGAAGACATGCGACTATTGACATGTGTTGTCCTTGATGGCGAACCACACGATGAAGTTATTCTTGACCTATTGGACTTGGTAAATGATGTAAATCTGATATGAAGTGATGTTTGTTAGCAAGATGATGTTGAATGTTGTCCTTGAATGGAAACCCACTTGATGAAGATGATGGCAACACTTGATGAAGTTGTGCTTGATAGAATATATTCTTGATGAAGAAAATCTGATGTATCTCGGTGTGTACGGAAGGCAATGAAGAAAGGAATTTCGGCATGTGCTAAATCTTGATGAAAAGAGTATGTCTCTAGGCAGCACGCGGATTTCACTAGGGAAGTTGCATATGCACGTGGTTAAGTACGTGTGAGGTAAACGTATGGGCAAAAGCGCTCAAAAAATGCAAAACCAGGGGTAACCACCATGGTATTGACCCATTGTATTGGGTAATGATCCGCCTAATTGACCCCGTCCAGGTAGTTTTGGGCTCATGGTATTGTTTTGGCCCATGGTATTGAAAAAGGGGCTCATGGTATTGAAAAAGGATAAACCTATATAAGGAGAAGAAATTCATTGTGCAAAACATAAGCGTGGGTGCAAGATATTTGAGCTTGAATGAATACTTCTCTCTGGAGTATATCTGAATGGAAAGGGTTACAGTTGAATGAAAGATCTGAATGTATGATGCACCGATGAAGGAGTGATGAAAAAGGGGATCTAGATCTGTATTGTGCTTGTATCTGCTAGATCTATTCATGGAAGGCTTAGATCTGAGATGAGGCGAACATCTGTCTGAAGCAAAAGGGGTAAATCTGAACTGAATATCTGATCTGAAGAAGTATGCTACTCTATAATAGTTGAAGATCTATACGCTAGTTCGCCGCAGAGGAAGCGCGTATATACGCGGCTTAGCTGAAGAGAAAGCGTGTATGCGCAATAAAATTAGCTCTGTAATTTGTACTGAAGTATACGCGGGTTTATGTGAACGGAAGCGCGTATATACGCGACATCAGAGAAAGGAAAGCGCGTATGCAAACTAGGGTTTGCTGAAGTCTGTGGTAAGAAATGTCTGATCTGTTCTGCTGGTTTACTGATATCTGTCAGTGAGTTATATGTATCTGTTTCATGGTTGACTGTGCTTAAGAGTATTGAAAGGGTTCAGTTTGAAAATATGATGAAATGTGGCCTGCAAGTGGTGTCCTAAAGGAAGATTTGGATCCAGTGTGAAAATTGATGAAACGTGGTCCATAGAGGTGCTGAGGGTTGTAGCCTTCAATCAGGGGGTTGTAGCTCCCTTCCAGGAGAGGCTGGTAAACGAGATCAGGGGGTCGTAGCTCCCTTCCAGGAGAGGCTGGTAAACGAGTCAGGGGGTTGGAGCTCCCTTCCAGGAGAGGCTGGTAAACGAGCGCAGGTGGGTGCCTGCATGCTGGTAGGAGTCTGCACCAGCACATATGTTGTAAGATGTTTTATCTATAATAAAATATTGAAGGCTGAGCAACTGCAGCGGTGGTTTTCTCCCGACTTGGGTTTCCACCTAAAAATCCTGGTGTTTATGTGTGATGCTTTGTGTGATGGTTTATTCTGTTCTGACTGCACATGTTTACTGTTTGTAGAACATCTAATGAATGAATGATATAATGATATAAGTGAAGAACTAATGGCATAATTAGATCTCTGGGTATACGCGAGTTTTATGAAGGATAGCCGCGTGTATACACGAGTTGGCTTCAGGAAAGTCACGTATGAGTTTTGAAGTAAGGAAAAGTAAAAAGATTTTAGTTTGCCCTAAATACTGATTCACCCCCCCCCCCCCCCCCCTCAGTATTTTTCCCAACAAAACTGCCAAGGGAGGA
The DNA here is from genome assembly GCA_034641835.2 of Pinus albicaulis. NCBI lineage: Eukaryota > Viridiplantae > Streptophyta > Pinopsida > Pinales > Pinaceae > Pinus > Pinus albicaulis. The sequence goes on from CM076578.1 coordinate 944,071,619, forward strand.
AGACTCTCCTTTATTCACAGAGCTTTCAGCCAAAGAATTCAAGATTTATAGGAAGAAAGAAAATTTCAATCCTAAAATAAACTTTTCTAAAGAGGAGCAAGAGAAAAATACCATAATACTAAAGGGTACACACTCTACAGAAAATTTGGATAGTTTATTTGTTGGATCTCTATAAGAATCATCAGTTTCATAGGGGAATCCAAACAAAAATCAAACATTAGGATTGATACAAGGAAAAACCTAGAAAAGTATCTTTGATAAGTATAAAAATATAAAGAAGAAAAATGTACTTCTCAAAGTAAGTACTTATGGTTAGTTTTGAAAACAAACTACCAGAGCCCAGCACAGGCTCTTATAAGCCTTCGACATTGAGAAAGGAAGAATGCGGATGGAATTCTTGCAAGCACAAGTTCCCTATCCTAAATCTGTTATTGATGACAAGAATAATTAATTTGAATTTGATGTAAAATATGCCCATCCTATTGATCAGATGGATATGCACAAGCAGACAGGGGAAATGATATGTTCCACATTGACAAATACTATAATGATTGCCTCTAAATTACAAGTATCACTCACCAATATCCAATCTCAATTAAAAATTGAAAATATATTTTCTTTGGGAAAAGATAATAAAATCAAATCCTTAGAATAATTAGTCATTGAGATAGGATATGACCCAACAAATGTTAAGGCAGCCAAAGAATTGATCAAGAAGAAGAATGATAACATTACAACACTCAAGAAACAGTTGAAATTGTCAGAAAATGAGGATCTGCAAACTAAAGAAATAGGGGAAATAAAGGGCCAAAAAACTCACATACTCAAGCTAATTATGGAGAAAAATGCACAGATAAGGAACATGGAAGTAGATATGGACAAGATAGTCAAGGAAAAGGAAAAAAATGCACAATTATCTATAGTCCCACTAGATGCAGTACCTATTACAACAATAGCACAAACAAGAATGAATACCCCAACTACAACAGGGGTTTCTACATAAAAAACAAACCCAACACAAGAATTAGATGCTACTGGAAAATTAGTAAAAGCTATGAAGGACATGTCTATACAAGGAGAAGAAATCAAAAGATTATAGGGAAAGGTCAAGGCCCTGCAAGAACATAAATCAAGGATTGATACCTCACATCTAGATGAAGTACAAAAATACCAAAGACTCACTTACAGGCTAAACAATTGCGGAAGGAAAATTCCTGGCTCAAACCTTAGTGCAATCTAAGGAAAAAATATGGATATATATCAAAAAATCTATGACAGAAATATGGCCACTAATACAGAGTATTCTTTAACAGAATGAGCTAATAAATAGAAAGCCAAAGAATTCAATGAATAAATGAGAGAAAATCTAGAAGAAAAAACTACTAAAGCCATAAATCTCATCAAATTTTTCAACTCCAAAAACATATATGAGTTAGAATAATTTTGGATTGAGAACAGAACTAAAACCATATTAGAAATCAAGAAAGTGTTAACCAAGAAAAATACCATGATACAGTTGGAGGAAAAATGTTAAGTTCTGGAAATTGGCGTCCAGAGGTTCTTTAACATGTTTGAAGTGTTAAATAAGAAAGGACTTCCAAGATTATTTGTGTTGAATGAAAAAATAATCAATTTATATGATTACAACCATAAATTGATGGTCATGGCTAAGGATAGTTCCAAATTTGCAGGGATACATGGGAGCATCACAGGTAAAGCCTTCCTAGAGACTCTGGAGTATGATTTAGACATCCAGCATGATATCAAGCACAATTTTATCACAAAGGCCACCTTACCAAAATATACAGAGGCAGATAAAATTTAGATAAAGCTACTCAAGTTGTGAATCCAAAGTGAAGAGAAGTGGTACAAATTATGTGAGTTACTTGATTAGAAAAGTGATTCTATCTTCAACAATAGGACCAACAACGCAGCACGACAAAGGTTAAAGGACAGATCAACAATATTTTCCTAAAAAATAGTGCCAGAAACCTAAGGTAGTTAAAACTTGTCCTATATTTTTTTAATACAAGATGTAATCAGTTTTAGATATTCCTAAAATGTATCCTCATCTTATATGACACGATATTTTGTAAACAAACTTATAAATAATTCTAATTTTGAAGTATGAAGGGTTGATTTTTGCATCCAAGAAGGCTCTTGTACATTTTCAAGTTTGTGGACTGGTCAGTAATAAAGAAGACTCTTTCACATTATTCTTGTGTCAAATTTCTCATGAAGTGCATCTCTCAATATTTATGTGTTTATTTTCTCTATTTTCCATGCTTATGTATTCATAATATGAATTATTCAACAAAAAATTGAAGAACATAATTTGTATTAAAACACACTCTGATTCTGGCTTTGAATAATTTTAATGTTTTCATATGAAATTAAGTAAATGAATTCTTAATTTCTCTTTACTTAATGGAGTTTCTTTCATCTCTTCTCTTACACTTCATTTAAATTTACAGATTAATTATTTTGGCTACCCTGCCCTATGAAATCTCTTTATAAAAACTGAAATAGATCCAAGTTTAAGTCATATACTTCATAGCCCAATGTAAAATTATGTCGACATTTAATTAACCAAACAATCTCAATCAATTGAACAGAAATTGAACATTCATAAGTAGCCTAATATCTTAAATATAAAAAAAAGCTAAATCTGACAAAGAGATCCCTCTATGAAGTTGGCAGGGCTAGATCCCAGCTTCCAAAATGGTTTTGTGGTTACCTCTGTAATTTATCTTACAACCTCGAAAATTATAGAGTCATAACATAGTGGCGACTCCACTGGGGACGAACAAATTTTGACTTCTAAATATTCATTTCCTTATTTAAAAACTTTATTTCAGTAAAATTAATGGTCCAAATTTCAGAAATAGATGTTCAGAGGTTGTGAACTTTTTAAATAATTCAGTTGTGTATTTAAAAATTTAGTTCTAGATCCAGATCTCATCCTGCTCCAGAACCTACTAACATCTTAGATGACCCTGGAAAATTGATTAGGAAGAGAAGTTTAGCTGAAATTCAAGGAAAGAACAGTCCCCCGCCAAGAGAAAACTCTCTCCTTGAGAGTTTTTTCACTTTAGAGGATATTGAGTTTGATATACCATTTGAACATAGTCTGTTTAGGACTAATTCTTAGAGTTTTGTGGAGGAGACAGTGTTTGATAAATCTGTTTTACAACCCTATACACACGGAATTCAATCTATTGAACCAGATTTTGATCAGCAAGCACTCCAAAACTTGGACAAATTACAGGATCTAGTATCATATTTTGATCAAGCTGTAAATGAGGCATATATCCAGAAATCTGTTGAACTCTCTTCCCTGACAATGACAGCATCTTCTTCTTCCTCTCAATCTGCTCATCCTATATCAACTAGTCCCATTTCCTCTATAATCTCCTCTACTCCTCAAATAGTATCACAGATAATGTTTAAGCCTATTGTGGGAACTCCTACACCTACACCCCTCATAGCCTCATCTATTTTTCATCCCCAAATCCCAATCATGGCAACAAGGAATTCTCCCCTATTTTTGGCTTCTCCTTTACATAATATGCCACAAGAATATAAAAATAAGATCCCTTAGTTTGATGGTACTGGACCCATCACTGGACAACAACATGTTGGTAGAATGAATGATTATTATGATCTTTAGGAAGTTGATGAGGAAGATGTAAAAATGATATTTTTTCTTGAAGTCTAACTTGGGAAGTTATAGAATCGTTCAAATATTTACCAGTAGCTAGTATAAATGATCTCACTACTTTTCACTAATAATTCCTCAATAGATTTGAAATTAATAAAAACCCCCTTCTGATTCTATCAAAATATGAGAACATTAGAAGGGCCCCTAGAGAGAGTGTGCAAGATTATTGCACTACATTTAACAATTTTTACAATTCAATTCAAGCAAACATTAAGCCCCCTCAAGGTTTAGCCCTGATTAAATTCCCATATGGTTTTGATGCTGACATATCTTACCAATTAAGAGAAAGGAACTCTACAACCTTGGAAGAGATGCCGAGGGATGTTGTGAGTGTAGTGGAAAATTTGTTAGCTAAAAGGGTTAGACTTAGGACTGAGAGGAGGGTAGCTATAAAAGAAAAACCATATATTTCTTCTACTGATGCAAAAATAGATTCCCTAGTTAGAACAATGCAGAGAATTATGGAAAGAATAAATATAATTGATAAAGGTCCTCTTAGAGAAAACCAACCAGGTCCCCAAATTCGAAATCTTAACTTTAGGAGAAACCCACCCCAGATCAAATAAAGGGAACAAAAAGGTCCAGGTCAGTAGATAAGACCCCTATTTCAAGAGAACTATGTAGATGAAGAGGGATTGTTAGTATAAGTTCTTGATGAAAATCAGATAAACTTAATGGGAGTAAATGATAGTGAAACCATTTTCTTAACTCAGAAAGAACAAGATCTCTTTTTATTTCACAAACTAAAGTAAATTATGAGGAATCATAAGATTACAAAAAAAAATTTGAGAATGAAATAATGGAATTCCATAAACAATATAACCTTAGGAGTAGGAAAAACATTGAAAATATTACTAAGAAAACTGTTGACACTCAAAGTAAAATGACAGTTAGCACCCCTGCAAATAAAATGCCTGAGCTTCCTCCAAAAAAGAATGAAAAAATTGTAGCTAATAAAACATCTGAGATTGCTTCAAAAGAAACTCAAACAGATGTTCCATCCACTAGCCAGTAGAAAGATACCACCCAAAGAGATGTTGTTGAAAAGTTAGATGTCCTAAACCCAAAAAAATTTAAACATCCTTCAACATTGAAAATGAATTAGCAAAAATTAAGATACCCATTCCATTAACAAAGCTTATGAATAAGAATGCATAAATATCAGAACTAATGAAAGATCTGAATATAGGGGAAGGTGCAGATATAGTTAACGTGACTGATGATCAACCTGAACTTTTTTTTGGGCTTGAAGTGGATGAAAAACCACAAGAAGGAGATGTACCTCCATTCTATATTAGTATAAACATTCATGAAACTTTTTTTCACAATGAAATGCTTGACTTAGGATCCTACCACAACCTTATGCCTAAGGCTATTATGAAAAAACTAGGACTTGATATCACTACAATGTACAAATATTTGTACTCTTTTGATTCAAGTAAAGTAAAGTGTTGAGGCCTCATTAAGGATTTGTGTGTTACTTTAGCACATATACCATCTAATCTCTAGCTTGGTTATGGAAATAGTTGTTGCTGGCATACCCCCTAAGTATGGCATGTTAGTGTCTTACTCATGGGGAGCTAAATTACAAGGAACCCTTTAGATGGACATGACCTATGCTACCATTCCAGTGTTTGGTCAAAAAAGGAGATTATATATGGAAACCTTAATGAAGTTTATGGACAATATTCAAGATAAACCACACAATTATCCTCTATATTCTATCCATTCTGTCCTTGATTCATTCATTTTGTATAATGATGGAGACATGGGGAAAAATTGCCAACTTAGAAATTGATCTTTGTGAAATTGACGGAGACAAAACATCTATATTGGAACATGATAAATAAAATGAACCTCTATGGAATTTGGATTTTGATGGGATTTTTAGTAAAGAAGGATCAGGAGCAGGAGTATGGGTTTCAAATTCACAAACCAACCACTCAGAGGGACATTAATATAAGCTAAAATTTCAATGTACAAACAACATTGCTGAATATGAAGCCTTAATTCTATGGTTATAGCTCTTAAAGAAGCTAGGTGCTAAGAGAATTTCCATTCATGGAGACTCTGAATTGATAATAAAACATATCAAAGGAGAATACTCTGCTAAACACCCAAGATTAAGGGCCTACAGGAATGTCATCCTATATCTTTTGGAATGTTTTGTGGAATATGACTTGTCAGTGATCCCTAGAGGTCAAAATATCCTAGATGATGGTCTTGCTACCTCGGCCAATACATGTAAAATTCCCTACCGTCCTAGTCATCAATACACCGTGGAAGTAAAAAATAGATTAGTTGTCTTGGACAACATCATATATTGGAATTTTTATGGAAATAATGAATAAATTGAAAACTTTTTATAATCCAAAGATGAATTTGAGTGTGCTAACATAGATGTAAATTTTGAATTATAAAACAATGTAGAAAACAATGTACATAAAACTGTAAATAAGATAGAATTAAAAGAAATAGATCAAGAAAAAGAGAATTAGAAATTTTCGCAATTGAAAGATAATGCTTTGCCTAGATGGTTATTCCCCTTAGAGGAACTGTTTGATTTTAATGATGTAGCCAAAAAGCCCAAAAATGAACCTACTAGAGCTAAAGTTGAAGACTGTAACATAGGAAATGAACAAGACCCAAAAATTTTGAAACTGTCTAAATATTGACCCCCTGCTGAAAAGAAAAAATATATAAGCTCATTCAAAGAATTTATAGATTTATTTTCATGGAGTTATGAATATTTAAAATCTTATGACACCATCATTATACAACACAAGATTCCTATTAAAGAAGACCAAAAACCTTTTAAACAAAAACTTAGGAGGATCAACCCAATGTTGATGCCTCTAATTGAAAGTGAGGTTAAGAAAATGTATGATGCCAAGATCATTGTGCCTTTAAGGTATTCTAAATGGGTATCCAACTTAGTTCCAACTAGGAAAAATATAGGAGAAATTAGACTTTGTGTAGATTTCAAAAAATTCAATAAAGTCTCACTGAAAGATAACTACCCTTTACCTAAAATGGATCATATTTTGTAGAAGGTAGTTGGGTCCAGTAGAATTTCTCTATTAGATGGTTTTCTAGTTATAATCAAGTTTTAGTGCATCCTAAAGACCAGGAAAAGACAAAATTTACTACACCAAGGAGTACCTTCATGTACGTGAAGATGCCTTTTTTCTTAGTGAATGTTGGAGCTACATTTCAGAGAGAAATGGACATTTCTTTTGCTGATGAAATAGGAAGATTCATAGTCATAAATATTGATGATATCATTGTTTTCTCAAAAACAGATGAAGAGCATTTGCTTCACCTAAGAAGAGATATTAAAAAATGCAGGAAATTTGGTATTTCCCTCAACCCAAAGAAACCATTATTTGGTTTGGAATAAGGAAAAATATTAGGACACATTATTTCAAAATATGGAATCAAAATTGATCCTAGTAGAATTGAAGCTATTTTAAAGATAGGTCCTCCTAGAAATGTAAAGGAACTCTAATCCTTCATTGGAAAAATCATTTTTTCTAAGGATATTTATCCCTAATTTAGCAGAACTTCCGAGAAATATAAAAAACATGTTGAGAAATGACACTAAGGTAAAATGGAATATTGAGGTAAAATAGTCATTTGATCAAGTAAAACAAGCCTTAACACAAGCCCCTGTGTTAATCGGCCCTATTTTCACCAAATATTTTCTGATTTTCTCATTTGCATTTGAACATACTATTGTAGCAGTTCTCTTACACAAGAATAATGACAGACATGAAAAACCCATTTCTTTCTTTAGCAAAGCCTTAAGAGATGTTGCACTAAAATACAACATTATGGAAAATCAAGCGTTTGATATAATAAAGGAAATTAAATATTTTAGAGCTTATATTCTTCATTCACATATATTTTCTTTTGTTCCAAACACTGTGGTAAAGGACATATTGGCCCAAACTGGTTCTTATGGGAAAAGGGGTAAATGGATTGCCATTATCTTAGAATATTACATTGAAATTAAGCCTACCAAACTCATTAAGGGTCAGGGATTACCTAAATTAATATTTGAATCAAATTTTCATGTTTTGGACATAAATTTTGTAGCTACACTTCATGAACAAGGAGAGAAGGTGACTGCAAAAGTAACTAAGGCTTTTGCAACATCTCCCTGGTATGCAGATCTCATTTTTGTCTTACATCATTCACAAGCTCCTCCTGGTTTGACCAAAACTAAAGCTATATTTCTTAAACTCAAAGCTATGAAATTTTGTATTTTGTAAAATAATTTGTATTGGAAGGACGTTGGAGGAATTTTACTAAATTGTTATTGAACGATGAAGCAGAAAACGTAATGCAGGAATTTCATGAAGGATATTGTGGTGAATGCTTGTACTAGAGCTAGTTTTTATTGGCCAACCTTATTTGCAGATGTCCACAAAAAAATCACCTCATGCTACCAATGTCAGATCTTTGCAGGAAAAATAAAGTTGATGTTCCTACCTTTAAAGCCCATATCGATTGAACTCCTTTTCAGCAATGGGGTTTGGATTTCATTAAGGAAATTCATCCTTCATCCTCAACCCAACACAAGTGGATCCTTACAACCACTCATTATTTTACCAAGTGGATTGAAGCTATACCCATAAGGAAAGCTATTTATGCAATGATTATTAAAATTTTAGAAACCAATATTCTTTTAAGATTTGGATGTCCCAAGAAAATCATCGTTGATAATGCAACAACATTCATGTCAAAGAAGATGGTGGAGTTTTGCAGCAAGTATCAAATCACTTTAGGACACTCTACTGCCTATTACCCCCAGGGAATGGATTAGTAGAGTCTTCCAACAAAATTTTGGTTAATATCATCAAAAAAATGTTTTAGGATAAAAATAAATCATGGCACAACAAGTTGGTTAATGCATTATGGGTTGACAGACTCACCACTAAGAAATCAATTAGCATGTCCACATATCAAATGGTTTATGGGATAGATGTTGTTTTTTCCACTTATTTAGATGTCCTTGTTATCAAAATGTTGGAGGAATTACAAGTGGAATCTAATGAAATTCAGAGGAGAATAAATAAAACAATACAACTGCAGCAATCTAGAGAAGAAGTGTACAACAAAACACAATTCATCTAGGAAAACATCAAGAAAATATATGATAGAAGAATCAAGGCTAATGATTTTAAAATAGGAGATAGTGTAATAAAATGGCATTCAAGAAATGAAGAAAAGGTTAAACATGGAAAATTTGATAATCTATGGAAGGGACCTTACACAATTCATGCTTACATAGGTAATAATGCATTTTTCCTAAGGGACATGGATGGAGTAGAGCTTCCTTGTGGACCTGTAAATGGCAGAATGCTCAAACATTATTTTTCAAAAGAATATAAGAGTGTACCTCTAATATAATTGTAAATATCATTTTCATTTTATTGTCATGAGTGGGTGTCTCACACCAGTAGTTGAAGCTCGAAGAGAAGGCCATAAGATCCTAATCAATTCACCACCATAATTACAAAAGGACAAAATAAATCTGAAGCAAAAAATTATTGAAGCAGAGGATTCAAGGGTATTGGTCAACAATTCTTGGCACCTCATAGGGAGAGTGTCATCCCTAGCTGGAGCCACAGTTAGTGTCCTATAATCTATAGGATCACAAGGTGATTGAATATTTTCTCTGAGTCGTATGAAAGTGTAAATATATTGCATTTTGCAAATGATTTCCAAAAAAATAATATAAAGAAAAGTAAAAAATGAAAAGAGGGTTATGAAAATAAAAATAGAATTAAAAAAAAAAAATAGAATAAAATAATAAAATAAATGATGATGAAAGAACCCCATAAAAAAAAAGATGTGAAAGTGATGCAAATTCAAAGGCCACTAGAAGAAAAATAGTTTGTTTTCAAAATAAAGTAGGATGTTGTGTGCAAATTGTTTTAAATGCCACAACCATAAATTCTTATTTAGATAATACAGTGAAATAATGGTCAAACATATTTGAATTTATGTGATTAGATTAGATAAATAATTTAGACAAACTGTCTAAACTTGGCTAAAATTTTTTAGGTAGATGAAGAAATTAGTCCAATTGTTTAATTTGGATCAATGATGTAAATGAGTAGGTTAGAATTAGATTAGTTGATTCTCCTTTCAAAGAAAAAATAAAAAAGGGTATGCACATTTAAATGCACCCTTAGTTAGTGATAATCATCCTTAGTTTAGGAGAAAAAAATGGAATTAAAAGGTTGAAAATGTAATAATTTATTTTTTACATTATATGTGCTTTTATCCAAAGTATTTTCACTTATGATTATAAGTTTCACAAAAAAACAAAAGGTTTTGTCGTGTAGAGGTTAAATTGGTGCTCATGATCCAACGATCTGATGATCACTCACCCAAATCGATGGTCCCAAATGCCTTTCATCCCCTTGCCCTTCCTACCTTTATCGGAGGGGTGTGGTCCGAAAAGTGGTTTTGCTCCCCTCTGGCCCCACATAACGTGTCACTCCCTCATGATTTCACACCCCCCTCCACATAACACTTACTGCCTCTACCCCCCTCCAAAAACCATCAAACCTATACCCTCTCCCGTCAACGCTTCCCATGCCCTCACCTCCACTTTGTTCATGAAATATGTCCTATCCATTACACATTAACTCCCTCCTTGGATTATTGTTTACGCCTTCTGACGGTCTCGCATCCCCAAAAGATGTCTACTGTGACCATAAAAACCTCCAAATTCACTCATTTTTTCACTATTTCACCGCATTTTCACTCATTCGGATCATATATTCTCTTTCAAACTTTATTTTGCATAGTGAAAAAGTATTTAACTAAACACACAAACCAGAATACGTTGTGAAAGAACAATAACTGCCACCAACTTTCAACAACTAGTAATTTCTCGGTAACTATCCCACTGTCAGCCTTTATTTTTCCTATTTTCTGGATATTCAAAATGGATCCTAAAGAAAAAAAGTATGGTAATTCAAATAACCCAATGATCCCTCCCATAGTTGATCTCAACCATATTCCTCTAGCTGACAGAGACTACAAAATTACAGAGCCAATATATCAATTCGACCTATTTGAATTTCACTGTTGGCTCAGAGATAATCACCTAGACCAGAGTGATGAAATTGGACTCTGGGAATATAATTTTCCCCTTTATATGTTTCCTCAGACATACCATTTCCCAAAGTGTATCCTTAGATGCCAATCTTGTTATTTTCCCAGCCATATAGCTATTTTAGCCCACAATGGGGAGGTTTTATTTACAATTACCCTTGAAACCATAAATCAAATGGTGCATGTTATAGGTCAATTTGGGCACCATTCCCAATGACCTGGTTAACTGAGCATCATCTCCAGGGCCAATGAATAGCTTCTATCATCCCCTATCATTTCAGTTGTTACATGCCCTAAGACAAAGAACAAGACAAATCATTTAAGACTTTCATCTGCAAAGGTTTCCAAGATTTGGAGTTTATAATATATCATATGAGAGCTCATCAATGTTGCCTCTAAAGGGACTAAGTGCGTTGCATATGCAGGTAACCCTATGCAACGTTGCTCTGCAAAGCACTTCCCGACATCCAATGGTGTGTTGGTCACATTGGGAGCGAAATTCTCATTGTTTCGGAATATCCACTTGGCTAGTGCCTTCTAGAAGAGTTCACATGTGTCAAAATTCAAATCCATGTGTCCATTTGACATCTATAAGATTGGGAATATGTCTTGCCTATTATTGGAAAGTCATTTATTGTAAAACTACCTTCAGCTCCTCTATAAATTGAGCACAAATCTTAGTGTTTGATAAGGAAGAATTTGAGTAGAGAAATGCTGGTGGAATTTCAATTGAGGAATTGATTTGAGTGACATATTGTTGGAGATATCTGCATTGTGATGAGGCTGGGATGCTGCTGGAGATGGTGACACTAAACCAATCACTAGGTTGTAACCTCCCCTTCTCTTATTAATAAATATTACTACTTATTTTTCCCTATATGCATCTATATAAGCTTTGATTTTCCATATCATGATTTCTTATTTGATGTATATGATTTATACTTTACTTATTTAGCTAAATAACTTTAACAGGGATCTGCATTATTTCTATCTCTTGCTATTTAGTGTTCATTCTTGCAGGAAATATTCTGCACAGTCAGCTATAATTTGAAGCTACAACAAAATCAACAGAAGGAGACTTTGGAAGCGCTTGGATTCCAAGTAAGCTTCTTATTTCATTGTGTGTGTCTGTTTACAGTTAGAAAAGATAGTCATAAATTCTTTGACTTGTTGTTCTAGAGTAGCACCTATCTAGGGAAGAATGATTTATTCGTAATTCATAATTCCGCATAACAAATTGGAGACTCCACTGGGGATATTACTCTTTATCCTAGGTGTTTTAGCCTCTAATTTTCTCTGTTTATTCACCCAGTAGTTATTACTCACAAAGACTATGCTTTTTAAAAACCAAATTTTCATTAGAAGTGTGTTTTTCATTATACACTGCGCCCAACGCACACTTGGACATGACACAGTTCTTTGCCTAGCATTGTCTCCCTTTCAGGCTTGCGTTGCAAAACATTGTCTCTCTTTAGAGACTGCGTTGCCTCTTGAAACCATCCAAATTCCTTTGAATTTTTCATTGCAATTTGTTACAGTTTGCTTTATGCTCTGTTTTGAAAATACTGAGCCTCATATTGACCAGTGAACTTATCTATCTCTTCCTCCTTCGAAAGAAAATTTTATCCAATGTTTGTTTAAAGCATTTTTCTTTATCATTGACGAATTGATTTCAAAGTATTTTCATTGTCGCATTAGATCCATTTTCTTTTGAAAAAGGAAATTGTCATAAATTAGTTGTTTCCTGATAGGAGAAATTGTTGTTTAATTCCTCATTTTTCCTTCAAAAGATAAATTGATGTTTATATTCCTCATTTCTCAAAAGTAAAAGGAATTTGTTTTTGTTGATTTAGTGCACTTAGTTTCTTTTCTACTTTCATAACATTAAAGGAATTGAAAAGAAAAATATGCATTTGCATGTAGTGGTTTGTGTATTTTTCCAAAGGAACAATTAGGAAATCTACATTTAGTTTGTGCTCATTGATTTGTCTGCTCTCAAATTGATTTCTCTTTCCCTCTAGTAGCTAAGATTTTCATTGAAAAGATAAAAGTGAAAGATTTCTTATCATTCTTAGTTTGCATTTTAGGAATTTCCAATACATCATCTGGTGAACCTTTGAAAGGAAAATTGTTAAACAAGATCAACTTAAAATTTATCTCAATTTACCTTACAAAGCATTGGAACCATAACGATAACATTTAGAAGGTCTAGGCTAGAGACGTGTTCCAATGTCGTAAAACATAGCAGTTGTCGTTAACTTGTGTACAACACATTCCGAGTGTGATACCTCACTCCACATACGTAAGTATATCATAGCTCATCCACATAATTTTGGTTATATCCGGTAGTGTTACAGTACGAAAATTATAAAGGGGTGCTCTCTCTATGCGATTTCACATCAGACAGTGCTAATACGGACTTGGGCCTCCATGTACCTTCAAGTATATTTGGGAGGAAAAATTTTAGGTGCTATCCATCCATAGTGAACCAATTTGGCTGCCTTGTAAATTGTGATACACTAAACACAACATTTGGGGAGATTGCTTGCCCGTACTTCTTGGTTCGCCAGGAGGTATACTGCAATTCACAGTTTCTTGGTAAACCCTTTTGCCTAGCATTCCCATTTATTTTTGTTTATTTGATTTTGGTTAAAATAAATCATTAATTGTGGAAGAAAAAAATCCTTTCCCCCATCATTCGTGTAGACTAGCATTAAAACCACCTTTACCACCAAACATTACTTCTAGTAAGCGCAGGCAGTCACGATCTGCCGAATCAAGTACAATTCATACCTCTAGTGAAACATCATCTTTCCATAAACCAGAGTTAGCTCAAGTTGTTTCTACACATCCTGGTTTTTCTACTATTGTCGAAACAGAGTCTTCACAACTATTTGTGGTCACGATCCATCCAATCAGTCAGACCATACCTCCTGGACCCGACATTGTTCAACTATAAATTGATCCAGATCCTGTCTGTTCTTTGCCAGAACATCTAAATCTTGAAGTCGTACAACTGGAATTTCTTCCTACTTTGGTCATCCCACAAATTTCTATAGCCATTGAGTCTCCCATATCACACAGTCAACCACCTGAAATATACTTTGGGCCTGTCAGTGAAATTCTTCCACCTGGTTTAATTGTGATTGAAGAAATCCCACAAGATGAGCCACCTTTAACTCTAACCCATTTTGGGGAGGAACTTTACCTATATGTGTCTTTTCCTCAATCGAAACCATCTAATTTTGTTGATCTTGTTCTTATTCAAACTCTTGTCGATTCAAAAGGGTATACATTTGGTCAAGTAACCATGCTTGAACCAACATCTTCGGTTGGGCCATTTGTTCCAATTACGTCAGCTCCTGCCCTAGCTACCTTGTCAATGTTTACAACTTTACCAGAGTTATATTTTCATGGTGGCCCTATGGTCCCGTCAGGTTACAAATTATTATCTGTAATTTTCTCGGTGCATCTTTGAATCCATGGACTTTACCAATGTCATCATCTAGTATTTTAATTGGTAATCCTATAGTGAGTACTGAATGACTTGATTCTTTATACACATCTTCAGGGCAATATTAAGCCGGTCCTTCTGGGTATATTCCTTCAAGTACCATATCAACTGGAATCCCAACATTTGAAAAGCAATTTTTTCTATCTTATTATCCTCATCATGCTGGGGGACAACCTTTGGTCACCCAATATGACAGTACTCCGTCACTTTTTGTTCAACCTAATGTCAAAATGAACGTTTGTCAATGGAAACCCACTTTTCCTATCCAACCACAAATGTTTGTACACTCGTATTCAACCTGTTACACCTGCATCATTTCCACTTGTTAATAAATATCTACCCCTGTTACAGAATCAAAATTTTGTACAACAACCTTATCAAGCGGTTCCTTCAACTCAATATCATCAAATGTTGGGTCCATAGACTCCAAATCCTTCGGTTAATTTACAACAACCTGTATCTAGAATCATTTATTCACAAGCTGGTTTACCATTTTATGGGATGTCACAACTGCAACCTGGTTATACCTATCAACCGAATCCAAGTTATCCTAATTTCATTTATAAAATTGGTGGACAGACCCCTTGGTAGCCTCATGCACAAATGCCTCAAACTTCATTTCAACAAGTATCATATCCAGGTTTTGGTCAACAGATCCTCAAGAGTTTGCTTTTCAAAACAACCCCTATCTAGGTTACCAACAGCAAATTCCTTATGTTGGTGCTCAAAGGCCTATTTCTCAAGCAATTCCATCTTAGCCTGGCTATGCTAAACCTGACCTTAATAGACAGTTTCCCATTGTTGCAACTTTAGAGTTACCAGATTTAAATCGGCTAACCAATGATCCAATTAACTATGCTCCTTGGTGGCTGGTGATACCTTAAAAATTACCCTCGGATATTCCTAAGTTCAATGGAAACCCTAGAGAAGATCTGTCGACTCATGTCATGACTTATCATTTACGGTGTTCATCAAACTCCATGAATGATGATTTTGTTTGACTACGCCTTTTCCAGTGTACGCTCACAGGTCCGGCTGCAAAATGGTATATTGAGTTACCTAGAGCTTCTTTTGATAATTTCACTGCCCTAGCTATTGCCTTTTTGACTCATTTCCAGTTACCCATAAAATATGAAATTGGAATGGAACTCTTGACCAATTTCAAACAGACTAATGCTACTCACATTTCTGATCATATTCATGAGTGGCGTCGTTGTCATCGAATGGTTAAGACATTTGTTCTAGATCAGCTCCTTGCTAAATGGTTCATTAAGTCCCTGTTACCATCTATAACTGAGGATGTGGCTAAGGGTGGCGTCATCACAGAAGAGAAAGTTATCACTCGTGCCCAATATTTAGACTTGATTTACACTCAGTCTGGCACACTCTATGAAAAAATTCCTAATGCGTCGAGATATAATTTATTGTTCCTCCTCAATTAAAGGACTCTCATGCCGAAGATGGCTTGATTAGCACTGCAAGCACACATCACACTACTGCATCTGATCCTGCACCTTCTTCTGAAATTAATGCTGTGTCATTTGACAAAGGAAAAAGTGACAAGCAACTTGGAAGTAAAAAAAAGGGGAAATCTAGGAAAAATAAAACTTCTAACCCGCAGGAAAGATCATCTAATCAATCGTCTGGACCTAGGAAACCTCGTTATCCATGCATAATCTGTAATTAGGAACACTTTGTTAGGGATTGTCCTCACCATGCTGAAGTCTCAAAAATCATCAAGACTTCTCATGCATCAGCTGTGTTGACAGACCCATTTCCAAATTTGGACACAAACATGGTTGATACAGATCTAGCTCCTAGTTCCCAAGTGTTAATGTTATCTGTCAGAAAACCTTCAACGAATATTTTGGTGTCAATGCATAATAAATATTATGGTATTTAGGCCATTGAAAAACCTACTATCTCGACTACGAATCTGTCTATGGAATAAATACCGCACTCTACTATTCTTGAATTGACAACCAAGATACCAAAGGGAGTAATTCATAAATCGACATATAATCCTCGAGCGAGAGCTGCACAAAATTACAATATAGTTGAAGATTTGGTTCAATCCCCTTCAGCTATGTCTTCTCTTGAGGTATTACAAAATTTTCCCTCCCAAAAACAAGCTTTGTTATCGGCTATTGGTGGAATTGATCTGACTGATTCTAATCTTGTCGTCTTTAATCATACGGCCTATGTGCCGTAACTACCAGCAGAATTGGCATTCTCCATAAAAGTAAATGTTCTCAATCACCTTGTCCATTGCACTATTATTGATGAGGGAGCATCTACATGCATTATGTCTCTAAATTGTTGGAATTCACTTGGCTCGCCACGCTTATCACAATCATCAACGACGTTGAAGGCTTTTGATGGAAGTACATATAAACCTTGTGGTATTATTAATAACCTGCATATTGAACTAGGGGGAAAAACAACGAATGTTGATATCAAGGTTGTTGATAGACCCCTTGACTATAATATTATACTTGGAAGGCCATGGATATATGCAATGACTGCAATTGTTTCTACATATTTAAGAATGATTGCCTTTCCACATAAAGGTGCTATCACAATCATTAATCAACTATCCTTCTTTGCCTCGGCTTCTTAGGTAACTGGAAGCATTCCGTTCATTCACATACCCCAACTAGAACTTCAAAGCATTGGTGTGGGACTCTTAAAGGATTCCCATTCTCATGGGAACCTTTTCATTACCACCGCCCGCAACATCGGCAGAAATTGCAAGTATAGAGACCTGCTACATGATCTCTTCCACTCAATCTAGCTTAAGGGAGAGTACGGGTGATTCTAAAATTACTACGTTGGATAAGTTTCTACCACCCAACCCTATTGAACTGGCATAGCAATCAATCTATCTGTTTTGGGCGGAAAATCCAAAATCAGCGTCGCCGAGTGTTTAGGTTGATCATTCCTTAGATTTTGGTACTTCGTCTTATCCTTTTTCTTCAATGTTCTTGACAGATGAGAATATTTTGGAAGCGATGATGTCAGAAGGAGAACCATGGGAAGATTATCATCATCGTTCCCATATTCCTAATTATGAAGAAAACTATATTAGTGAACTATATCACCCATCAGTCAAAAAATTCTTTTCGAATTATTTACCTGTTAATGCAATCGATTCTGAGCGAAATCTGTCAAATATTGAATAAACCATTTCTATCGATATTTCGACCAAACCTAGCATTGTAGAAAATATTCATGTCGGTGTATCTTGATCTCCATCAGAACTCGAATCATATTGCTCTCTATTTTGTGAATTTCGTGATGTATTTGATTAACATTATGAGGAAATGCAAGACATAGATACTAGTATTGTTGAACACGCTATTAATATGTCTCATGCTGTCAAACTGGTGCATCAACGGCTTCATCCTATTCATCCAAAGAAATCTGCTACCATCAAAGAAGAAGTTGAAAAACTTTTGCGTGCTGGTTTCATATACCCTGTTCCGCTAATTGAGTGGGTTTCCAATATCGTTCCTGTCATGAAAAAGCAAGGAATCATTAGAGTGTGCGTCAATTATCAGGATGTCAATCTTGCCTTTCCAAAAGACAACTATCCTACTCCCTTTATCGACCAGATTATTGACGATTGTGTTGGATGTGAAATATTTTCGTTCATGGATGGATTTTCTGGTTACAATAAAATCAATATCCACCCAAAGGATCAATATAAGACAACATTCATCTGTCCCTGGGGCACATTCTCTTATAGGAAACTACCATTTGGTTTAAAGAACGCTGAGACAACTTTTCAGAGAGCAATGGACTATGCTTTCAATGACATCAAGAACATTGTTCAACCTTATCTAGATTATTTACCAGTGCATTCATGAAATCAAACTGATCACCCGATGCACTTGAGAGCCATTTTATTACGCTGTCGACACTACAAAATACACCTTAATCCACATAAATGTGTGTTTTGTGTTGGTTCTGGTCATTTGCTTGGATTCGTAGTCTCAAAAGAAGGAATTTGAATCAACCCATTGAAGGTACAAGCCATTATTGATTTGCTTGTGCCATCAAATTTACTTCAGATACAAAAACTTCAAGGAAAGGCTAACTTCCTAAGAAGGTTCATTCCAAACTATGTTGAAATGGCTAAAGGATTTACTCGACTATTGAAAAAGAGGGTTCCCTTCCATTGGGACCAAGCTGCACAAGCTTCTTTTGATGCTATCAAGGATAATCTTGTTCGAGCGTCATTAATGTATCCCATTAATTATCAAAAATATTATTTCCTATATATCATCACGACTAAAACGACCATTTCTATGGTATTGGTCCAAGTAGAATATGGAATTGAACATCTGATCCGTTATTTGAGTCTTAATCTCAATGATACAGAAGTTAAGTATTCATACATAGAAAAACTTTCCTTGGCAGTTTTTCAAGCTGTCTAAATATTTCACCATTCTATCCTGCTTCAAAAAACCACTATTATTTCATATTGCAACCCCATGAATTATATCTTATCATGTCAATTGCTAGGGGGGATATTCAAAATGGATTTTCATTTTGCAGGAATTTGAGTTGGAATTTATCAAATCCAAGTCAAGGAAATCTTTAGTTTTGGCTAAGCTTCTCTGTGACCTTCCCTCTGATAGTACTGCAACTATGTCAAAAGCATCAATTCCTGACGAGTCTCAGTTTCTGATCGGATCATCTGATCCTTGGTATGGGTATTTCATCATTTATCTCAAAACTCAAACTTTTTGACCTAATACCTCTCACTCTGAACAACGACATATTCGATACCAAGCCAAAGATTATCTGATCGTCGGTGATACACTCTATCGTCGTGGTGTTGATACCATTTTAAGGAGGTTCCTCACTCATGAAGAGGTCGAAAAAGTTTTAAATGATTTTCATGCTGGGGCTTGTGGTGGAAATTTATCTGGATATGCTACCGTGCAGAAGATACTCCACGCTGGTTACTTTTGGTCTACAATTTTTTGAGGCTACATCCTCGTGGTCAAGAGTTGTCATGCATGCCAGATTTTTTATCGTAAAATCCACAAGCCGCTAGCACCAATGCATCCTATTATCTCTGTGGGACCATTTTTGAAATGGGGTATTGACTTCATGACCTCTAACCCTCGTTCATATGGGGGCATTGTTATATTATTGTCACAGTCGACTATTTCACCAAATGGGGCGAAGCGATGCCTACATTCAACAACACAGGACAAACAACTGCATTGTTTTTCTTTAATCATGTTATTGCACATTTTGGGGTCCCACAGGCTATAGTTACAGATCATGGGAAGCATTTTCACAATCACATGATGGCTGAATTAACTTCCAAGTTAGGATTGTCGCATGATAATTCTACTCCTTATTATCCACAATCAAATGGACAAGTTAAACCTATCAACAATATTCTTAAACGTATGCTTCAATGAAGGATATGAGTTCATAAAAGAAATTGGCATTTGATCCTATTCTACGCCCTATGGGCATGTCAAACCTTGGTGAGAAACACAACTAGATTTACTCCTTTTCAATTGGTGTATGGTCTGGAAGCTATTTTACCAATCTAATGTGAAATACCGTCGTTAAAAATCATAATTGACTTGTTACCTGACATCTAAGAAGAAGAAGCGTGTCTCCTTAACCTCATTCATCTTGTTGAAATGCGTCGTGAAGCCGAATTGGCTAACGAAGCGCATAAGAGATGTATAAAGGAGAAATACGACAAACATTTCTAGCCTCGCATTTTCTCAAAGGGCGACTTGGTCCTTATTTACGATCAAGAAGATGATGTAATAGGTACAGGAAAGTTTAAGCCATTATGGCATGGCCCCTATATTGTCAAAAGAGTTCTTGCTAAGGGCACAGATGAGTTGGTTGATTACGATGGAATTCCGTTGGAGCAGCCCAGAAATGGGTTGTATTTGAAACGTTACTATGCTAAATCATGAGCGTAGTAATTTTTTGTATTATATTGTATATATATGTTGTTGATTTGCATTCGCTATCTTAATTTGTTTTTAGAGTTTTCTTGACGTTAGTAATCCGCTTTACATTTCATCGCAGATGTTTGAATCTTCGGAACCCTTTGTTGGATATGCTGATGGTGCTAGTCGTAGTATGCAGAATCTATCCTCTACAACGTGGGCCATTTTCATTCTAAACAGCGAGTTAGTGAGTTTTCAAGGGATTTGTATTGGAAGATCGACAAACAATATCATTGAGTATAGTGTGTTGATCTAACTTCTCTCTGATGCCATTTCATTTGGTATTAACCATATCATCATAAGGTTAGACTCACAACTTGTGGTATTACAAATTTCTAGTGTTTATACTGTTAGAAATCCAACATTACATAGACTGTTCCTAAGAGTTCGACTTTTGGAAAGACACTTTGATTTTATTCAATATCAACACATTTCCAAAAATTTTAACACATTGACTGATTCTTTAGCTAATCAAGTTTTAGACAGACATTTGCAACATATGTAAATAAAATATTCACATCATTGAATAGGATTGCACAATAAACATAGGAAAGCGTTGAAATCATATAGATAGATAGTTATAGTTTTTTATAAAAAATTTGTGCTCAAGACAAATTGGTCATCTAACCACAAAGTGTATGTAAAATGTCACAAGTAAACTAGTGGTGCTTGTGGTAACATGCTAAAGATCTAGCTATCCTACATAGTAACCACATCCAGTGGTTAGGAACCCCAATAGTGTGTCACTACAATCGCATGGGTAGCTCTTCGATCCAGAAATCCGGAATCATAAAGGTTAAACCCTCTATGTCCTACCAAAGCTTAGCTAGAGTCTCAGCCATATCAAGATCATGAAGGACTGCTCTCCTGACATCCCTCTCTGTTGGCACATCTGCTTCATGCTCTGGTTCCTCTACTGGTTGAACACGACCAACATCTGCATTACATAAAACATTTAGTTTAGTCTTGGGGAAACATCAAAAATACAAAAGCATTGTATAAACCTTAGTAAAATAAAAAACATGGTCAAAACATTCTTACCCATTGCACCCCACTAAGCGCCTTCTCGTAATGCTAAATCTAGATCTCCTCGAAAATTAATTCTTGCGTATGCATACTCATCGATGGCGACAATATGTTGCCGGAACCAGAAAAATAATGTAGTCGAGAACTCAATGGTATATTGGCCTACATTCCTACCCATGAGTTCTACCCATCTCTACATCCATGGATCTCTAGGATTAGACAAATCTAGTGTCACATGTTGTGGCTGCATCAGTGGAATCCGTTCTAAAGCGAAGGATATAAGGATAGAACCATAGCTAAAATTATTATTCCTTCCTCCCTTTTCTTTGTTCAGTTTTTCCTTTATTTGAGAAAGAAAAACTTCAGACCAGTTGAAGACTGTTGGCTCCAAGCACTCTAGCACGTACTGCGTATACGATCTATTCGCTACATGTAGTGTAACAGTGCTAGAAATTTTTTTGATCGTGAAAATGATAGTTCTCAAAGGAAAATATCTAACATCTTGGATGTTTATCTTTCCATATTTTCTTGGCTCTGCCCCTAGATAAAAATGTTCCAAAACATAATCTCTCATTGCCTCTCCTCCAACAATAGACCCTGAGAGAAAAATAGGAAAGCCTCTCCTTGAAAAACCTGTAATAAATTATACATCCTCGACTGTTATGGGAACCATTTGGTTCTTAATATGAAATGCCTCGATAGCTAGATCCCATTCTCGAACTAAGAACTCCAGGAGTTCTATCTGTTCCCTCATCTCAGACAACCTGAAGTACTTTAGCAGTCCACACTCTCTTAGGGCTCGTACTGTACCTGGATCATTTAGGGTAATCATATCCAGTTCTTCATGTTCTCTTTCCCTCCATGTAATCATCATTGTAATCCGATGGAAACCTGAAATACAGCCATAAGAACCATTAGATTCCACTCATTGCAAAAAATTAGGCATATTTTGGGCATAATGCAAAAAACAAAAATTTAGATTGCGCCCAACGCACTCCCTAACAAGAGACAATGTATTGTGTATGCAAGTGGACTTCAATTTACTTGCTATGCAACATAGGTTTCGACATCCAAGGGTGTGTTGCCCTCTTTTTGGGCAGAATTTACCCTAGGGACCTCAAGACCCTGAAAATTTGCAGAAATTGGAAATGAAATGATTACTAAAGGAAAAAGGAGGTTCATATCACTAACCTGGATCAAATAGCAATGAAATTCGTCCACAGAAATGATCACAATCAGCAGCTAAAGTTCGGGGGAAAAATCAGGTTCGAAGCTCCAAAATGTGAATGGTAACTATGGGATGCTAAAAATGAATAGTAAAACTACTTTTAATAGTCATTTAATTATTTGAAAATTGAATTTATTGCTATTACTATGGTTTTATTATGTTTTTTTATCATCAAAACAGGTATTTTTATTCCATTTGATGTTGTTCTGAACAGGTCTTACAACTGATGAACAAATTAGTCATGCAGATTTATTTCAAGAATGATTTGACAATAAAGCATAGTTTTTATCCTTATTTTTCAAGCTTTGTTAAAAAAAAAAGGATTTGAAGCGCACTTTTATCTCTTTTTCAAGCTTCGATAACAGCGAAAAAGAAACCCCTGGTGTCTTCTTTCAGCTCTTTTCAGACTCCGATAATGTGAAAATATTATCGAGCACTTGTCTTTTCGAGCTTGTAAAAGTAAATGAATTGATATCAACTCAGTATAAGTTTAACCTTTTCTATACTGAGATAGATTATTTACGAAAAAGGAATACCTTGGTCGAACATGACTAAATAGGTTCTCTCAGATATTATTTTACACTTTTTCGGATCTGGGTGACAACTTTACGAAAAAGTACTTATGGTGTTTTCTTTCGTCCTCTTTTTCAAACTCTCTAAATATGAAAAATGATTGGGCTATCACTGTCATTAAGCTCATTAAAACATAAAATAGTGACATGCTTGTCAATCATAGAAAGAATTAAGTTTCATTCATCGCTAGACTCGTTAAATTATTAAATAGCAATACTTTATTCACCCGAAGGGTTGAATTATAGATCAAGAAAATGTTATCCTCCTCAATCTCGTTAAAAAATAAAGAGGTATTGGTCAACAAATGACAGAGGAAAATTTGGGAAAATTGAGCAGAATCCTTTATGGTAGTAAGACACTCTTTAACATGACACTTCACTCCATGTCCGTGACTATTTGGGTTGGGTAATATTCTTGATGGTTCATTCATAGCTATGGTTCATCCAACCTTCACTTTGGTTTTGGGTCAATGCTGCCAACTCATCTCAGTGTCACCGACATGTTCAAGAGAATTCATCCAGTGAATACTCATCTATCTGCAATACTCATAAACCTTTATTTTCATGACCATCATCCCTGAAAATTGCTTTATCAAGTCATACCTTTAACTCCGAAATCAGTAACTCCCATTTTGCAATAAGGTGGCTTCCTGTTGATTACAAATCATTATCCAGGAAGTTCATTTAGAAACATCTAATTCCAGTACCATGAGGCTTGGTACAACATCGACAAGATCATCGCTTCCATACTTTTGACGGAAATATTTTGTTTGGCATTCGACATCAAATCATCTATTCGTGCCTTATGAAATGTATTTTAATACCTTGAGGTCCATTGACATTAATGGTGGTTCTCTCGTATTTTCTAACAGATCACATCATTGGCTGGTAATCAAACATTGTCTTTCCATGTTCAACTACAAATCATATATTCGCATGGCTAGACTTGTACCCGAATGATCGAGTGAACGAGATAAGAAGACCTCGGATCTAGTTTCAGCCATCTGAGCTACGATTTCAGGATTTTTGTACACATCATCTGTACGGTGACCTTACATAAATATCGTCATTCGAACATGGGCCTATATCTGTAGGCATGTCTGTATTGGGAAACATTCCAATGCAGACGACTTTCTGAATTATGTACATTTTATTAGATTGTTTATGTGCTGAACATGGGAATGCCTACCCTTAGCAATTATGATCAAGAGGATATATCATGATGTAATGTATTGTAATATTGATGCAGGTCGCCACTCCGCTTCATCTCCAGCTCATCACAGTGTAAAGCATCTCAATCAAAATATTGTTATTATTATTCTGACTTCATGCTTTAGGGGGCAATTGTTATAGGTCAATTTGGGCACCATTCCCAATGACCTGGTTAACTGGGCATAATCTCTAGGACCAATGAATAGGGTCTATTATCCCCTATCATTTTAGTTGTTACATGCCCTAAGACAAAGAACAAGACAAATCATTCAAGACTTTCATCTGCAAAGGTTTCCAAGAATTGGAGTTTATAATATATCATATGAGAGCTCATCAACGCTTCCTCTAAAGGGACTAATTGCATTGCATATGCGGGTAGCCTTATGCAAGGCTGCTCTGCAAAGCACTTCCCGACATCCAAGGGTGTGTTGGTCATATTGGGAGGGAAATTCTCATTGTTCTGGAATCTCCACTTGGCTAGTGCCTTCTAGAAGAGTTCACATGTGTCAAAATTCGAATCCATGTGTCCATTTGACATCTACAAGATTGGGAACATGTCTTGCCTACTATTGGAAAGTCATTGATTGTAAAACTACCTTCAGCTCCTCTAAATTGAGTATAGATCTTAGTGTTTGATAAGGAATAATTTGTGTAGAGAAATGTTGGTGGAATTTCAATTGAGTAATTGATTTGAGTGACATATTTCTGGAGATATCTGCATTGTGATGAGGTTGGGATGCTGCTGGAGATGGCGACACTAAATCAATCACTGGGTTGTAACCTCCCCTTCTATCATTAATAAAGATTACTGCTTATTTTTCCCTATATGCATATGTATAAGCTTTGATTTTCCATATCATGATTTCTTATTTGATGTATATGGTTTATAATTTATTTATTTAGCTAAATAACTTGAATAGACATCTATATTATTGCTATCTATTGTTGTTTAGTGTTCATTCTTGCAGGAAATATTTTTCAAAGCCGATTGGAATTTGAAGCAACAACAAAAGAGACAGAAGGAGACTTTGGAAGCACT
This sequence comes from Pinus albicaulis, assembly GCA_034641835.2. Taxonomy (NCBI): domain Eukaryota; kingdom Viridiplantae; phylum Streptophyta; class Pinopsida; order Pinales; family Pinaceae; genus Pinus; species Pinus albicaulis. Next base: position 944,097,061 of record CM076578.1, read on the forward strand.
TGGATTCCGAGTAAGCTTCTTATTTCATTCTGTGTGTTTGTTTACAGTTAGAAAAGATAGTCATAAATTATTTGACCTGTTGTTCTAGATTAGCACTTGTGTAGGGAAGAATGATTTATCCGTAATTCATAATTCCAAATAATAGTGCAGATCCCCCAACTTGATCCCAACACCCCTTTCTCAGTGGAAGCCCTGAATGAACTGTATCATAAATTAACCTTTTTCCAAAATATCACAATTTTTGAAATATTCCTCCCTAGGATGCCCAATTACCAAAGAAAAATCCACTATACCCCTCCTACATTTTTCCAAAAAAGTCTAATAAAATCATCTCTATATGCTCATGTTTGTTAGGATATTATTCAGATGAATGGGTAGATGAACCTATTTTGGGTTTTCTATCCATTCTCTCCACTGAAGAAAATCCCTCTATGATTTTTAATTTTAGCCAGCTCCTTGCTGATATCATCCATGAACAATTCCTTAAGTTTCAAAATGAAGGAATGTTTAAATATGCTTATGCTTTAATTTCCATGTTTCTATTTTATCAAGCAAACAAGTTTCCATTTTCACTACAAAAGCTGAATGAACAAGGAGATCCACATTCAATAATTTTTTGGACTTCCTTGGTAAGTAAGAATTCAAAAGAATGAATTTTCAAATATTATATTGATCAATTTATTCATCTAGCCACATTTTTACTAAACAACAATGTGGAACCCAGTGTCAGTGATGAGGTTCAGAATATTTTAAACCTCAATGAGAAAGCTAAGACAAGTGATTGGTACTTGTACCATAATTACACTGATATAAGTGTATGGGCATGAGCTTCCACCCTATAAGCTACCTAAATATCTCACAAATAGGGTGTTTGCATTAGAATACATTAGTTAGATGATCAATTCAGATGAAAGTCACTTTGTTTCAACCAAGAAGAAATCACAGTTTAGAATAAAGACTCAGATTGGAATTTTTATCTCTAACAGTAGGATAGCAATATAGGAGGCATACATCATCCTAAAATAGATAAAATTTCCCTTAAGCTTCACTTGTTCATATGACCCATTTTGAATAATTTCTAAGCTAAGGCTGGAAAAGAAAACCATTCCTTATGTTCATAAAAAAATACCTGAATTTGAGAAGTACATGAACCAGGCTGGGTGTGAAGAAAACACCTTGTAAGAAGCTGAGGAGAAAATTATATCTACATCAACTTCATAGACTCCCACACCTCAAGAAAAAGCAGATAAATGGCCAAGGGAGGAAGACTCTCCTTCAGTCACAGAGCTTTCAGCCAACGAATTTAATATTTATAGGAAGAAAGCAAAGTCCAATCCTAAAAAAGACTTTGCTAAAGAGGAGCAAGAGTAAACTACTATAATACTAAAGGGTCCACACTCTACAACAAATTCGGATAGTTTCTTTGTTGGATCTCCAACATCATCATATTCATAGGCGAATTCAGACAAAACTCAAACATCATGATTGAATCAAGGAAAAACAAAGACAAGTATCTTTGATAAGTATAAAAAGATAAAGTAGAAAAATGAATTCTCAAAGTCATCACTTATGGTTAGTTCTAGAAACAAACTACCACAACCCATCATAGGCTCTTATCAGCCTTCGACACTGAGAAAGGAAGAATGCAGATGGAATTCTTGCAAGAACAAGTTCCCCATCCTAAATCTGTTGTTGATTACAAGAAGACTTCATTTGAATTTAATGAAAAATATGTCCATCCTATTCATCATATGGATATGCACAGGCATACAAAGGAAATTATATGTTTCACATTGAAAAATACTACAATTACTGCCTCTAAATAGAAAGTATCTCTCACTAATATCCAATCTCAATTAAAACTTGAAAATATCTCTTCTTTGGAAAAAGATAATAAAATCAAATCCTTATAAGAAGTGGTCATTAAGATAGGATATGACCCAGAAAATATTAAGGCAACTGAAGAATTGATCAAGAATAAGAATGTTGACATTGCAACACTCAGGATACAGTTGAAATTGTCAGCAATTGAGGATTTGCAAACCAAAGAAATAAGGGAGATAGAGGGCAAAAAAGAAGACATGCTCAAGCTAATTATGGAGAAAAATGCACAAATAAGGAAATGAAAGTAGATATGGACAAACTAGTCAAGGAAAAGGAACAAAATGCACAACTATAGTATAGTCCCACTAGATGCAATACCTATTACAGCAATAGCACAAATAGGAATGACTAACTCAACTACAGCAGGGGTTTCTACATCAACAACAACCCCAGCATAAGACTTAGATGTTGCTAGAAAATTTGTAAAAGCTATGGAGGACATGTATATACAAGGAGAAGAAATCAAAATATTACAAGGAAAGATAAAGGCCCTGGAAGAGCAGAAAGTAAGGATTGAGACCTCAAATCTAGCTGAAGTATAGAAATCTCAGAGACTCACTCAGAGTCTACAATATTTGGGGAAGGAAACTTCCATGGATCAAACCTTAGCCGAAGATAAGGAAAACATATGGATACATATCGACAAATATATGACATAAATATGGCCACTAATACATATTATTTTTTAAAAGAATGAGCTAATTCATAAAGCCAAAGCAGTAATTGAACAAATAAGAGAAAATCTAGAAGAAAAAACTATTGAAGCCATAAATCTCATCGAATTTCTCAACTCCATAAACATATATGAGTTAGAATAATTAGGTATTGAGGATATAACTGAAACCATATTAGAAATCAAGAAAGTGTTAACCAAGAAAAATCTCATGATACAGTTGGAGGAAAAATGCCAAGTTTTGGAAATTGGTATCCAGAGGTTCTTTAACAAGTTTGAAGTGCTGAATAAGAAAGGACTTCTAGGTTTATTTGTCTTGAATGTCAAATTAATCACTTTGTTTTATTACAACCATAAATTGATGGTTGTGGCTAAGGATAGTTCCAAATTTGCAGGGATACATGGGAGCATCATAGGTAAAGCCTTCCTAGAGACTTTGGAGTATGATTTAAACATCCAGCATGAGATCAAGCACATTTTTATCACAGAGCCCACCTTTACCAAATATAGAGAGGTAGATGAAATTTACAGAAAGTTAAGTTGTTCATCCAAAGTGAAGAGAGGTGGGAAAAATTATGCGAGTTACTTGATTAGAAAAGTGACCCTATCTTCAGCAGTGGGACGAACATTGCAACAAAGGTCAAATGACAGATCATCAACAATTTCCTGAAAAAATAGTTGCAAAAATCCGAAGTAGTTCAAACCTGTCCTATATTTTTGTAATACAAGATGTAATCAGTTTTAGATATTCCTAAAATGCATCCTGATCTGATATGATATGATATTTTGTAAATAAACTTATAAATACTTTTATTTTCAAAGTATGAAGGGTTTATTTTTGCATCCAAGAAGGCTACAGTACATTTTCAAGTTTTTTGGATTGGTCACTAATAAATAAGACTCTTTCACAAGATTATTGTGTCAAACTGTTGGTGAACTGCATCTCTCACTGTTTATGTGTTTATTTTCTCTATTTTCCATGCTTATGTATTCATAATATGAATTATTCAATAGAAAATTGAAGAACAGAATTTGTATTAAAACACACTCTGATTCTAGATTTGAATAATTTTAATGTTTTCATATGAAATTAAGTAAATGAATTCTTAATTTCTCTTTAATTAATGGAATTTCTTTCATTTCTTCTCTTATACTTCATTTAAATTTACAGAATTTAGTTATTTTGGCTACCCTACCCTATGAAATATATTTATAAAAACTGAAACAGATCCAAGTTTAAGTCATAGACTCGACAGCCCAATGGAAATTTAGGCATTTAATCAACCAAACAAACCAAACTATCTCAATAAATCGAACAAACATTGAACATTCATAACTAGCCTAATATCTTAAATGCAAACAAATCTAAATTTGACATAGAGATCCCTCTCTTAAGCTGGCAAGGCTATATCCCAGATTCCAAAGTGGTTCGGTGGTTACCTCTATAATTTCTCTTAAAACCTCGGAAATTATAGATTCATAATACGTACCTCCTCTCAGAACCTGTTGTAGATGTTGATCCCGATGTCCTCTTATGCTTTCCTACTTTTCCTTTGCTTTCTTGATCCAAATCTCCAAATATGCCACACTCTCCAAGAGTGATCCAAGAATACTCTAAGTGCTCAAGAGTATGAGAGAGAGAGAATAATGAGAAATCCAAAATTGAACTGACCAAGTCTTTCCCACTCATCCTCATAAGCCTTTTTATTAATGAGGCCTCTATTTTCTTCATTTTCCATTATTTTCCTTCATTTTCCTCCTCACATGTAGCCTGTGACATTTCACCTATCTTTTCTATTATTTTCCATTATTTCCATAAACAAATTCCAATTAATGCTCCATTCCCTTCCAAAGCCTTTGCCATTGCCTTTGCCAATTTCCTTAGCCATAATAAACTTAATGAACACCTGCTAGGATGTTTTTTTCCCACCATTCATTTTGGAATACATGTCCCAACACCATAGTTTTATATATTTTTACATGAATATTTTTACCAAGGAGGTTACAATTTTCACAGATGTGGATTGATCCGGTTTGTGGGCCTATTAACCAGATTTGAAAAAATGGCTTATAATAGTGAGGATTGGTGCAAAGTATAGGAAATGTTTCAGATCCTCAAATGCTTTAAGTTGTGACTCAAACAAGTAAAAATTTGCTTTATATCCACCCTTAGTCACTTGAATTAAGGCTTAAGTGATATGAGACAACCCTAATATGAACCTTTGGTAAAATTTATCAAGACCTAAGAAGCTACAAAGAACTATTAGAGTCATCAGGGCTAGCCAATATTGAATTACTTGGATCTTGGTTGGGTCTATGTTCATTCACTATGTATCCCAGATATTTAATTATTTGCATTCCAAATGAGCATTTATCTAGATTGTCATACAAATTGTGTTGTCGTACTGTTGAATTTTCTAAAAATTTCTACCTAGGTTTTGTTGAAGATGAGGATGTCATCCAAATGTACAATTAAAATATATTTTGTGAACGACTAGACAATATCATCCATTATCTTCATGAACGTTGTTGCATGATATTTCAAGCCAAAGGACTGTTGGGAAAAACACTGAGAGGGGGGGGGGAATCAGTATTTAGGACTTAATCAAAACTTTTTACTTTTCCATTCACTAAAACCCATACGCTACTTTGCTGAAGCTAACTAGCGTATACACGCGAATATCCTTCATAAAACTCGCGTATACACAGAGATCTTGTTATGCCATTAAATTAATTTAGATCTAAGTAACATTCATTCTTCTCGTTGTTTAGGTTAATGTGTGAACATGTGTGTAATAAATAATAAATCACACACACACACTACATATACCCAAGATTTTAGGTGGAACCCAAGTTGGGAGAAAACCATCAGCTCTCACACAGCCACAGCCCACACAGAACATCTTTACAACTTATGTACTGTGCGCACTCAATACCAAGATACGTGCACCCACCCGCGCCTATCACTACCTTCCTGAAGGAGCCACACCCCCATTTTCTTTTTTACTGCCCCCACCGGAAGGGGAGCTGGGTCAATCTCCTCGCTCTGTTTACCGCCTATCCCCGGAAGATCACCACAACCCGCACCACCATGGACCACATTTCATCAATTTTCACACTGGATCCAAAGCTTCCTTTAGAACACAGCTTGCAGGCCACGTTTCATCATATTTTCAGACTGGACCCACTCCATACTTTTAAGCTCAATCATATATCACCAACAGATATCAATAACACAGCAGAACAGATCAGACATTTGATACTTCATACTACAGCAAACCCTAATCTTCATACGCGCTTTCCTTTCACTAATCCTGCGTATATACGCGCCTTCGACCATACAAACCCGTGTATACTTATGTACCAATTACAGAGATAATTTTACTTCCCATATGCGCTTTCTCTTCAGCAAACCCGCGTATATACGCGCTTACTCTACGGCGAAATAGCATATAGTTCTTCAGACATTTAGGTCATTGCAATTCTTCAGAACAGATACATCATTCAGATCTAACCCTTTACTTCAGACAGATGTTCGCCTCATCTTATATCTAATCATTCCATAAACAGATCTAGAAGATACAAATACATTTCAGATCCAGATTCCCTTCTTCATCATTTTCTTCATTGGTGCATCATACATTCAGATCTATCATTCAACTATAACCCTTTTCATTCAGATATACTTCAGAGAGAAGTATTCATTCAAGCTCAGACTTCTTGCCCCATTTTGCACAATGAAATTCTTCTCCTTATATAGGTTTACCCTTTATCAATACCATGAGCCAAAACCACATTACTTTCAATGGTATTCCTGGACGGGGTCACATAGACGAATCATTACTCAATACAATGGGTCAATACCATGGTGGTTACCCCTGGTTTTACATATTTAGAGCACTTTTTCCCATACGCGACTTGGCACGTTATTTCCCGTGTGCATATGCTACTTTGTCTAGACAAATCCGCGTATGCCTTGAGACATACTCTTTTCATCATGTTCTAGCACATACTAACATTCCTTTCATCATTACCTTCTATACTCATTGTATATACATCAGATTTACATCATTTAACAAGTTCATCAAGACATATTCCATCAGGGACAACTTCATCAAGTAGGTTGCCATCATCTTCATCAGGTGGGTTGCCATCAAGGACAACACTCAGCATCATATTGCCAACAAGGACATGACCAACCACTCAAAACTGCCTTCTTTATATTTGAAATCCATCTTCCATACATTGGTTTGTTCAGTTCGAACCTAATGATAGCCCGAGTTTATATCTATCTTACTAAATACTAGGAACCCTTAAGTTAACCAATAATATCATCGATCCGAGGAATCAAATATTTGTTCTTGACAATGATTTTTTTTAGGTATATGTTATAGATAAATTTGGGCATCATTCCCAATGACCTGGTTAATTGGGAATCATCTCCAGGACCAATTTATAGAGTCTATCATCCCCTAACATTTTAGTTGCTACATGCCCTAGGACAAAGAACAAGACACACCAATCAAATACTTTCATTTGCAAAGGTTTCCAAAGTTTGAAGTCTATAATATATCATATGAGAGCTCACCAATGATGCCTCTAAAGGGACTAAGTGTCTTTCATATGCAAGTATCCCCATGCAAGGTTGCTCTACAAAGCATTTCCCAGCATCCATGGGTGCGTTGCTCACATTGGGAGCGAAATTCTCATTGTTCTGGAATCTCCACTTGGCCAGTGCCTTCTAGAAGAGTTCACATGTGTCAAAATTCGAATCCATGTGTCCATTTGACATATACAATATTGGGAACATGTCTTGCCTATTATTGGAAAGTCATTGATTGTAAAACTACCTTCATATCCTCTATAAATTGAGCACAGATCTTAGTGTTTGATAAGGAAGAATTTTTGTAGAGAAATGCTGGTAGAATTTCAATTGAGATTGATTTGAGTGACATATTTTTGGAGATATATACATTGTGATGAGGCTGGGATGCTACTGGAGATGGTGACACTAAATCAATCACTGGGTTGTAACCTCCCCTTCTATCATCAATAAATATTACTGCTTATTTTTCCCTATATGCATCTATATAAGCTCTGATTTTCAATGTCATGATTTCTTAGTTGATGTATATGGTTTATGCTTTATTGATTTAGCTAAATAACTTGAATAGACATCTATATTATTGCTATCTCCTGTTGTTTAGTGTTCACTCTTGCAGGAAATATTTTGCATAGTCGGTTGGAATTTGAAGCTACAACAAAAGCGACAGAAGGAGACTTTGGAAGCGCTTGGATCCCAAGTATGCTTCTTATTTCATTCTGTGTGTCTGTTTACAGTTAGGAAAGATAGTCGTAAATTATTTGGCCTGTTTTTCTAGATTAGCACCTGTCTAGGGAAGAATTATTTATCCGTAATTCATAATTCTGCATAACAAATTGGCGACTCCGCTAGGTATATTACTCTTTATCCTAGGTGTTTTAGCCTTTTATTTTCTCTGTTTATTCACCCAGTAGTTGTTACTCACAAATATTATGCTTTTTGAGATCCAAATTTTCAAAAGAAATGTGTTAAAAAGCTATGTTTTTACTTTTACACTGCGCCCAACGCACTCTTGGACAGGACACAGTGCTTTGCATAGTACTCTCTTCCTTTCATGCCTATGTTGCAAAGCATTTTCTCTCTTTAGAGAATGCATTGCCTCCTGAAACCATCCAAATTCCCTTGAATTTGTCTTTGAAATTTGTTTCATTTTGTTTGCTGTTGTGTTTTGAAAAGCTCGAGCCTCATATTGACCAGTGAATTCATCTACCTCTTCCTCCTTTGAAAGAAAATTTTTTCAATGTTTGTTTAAAGCGATTTTATTTATCATCAGAAAATTAATTTCAAAGTATTTTTATTGTTGCATTAGATCCATTTACTTTTGAAAAAGGAAATTGTCGTAAATTATTCATTTCCTGATAGGAGAAATTGTTGTTTCTATTCCTCATTTCTCAAAAGTAAAATGCATTTGTTTTTGTTTATTTACTGCACTTAGTTTATTTTCTGCATTCATAACATTAAAGGAACTAAAAAGAAAAATCTTCATTTGCATGTAGTTGTTTTTGTGTTTTGCAAAAGGAAAAATTACGAAATCTTCGTTTAGTTTCTGTTCTTTGATTTGTTTTCTCACAAATTGTTTGCTCTTTCCCTCTAGTAGCTAGGATTTTCATTGAAAAACTAAAAGTCAAATATTGCTTATCATTATTTGTTTGCATTTTAGGAATTTCCAATACATCATCATGGTGAACCTTTAAAAGTAAAATTGTTAAAAAATATCAACATAAAATTAATATCAATTTACCGAACAAAGCATTGGAACCATAACGATAACATTTAGAAGGTCTGGGTTAGAGATGTGTTCCGGTGTCATAAAACATAGCAGTTGTCGTTAACTTGTCTGCGATACATTCCGAGTGTGATACCTCACTCCACATATGTAAGTATAGCATAGCTCGTCCACGTAATCTCGGGTATATTGGGTGGTGTTACAGTACGATAAGTATAAGGGGGTGCTCTCACTGTGTGGTTTCACATCAGACAGTGCCAATACGGACTTGGGTCTCCATGTACCTTCGGGTATATTTGGGAGGACAAGATTTAGGTACTATCCATCCATAGTGAACTGAGTCGGCCGCCTTATCAATTGTGATACACCGAACACAACGTTCGGGGAGATTGCCTACCTGTACTTCTTAGCTTGCCAGGAGGTATTCTGCAGTTCACAGTTTCTTGGTAAACCCTTTTGCCTAGCATTCCCCTTTTATTTTGTTTATTTGGTTTTGGTTAAAATAAATCATTAATCATGGAAGAACAAAATATTTTCCCCCGTCATTCACGTAAACTAGCGTTAAAACCACCTTTACCATCGGAAGTTACTTCTGGTAGGTGAAGGCGATCACGATCTGCCGAATCAAGTACAATTTGTACCTCTTGTGACACATCATCTTTCCATAAATCAGAGTTAGCTCAAGTTGTTTCAACACATTCTGGTTTGTCTAATGTTGTCGAAACGGAGTCTTCACAACTACCCATGGTCATGATCCATCCAATCAGTGAGACCATACCTCTTGGACCTGACGTTGTTCAACCAGAAATAGATCCAGATCCTGTATCTTCTTTGCTAGAACATCTAAGTCTTGAAGTCGAACAATCGGAAGTTTTTCCTACCTTGGTCATCCCCAAAATTTATGTAGCTATTGAGTCTCCAATATCACACAATCAACCACTTGAAATATACTTTGGGCCTGACGGCGAAATACTTCCACCTGGTTTAATTGCGATTGAAGAAATCCCATGAGACGAGACACCTTTAACTTCAACCAATTTTTGGGAGGACCTTTACCTGTATGAGTCTTTTCCTCAATCGACATCATTTTCTTTTGTTGATCCTGTTCCTATTCAAACTCCTGTCGATTCAAAAAGGTATACATTTGGTCAAGTAACCATGCCTGAACCAACATCTTCGGTTGGGCCATCTGTTCCAATTACGTCAACTCCTGCCCTAGCTACCCCGTCGATGTTTACAACTTCACCAGAGTCATATTTGCATGGTGGTCCTATGGTCCCGTCAGGTTACAAATCATTATCTGGAATTTTTTCTGGTGCATCTTCGAATCCATGGACTTTACTATTGTCATCATCTGGTATTTTAACTAGTAATCCTATAGTGAGTACTGAACGACTGGATTCTTTATACACATCTTCAGGGAAATATCAAGTCGGTCCTTCTGGGTCTATTCTTTCAAGTACCATATCAACTGGACTTCCAACATTTAGAGAACAATATTTTCCATCTTATTATCCTCCTCGTGCCGGGGGGCAACCTTTGGTCACCCAATATGACAGTACTCCATCACTTTTTGGTCAACCTAATGTTGAAATGAATGTTTTTCAATGGCAACCCACTCTGCCTATCCAACCACAAATGGTTGTACACTCGTATCAACCAATTCAACCTGTTACACCCACATCATTACCACTTGTTAATACATCTTTACCCCTGTTACAAAATAAAAAATTTGTACAAAAACCTTATCAAGCGGGTCCTTCAACTCAATACCATCAAATGTTGGGTCCACAGACTCCAAACCTTTTAGTTAATTTACAACAACCTGTATCTGGAATCATTTATTCACAAGCCGATTTACCATTTTATGGGATGTCACAATTGCAACCTGGTTATACCTATTAAACGAATCCATGTTATCCTAATTTGGTTTATAACATTGGTGGACATACCCCTTGGCAGCCATAGGCGCAAATGCCTCAAACTTCATTTCAACAAGTATCATATCTAGGTTTTGGTCAATAGAATTGTCAAGTGTTTGCTTATCAAAACAACCTTTATCTCGGTTACCAGCAACAGATTCCTTATGATGGTGCTCAAAGGCTTGTTTCTCAAGTAATTTCATCTTACCCTGGCTATGCTCAACCTGGCCTTAATAGACAGTTTCCCTTTGTTGCAACTTTAGATTTACCAAATTTAAATCATATAACTAATGATCCAATTAACTATGCTCCTTGGTGGTCGATGATACATCAAAAATTACCCTCGGATATTCGTAAGTTCAATGGAAACCCTGGAGAAAATCCATCGACTCATGTAATGACTTATCATTTATGGTGTTCATCAAACTCCCTGAATGATGATTCTGTTTGACTACGTTTTTTCCAACGTACACTCATAGGTCCAACTACAAAATGGTACATTGAGTTACCTAGAGCTTCTTTTGATAATTTCACTACCCTAGCCAATGTATTTTTGACTCATTTCCAGTTACCCATCAGATATGAAACTGGAACGGAACTCTTGACCAATTTCAAACAGGCTAATGCTACTCACATTTCTGATCATATTCATGAGTGGCGTTGTCATCGTAGAATGGTTAAGACATTTGTTCCGAATCAGCTCCTTGTTGAATGGTTCATTAAGTCCCTATTACCATCTATAGCCGAGGATGAAGCTAAGGGTGGCGTCGTCAAAGAAGATCAAGGTATCGCTCGTGCCCAATATTTAGACTTGATTTACACTCAGTTTGGCATGTTCTATGAAAAAATTCCTAACACGTCGAGGTCTGGTTTTACTGTTCCTCCTCAATTAAAGGACTCTCATGCCAGAGACAGCTTGATTGGAACTGCAAGAACACATCACACTACTACATCTGATCCCGCACCTTCTTCCAAAATTAATGCCATGTCATTTGACAAGGAAAAAAGTGACAAGCAACCTAGAAGTAAGAAAAAGGGGAAATCTAAGAAAAATCAAACTTCTAACCCGCATGAAAGATCATCTAATCAATCGTGTGGACCTAGGAAACCTCGTTATCCATGCATAATCTGTAATGAGGAACAATTTTTTAGGGATTTTCCCCACCACGCTGAAGTCTCAAAAATCATCAAGACTTCTCATGCCCTAGCTGTGTTGACGGACCCATTTCCAAATCCAGACACAAACATGGTTGCTACGGATCCAACTCCTAGTTCCCGAATGTTAATGTTATCTGCCACAAAAGCTTAAAAAAATATTTTTGTGTCAATGCGTAATAAAGACTATGGTAGTAAGGCCACTGATAAACCTACTACCTCGACAATGAATTCGTCTACGGAATCAGTACTACCTATTGTTATTCTTGAATTGACAATCAAGCCACCAAAGGGAGTAATTCACAAATCGACATATAATCCTTGAGCGAGAGCTTCTCAAAATTATAATATAGTTGAAGATTTGGCTCAATCCCCTTCAGCTATGTCTGCTCTTGAGGTATTAAAAAATTGTCCCTCCCAAAAGCAAGCTTTATTTTCGGCTATTGGTGGAATTGATCCAACTGATTCTAATCTTGTCGTATTTAATCATATGGGCTATGTGCCACAACTACCAGTAGAATTGGCATTCTCCATACAAGTAAATGTTCTCAATCACCTTGTTCATCGCACTATTATTGTTGAGGGAGCATCTACATGCATAATGTCTCTAAATTGTTGGAAGTCACTTGGCTTGCCGCGCTTATCACAATCATCAATGATGTTGAAGGCATTTGATGGACGTACATATAAACCTTGTGGTATTATTAATAACCTGCATGTTGAACTAGGGGGAAAAACAGTGAATATTGATGTTGAGGTTGTTGACAGACCCCTTGACTATAATATTATACTTCGAAGGCCATGGGTATATGCAATGACTGTAACTGTTTCTACATATTTTAGAATGATTTCCTTTCCACATAAAGGTAATATCACAGTCATTAATCAGCTATCCTTCTTTTCCTCTGCTTCGCAAGTAACTGGAAGTGTTTCATTCGTTCACATACCCCAACTAAAACTTCATAGCATTGGTGTAGGACTCTTAAAGGATTCCACTCTTATGGTAACCTTTGCATTAACGCCACCCGTGACATCGACTGAAATTGAAAGTATAGAGACCTATTACATGATCTCTTCCACTCTATCTGGCTTAAGGGAGAGTACAGATGATTCTGAAATTACTACGTTGGATGAATTTCAACCGCCCAGCCCTATTGAGCTTGCATAGAAATAAATCTATATGGCTTGGGTGGAAAATCTGAAATCAGTGTCGCTGAGTGTTTAGGTTGATCGTTCCTTATATTTTGGTACTCCCTCTAATCTTTTTTCCTCAATGTTCTTGACAAATGAGAATATTTTGGAAGCCATGATGTCAGAAGGAGAATCATGGGAAGATTATCATCATTGTTCCCATCTTCCTGATTATGAAGAAAACTATCTTAGTGAACTATGTCATCCATCAATAAAAAATTTATTTTCAAATTCTTTACCTATTAATGCAATCGATTCCAAGTGAAATCTGTCAAATATTGAAGAAACAATTTCTATCGATATTTCGACCAAACATGGCATTGTAGAAAATATTCATGTCAGTGTATCTTGTTCTCCGTTAGAACTTGAATCACATCTCTCTCTATTTCGTGAATTCCATGATCTATTTTCTTGGTCTTATGAGGAAATTTCAAGCATAGATACTAGTATTAATATGTATCCTGATGTCAAAACGGTGTGTCAATGGCTTTGTCCTGTTCATCCAAAGAAAGTTGTTGCCATCAAAGCAGAAGTTGAAAAAATTTTGCGTGTTGGTTTCATATACCCTATTCCACTAACTGAGTGGGTTTGCAATATTGTTCCTATCATGAAAAAGCAAGGAACCATTAGAGTGTGTGTCGATTATCGGGATGTCAATCTTGGTTGTTCAAAATACAAGTATCTTACTCCCTTTATCGACCAGATTATTGACAATTATGCTAGATGTGAAATATTTTCATTCATGGATGGATTTTCCAGCTACAATCAAATCAATATCTGCCCAGAGGATCAACATAAGATAACATTCATCTGTCCCTGGGGCACATTCACTTATAGGAAACTACCGTTTGGTTTAAAGAACACTGGGGAAAATTTTCAGAGAGAAATGGACAATGCTTTCAATGACATCAAGCACATTTTTCAACCTTATCTAGATTATTTACCAACGCATTCACGAAATCAAAATGATCACCCAATGCATTTGAGAGCCATTTTCTTACGCTGCCGACACTACAAAATACACCTCAATCCACATAAATGTGTGTTTTGTGTTGGTTCTAGTCATTTGCTTGGATTCGTAGTCTCAAAATAAGGAATTAGAATTGACCCATTGAAGGTACAGGCCATTCTTGATTTTCCCGTGCCATAAAATTTACTTCAGATACAGAAACTTCAAGGAAAGACTAACTTCCTAAGAAGGTTCATTCCAAATTATGCCAAAATGACTAAAGGATTTACTTGAATATTGAAAAAAGGGGTTCCCTTCCATTGGGACCAAGTTGCCAAGCTTCTTTTGATGTTGTCAAGGATACCCTTGTCCGAGCGTCATTAATGTATCCCCCTAATTATCAAAATGATTATTTCCTCTATATCATCACGACTAAAACGACCATTGCTATGGTATTGGTCCAAGTAGAAGATGGAATTGAACATCCGATCCATTATTTGAGTCGTAATCTCAATGACATGGAAGTTAAGTATTCATACGTAGAAAATCTTGCCTTGGCAGCTGTTCAATCTATCCAAATATTTCGCCATTATATAATGCTCCAAAAAACCACTATCGTTTCAGATTGCAACCCCATGACTTATATCTTATCATGTCAATTGCTGGGTGGGAAATATTCAAAATGGATTGTCATTTTGGAGGAATTTGATTTGAAATTCATCAAATCCAAGTCAAAGAAGTCTTTAGTTTTGGCTAAGCTTCTTTGTGACCTTCCCTCTGATAGTATTGTAACTACGTCGGAACCATCAATTCTTAACGAGTCTTTATTGTTGATCAGATCATCTGATCCTTGGTATGGGGATTTCATCATTTATCTCCAAACTCAAAATTTTTGACCTAATACCTCTCGCTCTGAACATCGATGTATTTCATACTAAACCAAAGATAATCTGATCATCAGCGATACACTTTATTTTCGTGGTGTTGATACCATTTTAAGGAGGTGCCTCACTCATGAGGAGGTTGAAAAAGTGTTAACTGATTGTCATGCTGGGCTTGTGGTGGAAATTTATCTGGATATGTTACTGTGCAGAAGATACTCCATGCTAGTTACTTTTGGCCTACTATTTTTCGAGACTGCATCCTCGCGGTCAAAGGTTATCATGCGTGCCAGATTTTTTATCGTAAAATCTACAAACCGCTAGCGCCAATGCAACTTGTTGTCTTTGTGGGACCATTTTCGAAATGGGGTATTCACTTCATGACCTGTAACCCTCGTTCATCCGAGAGGCATGGTTATATTATTGTCATAGTCGAATATTTTACCAAATGGGCCGAAGTGATGCCTACATTCAACAACACAAGATAGCCAACTGCATTGTTTTTCTTTAATCATGTTATTGCATGGTTTGGGGTTCCACAGAATATAGTTACAAATCATGGGAAGCATTTTCGCAATCACATGATAGCTGAATTGATTGCCAAGTTAGGATTGTCACATGATAATTCTACTCCTTATTATCTACAATCAAATGGACAAGTTGAGGCTATCAAAAATATTCTTAAACGTATGCTACAACGAATGATAGGAGTTCGTAAAAGAAATTTCCATTTGATCCTGTACTCTTCCTTGTGGGTGTATCGAACCTCAGTGAGAAATGCAACTGGATTTACTCCTTTTCAATTGGTGTATGGTCTGGAAGCTATCTTACCAATCCAATGTGAAATACCGTTGTTAAAAATTGCAATCAACTTGTTACCTGACACCTCAAAAGAAGAAGTGTGTCTCCTTAACCTCATCCATCTTGATGAAATGCATCATGAATCCCAATTTTCCAATGAAGCACATAAGAGACGTATAAAGACGCAATATGACAAAAATTTCTAGCCTCGCATTTTCTCAGAGGGTGACTTGGTCCTTCTTTATGATCAAGAAGCTAATATAATAGGTACATGAAAGTTTGAGCCATTATGGCATGGCCCCTATATTGTCAAAAGAGTTCTTGCGAAGGGCGCCTATGAGTTGGTTGATTATGATGGAATTTGTTGGCGCCACCTAGAAATGGGTTGTATTTGAAACGTTACTATGCTTAATCATGAGCGTAGTAATTTTTTGTATTATATTTTATATATATGTTGTTGATTTGCATTCACTATGTTAATTTTTTTTTAGATTTTTCTTGACATTAATAATCCACTTTACATTTCATCGCAAATTTCTGAATCTTGGGAACCCTTTGTTGGATATGCTAATGGTGTTAGTCGTAGTACGCAAAATCTATCCTCTGTAGCATGGGCCATTTTTGCTCCGAACGACGAGCTAGTGAGTTTTCAAGGGACTTGTATTGGTATATCGACGAACAATATCACTGAGTATAGCGCGTTGATCGAAGATCTCTCTGATGCCATTTCATTTGGTACTAACCATATCATCATAAGGTTAGACTCACAACTTGTGGTATTACAGCTTACTAGTGTTTATATTGTTAGAAATCCAACATTGTATAGATTGTTCCTAAGAGTTCGAATTTTGGAAAGACACTTTGATTTTATTCAATATCAACACATTTCTAAAAATTTGAACACATTGACTGATTCATTAGCTAGTAAAGTTTTAGACAGACATTTTCAACATATGTAAAGAAAACATTCACATCATTGAATAGGATTGCACAATAAACATAGGAAAACACTGAAATCATATAGATAGATAGTTATAGGTTTTTACAAAAATTTGTGCCCAAGACACATTGGTAATATGACCTCAAAATGTATGCAAAATGTCACAAGTAAACTAGTGGTGCTCGTGGTAACATGTTATAGATCTAGCTATCCTACGTAGTAATTGCATCCAACGGTTAGGAACCCCAATAGTGTGTCGTTGCAGTCGCATGGGTAGCTCTTCGATCCGAAAATATAGAATCCCAAAGGTAAAACCCTGTATGTGATTCCGAAGTTCAGCTAGAGTCTTAGCCATATCAATATCCTGAAGGACTGCTCTCTCAACAACCCTCTTTGCTGGAACATCTGCTTCGTGCTCTGGTTCCACTACTAGTTGAACACAACCAACATCTACATTACATCAAACATTTAGTTTAGTCTTGGGAAAACATCAAAATAAAAAAACATTGTATAAACCTTAGAAAAATAAAAAAACATGGTTGAAACATTCTTACCTATTACACCCACTGTGTGCCTTCTGGTAATGCTAAATCTGGATCTCCTCGAAAATCAATGCCTGCGTATGTATAATCATCGATGGAAACAATCTGCCGCTGGAACCAGGCGAAGGACACAATCAAGAACACAATGGTAGATTGGCTTGCATTCCTACCCATGAGTTCCACCCATCTCTGCATCCGCGAATCTATAGGATTAGACACATCCAGTGTCACATGTTGTGGCTACATCAGTGGAATCGATTCCAAGGCAAAGGATATAAGGATAGAACCATATTGAAATTCTTCTTCCTTCCTCCCTTTTATTTGTTCAATTTTTCCTTTATCTTAGAAAGAACAACTACAGACCAGTTGAGGACTGTTGGCTCCATACACTCTAACATGTACTGCATATACGATATATTTTCTACATGTAGTGTAACAGTGCCAGCAAGTTTTGTGATCGTGAAAAGGACAGTTCTCAAAGGAAAATATCTAACATCTCAGATGTTTATCTTTCCATCTATGCTTGGCTCTACCCCTGGATAACAATGTTGCAAAACATAATCTCTCACTGTCTCTCCTCCAACAATAAACCCTGAGAGAAAAATAGGTAAGCCTCTCCTCGACAAACCTGTAAGAAATTATACATCCTCAACTGTTATGGAAACCACTTGGTTCTTAATATGAAATGCCTAGATAGCTGGATCCCATGCTCGAACTAAGAACTCCAATAGTTCTATTTGTTGCCTCATCCTTGAAAATTTGAAGTACTTAAGCAATCCACAATCTCTTAGGGCTTTTACTGCACCTGGATCATTTAATGCAATCATATCATGTTCTTCATGTTCTCTTTCCCTCCATGTAATTGTCATTGTAATCCAATGGAAACCTGAAATACAACCAAATGAACCATTAGATTCCATTCATTGCAAAAAATTGCACAAATTTTGGGCATAATGCAAAAACCAAAAATATTGATTGCACCCATTGCACTCCCTAACAAGAGATAGTACGTTGTGTATGCAAGTAACCTTCACTGTACTTTCTATGCAACGCAGGTTTCGACATTCAAGGGTGTGTTTCCCTCTTTTTGGGCAGAATTTACCCTAGGGACCCCAAAACCCTAAAAAATTGTAGAAATTGGAAATGAAATGATTACTAAAGGAAAGATGAAGTTCATATCACTAACCTGGATCAAACGGCAACAAAATCTGTCCATAGAAACAATCGCAATCAGCAGCTGAAGTCCAGGGGAAAAATCAGGTTCAGAGCTCCAAAATGCAAATGGTAACTATGGAATGGCAAAAATGAATAGTAAATCACTTTTTAATAGTCATTTAATTATTTGAAAATTGAATTTATTGCTATGAATATTGTTTTATTGTGTTTTTTATCATGAAACAGGTATTTTTAATCCATTTGATGTTGTTCTGAATAGGTCTTACGACTGATGAATAGATTAGTCATGCAGATTTATTTCAAGAATGATTTGACCACAAAGCATACTTTTTCTCCTTATTTTTAGAGATTTGTTAAAAATGAAAAAGGATTTGAAGTGCACTTTTATCTTTTCGAGCTTTGACAACAACGAAAAAGGAACCCCTGGAGTCTTCTTTCAGCTCTTTTCAGACTCCGATAATGTGAAAATATTGCCAAGCACTTGCCTTTTCGCGCTCGTAAAAGTAAATGAGTTTATATCTACTAAATATAAGTTTAACCCTTTTCCGGACTGAGATAGATTATTTACGAAAAAGGAATACCTTGGTCGAACATGACTAAAGCGGTTCTCTCAGATATTATTTTACACTTTTTCAGATTTGAGTGAAAACTTTACGAAAAAGTACCTAGGGAGTTTTCTTTCATCCTCTTTTTTAAACTATCTAAACATGAAAAAGGACCGGGATATCACTGTCGTTAAGCTCGTTAAAATAGAAAAAAGCGATGGGTTTGTCGATCATGGCAAGAATCGAGTTTCATTCATCGCTAGACTCATTAAATTATTAAATAGTGATACTTTATTCACCTGAAGGGTTGAATTATCGATCAATAAAATGTTATCTTCCTCAAACTTGTTAAAAAATAAAGAGGTATTGGTCGACAAATGACCGAGGAAAATTTGGGAAAAATGAGCAGAATTCTTTATGGTAGCAGGTTTCTCTTGAACATGACGCTTCCTTCACTCCATGTCCCTGACTGTTTGGGTTGGGTAATCATCTTGACGGTTCATTCATAGCTATGGTTCATCATACCTTCACTTCGGTTTTGGGTCAATATTTCCAACTCATCTCAGTGTTGCCGATATGTTCAAGAGAAATCATTCAGTGAATACTCATCCTTCTGCAATACTCATAAACCTTCATTCTCATTACCGTCATCCTTGAAAATTGCTATATCAATTCATATACTTGTCTAGGAAATCAGTAACTCTTGTTTCACAATAAGGTGGCTTCCTATCGATGACAAATCATTATCTAGGAAGTTCACTTAGAAACAACAGATTCCAGTACCATGAGGCTTGTTACAACATCGAAAATATCCTCGCTTTCAAACTTTTGAACGAAAGATTTTTTTTGGCATTCGACATCAAATCATTTATTCACGCCTTACAAAATGTACTGCAGTACCTTTAGGGCCACTGAAATTAATGGTTTTTCTCTTGCATTTGTTAACATCTCACACCATTGGCTGGTAATCAAATGATGACTTTCCATGTTTGACTACAAATCATATATTCGCATGGCTAGACTTATACCCGAATGATCGAGTGAACGAGATAAGAAGACCCCGGATCTAGTTTCATCCATCCAGGCTGCGATTTCAAGATTTTTGTACACATCATCTATACGGTGAGCTTACATATAGATCGTCATCCGAACATGGGCCTATATCTATAGGCATGTCTGCATTGGGCAACATTCCAATGATGACGACTTTCTGAATTATGTACATGTTATTAGATTGTTTATGTGTTGAACATGGGAATTCCTACCCTCAGCAATTATGATCAAGAGGATATATCATGATGTAATGTATTGTAAGATTGATCCAGGTCGTCACTCCACTTCATCTCCAGTCTATCACAATGTAAATCATCTCAATCAAAATATTGTTGTTATTATTCTGACTTCATGCTTTAGGGGGCAATTGTTATAGGTCAATTTGGGCATCATTCCCAATGACTTGGTTAACTGGGCATCATCTCCAGGACCAATGTATAGGGTCTATCATCCCCTAACATTTCATTTGCTACATGCCGTAAGACAAGGAACAAGGAAAATCAATCAAAGTCTTTCATCTGCAAAGGTTTCCAAAGTTTGAAGTTTGTAATATATCATATGAGAGCTCACCAACGCTGCCTCTAAAGGGACTAAGTGCGTTGCATATGCAGGTAGCCCAATGAAAGGCTACTCTGCAAAGCACTTCCCGACATCCATGGGTGCATTGGTCACATTGGGAGTGAAATTATCATTGTTCTAGAATCTCCACTTGGCTAGTGCCTTCTAGAAAAGTTCACATGTGTCAAACTTCGAATCCATGTGTCCATTTGAAATCTAAAATATTGGGAACATGTCTTGCCTAATATTGGAAAGTCATTGATTGTAAAACTACCTTTAGCTCCTCTATAAAATGAGCACAGATGTTAGTGTTTGATAAGGAAGATTTTGTGTAGAGAAATGTTGGTGGAATTTCAATTGAGGAGATTTATTTGAGTGACATATTTCTGGAGATATCTACATTGTGATGAGGCTGGGATGCTGCTGGAGATGGTGACACTAAATCAATCACTGGGTTGTAACCTCCCCTTCTACAATAAATAAATATTACTGCTTATTTTTCCCTATATACATCTGTATAAGCTATGATTTTCAATATCATGATTTCTTAGTTGATTTATATGGTTTATGCTTTATTGATTTAGCTAAATAACTTGAATAGACATCTGTATTATTGCTATCTCTTGTTGTTTATTGTTCATTCTTGCAGGAAATATTTTGCACAGCCGGCTGGAATTTGAAGCTACAACAAAAGTGACATAAGGAGACTTCGGAAGCGCTTGGATCCCAAGTAAGCTTCTTATTTCATTATGTGTGTCTGTTTACAGTTAGGAAAGATAGTCGTAAAGTCTTTGAACCATTGTTCTAGATTAGCACATGTCTAGAGAAGAATGATTTATCTATAATTCATAATTATGCATAATAGTATATATAACCAATATAAAGTCTCCATGTTCCACCCTTATTTTGAAAAAATATTGGAAATATTGTTGTCATTTATTTTAAATAAAAAAGAGAGTATACATATTTCCAAGATAAATATTGCAAGATGAATATTGTTGGAAATATTGTTTGGATACCTAGTTTGTTTTATACCAACTTTGGATACCCTATATTTGTAGGCCTTTTTAATATTAATACCTATATTAAATGGAAAAATATAATATATTGCTAAAAATCATATTTTGGGACCTTGAAAATGGTATATGGTACTCCATATAAATCCATATAAATGAGGAGATATGGAGGGTTTTGTTCAGTTGGTCCAACTAGAAAGTACAAGTTGACCTAATCAGTTTTACAAGTTATACCCATAAGTGAATGTAGAAATATATATATATATATATATATATATATATATCTCTGTGTGTGTGTGTGTGTGTGTGTGTGTGTGTGTGTGTGATTTTTTATGGAAATCAAACCTACAGATAGATATATTTCCCTAAGTGTGGTGGACACACCTATAACAATAGATGAAAGACACCTGAAATTTTCCTTAAGATAAATAAATGAGATAGGAACACCTACTTGTGATATTTCACTATTACTTGTCTCCTTTTTGTCACTTTCGTCACTCTCAATCGAACTAAGCTCGCTTGATTGGTACTTGCAATGTCTAACAGAAGACAGAAAATGGCATAAAGGCATATGATTTATTCATCTTAATCAAACTAAATTGATTACATTTTAAAATACACATATTAAATCATGAATACATGTATTAATAAAGGAACAACTCTCTTTATTATGAAGTAGAAGGAGAATTTGCAAGCAGTTGGATTGATTCGATGTCAACTTGCTCCAGATTCAGTTCTATCCTCATCACATTAGCAGCATCAATCCATCAGCATAACATTACGTGCAAAAAAATCCACCAAGAGTTGTGATCTTACCAGCATAACTCTACTAATTCAAATTATTTATCCCTTGTGCACTATGATTAGTGCTTAATTTATAGGAAATGAAGGTGGTTTAGCATTAATTTATCATTGAATGTATTTTCAAAAAATGGATGAAGAGGTTTCCTTGTTCAATGGAATAGGAGGATAATATTTTCAATGGCTCCATGGTGTTCATATTCAAATTTATCAGAGGGTGTGATAGTTGGAACAACTTCTAGAAGCCACTAGACGGTGGGAAGATTCTTAGAATCCTATGAACAATTTTCTCCTAGTCTACCAATGCACTGTCAAGTGGGCCTAGATGCTATGAAACACTACCTTGCATGGGAGTATAAGCTCTACAAAGCACTTACTGCAGTCTAGGGGTGCGTTTATGGCTCAATGAAGCACTTCAACTAGACTTCAAGTAGTGAAACTTTCATGGATAAAAACCAACATTGGGATGACTTGTTTAAGGCATGTAGCAACTAATTTAGAGTGTGATAGACCCTAATTTGTACTAATCTGGGTTTTGGAAGTGATGCCCAAATTTACCTATAACAACTTCCCCCTAAAGCATGAAGTCTAAACTGATAATATCAAATTATATGCTTTACGATATGATGAGTAGGATCTGAAGCGGACAGTGACCTGCATCAATTACATTACATTACATCATGATATCTTTTTCATCTTTGAAATGAATTGCTGAGGGAGGCATACCCATACTCAATGCATAAAATATTATAACATCATAAATATGTCTACAGATATAGACCCATGATAGGATGACCATCTGTGTAAAGACAATTGTACAGATGATGTGGTACTACTCCTAATGGATGAAACTAGATCTGGGGTCTTCTATATCGTTCACTCAATCACTTTAGTGCAAGTCTAACCATGTGAATATGTGATATGAATTTGAACATGGGAAGACAACGTTTGATTACCAGCCAATGATGTAAGTCATTAACAAATGCGAGAGAAACCACTGATGATGATAATGGCTCTCAAGGTATTTTAGTATAGTCTACAAGGTGTGAATATATGATTTGATGTTGAGCACCATACAAAGTCTTTCGTTCGAAGGCCTGTGATGTCAAATTTTCGATAGAAGTGAAAAACCTGCCATCGATGTATGCAAGCTCCAAGGTACTAAAAGGTTTTTTCTAAGTCAACTTCCTGGATGATGAGCTGATGTCGACAGGAAGCGACTCGTCATGGGAGGGCCTCGATTTATCCCCCATCAAAGACATGAAATGGGAGTAATGATTTTAGTGATAGAATGTAACTAATGAAGAAATTTTTAGGGATGGTGGTCATGAAATTAAGGTTTATGAGTATTGCAAAGGATGAGGAATTACTGAGTGACTTCTCTTGAACATATTGGCGACACTGAATGATTTGGAAGCATTGACCCAAAACCAAAGTGATGGATGGTGTGATAAACCATAGGTATGATAGACCATCAAGTAGATAACCCAACCCAAAAGCCACAAAGATGAAGTGAATGAGTATCATGTTCAAGTGCAACTTGCTACCATAAAGTGATTTATCCCTTTCCAATTTTCCTCTATCATTATTGACCAATACCTCTTTATTTTTTAACAAGATTTAGGAGGATAGCATATGATTGATATATAATTCCACCCTTTGGGTGAACCCATATCTATGTGATGTTTTAATGATTCTAGCAAAGTTGAAACTTGATCTTGTCATGATGTACAAGTCCATTGCTATTTTATGTTTTAACGAGTCTAACGACAGTGAAAACTCAATCCTTTTTCATGTTTAGAGAGTTTGAAAAAGGGACGAAAAGAAAACTCCACAAGTTCTTTTTCGTAAATTTTTCCCTCGTATCTGAAAAAGCATAAAATAATACCTGAGAGAACCTCCTATCCATGTTCTACTAGGGTGTTCCTTTTTCGTAAATAATCTATCCTATTCCGGAAAAGGGTTAAACTTATACTGAGTAGATGTTGTTTAAATTCCTTTTATGAGCTCTAAAGGACAAGTTCTCAACCATATTTTCATGTTTTGGGAGTCTGAAAAGAGCTAAAAAAGGACTCTATGGGGGTTCCTTTTTTCGATGTTTAATAGAGCTCGAAAAAGAGATAAAAATGTGCTCAGTGGCTGAATTTAAATCTAATTAACGAGTAGGAAAATTCGAAAATAACTCGACATTTTCATGTACGTTTTACGAGCAAGAAAAGAATATCAAAAGAAGCTCGGGATTTTCATGAGTTTAACAATTCTTGAAAATAATAACCAAATGGAATCGAGATAGGTTTCATTTTTATACACTCTTGAAACAGAGGAAAACTATTCTTGAAAGTAGTTTCATTTTCACACAAGCTTGAAACAAAGGAAAACTATGCTTGAAAGTAGTTTCATTTTTACGTAAGATTGAAACAGAGAAAATTATGCTTGAGATAAGTTTCAATTCCCCCCAAGCTTCATTTAATTCACCTAAGTATACTATTTGTTACTAATATTTGGATGGAATGAAGGTTCATTTACGAGATCATATAAAAGACTCGACTTAATTAGGAGAGGATTTGTTTCATTTTTTAACGAGCTTGACACTAGAAAAGAACTATGCTCATTGAACCTTGTTTCATTTTTTAATGAGATTGACACAAGAAAAGGAACTATTCTCATGACCTGATTCATTTTTTAACAAGGTTGACATAGTAAAAGAACTATCCTCAAGAAATAAACGATTTTAGGGTGATATAATTCAATTCTACTATCTTCAATGTAATCTGAAAGATGGGATCGGTGATGAGAATTTGACCATGGTTCTTCTTCTGGCATCATCGATTCTATAATGCTCTCATCATTTGATAATATAAGTGAAAAAGGGTTAGAAGAAGTTCCATAATCTAAAGAACAATCGATCCAAATAGTCGGCGACAAAGGATCGGGATTGGCTGCATAAGCCAAAAATATTGATTGCTATGCAAGCTCGATTGGACTTAGTAGCATGATTTCACCCAGCCTATCTATTTAAAAATCATTGGGAATATTCCTTAAGTTAGATGAAGTAGAAGATATCATATTTCAGGTCTCTATTTTTTCGATTTCCGCCGATGTCGTAGGTGATGATAACGAAAAGGTGCCCATTAGGGAATAATCCTTAAAGATTCCTACACCAATGTTCTGAAGAGATGGAGGGGGTATGTGAACTAACGGAATGCTTCTAGTTGACTGGGAACTAGAGTCAAATAAGGAGATTTGATTAATGACTATGATGCCTCCCTTATGTTGGAAGACGACCATATGAAAGTAAGTAGATACAACCGCAGCCATAGCGTAAATACATGATATTCTAAGTAATATACTGAGTCAAGGGGTCCATCAACGACCTCAACGTCAATAGTAACTATTTTTCCCCCCTAGGTCGACTTGTAGGTTACTAATAATTCCACAAGGCTTATATGAATTATCGTCAAAAGCTTTCAACGTCGTAGGTGATTGTGATAAAGTCGGCGAGCCAAGTGACTTCTAGCAACTAATAGACATGATACAAGTAGACGTGCCTTCACCAATGATAGTCTGATGAATGAGGAAATTTAGGACATGTACTTGAATAAAAAATGCTAATTTTGCTGGTAATTGTGGAACGTCACCCACATGGTTAAAGACTACAAGATTAGAATCCATCGGATCGATTCCACCAATTTCCAACAACAAAGCCTGCTTTTGGGAGGGTCAATTTTGAAGAACCTCAAGCATTGAAATAGCATAAGGTGACTGAGCCAAATCTTTGACTACGTTATAATTTTGAGCTGCACAAGCTTGAGTGTTCAAATTCAATTTATGAACAACTCCCTTCGGCAGATTTATTGTTAACTCGGGAATAATAAGCGATGAAACTGAATCAGACGAAGTCGAAGCCGAAGTAGTAGGTTGATCTATAGCCTGACCATTCAATGACGAAACAATATTACTGTAATATTTACTTCGATTAGACACCAAAACATAATTTTTGGGCTTAGTGGCAGATAACATAAGCACTTGTGAACTAGAAGCGGGATCCGTAGAAACCATATATGTTTTCGGTTTCGGAAAAGGATTTGTCAAAACTGCAGATGTGATAGAAGTCTTAAGAAGCTTTTAGACTTCTGAGCGGTGAGGAAAATCTTGCGTAAAATTCTCCTCATTACTTATCAAAAAATGGTAATGATGTTTCCAAGAAGAATCGAATGAATCAGATGATTTTTCCTGCGGGGGTGAATTTTTTTTCTTCTTATATTTCCCTTTCTTCTTATTTCTGGGTTGCTTAAAACTTGTTTCCTTGTCAAATGACATGGCATGTATTTAAGAAGAAGACGCAGGATACCGAATATTTTTGTGATTAGACTTTACTTGGAATCTGTTTCCTACCAGATACTGTCTGAATTTAGCCAATGCATGCATACTGGCCAGCATATCCTTGTCATATATGGGATACAACCTCTCATGTGGTAGCAACTTCCGACTCTCAAAGGCTATGGGATGGCCCCCTTGTAACAAGACTGCGCCAATACCCTCACTTGAAGCATCACATTGCAGCACAAATGGCTGGGTGAAGTATGAAAATGTAGACATTGGGCAACTTCTCATCACCTTCTTGAGCCTATCAAAGGCCCTTTGCATAGTTTTTTTCCAACCAAAGGCTCCCTTCTTGGTCAGATATGTAAGTGGTGCTACTAGTTGGGAGAACCCTTTGACAAACTTTTGGTAGTAGGTGAAGATGCCTACAAACCCCCGAAGTTTTGTTACATTATTTGGCTCTAGCCAATCCTGAATAGCATGGATCTTATCGTCATGGACCCTTAATCCATCCACTCCAATAATGTGGCCTAAATAAAGCATCTTTGTGAGCCCAAACTCACATTTGGAGAGCTTGGAATATAAATGTTGCTCTTCCAGAGTGTGTAATACCGCCTCAATATGTTGCAGATTCTCTTCCCATGTGTGGTTGTAGATGAGAATGTCTTCAAATAAAACCAACATAAATTTCCTCAACTGAGCATGGAAGATGTGGTTTATACAAGAATGAAAAGTAGCCGGAGCATTTTTCATCCCAAAGGGCATCACCAAGAACTCAAAGTGGCCATAATGACATCTAAATGTAGTCTTGGGGATATCCTAATCCCTTACCTTGATCTGATGGTACCCCGACCTCAAATCAATCTTTGAAAATAAATTCGATCCCATCAACTCATCCATTAGCTCATCAATCCTGGGAATCAATTACCTATTCTTCACTATCTTCTTATTCAAGGCTCTATAGTCAATGCACATCCTTAAGGTACCATCGTTCTTCTTCACTAAGACCACGGAAGAAGCAAAAGGACTAGTGTTGGGTCAGATATGTCCTAAAGCCAAGAGATCCTGAATAGCTCTCTCAATATCATCACTGTAAGCTTTGGGGTGCCTATAGGGTGTGGTGATTACTGATTTGATCCCCTGCTCCAACTCAATATTATTTTCAAACCCTTGGTCCTGTGGCCTTCCCGGTGGAATGTCCCCAAATACTCTAGAATAACAGTCTAGAAAAGACTGCACATCATAGTGGGTTGATTTTTCCTTGCCTCCTGCCTCTGACATACGCAGTCCTACTGCCCATTCTATGTCTCCCCTGTGCAAATCAGCCTCCATCCTATGTGTTGAGACTACCTGAGGTGGATAGTTGTGTATGCCCCTGATCATTTGGTGCTTACCACACTTCTTATCTGTCCATTCTGTTAGACTCCTATACCAATAGGTGTCATATATCATGATTGACTTGATAAGCTATGTAATATGTTCATACCTTTTCCTGTTTCAAAGGTTTTCCATATTTTCAAAAATTCAAAAAATTTAAAAAATGTAAAGAGGGTATACCCTAAAAGAAAAATCAAAGGGTGAAAATAATAAAATGGAAAAAAAGTGAAAGAAAATGAACCCCACCAAAAGAAAGGCCAAGAAAAGTGTGCAAGCCTAAATGCCACTACTTTTTTGCTCTTATGTAATAAATAAAATTTTGTGCAACTTGTATTTTATGCCACAATTTATGAATAGTCAAACAGTTTAAGCTTGGCTAGCTCATCTTTCAATTTTATGTTTTAGAGATAGAGAATAAAATCTGACCAAATTGTTTAATCTTGGCAGATAAGTAGATAGATAGAGTAAATAAAAGGAGCTCAATAGTTTAATTTGAGCCCTTGGATGTAATAAGGATAGAATTAGATAGATTTCTAGATGTAAAAGAAAAAAGTGTGATAAGGGTTTGCCAGTCTAAGTGCACCCTAATAAAGAAGAAAAAATGGTAGGGTAAAGTAGGTAGGGTAGGTAGATGATGTTGCAGAATTACATGTGATGGATAATGACTCTAGATGTGTTAAATTTTTACTTTCATCACAAGTGCAAAGGTAGAAACTACACTGGAAGAATTTCAAGCAAAGCAAAGTCAGATTATTAACTTCCCTTCTCATTTTTCCCTAAAAATTTCACTAATTTCCCCTAAGTACTAAGGCATTTGAAAATTGGAGGGGCTCAAGGAATTTCCTTGACTTTTGGAGGGACCAGACCCTTGACCCAATAATTGGAAAAGCCTAAGTACTTAAAATCATTCATCATGACATTCACTCACTTCTAAAAAATCTTTTCCTAAGTAAAATCCTATTTTACTTAGGAAAATTATGCAATATTTCATAAAAACCTTATTCATAAAAGCATAAGTTAAAGACATTAACCCAATGTTTACACTTAGCGCTTCACTCATTTCCATATTAATTTTTAACTTATTATTTAAATCCCTATGTAAATTCCCCCCTTTCCCGTATTATTTTAATAAAATTTCCAAATTAATAATATCCCACCTCGTTGGTTGAAAAATAACCATATAAATTTAATTAATTGGTTGAATTTCCAATTAATAAACAAAAACCTGATACTCCGCAGTATAAAGGGATTAATTAACCCTCATGGTTAATTAATAACCTAATCCACCAATAAAATTGCCCCCGATGCGATTATTTCATAGTAAATTACATCGGGCCCGCCTTATTATCTTCCCGTCATCTCACCTCCCCAGTGACCATTCGATCGTTTAATCAAAGATATATGGTTATCGTTGATATCATTGGCCATCCTCATCTGAACGATAATGCACAATGGCAAAGCGGTTTTCTAAACAGTGACGTGCCACGCGTTGTTCATCGTATGGAATCGCTCGCCCTCTGCTGAAACCCGCCTTTCCCCAAAAGCTGTGCGATGGAAACCACTTACCGCTTACCTCCCATGAAGAAACCACTGTACTTGCTGACGTCATCCATTAAAATAATAAAAAACCTACCAACCCTTTACTTTGTGAATAAAACAAAAGAACCCGCGTCATTTTCATTATTTCATGCAGTGACCAGTGTCCCATGCGACGAATTTCAAAATCAACTGTCAAAGTTTTCCAACCACTACTTTGCTGAAGAAAATTGTAGTCGAGTAATTCAGAGTTCATCCACCATAGCCAGCACTTGTTTAGTCACTGTTTATTTCCCGAAAAATAGGTATTTACCCTAATTCCCATTAAACTCTTTAAAAACCTGGCTTTTGTTTTAAATTCTACATGAAAAACTGAAGCAGAGTTTAAGACTGGTCTTTAGTTCATTCCTCAATTGCAATTGCATTCCCCAACTTGCGATTGTGCTCGTTTTTTTAATCAAAATGCTTAATTCATTTTTGAATCCATAAGAACCAGAAATGGAAATTCTTGTGGCTATGAGATAAGGCATTTGTTCCCAATCCAACCTACTTTCTTTAGATATACAGAGGCTGATGAAACTCCCAGAAAGCTACAAAGAACCAGAATACCGGAAGCTATATGGTGGGAAGAAATGTTAGAACTTTTGTAAATATTATCCTTCATGAATTTTTGCTACAGTAAATTGATAGTAAGAAGGATATAAGGGTAGACAGAGGTTAAAGAGTATCAATAAAACAGAGCAGCCAGCACAGAATTACTAAAGAGGACAACAACGAGCCAAATCTTAGGGCTTGCATCCAACACATTCTCAAAAGAAGGAAACACAACATCAGTTATCATTTTTCTTATCTACGAGACCATCTGTCTCTAGTTTGTTTTAACATACTTATGAGTCATCCTAGATTATATCTCATTTTGTTAGGAGATATTTTTTTTATAATTTTTTTGTATAAATACTCCCTCAATCAGAGTATTGAGGGGGGTGGATTCTTAAAATTTGCTGTAACATTGACTATTTTGGAATACAGTGTTGTTGGACAAATCTTGTATGGCTATCTGGATGAGGAATTGATGCAAAATACTTTTTACAGGATTCTTGCGTCAGATTAAGGATCAATAAGTCATCTATCTCTTATGTTTTGAAGTGTTATACTTGTTTATTATATCATATATGTTTCATATCTAAATAATTAATGAAAAGGAATAAATCAGAAAGTGCTTAAGTGTAATCTGATTTTAATCGTTGTTATTCTAAATGTTTTCTTCTGAACTGGTTCAAACAATGAATTCTTAATTGCTCCTGTTTTTCTAGTTTATGCATTTTGATTATTTAATAAAGAATTCTTAATTGCTCTTTATTAATAATCACTCAATTTCTCTCTTTCGAATGTGTTGAAGGATTCTTAATTGCCCTTCATCCATTTTGATCCCATTCCATTCACTTTAGATCTATAATTGTTCCCTGTTTGATTACCTTACCTTGTGAAACCCTCTGCTATAGAATTTCACCACCCAAACTCAATCAAAATCCCTGGACTTTATAACTAGCATAATATCTTTCAAAACAAAGCTAAATTTTACAGAGAGAGCTTTCTCTGGGTACAGATTGGCTAGATTCTGTACCTAAAATTTGGTTTGTGGTTACCTCGGACCCCTTTCCTCTTCTAACAACTTCAAGGAAAATCTAAGTGATAACATAGTGGCGACCATACTGGGGAACTGAATAATTCTATTGTTACTATTGTTTACTTTATAAACTACAAACGGAGCTTGAAGTTAGCCAGGTAGTCTTTGAACTGCTTTTGCTCTAAAATTGCATAAGTAAATAAATGCTGCTTCAGTCTATCTCCGGTCTAGTTTATGAACTGAACTTTGGTTCCAAACATTTGATCATTTCCTCTAGTCAAATAAATCTTTAAGAAAATTTAAACCCAATATCTGAAACTTCTTAAAGAAATTGTCGAAGTTGTATTTTTCATTCCATTTAAACAAAAATATATATATATATCACCTAGAAACCTGGCTTCAGAAAGGACTCATTACATCCGGGCCAATCCTGATCAAAATCCACCGCCTGTGTTTGAAAATCTGAATTGGATCCCCAGAATTCTTAGGAGACAGATATTCAAGAGAGCTCTGGTATTTCTCGACCTCTCTATAGATCAATATCCTATCCTGTTAAGTGGATTTATCTTGAGGACGAACTTTTTGACGAACAATTTGAAACATCTCTATTTGTAAATTTTTCTGAATCTGAGTTGTCCAATTTGGTTCCAGACCCAGTATTTCTTGAAGATTTACAATTTGAATTTGTTACTTCACATCTTGATAAACATTTGCAAAATTCCATACAATCTGAGCTTACCTTTGAAGGAACATCGAATATTTCTGTGATCACTTCAGCCTCTCCAAGTTCATCAAAATTTCCTCAAACATCTCAACCCCAAACTACCCGTTCTACTCCTCCATCCACCACTCATAGACCAACCTCACCTGTTATTTCATCGTTACCTCCTGCAATGGCAAATAGATATGCTCCTTTAGTATTACCTGCTAATCTAGGGGCTATGCCTCAAGATTACCTAAGTAAAATCACTCCTTTTGATGGTTCTGGTACTTACACTGCACAACGGCATACTAAAAAGATGACCGATTATTTTGAAATTTATGAAATAGATGTTGATGATGTAAGAATGAGAATATTCATCCAAATTCTTACTGGAGAAGTTAGAACCTAGTTTAGAGCCCTTCCTGCAAACAGTGTTGCTGACTTACAATCTCTTTATAGATCATTTTTAAACAGATGGTAAAAGAAGAAAGATCCTCTTCAAATCTTATCAGACTTTGGAAAACTAAAGAGAGGACCAAATGAGATTGTGCAAGATTACGTCACTAGGTTCAATGAGGCCTACAATGCTATTCCCCAAAATCTTAGACCTCCTCCAGATTCAGTATTAATCAAATTCCCTGATGGATTTGATTTTGATATGGCGTATCAGCTTAGGGAAAGAGCTCCTCAAACTTTAGAAGAAATGCAAAGTATAGTTGTTAGTGTTGAAGCCAACCTGATAGAGAAACGAGGTAGAGCCAGAGCTGAAAGGAGAAAACCTTTAAATGAAGAACCCACAGCTTTTGAAAAGAAACTGGATGCTATTATCAAAGGAATGGAAAGGCTAGGAGATAGAGTAGAAATAATTGAGAAGAAATCTCCTTGGGATGGTCAACCGAACAATATTGGGAGAAATCCAAATTTCAGAAGGAACCAAAATCAAAATACTGGAAAAACTAGTCCTGACCAAAATATTAAGCCCCCATTCCAGGAAAATTACATTGAAGCCTCAACTTTTGAGGAACCAACTGAAGATGTTCAAATAAAAAACTTTACTGAATGCAAGAACAAGAACCAGAAGTTTTCTTGACCCAAGATGATCAAGAAGCTCACATTATTAAGCAATTTCAAACCCATTCAGGAGAATCATTTGACTTTAAGGAAGGATATGATACAACCATTTACGAAGTTCAAAAGCAATATAATTTGAGGAGTAGAAGAATTGATGTTCCAGAAACAAGTAAATAGAAAGCTACAAAACAACCCCTCAAAGGTAAAACCAATACTACCCCCGTACATATTCTTTCTAGATCAGATCCTAATCCTGCCAACCCAATAATTGAAGATGTATCCAATACTCAACTGAATAACATACAACTTTCCAATACTCTTCCTCCCAAAGGAAATATAGAGGAACCTCCAGAAGTTGATTCGGAAACAACTTCAACCTACAACCCTATTCCTGAGAAGGAGAAAAATATCAAAAACACAGAAGATAAAGAAAATCCAACTGTTCGAAATACAAGAACTCAGACTAGAAAACCTTTTAATCTGGAAGCTGAAGTAGGCAAATTAAAGATAGTTGTTCCATTGTCTGAATTAGCTAAACATGATGTCTACCGAAGTCAAATCAATAGATCACTTAATATTACTGGAAGTGATGACTCAGTAAATGTTTTTAATGATCAACCTAGATTATTATTTGGCCCTGAAGTAAATAGAAAACCAAGAAGTGGAGGAACTCCTCCATTCTATGTGAGTTTGAACATACATGATAAAATACTTCATAATGCCATGCTTGATTCTGGGGCATCGCACAATCTAATGCCAAAGGTTGTAATGGAGAGATTAAACCTAGACATCACCAGACCATACAAAGATCTTTTTTCTTTTGATTCAAATCAGGTGCGATGTTTAGGATTAATCAAAGACTTGTGTGTTTCATTGGTTCAATACCCTGCAAAAACAATTTTGATGGATATAGTAGTAGCAGACATTCCTCCAAAATATGGTATGTTATTGTCCAGATCTTGGGGTGAAAAACTCGGAGGATCTCTTCAATTAGATATGTCATATGCTACTATTTCAGTTTTCGGCCAACCTAAGAGACTATACAGAGAAAATTTAATGAAATATGTGGTCAGTAGTCAGGAGAAACCTGAAAATTTCCCCATCTACTCAGTACACTCTAATATGGATTCATTTATTCTTTATAATGCTGAATTTGATCCTCCCACTGAATTAGAAGTATTAGCAACAAAACCAAAAGAAATTTCAAATAAAAAATATAATGTTCAAATCCAAGAAATCTTTGAAGGAAAAGAAACATCAAATACCCAAGAGAAACTAGAAGAAAGTAACAAACCAGATCTCACTGTTAAGAAAATTCTTGAAACTCCTGACACCAATTATGAACATGAAATTCTTTGGCACTTAGAATTTGATGGTTCCATCAATAAATTAGGAGCAGGAGCTGAAATTTGGATACACAACCTTGAAAATGATCATGCTGAAGGCCATGCTTACAGATTAAACTTTAAGTGCACTAATAATATGGCAGAATATGAAGCTCTTTTGCTAGGGCTGAAACTTGTCAAAAGATTAGGGGAAATTAGAGTATCTATCATAGGATATTATGATTTAATCATTCAACAGATCAAAGGTCACTTTCTGACAAACGATCCCAGACTGAGAGAATATAAAGGAACAGTTGTAGAGATTCTCAATACTTTTCTGTAGACTCAACTTGCTAAAATCCCTAGAAAACAAAATTTGCATTCTCATAGTCTTGCAATGTTTGCTAGCACTTGTAAATTACCATATGAACCTAATCATTAGTTCACAGCTGAGATTAGACACAGACCAGCTATACTAGACAATTTTAATAATTGGAAAGTGTTTGCAAATGACAATCAGATTAACAATTTTCTGAATCTAGAGAATGAATTTTCTAACAGTAACATAGATGAAGATATAGTCATAGAATTTGATCAAATAAATGAACAAGAAATAGACCTTTTAGAAGAGAATGTAATTCAAATGCTTCATCCAACGAAGTTCACCAAAAAAGAAATTCAGGACCTTAAACAAATGGAGGTTGATGAGATTATAGAAGATGAATCTGAAATCATTAATTTGAAAGATAATCATTTGCCTAAAGGATTAACTCCTCTAGAATATCTTTTCGATTCTAATGATATTCCAAAGAAACCCAAAATGGAACCTTTGAAAGCTGATATTGAGGAATATAATTTGGGGACTGAAGAAAATCCTAAAATAATAAAGTTATCTAAATCTTTGCCTCTTGATAAAAAACTAAAATATGTTGAACTAATAAGAGAATTCCAGGATGTATTTTCCTGGAGTTATGAAGACTTGAAATCATATGATACCTCTATAATTCAACATACAATACCTCTAAAAGAAAATCAGAAACCATTCAAACAGAAACTTAGAAGAATCAACCCTGTACTATTGCCTTTAATTGAAAAAGAAATCAAACGAATGTATGAAGCAGGGATAATTGCTCCCATTAGGTTTTCAGAGTGGGTATCTAATTTAGTCCCTACTAGGAAGAAAACTGGAGAGATCAGATTATGTGTTGATTTAAGAAATGTAAATAAGGTTTCTTTGAAGGATAATTACCCTTTGCCCAAAATGGATCACATTTTACAAAGGGTAGTAGGTGCTTCAAGGATTTCTCTTTTAGATGGGTTCTGAGGATATAACCAGATTCTGGTTCATCCTGATGACCAGGAAAAAACAGCTTTTACAACACCATGGGGTACATTCAAGTATGTTAAAATGCCATTTGGACTTAAAAATGCTGGAGCAACCTTCCAAAGAGCAATGGACATTGCATTTGCAAAAGAAATTCATGACTTTCTTGTTATATATCTGGATGATTTAACTGTTTTTTCTAAATCATATCAACAACATTTAGACCATCTCATACAAGTATTCATAAAATGCATAAAGTATGGTATCTCTTTGAATCCAAAAAAGTCCTTGTTTGGTCTTGAAGAAGGTAAAATTTTGGGCCATATCATTTCCAAATATGGTATTAGAATCGATCCTATCAGAATATAAGCCATATTGCAAATACCTCACCCTAGAAATGTTAAAGAACTTCAAGCTTTCATAGGAAAAATCAATTTTTTGAGAAGATTCATATCTAGCTTAGATGAACTAATTAGATTGCTTACTAACATGTTAAGAAAGGATTCAAGTATTAAATGGATAGTAGAAGCCAAACAAGCATTTGAAGAAATTAAAATGGCTTTGACCAAAACACCAGTTCTTACCAGTCCACAATTTGATAGAGACTTCATAACATTTTCATTTGCGTCAAAACATACTGTAGCAATTGTTTTATTACAAAAGGATGATCAAGGATGTGAAAAACCTATAGAATTTTTTAGTAAAGCACTGAGAGATGCATCATTAAAATAAAACATCATGGAAAAACAAGCTTTTGCACTTGTAAAAGCCATTACAGATTTTAGAATCTATATATTGTATTCCCATGTGATAGCCTATGTACCAAACGTTGTTGTCAAAGACATCTTAACTCAGGATGGAATTAAGGGCAAAAGAGGTAAATGGATTGCTACCATATTAGAATATGATATTGAGATAAAGCCTACAAATCCTATAAAGGGACAAGGATTGGCTCAACTCATGACAAAAACAAATTTCCAAGCCCTGGATATTAATGAACTGGATGACGAACAGGAGATGGCGACTCCACAAATTAGCGAGGCCTTCTTAGATTCACCATGGTAGGCTGATATAATTTATGTATTGTTAAACTTGCAAGCTCCTCCAGGGTTATCCAGAACAAAGAAAAGGTTTTCAAAGTTGACATCTTTAAAGTTTTTTATTTTATATAATGTTCTCTTTTGGAAAAATCATGATGGAATTCTATTGAATTGTTTGTTAAAAGATGAAGCTGACAAAGCTCTCAATGAATTCCATGCAGGAGACTATGGTGGACACCTTTATTGGAAATCAACTATAGAGAAGATCCTAAGAGCTGGATTTTATTGGCCAACCTTATTCTCTGATGTAAAGAAATTTGTTACTACTTGCCATAAATGTCAAAATTTTGAAGGCAAGAGAAAACTATTACCTTTACCCATGAAACCAATTTCCACAGAAAAACCTTTCCAACAATGGGGCCTGGATTTCATTGGATAAATCCATCCTCCTTCTTCTGGCCAACACAAATGGATCCTCATTGCCACAG
The DNA here is from genome assembly GCA_034641835.2 of Pinus albicaulis. Classification (NCBI taxonomy): domain Eukaryota; kingdom Viridiplantae; phylum Streptophyta; class Pinopsida; order Pinales; family Pinaceae; genus Pinus; species Pinus albicaulis. The sequence continues at coordinate 944,134,291 of CM076578.1, forward strand.
ATTATTTTACCAAATGGATAGAAGCAATTCCTTCCAGACAAGCCAATGACACTGTGATTATAGGATTCCTAGAAACCAATATATTGTCAAGATTTGGCTGTCCTGAAAAAATCATAACTCATAATGCTACTGCCTTCAAATCTAAGAAAATGATAAGTTTCTGCAATAAATATCATATCACATTAAGACATTCCATAGCTTATTACCCTCAGGGTAATGGACTGGATGAATCTTCCAACAAGAGTCTCATTAATATTATTAAGAAATTATTGGAGGAAAACAAGAAAAATTGGCACAAGAAACTTACAAATGCACTATGGGCAGACAGACTCACCACCAAAAAATCTATTGGGACCAATCCTTATGAGTTAGTCTATGGTATTGAAGCTGTATTTCCTTCATCTTTAGGAGTTCCTTTAATGAAATTACTTCAAGAAGCTCAGGTTGAACCTAATGACATTCAAAGGAGAATAAATCAGACTATCAATTTGCAGCAGACCAGAGAAGAAGTTTACCAAAGATCCCAAGTATTACAGGAGAAAATAAAGAAGATATTTAATAAAAGGACCAAGGCAGAAGATTTCCAACTAGGAAACAAATTTTTAAGATGGAATTTTAGAAGAGAGGATAAGGGAAAACATGGGAAGTTTGACTTCCTGTGGAAAGGACCTTATATTATTCATGCTTTATAAGGAAATAATACATATTTCTGAAAAACTTGGATGGTACAGAAACTGAAGAAGGACCAGTTAATGGTCGTAAGTTGAAAAATTACTTTGATCCTATTTATTAGGATATCCTAATTCTTAACTTGTACATACTATATCCTTTGTAATGTATTAGTTTTGAGTGGATAGTAACTTACTGGAGTTGAAGCCCAAGGAGAAGGCCCTAAGCTTCATAAGTATTACTATCATACATATAATAAAGAAACAAGCAAAAGAAGATTCCATGGTTCAGTCAACATCATTCTGAGGGCAACTGACCTGTTGTTCTTGACTTTTCACCAGGAAAAGCCATCCCCAAGTGGAGCCAGTGTTAGACTCCTATACCAATAGGTGTCATATATCATGATTGACTTGATAAGCTATGTAATATGTTCATACCTTTTCTTGTTGCAAAGGTTTTCCATATTGTCAAAAAATCAAAAAATTTAAAAAATGTAAAAAGGGTATACCCTAAAAGAAAAATCAAAGGGTGAAAATAATAAAATGGCCAAAAAAGTGAAAGAAAATGAACCCCACCAAAATAAAGGCTAAGGAAAGTGTGCAAGCCTAAATGCCACTACTTTTTTGCTCTTATGTAATAAATAAAATTGTGTGCAACTTGTATTTTATGCCACAATTTATGAACAGTCAAACAGTTTAAGCTTGGCTAGCTCATCTTTCAATTTTATGTTTTAGAGATAGAGAATAAAATCTGACCAAACTATTTAATCTTTGCAGATAAGTAAATAGGTAGAGTAAATAAAAGGAGCTCAACAGTTTAATCTGAGCCCTTGGATGTAATAAGGATAGAATTAGATAGATTTCCAGATGTAAAAGAAAAAATTGTGGTAAGGGTTTGCCAGTCTAAGTTCACCCTAATAAAGAAGAAAAAATGGTAGGATAAAGTAGGTAGGGTAGGTAGATGATGTTGCAGAATTACATGTGATGGATAATGACTCTAGATGTGTTAAATTTTTACTTTCATCACAAGTGCAAAGGCAGACACTACACTGGAAGAATTTCAAGCAAAGAAAAGTCAGATTATTAACTTCCCTTCTCATTTTTCCCTAAAAATTTCACTAATTTCCCCTAAGTACTAAGGCATTTGAAAATTGGAGGGGCTCAAGGCATTTCCTTGACTTTTGGAGGGACCAAACCCTCGGCCCAATAATTGGAAAAGCCTAAGTACTTAAAATAATTCATCATGACATTCACTCACTTCTAAAAAATCTTTTCCTAAGTAAAATCCTATTTTACTTAGGAAAATTATGCAATATTTCATAAAAACCTTATTCATAAAAGCATAATTTAAAGACATTAACCCAATGTTTACACTTAGCGCTTCATTCATTTCCATATTAATTTTTAACTTATTATTTAAATCCCTATGTAAATTCCCCCTTTTCCTGTATTATTTTAATAAAATTTCCAAATTAATAATATCCCACCCCGTTGGTTGAAAAATAACCATATAAATTTAATTAATTGGTTGAATTTCCAATTAATAAACAAAAACCTGATACTCCGCCGTATAAAGGGATTAATTAACCCTCATGGTTAATTAATAACCTAATCCACCAATCAAAATGCCCCCGATGCGATTATTTCATAATAAATTACATCGGGCCCGCCTTATTATCTTCCCATCATCTCACCTCCCTAACGACTGTTCGATCGGTTAATCAAAGATCTACGGTTATCATTGATATCGCTGGCCATCCTCGTCCGAACAATAACGCGCGATGGCCAAGAGGTTTTCTGAACAGTGCTACACCATGCGTCGTTCATCATATGGAATCGCTCTCCCTCTGCTGAAAACCGCCTTTCCCCAAAAGTTGTGCGATGGAAACCGCTTACCACTTACCTCCCGTGACGAAACCACCGTACTTGTTGATGTCATCCATTAAAATAATAAAAAACCCACCAACACTTGACTTTGTGAATAAAACAAAAGAACCCGCATCATTTTCATTATTTCATGCAGTGACCAGTGTCCCATGCGACGAATTTCGAAATCAACTATCAAAGTTTGCCAACCGCTACCTTGCTGAAGAAAATTGCAGTCAAGTAATTCAGAGTTCATCCGCCATGGCCAGCACCTGTTTAGTCACTGTTTATTTCCCGGAAAACAGGTATTTACCCTAATTCCTGTTAAAATCTGTAAAAACCTAGCTTTTGTTTTAAATTATACACAAAAAATTGAAGCAGAGTTTAAGACTAGTCTTTAGTTCATTCCTCAATTGCAATTGCATTCCCCAACTTGTGATTGTGCTCTTTTTTTTCATCAAAACCCTCAATTCATTTCTAAATCCACAAGAACCAGAAATGGAAATTTTTGTGGCTATGAGATAAGGCATTTGTTCCCAATCCAACCTACTTTCTTCAGATATACAGAGACTAATGAAACTCCCAGAAATCTGCAAAGAACCAGAATACTAGAAGCTAACTGGTGGGAAGAAATGTTAGAACTTTTGTAAAAATTATCCTTCATGAATTTTTTATACAGTAAAGTGATATTAAGAAGGATATAAGGGTAGAAAAAGGTTAAAGAGTATCAGTGCAGTTAAAGAGTATCAGTAAAATGGAGCAGCCAGCACAAAATTACTAAAGAGTACAACAACGAGCCAAATCTTAGGGCTTGCATCCAGCACATTCTCAAAAGAAGGAAACAACACAACATCAGTTATCATTTTTCTTATCTACGAGACCATCTGTCTCTAGTTTTTTTTAACATACTTATGAGTCATCCTAGATTATATCTCATTTTGTTAGGAGATATTTTTTTTATAATTTTTTTGTATAAATACTCCCTCAATCAGAGTATTGAGGGGGGTGGATTCTTAGACTTTGCTGTAACATTGACTATTTTGGAATAAAGTGTTGTTGGACAAATCTCGTATGGCTAGCTGGATGAGGAATTGATGCAAAAGACTTTTTACAGGATTCTTGCGTCAGATTAAGGATCAATAAGTCATCTATCTCTTATGTTTTGAAGTTTTCTACTTGTTTATTATATCATCTGTGTTTCATATCTGAATAATTAACGAAAATGAATAAATCAGAAAGTGCTTAAGTGTAATATGATTTTAATCGTTGTTATTCTAAATGTTTTCTTCTGAACTGGTTTAAATAGTGAATTCTTAATTGCTCCTGTTTTGCTAGTTTATGCATTTTGATTATTTAATAAAGAATTCTTAATTGATATTTGTTAATAATCACTCAATTTCTCTCTTTCGAATGTGTTGAAGGATTCTTAATTTCCCTTCATCCATTTTGATCCCATTCCATTCACTTTAGATCTATAATTGTTCCCTATTTGATTACCTTGCCCTGTGAAACCATCTTTTGTTAAGAAACTCGATCCAGTTAAGCCATCTTCTTTGAATCCATTAGCCCAATGGCCTGAAATACTCAGTCTTAACCTCTGCTATAGAATTTCACCACCCAAACGCAATCAAAATCCCTGGACTTTATAACTAGCCTAATATCTTTCAAAACAAAGCTAAATTTTACAGAGAGAGCCCTCTCTGGGTACAGATTGCCTAGATTATGTACCTAAAAGTTGGTTTGTAGTTACCTCAGACCCCTTTCCTCTTCTAAAAACTTCAAGGAAAATCTGAGTGATAACACATTCCATCTCCAAGGTATCCCAATCTGTGGTGACCTTTCCCAGTGTGATCAACCACTATACACCCAATATCACATTGGTGTCAGGAATATCGACCATAAAGAAGTGATCTTTCAATGTGTATGACCCTAAAGTTACAGTCAGTATTGAAGCATACTTCACACACTACATGGTTCTAGCTCTTGGAACCAAAACTGAGAATCCTTCAAAATCATCTATGGGTATGCCCCTCCTCTGCACTAGTTGGGTATTAATAAAATTGTGGGTAGCCCCACTATTTATCAATACTAACACTTGCTGCCCCTGAACTGTGCCTCAGACTCTCAATGTCAGATACTTGGGAACTCCCCGAAAAGTTGCAAGGGCCCCTCCAATTGGAGAAAATGCTCCATTTTCACCTCCTAGTGGTGGTGCATCCTCTCATGGTTCCACAATGCTGGTGTCTCCTTCCACCTCCTCGTCTTCTTCCTCTTCACTATCGGATAACACTTCAATATAATGTGCCTTTCCAGTAGCACATCGATTCCCTGGTGCCCATGGTTCTTAGCAAGTGAAGCAAAGCTTCCTCCTCCTCAAATCTCCATGGATATCATCACTAAGAGGTCCTTTGCGTTGGTTCCCTTTTGGGGGTGTGTTGTAACATATTTTGGCACACCCAAATTTTTTTATTTTCAGTGAAAAATTGTCAATTTTTCATTAAACAAAAATACCGAGAGATTATTTTCTATGTTGTTGTAAGGTTTATTCATTTTATATATTAATTTGATTTAAAATGTTATTTTTTTAAAAATATATAATTACATATTTTTACGAAAATATTTGTTTTAAATTTTAATTATATTATAAAATTAATAAAATTTTAAAATCTTATGTTAAAATCAAATTGAAAGGGCTAATATTCAGGCATCTTTTGAATGGTCGAGATTTCCAAAATCAAATCAACGACATAGATCAAGTTCGGACCCCCTCAATCCTTCCAACATAAAATTAAGGGGGGGGGGGGGTGGTCCCAAAAGAGTTGTATTTCAAAACAGATCTTGAACACGTGGCAACTTCATATGATTTCAGACCCCCAGGCAGCAAAACCACATACCACTATGGACCTCATACGAACATTTGTTTGTGGTTTTCATGACAGTGTAGGGCGAAAAGCAAGGTTTGACTTATATGTAGGCTAGTTTTATAATTCCAGCTACACATGTGCCCCTTTTGATGGCTCGTCATACTTAATACCAAATTCAATATATGGAAATGTTGCAGAGTTTGTTAAATGATGAAAGCTTTTATGATTGCAGACTTAAATTTATTTTTTTGGCAATGAAGGCATTAAAATACGATGCTTCTTTCTACTTACAGTTGCAACCTCGTTAGAAGACGAAATTATTTTCACCCGGCATGTGGTTGTATTGTGGGCAACATGAGAAATTATTTCAGTAATTATATGTGAATGAGTGCGACAGTCTCTGGAAAAGTGCTGAGTCATGGTGTCACTTCAAAAGGGTGGCTCATATTTCAGATCTGGTACTAGCGGCCTTGGTATCACATCTTTTGGTTTGAATTGGGCATCAGTTGCATCATTTTTAGGTAGTCCCCTCGCTATTCCCTCGTTAAAAATCGCTAATGTTCTAGTAGGGCTTCATTTTCGTTGTCTATATATTAACTCCAATCGTATATTGGAACAATGTTTATGATGCTAAAACGTTTCCCATTATTTCATAAAATGTCTTCTTACAGATTGGTCACAAGTACGAGCAGATTTTTGTATTGTATAATTCCTAATTTTTTCTTCCGCACCATTTCTACGGTATTTATTATATAGGTAATTATACATCAAGAGGTAAGGTCATCAAAACATTTTGCTGAACGATAAGCATCTGGAGAAAATCGAAGTTCGTGGGCTAGCAGTGACCTGGTGCATTCAATGGATATGTATGGTTCAAATATCTGAATCCGAATGTGGAAATTGGGATGTTGTGGCTCATTTTCATTTACCTTTGAATTAATTTTAAAAAAAACCAAAAAACCATATACGATAGAAAATATAAAATTTTGTGTGTTGTAGAAGAACTTTAATTTATAGGTTGGTACATTAACATTACATGATAGGATGTGAAGGTGGGTTGATTCGATCTCGTCCATGTGCAAAACAGTTCAAGAGGCAGAGAAAGGGCACATTTCTGTTAAAAACTTAAGAGTTTCGTGGGAGGCGCAAAGGAAAAAATGGATAGTCGGGATCAAAGCACTAAACTAGAGTGGAGGGATGGAAGGCGGAGCCTAAATCGCAAACCGCAAACCACGAGTTTCAAAGGATAGGCCCGAGAGGTAAAGGTTAAAACTACCAGAGTGTGATGTGCGATGTAGTAGGACCCGATTGCAAATCGCCAATCGAAATTTTTAGTGAATGAGCGCAGAAGGTAAAATTTAAGTTCGTTGAAGAGCAGTATGAGGTGACGTGGCCCACATAGTGTAAATCACAAGTTTTAAGTGTTAAGTGCAAATGGCTTGAGTTATGCTTTCTGAAGTGCAATATGCGATGCGGTGGGGCCCGATCACATAGCGCGCATCGTAAGACTTAGAATATGAGTGTAAAAGACAAGATAAAAACAAAAAAATGCGATGTGTGTGTGGATTTGATGTGGTTTCAAAAGAAAACTCCAAAGGTTTTCAGATCCGGAAGAAAGGTATTTTTTGTGTTAAACCATGTCGGAGGAAGAAAAATAGGATTATAACGTGAATCCGTTGAAACGCCTCGGTCATGAAGAAACAAGAAAACATGGTAGAGATACTCGAGTAAGCGAACTAACAAATATCGATGGAGAAGAGGCAGAGCCGGGTAGCAGGTAATACAATGGCAGCGTTTGAATCACATAGGCATCGGCAAAGTTGGACAGAAGAAAGTACAGGGGCGCTATTGGAAGCACGACAGCTGGGTCAAATTCGAGCATTGAGGTGTCGCTACAGAATGGTATAGTTGTTGCATCATAACTAGAAAGGACACCTCAACACTCCACGAGGAGGAATCAACAACATCAGATTCAGCAAAATGAACCATATTTCCAAGATTCAATTTGTTTTCTTGTTATAATTGTATAAGTAATCTTAACGGTTTACGAAGTCGAAGAGTTCAATAAGTTCAAGGGTTGCGAACTACTCTGATGTATTTAAGGACAGAGAAATAAAGAAAAGGGGTTCCGAGTTTTTCACCTCTGGATTACTGTTAGTTTATGACTGAATTCTCTTAGAAATTAATGAAAGAAGATCAAGTTTCCTACACCTATTGATGTTGATACGTCTTTCCTGTTTCACTCTGTGGCTATTCCTCTTTAAATGAAGTGAAGTAATGTAGTAGTTGGTCTCTTAATTACATTTGTGAGTAAGAGTTAAATAACCTTAATTTTCACTCCACCTCATCTCTTCTCTCTTCATAAACGCCTGAATAAACTTTAAAGTGATAGATTCTATGTTTACAGCATATTATTTTAAGTTCTCTCTTTCTCCATGAATTTCCTTTGAAACTTAAAAGTGGTAGATTATGTGTTTTCACCATATCATTTTGAGTTTCTCTTATAGTTCTTCTTTTCATTCCATTCAAATATCAACAATTTATGGAATTATGAAGGCTTTCAATATTTCAGATTATTGAGGGTATTAAGTAACTGAATTCCAAGGGTTTTAAACAAAGGCCATTTGATATGGTAATTGTGACATACATTTATAAAATTCCTTAAGCACTAATTCCTTAACACATCTAAGGGATTGTTTCTTGAGATACAACATTTTCTGGCACCGTTTCTAGGGATGAAAAAATGAAGTTTATTTCTCCTTGGGTTTTTCACATTATTTCCTCTAGTTGTTCAGTGAGGAGGAAATATTGGGTTGTATTTGTTATTTTCAAAATTATGGCTTTCAAAATACCTCACACAAGGTCAGATGCCTTACAGCAGATAGTCTCTGCTTGCCAGATCCAGAAAGATTGGTTTCCAAAAGGGCTTAGAAACCTCAAACTCCTTCAACACATGATCCTACTTTTTCCTGCTCCTAGCAGCAATTCTCATAACCCTTTGTTTGAAGATATTTTTGAGGAACTCTCTTTCTTAGAACAAGATCCTCCTTCCACACCCATTTATTTTCAAGGACCTGAGTTAGAATAATATTCTTTCGAGTTTGTTTCTTTTACCTTCACTCAAGCTCAACCAAATATAGTTTTTGGTTCTTCTAACATTGTTCATCAACCCACTCCCATATCAGTTTTATCTCCACGTCCATCCACTTTCATAGCGGGTTCATCAACCTCAACTACCCAAGGAGTAATTAAACAAGTTGTTAATATGGCAATACCATCATTCTTAACGAACAAAAATGGTCCACTAAAACTTTCACAACCAATGAATGCCATGCCTCAAGAATACCTCAAATTACTTCCTTGTTTCACTGGAGAAAATGAAGTAACTGCAAAACAACATTTACCTTTGTTCTACACTTTTGTTGATAATTTGAATGTAGAACACCTGGATGTTGTGATGATACTATTTTTTCAGTCTCTAGATGGAGAGGCTAGAAAATGTTTCAAAGGTTTACCAATTGGTTCAATAAATAACTAGGAAGAGTTGGAAAATACATTCATTCAGATATGGGGATAAAAGAGATATCATGGTTACTCATTGATAGAGTTTAATGCAATTAAAAAAAGACTTAATGAATACATTTCTGAGTTTGTAAAAAGATTCAACAAATTGTACAATAGTTTACCCATAGAGATGAAGCCCCCCCTAGAGGAGCAAAGGTATTTTTTGCTGGGGCTTTTGAAGCTGATTTTAGCTTTACATTGAGAGAAAGAAGAGCCCCTATTCTTGAGTAGATATAGACAGAAGCTTTAGAGATTGAAGCTAATATGACTGTAGCTGGAAAGGTGAAAGGGAAACAACCATTCCAAGAGAAGGGCAAAGAAAAAGAAGAATCCTCGCAAGATCTGAGGATAGAAGATATGGCAAGGGAGATAAAAAAATATGACAAATAAGCTATCTAAGATATAATTGGAAAATAAATCTCCCAAAGGCACGTACAACAAAACTTAGGAGGGGTCAAACCTCAATTCATAAGACATCCCATGCAAATTTTTCAGAGGGAAAGAAGAGATCAAGACCAGGTTCAAGCACCATTGTATATAGAAGCAGCACCCACAGAGCCAGCAGAAGATGACCAAAGAGAGGCCGAGGATTAGGTATCTGTTATGTATGCAATAGAAGAGGATGAAGAGGAAGATTATGAGGGAGAATATCTAGAAGCCGAAGTATCTTTTTATAAATATGAGATGGATGAATACTGTAGACAATTCACAGACTTTAGGCAATATTAGTTACATAAAAAGTATGATTTAAGGTCTAGAAAGAGATATAGAGTGAAAGATCATGCAGGTGAACAAAAAGGTTCTATTTCTCCTCCCATGACGACTCCACAATAAAAGGACCCTGTGAAACAAGTCAGTAATGGGAAACGACCTACAAACTCACTTAAGAGAACAAGTGTGCAGTAGGTTGAATCTTCCCAGGACAAATCAGTTGACACCAATATTTTGGAGAGAGTTGTTCCTGTACCCGAACAAGCGGCAGATTCTAGAAAAGAGTGAAGAATAACCTAAAAAATTTGTTAAGCAAACTCATGCCTTTAGTTTGGCAAAAGAGTTGGAGAAAGTTAAAATTCATGTACCTCTTCTAGAATTGGCTAAAATACGAGCTTACAAGAAAGAAATTTCAGAGTTTATTAATCTCACACAGGTGGAAGACATAAGTGACATGGTGAACCTAAAAGAAGAAAAGCCAGTGGTCACCTTTGGACCTCATGTGGAAGAAGTAGATATGTATGTTCCACCCTTATATATTTCTCTGTTGCTTCATGATTTTACTCCACATAATTGCATGTTGGACTCGAGAGTGTCCCATAACCTCATGCCATTGTCTGTTATGAAAGAGCTTAACCTACAGATTACCAAACCTTATAGGGATCTGTATTCATTTGATTCCAAAAGGGTGAAATGTGTTGGGTTGATTAAAGATGTAGCAGTTTCGTTGGCACAAATCCCAACAAAGAGTATATTCATGGATGTAGTGGTTGCTGACATCCCAGCCAGGTTTGGAATGCTCCTATCAAGTTATTGGGGAGCTAAGTTGGGAGGTGTACTAAAGTTAGATTTCACTTATGCTACCATTCTAGTTTTTAATGGGGAAAAAAGGAGATTATACAAGAAAATGAGGTTTGTGAAGACCAAATCTAAGAAAGATGCAGGAAATTCCCCCATTTATAGTCAAGAAACAAAAGATCTTTCTTGTTTCATGCTACATGAATATGTAGAATTTTCTGAAGACACAGGAAAGCATCTCTTTTTCAGAAGTTGTAAATAACGAGCTGCACTCAAAGAATATATGGAAGTTCTGCTTTGATGGCACCTACTCAAGGGAAGGTGTAGGTGCCATATTCTTGCTAATATCGCCAGAAGGTAACCTCGTGCCATTATCTTTTAAACTCAAACTTGATTCGACAAACAATGTGGCTAAATATGAGGCCTTAATATCAAGCCTTCAAGTTGCTAAGCAGATGGGGGTTCAATGTATTTCAATTTATGGTGACTCTGAGTTGATAATAAAACATATCAATAATAATTGTCAAACCAAGCATCCGAGATTAATATTTTACAGGAATGAAGTTCTGAATCTGATAGAAAACTATTTTGAAGCCTTCAATCTCTAGTATATCCCGAGGGAGAAGAATAGATTGGCCGATTCTTTAGCAATTGCTACTAGCACCTTCAAAACTCCTATAAATCCCAGGGTAAGGTATGAAAATTAATTCATGCATAGACCTTCTATCCCTGACAATGTGAAACATTGGAAAGTGTTTGATGTTGATGAACAGATAAATAAGTTCCTGAAAATGGTTGGAAACTTTGAAATTGATGAGATAGACCAAGAAAAATAACAAACAACACAAAAAAACATAAATAAGAAACCTCAAGAAGTCAATAGGTGAACAGAATATTATCCAACTGAAAGATAATGTGCTCCCTAGAGGGTTTGTTCCCCTTGAAATATTATTTGATGCTAATGATGTTGTTGTTGATTCGAAGAAAACACATCAAGAAGAAGAGATGGAAGATTGTAATTTGGGAACTCAGCAAGAGCCCAAAATAGTGAAATTGTTCAAAGGGGTTCCCAAAAACTACAAAGAAAGGTACATTTATCTTTTTAAGAAGTATATGGATGTGTTTTCCTGGTCGTATGAAGACCTGAAAACATATGAGAAAAGCATTATTCATTATAGGATTCCATTGAAGGAAGGGCTCAAACCACAAAGACAAAAGCTCAGATAGATCAATCCCATGTTGTTAGCTCCAATCGAAAAAGAAGTGAAGAAACTATTGCAGGTGAAAATTATAGTCCCTCTCAAATATTCAAACCAGGTTTCCAATCTAGTCCTCGTAAGAAAGAATAGTGGAGAGATAATACTATGTGTAGACTTCAGGAACTTGAACCGAGCATCTCTAAAAGATAATTATTCTTTGCCGAAAATGGATTATGTCTTAAAAAGGGTGACAAGATCTCACATGTTTTCTATGGTTGACGGATTTTCTGGGTATAATCAGGTAGCAGTGGAAAAAGAAGATCGGAGGAAGACTACTTTCACTACGCCCTGGGGAAACTTCGTGTATGCAAGGATGCCATTTGGCCTTATGAACGTATGCATTAGGAGAATTTTGAGGTCTAAAATCAGCCTCCTAAGAAAAATGTACAACCAAAATAAAATTTATAAGAACCAATAGGATTCAAGATTATGATGTCAACCATGGGGGATGATTAACCATTTTTGGAGTAAAAAAGTGAAAAGATTAAAAAATAATAAAATAATAAAGCTACTTTCTTAACTTGTATTTTCAACTTATCTCCCAAAGTTTTTACTCAAATTTCGAGCGGGAGTACTCGTTGGATGAAAAGTTTAATTCCTCATCTAAGGAGTACCCATGTTTCATACTTTTGATGGACCCTGCTACATGAAAAATGAGAAATACATGAAAAACGTGATTAGAATAACATTTTTCATGTATTTCTCATTTTTCGTGAAGCGGGGTCCATCGAAAGTATGCAACATGGGTACTCCTTGGATGGCGAATAAAATTTTGCATCCAATGACTGTTTCCGCTCGAAATTTGAGTAAACCCATAGGGAGGTAAGTTGAAAATACGAGTTGAAAATATAGATTTTCCTTTTTTCCCTCTAAACTTTGATTATGTAATCTAATATTATTTTATTATTTCCACTATTATTTTATAATTTCCTTAGGAGGCCCATTTTAGACCTCAAAAATCCCCTAATGTGCAACATTTAAGAGGGCCATGGACATAGCCTTCATTGGTGATAGGTTTGTAGTTATATATCTAGATGATGTAACCATTTTCTCAGGGTCAGATGATGAACACTTGGAGCATTTGCAAAAAACCTTTCAAAAGTGCAGAAAGTTTGGTTTTCCATTAAATCCCAAGAAATCTTTATTTGCCTTAGAAGAAGGTAAATCATTGGGGAACGTAGTTTCTAAACATGGAGTAAAGATTGACCCAACAAGGGTGGAAGCCTTTCAGACTATTCCTTTACCCAGAAGCAAGAAGGATATCCAGAGATTCCTGGGAAAAATAAACTTTTTGAGGAGGTTTGTTCCCAATTATGGTGACATCATGAGAAGTATAACATATATTTTGAAGAAAAATGCATAAGTGAAATGGAATAAGGAAGCAAGAGATGCATTTGTTAGAATAAAGGAAGCACTGCATGAAGTGCCAATTTTGATTAGTCTAGACTATCAAAAATCCCTTCAGGTATTCTCATCTGCATCCCCCAATAATATTTATGTTGTCTTTTTGCAGAAAAATGAAAACATTAAGGAGCAACCAGTTGCATTTTTCAGTAAATTTCTCAGAGATGTTGAGCTCAAATACAATATTCTAGAGAAACAAGTATATGCTTTGGTCAAAGCACTGAAAGCCTTCAGGACTTATGTGTTACAGTCCCAAATAACTACTTATGTTCCTAATTCTATTGTGAAAGATATGCTGGTCCAAAGTGATATTGAAGGAAAAAGGGGGAAGTGGATAGAAAAAATCCAAGAGTATGATTTGGACATCAAACCCATCAAGCCAGTCAAGGGACAGGGTTTAGCGAAGTTGTTGACAGAGAGAAATTTTCAAGCCTTGGGGATTAATCTGTTGGCACCAGTGGATGGAGTTGTTAATTAAGAAGGTCAAAGCAAGTCCAAAACAGGTATTCAATACAATTTTTTGTTCTATGATTGGTATAATGATATTTTTCACTACTTGTGTTTCTTTTCCTATCCAACTTCACTAAATAGAACAAAATACAGAGCTCTAAAGCTCAAGTCTCAACCATATGTTATCATAGAAGAAAAGCTATACTGGAAATATCCTGATGGTATTTTGTTGTTATGTTTGACCGAAGGAGAATCTATTGAAGTCACCAAACAATATCATGAAAGTATTTGCGGAGTACATTATATCTAGAAGGTCACTACTCATAAGATTCTCAAGTCAAGATTCCATTGGAAAACCCTATTTGCAGATGTTTATAGACTGGAGAGAAGTTTTAAAAAGTGTCAGTTGTTTGCTGAAAAGAAAAAACTTGCTCCATTACCTTTCATCCTAGTATTTATTGAAAAACCTTTCAGACAATGGGGATTGGATTTATTTGGAGAGATCAATCCATCATCAAGTGGACAGTTCAAGTGGATTCTGACTGCCACTGATTATTTTACAAAATGGGTTGAAGCAATACCCACAAAGAAGGCAAATGACCAAGTAGTGATGAAGATTTTGGAGGAAAACATCTTCAGCATATTTGGATGTCCAGTAAAAATTGTGACTAATAATGCTCAGGTATTCAAATCTGCTCGTTTCATTAAATTTTTTCAAACATATAATGTAATATTATCACATTCCACAACATATCATCCCCAAAGGAACGGATTGGCAGAATCCTCAAATAAGACATTGGTCAGGATCTTGAAGAAGAAAATCGCTGAAAATCAGAAGGATTGGGATAAGAAGTTGAATTTTTCCCTCTGGGTAGTTCAGGCCACTACCAAGAGATCTATTGGAAAGTCCCCCTATGAACTAGTTTATGGAACTCAAGAATTATTTCCTACTTAGCTGGCGAAACCAATGATTTCTTTCCTTCAAGAAGATCAGGAAGCACCTAATGCTCTGGTAAGGAGATTGAACCAAGTAATTGAATCAAGTGAAAATAGGAACAAAGTCAGGGATAACTTGATTACTTATCAGGAAAAGATGAAGTCTATATTTGAGAGAAAATCAAAAGAAGTTCTCTTTCAAGCAGGAGATCTGGTACTGAGATGGGACACTAGACAAGAAGAAAAGGGGAAGCATGGTAAATTTGACCCTCTCTGGTATGATCCATACAGAATCTTTGAAGTAAGGTCAAATAACACATTCATTTTGGAAGATATGGATGGAGAACCAGTACAGATGCCTGTGAACGGGAAGTGTCTGAAGCATTACTTCCAACATTAAAAGTCAAAACTCCACCATTGTAAATACCTTGTTGCTCAATGTTCATATGTTACCAAGAAATATTTTACAACATGCCCAATGGATAAGGCACTATTCTGCAGTTCTTAGTGCTTCCATGAAAGAAAGCACTATCCCCAGGTGGAGCCAGATGTTGTGGCTCATTTTTCAAAAACACCAAAAAAACATATATGATAGAAAATATAAAATTTTGTGTGTTGTAGAAGAACTTTAATTTATAGGTTGGTACATTAACATTACATGATAATATGTGAAGGCAGGTCGAGTCGGGCTCGTCCACGTGTAGAACAATTCAACAGGCGGAGAAAAGGCACATTTCCCTTAAAAAATTAAGAGTTTCGGGGGAGGCACAAAGGAAAAAATGGATGGTCGGGATCGCAGCGCAAAACTGGAGTGGAGGGATGGATGGTGGAGATTAAATTGCAAACCACAAACTAAAAGTTTCAAAGGATAGGCATGGGAGGTAAAGGTTAAAATCACCGAAGTGCAATGTGCGATGCGGTGGGACCTGATCACAAATTGCCAATCGAAAGTTTTAGGGAATGAGCATGAAAGGTAAAAGTTAAGTTCACCGAAGAGCAATATGCGATGTCATGGCCCGCATACCATACATCACAAGTTTTAAGCATTAAGTGCAAAGGGCTTGATTTATGTTTGCCAAAGTACGGTATGTGATGCGGTGGGTCCCGATCACATAGCACACATCATAAGACTTAGAAGATGAGTGTCAAAGACAAGCTAAAAACATTGAAATGCAATGTGCAGGTGGATGCAATGTGGTTTCAAAAGCGAACTCCAAAGGTTTTCATATCTGACAGAAAGGTATTTTTTTTGTTAAACCATGTCTAAGGAAGAAAAATATGATTATAACATGAAGCCGGTGAAACGCCTCGGTCATGAAGAAAGCAAAACACGGCAGAGAGACTCGGGTAAGTGACCCAACGTAGATAAAAAGAGAAGAGGCAAAGTTGGGTAACAGGTAATACGATGGCAGTGTTTGAAGCACAAAGGCATTGACAGAGTTGGAAAGAAGAATGTACATGGGTGCTATTGGAAGCACGATAGCTAGGTCAGAGTCGGGCACTGAGGCATCACTACAAAATGGTGCAGCTATTGCATCATAACTAGAAAGGACACCATGACACTCCAGGAGGAGGTATCAGCAACACCAGATTGAACAAAATGAACCACATTTCCAAGTTTCAATTTTTTTTCTTGTTATAATTGCATAAGTAATCTCAATAGTTTATGAAGTCAAAGAGTTCAAGAAGTTCAAGAGTTACGAACTACTATGATGTATTTAAGGCGAGAGAAATAAAGAAAAGGGGTTCCAAGTTTTGGACCTCTAAATGACTGCTAGTATATGACTGAATTCTCTTAGAAATTAATGAAATAAGATCAAGTTTCTTACACCTGTTGATGTTGATACGTATTTCCTATTTCGCTTTGTGGTTGTTCCTCTTTGAATGAAATGAAGTAATGTAGCAGTCGGACTCTTAATTACATTTGTGAGTAAGAGTTAAATAACCTTAATTTGTGCTCCTTCACCTCATCTCTTCTCTCTTCATAAACGCCCGATAGAACTTTAAAGTGATAGATTATGTGTTTATAACATGTTATTTTTAGTTCTCTCTTCCTCCACGAATTTCCTCTGAAACTTAAAAGTGGTAGATTTTGTGTTTTCATCATATCATTTTGAGTTTCTCTTATAGTTATCCTTTTCATTCCATTCAAATATCAACAGTTTAGGGCATTGTGAAGGCTTTCATTATTTTATATTATTAAGGGTATTAAGTAACTGAATTCCAAGGGTGTTAAACAAAGGGCATTTGATATGGTAATTGTGACATACGTTTATAAAATGTCTTAAGCACTGGTTCCTTACCACAGCCAAAGGATTGTTTCTTGAGATACAACAAGGGGAATTAGTTGGGGGAATTTTTAGAGTGATGGTGAGAGGGAGAAGAAGTTGTTGCGATTAGAGAAAGAATGCTTAGAGGTCTACAGAAGGAAGGTGAATTAGGTAATCTCGCAAGGGCTCGCTTGCATCAATTACTTATCGATTTTGAAGCTGAGCTAGAACATCTCATCTCTTCTCTTGGTGAAATATCTTTCGCAGGCTGACCAGAGAAGAAAACAGGTACCCTGAAGGAACAATTAGTTGTGATTGCACTAGGTTTAGGGGATCTTAGGAAGAAAAAGGAGGAGAAGTTCAAGAAGTTTATGGATGTTCAAAGGTGGATTCAAAGTATATGTTCAAATATTGCAGGAAACTTGAATGTCAATGACTTATATGCAACTCCAAAATTGGATGAGCATGATATATCTCTAAAGAAGCTTTATGAATTCCATGCTCAACTTCAAGAGCTTCATAGAGAAAAGAATGATAGAGTTCAGAAATTTTTTGACTACGTTAACACTGTGCATGCTCTTTCGGCTATCATGGGAGTAGAATTCTCTAATATTGTTTCTGAAGTTCATCCAAGCTTGAATGATTCTATGGGCAATCAGTAAAAAAGCATAAGTAATGATACCCTTACCCAGTTGGCTGAAATGGTTGAATCTCTAAAAGAAGAGAAGTAGCAGCGGTGGGAAAAGCTCCAAAAACTAGGCACAACATTAATTGAATTGTGGAATCTAATGGATATCACTATGGAGGAACATAAACATTTTGATCATGTAACTTGCTACATTTCATCTTCTATGGATGAGGTGTCAATTCCAAGAATACTTTCATCTAATATCATTAACCAGGCTAAGGTTGAAGTGAAGAGATTGGATCAGTCAAAGGCTAGGAAAATGAAGGAGATTCTGCATTAAAAAAAAACAGAGCTTGAAGAGATATACCGAAAGGCTCATATGGAAATAGACACCAACTCTGCACACGAGAAGATAATGGCTATGATTGATTCTGGAACCATTAATCATTCAGATATTCTAGCAAGCATGGATGATAAGATTTCCAAAGTAAAAGAAGAAGCACTCAGTAGAAAAGAAATAATGGGGCAACGAGTGGAGCAACTTACTTCAATAGTATGGCAGCAAAAAGTTTTCATGTGAGGAATCCAGATGTCAGCACATATTTCATTATAGACTAAAATAGAAATGATAATCTCGTGCATTCTTTTAGTTAATAGGTGTTAGGTTAGTTTTAATTATTCTAGATAGGTTTATTAAGATTTTGTTATTTTATTTTTCTAAAAGCTAGCAATAGCTAGCTTATTGTAATTTCTATATATTTGATGAATTGTAATAAGAAAGGTGTGGGCTTTTGAGGCCAAGACCTCTTCAGCTTTGTAAAATTATTTTTCCAAAAATTGTAATTGAATTATTTCAGCTCTGGCTTTGATAGAATTTATGTTCCTTGTATGTTTCTCAAGTATTTTCATAATCTATTTCTGCACATGTTCGGAGTTACATAGAAGAGTTGGGTCAGAATAGATTGAGTTTCAGTCTCTCTAGAATCCCCTGCAAATTTATAATTGTTTAAAGAGATTAGTATATTGGGATTTTTTTTGAGTAAGCTCCTATTTGAACTGGTTATTGTTTTCCACTTCTATATTCTCCTGGATGTGCTTTGTTTGGTTGTAGAAGCTTTCTGCACACATCCAAATCTCCCTGATTTATTAAGTTTTTTTTTTTAATTCCTTAATTATTATGGATCTCCTTACATTCTTATATCAAATTCTTATACAAATCAAGTCTTTTTGTCAGGCTGGAAGCTGAAAATTTGAGAACGAACTTTGTGAAGGAGGGATTTATTCATGAATAGGGATTGTCATAAATCGCCAACCATGCCCAATTAAAACCATAAATTTGGCCATTGTGCTTCAAAGGTTGTTGTTCTATGATAGTGAACAGTGTTAAACAAAGCCTCATAACAACCGAGGGAGCCCCCTCTGGTTCAAGGGCCATCTTGAACCTAAAGCCGGTTGAGTTGGTTTCCTGGCGTAGTTTTTGCAGCCAAGGATTGCCTATGGGAAACAGGCAAAACATTTGGCTGCGTTGCCAAGGAGCAAAGTGATGAAGAATTTCTCCCTGGATCATGATAAAGTTTAGATCCATTTCTTGCTGGTGAACAAGAAGTAGCCATTTGTATTTGTTGCATTATTTTCACCTGGCGACTCCACTTTGTCAGATGGCGATTCCACTGGGAAACCGATTCCACCCTTTTTTCAGCTGCCTTTACTACTATGCAAGGTTTTTTTATGCTTGAAATCAACAGTATATGTTTTCTCCTCTCATCCATGATCAAAAATTTTGCATGTCTACAGAGGAAGAAGGTTTTAAAGGACACATGTGAGTATAATATTTCCATGCAAATTTATGTTCATATTGTATATATTCTTCATATTTTCAGATGTTGGCAACGTAGTTTTTCAATAAATCCACTCCGCACTTACTTGGTTACATTGGAAAACAGATTACACCTAACAGTGCAACATTTTCTAGTTCAATTAGATAGAAGTGTGGGGATTGAATAGATCATATTCAGAGTTTTAGTATGCACTAGATCAACATGTTCATTGTTTATGAATGGTGTGATATATAAGCTTATATTTTCAGTCTATAATTTTTCACTTTTCAGTATGAAAGAGTATTAGGATTATCGTTGGCATATGGTTGTATTTCACAGTTGCAGGCTATTCAAATGACAGGGTTGATCCAGAAAAGTTGGTTATGGAAAATGATGGTAGATGATCAAGTTGACAGTATGACTCCATGCCCAATGCTAAAGGAAACTGATCTGCTTGTTCTATGCATCCCACAAGAGGAAGCAGTCCCCATTGGAGCTGATGTTGTAACATATTTTAGCACAACCAAAAAAATCGTTCGGTGAAAATTGTCAAATTTTCATTAAAATAAAATATCGAAATATTATTTTCTATGTTGTTGTAAGGTTTATTCATTTTATATATTAATTTTGATTTAAAATATTATTTTTATAAAAATATATAATTACATATTTTTATGAAAATATTTGTTTTAAATTTTAATTATATTATAAAGTTAATAAAATTTTAAAATATTATGTTAAAATCAAATTGAAAGGGCTAACGTTCGGACAGCTTTTGAATGGGTGAGATTGCCAAAATCAAATCAACAACATAGATCAAGTTCAGAGCCCCTCAAGGCTTTCAACATCAAATTGAGGGGGCGGGGAGGTCTGAAAAGAGTTGTATTTGAAAACAGCTCTTGAACATGTGGCAACTTCACATGATTTCAGACACCCGGGCAGCAAAACCACATGCCACTACGGACCCCCTCCAAACTTCTGTTCGTGGTTTTCATGACAGCGCAGGGCAAAAAGTAGGGTTTGACTTATATGCTAGCCAATTTTATAATTCCAGATACACATGTGCCCCTTTGATGGATCGTCATACTCAGTACCAAATTGAATAGATGGAAATGTTGCAGAGTTTGTTAAATGCTGAAACTTTTATGATTGCAGACTCAAATTTAGTTTTTTGGCAATGAAGGTGTTAAAATACAATGCTTCTTTCTACTTATAGCTGCAGCCTCGTTAGAAGACGAAATTATTTTCACCCGGCATGTGGTTGTATTGTTGGCAAGAGGAGGACTTCTTTCAGTAATTATATGTGAATGAGTGCGATAGTCTCTGGAAAAGCACTAAATCATAGTGTTAATTCAAAAGGGTGGCTCGTATTTTAGATCTGGTACTGGAGGCCTTGGTATCACATTTTTGGTTTGAATTGGGCATCAGTTGCACCATTTTTAGGCTGTCCCCTTACTACTCCCTAGTTCGCAATCGCTAATGTTCTAGTAGGGCTTCGTTTTCGCTGTCTATATATTAACTCCAATCGTATATTGGAACAATGTTTATGATGCCAAAACATTTCCCATTATTTCATCAAATGTCTTCTTACAGACCGGTCACAAGTACATGTAGATTTTTGTATTATATAATTCCTAATTTTCTCTTCGGCACCATTTCTATGGTATCGATTCTATAGGGAATTATACATCGAGAGGTAAATACATCAAAACATTTTGCTAAACGATAAGCTTCTGGAGAAAACGGAGGGTCTTGGGCTAGCGATGAGCCAACAGGGGCATTCAGTGGTCGAAATGGTTGAATCTCTAAAAGAAGAGAAGAAACAGTGGTTGAAAAAGCTCCAAAAACTCGGCACAACATTGATTGAATTGTGGAATCTAATGGATATCAATATGGAGGAACACAAACATTTTGATCATGTAACTTGCTACATTTCGGCTTCTGTGGATGAGGTGTCAATGCCAAGAATGCTTTCTTCTAATATCATTGACCAGGCTGAGGTTGAAGTGAAGAGATTGGATTAGTCAAAGGCTGGAAAAATGAAGGAGCTTCTGCATAAAAAACAAACAGAGCTTGAAGAGATATACCAAAAGGCTCATATGGAAATAAACACCAACTCTACACAGGAGAAGATAATGGCTATGATTGATTCTGGAACCATTAATCATTCAGATCTTCTAGAAAGCATGGATGATAAGATTTCCAAAGTAAAAGAATAAGCACTCAGTAAAAAAGAAATAATGGGGCAACGAGTGGAGAAACTTACTTTAATAGTGTGGTAGCACAAAGGTTTCATGTGAGGAATCTAGATGTCAACACATATTTCCTTATAATCTAAAATAGAAGGGATAATCTCGTGCATTTTTTTTAGTTAATAGGTGTTAGGTTAGTTATCAGATTAGTAGGGAGTTTGTTAAATTATATTAAATAGTTAGGTCTGCGAGCCCTTTAATATATATTATAAATTTAGAGATAGTTAAGAGGTTGCAGATTTCAAGCAGAGTCCATCCCGGACTACTTTTAATTTAATTATTCTAGATAGCTTTATTAAGATTTTGTTATTTTATTTTCCTAAAAGCTAGCAATAGCTAGCTTATTGTAATTTCTATATATTTGATGAATTGTAATAAGAAAGGTGTGGGCTTTTGAGGCCAAGACCACTTCAGATTTGTAAAAATATTTTTTCAGAAATTTTAATTGAAGTATTTCAGCCCTAACTTTGACAGAATTTGTGTTCCTTGTATGTTTTTCAAGTATTTTCATAATCTATTTCCACACATGTTCAGAGTTACAGAGAAGATTTGGGTCAGAATAGATTGAGTTTTAGTCTCTCTGGAATCCCCTGCAAATTTATAATTTCTTAAAGAGATTAGTATATCGGACTTTTGTTTGAGTTAGCTCCTCTTTGAACTAGTTATTGTTTGCCACTTCTATCTTCTCCTGGATGTGCTTTGTTTGATTGTAGAATATTTCTCCATGCATCCAATTCTGTCTAATTTATTAAGTATATTGTTTGAATCCTTAATTATTAGGAACCTCCATACATTCTTCTTTCAAATTCTTTAAAAATCTAAATTCTTCTGTCAGGCTCGATGCTAAAACTTTGAGAAAGGACTCTGCAAAGGAGGGATTTATTCATGAATAGGGATTATCATTAATCGCCAACCACCCCCAATTAAAAACCATAAATATGGCCATTGTACTTCAAAGGTTGATGTTTGGTGATAGTAACAGCATTAAACAAGGCCTTGTAACAACCGAGGGAGCCCCCTCTGGTTCAAGGGCTAGCTTGAACCTAAAGCTGGTTGAGTTGGTTTCCTGGCATAGTTTTCGTAGCCAAGGACTGCCTACAAGAAACAAGTACAACAGGACGGAACCTTCGTATCTTTCCCCTTTGACTGGAATGTGGGTTTTAGTTGGAATGTATCTCTTGCCCTTGGAAAAGCACCTTGGAATTCCCTAGCCTGCTCAATGGCATCTTGGATCGTAGCTAGTCTAGTGGAATTTACTAACCCATGCAAAGGTTCTGCTAGTCCATCAATGAACATGTATACCTTCCTAGCTACAGAAAGATCTTGCACCATGACAGAAAGTTTCAATAATTCATAAGTATCTAAGTTTCCCAACTGGTAGATTTTATCTAGCTCAACAAAGTGCACCTCTGGATCTCTTTGGTCAAATCTCTCTACCAATCTCTAGGTGAACTCTCCATATGCAGTCACACCTGCATGTCCCAATGTAGACAGTCCATGGAACCAATATTCATGTGCTTCACCTTCAAGGTGGATCGCTTCTATCTTAATAGCTTCAGTCTCTAATACTTGGTTTAGTTAGAAATAAATTTCTAAATTTTCCACCCAAGCCTTTTCCATGCACTTGGATGACCCATCAAAATTAGGGAGAAAGAATCTACCTATAGTACGTTGCATATCATTGTTCTGCATGTACCCTCCACCTCTAGTGTTGTTGCGGGGTCTTCTGTTATCTTTGATTTAGCATAACTCTTGGAAGTTCAAATGTTGTTTGAATGTTTGAGACTAAGATTCATATTCCAGGAAATAATCACTGATATCCTCCTACTCTTGTGGTCCTCCAGCCGCTACTGTTAGGAAGGTCGACATAGTGGAGTGTTGTGAAGCTTGCTGCACTACCGGTTGCTCACACCAATGATGTGAATTACCAGAACTTTCTCCATTTTTCAACCCTCTTGGGGTTTCCCTTTGTCTCTCCGCTCTCATCTCCTTGATTTCTATAGCGGGATCCTACATATATTGGAGAAGAAGTTTTGGAAACTCTTCCTCATCCATTTCTCCTGACATTGGAGACTTGCCTTTGTATTCTATTTCTTCTGAGATGTGGTGTTCTTTGTTGGTTGTATAATAAAATTTGCAACCTTTATTAATATACCTCCTCTCCCGATCTGTAAGAGGTTCTTATTCAGATTTCATAGATGTAAATGCCCCACAAGCTGAGCCAAGATTATGCTCTGATACCACTGATATCCCAAAATAAAATAAACAGGAATTGTAGTAAACAACATTAAACAGAAATTGTAGTAAATATCATTAAAATAAAACAGGAATTGTAGTAAACATCATTAAACAGAAATGGTAGTAAACATCATTAAAATAAAATAAAAAGAAATTGTAGTAAACATCATTACATCAAACATATGAGCAGATCAGCTGAGTCATTTTATTACAATCAATAGCATAGATGAAGTACAAATTTCTTGAAGAAAAGACACTCAAGCTAGATAGAAAAGCCTGAAATGGCCCTAAACCTCAACATATGATATGTTGCTAGTGCAATAGCTGCTGGAATGCTGCCATTGCATAGTCCTGCTGGAAAATACAGCTGCTGGAAACTAGGAATGTGTAGATCTGCTCATTGGGTGCTCATAATAGTTGAGGTCAGAGATCTAAGCTTTCTAGCACTTTTCCAAGATAACCCAGAAAGGGTTTCTGGAAATGACAATAATAGAAAATGCAACCCTAGGGATGATTTACGCACTGCAGCTAGGAGACTGCTATGAGGTGGATGAACTAAAGAGAAATATGTTGTTACTCCTCCCAATCAACTTCCTAGATGAAGGGTTTCTCCCCTCACTAGATTCCAAGCTAAGAAACTTGGGTTATTGCTCCACCAATAGATCTGCCCTCCTAGATTGCACAATTCCTGAAGGATATTGCGCTATTGATAGGGGCTGAGGACTGGCTTGATGCCTAGTGATGAAATGTAGCTCAAGAACCTTTCGTGAGTGGGCACTCGAATTCCCCCGAGGATAAGGGTGGGATTTCCACTCGGAAACACCCGTGTGCTAAACAACACACCAGACTTAGCTAAATAGTTGAAGTGTACAAAAAGTCATAAAAGACAATTCATAAAAAATATTTTTATGATCCCTCACCCTCTTGGCCCCACAAAATAATGATGCTACACACATGGCCACTAACATCCATTATGATTGCGATGTCCTCCATTGTCTCCACTACCTCCATGGCTGCATTGTTGATTTGGTCAAATTGACCCCATCCACATGCACTGACCCACATTCACACTAAGATGTGGTTTATTCATATTGACCCTATCTAGATGAATTGATCCACTTTCTCATTAAGAAGTGGTTTTATTCCTACTAAAGGGATTTATGGGTCCCTCTACCCTCTTATTCATCTATCTTGTTGACAAAAAAAAGAAGTAATATTATAATTAGCTAAAAGCTAATTAGGAATATTATAGTCGTCCTCTTCCAAATGTTGCCTATCCTCAAGAAACTACAAGGATGGATGCTGAAAAATATTCTCTCCTTCCCAAGTGGCATCCTCATCCAGGAGGTTCCTCCATTGAACCGTATATTCTATGATCACCCTGTTTCTTAGATGCCTCTCCCAAGTATCCAAGATAGCTTCCAGTTGTAAAACTAGATGGCCCTCATCAACAAGAGGTGGAGCTCCATAGTGGCAACTACATGTTGTTCAATGGCCTTCTTGAGGCATGAGACATGAAAAATATTGTGGATCTTACTCCCAATGGGGAGCTCCAACTCATATTCTACTTACCCAACATGGCGGACCACCCTATATGGCCCATAGAAACGAGGCTTAAGCTTCTCAACCTCTTCTCCTTCAGCGCAGAATGCTTGTAAGGCTGAAGACGGAGATAGACTAAATCATTCACCTCAAACTGCGTCTCCACCCAACCTTGATCGCATATAACTTTTGTTGATTTTGGGTTGTAGCAATGTTGTCCTTAAGAGCACAAAGTATATCTTGACTCTCTTGGATCCACTCTTTGGCTCTAGGACCCTTTCTTTCTCCAAACATCATATCAAAAAATGATAAAGCATCATAACCATATAGAGCCCGAAATGGAGACATACCGATCAACATATGAAATGTTGTATTGTAGCAATATTCTCCCAAGTGGAGCCAATGTATCCATGATCTCTACTGCTCTGAAAAATAGTTTCGAAAGAAGCCTTCTAGCTACTTTATTACAATCTTTGTCTTCCCATCTGTTTGGGGGTGATAACTGGTACTCGGTCCCCATCAAATGGAAAATATCCTGCCAAAAGCCACCCATGAAGCAAGTATCTCTATCAATGATTATGGTCTTAGGAATACCATGAAGTGTGAAAACATCTCTAAAGAAAATCTCGGCCACTTGTGAAGTAGTGTATCGTGAGGAGATGGAAAAGAAATGTGAATACTTTTTTAGTCGACCAATGACCATAAAGATACAATCCTTGCCCTGCACTGCTGAAAAATCGGTAATGAAGTCCATAGAAATTCTATCCCATTTCCCCTCCAGAACAGGAAGTTGTTGTAACAACCCTGCAGGATGGATTTTCTCTCCTTTATTCCTCTGGAAAACTACGCACTCCTTGATATGTTGGAGCACATCCTCCTTGAGATGCTTCCATGAGAATCTGTCTCTGATGGTCCGGTATGTCTTTGTGAAACCTTGGTGGCTTGAGAGCATTGAATCATTTGTTGCATGAAAAATCTTCTCCTTTACCTTAGAATCTCTAGTCAAGAAGATTTGGTCCCGATAGTAGATGACCTCATCCATTAATATATATTTCTCATCGATCACTTCCCCATCTGGTATCTCACATGTGAAGTAGTCTTTGGAATACTCCACCAACAATTGGGCCTTCCAATCTGAATCCACACTCATTAAGGATAGCATTGTTGGTCTCTATGATAAGGCATCATCTACCACATTGCTCTTCCCTTTGACATATTCAATGTCAAAGTCATATGCCTTAATTTTTCTAACCCATTTTTTCTTCCTCTCTTGCAACTTCTTCTACTCAAGAAAATACCGAAGATTGTTGTGATCATTATTTACTCAGAATCTGTTGCCTACTAGATACTCCCTGAATTTGGTCAATGCATGCATAATGGCCAGCATCGCCTTATCATATATGGGATACAACCTCTCATGTGGAATCAACTTCCAACTCTCAAAGGCTATGGGATGCCCCCCTGTTACACAGTAATTTTTCACCATCCCTGCAATCCCCATCCCGCACATGGAGGGCCTTTCCTATGACCTGTGAGCAGTGACATAACCTAAAACCATTTTATTGGCATCCCCCTTTACAAGGAAAATCATTCCTCTAAAGAAATTTTCCCTTGGAAAACCCTAAAAACTAATATTTTGGCCTTGGCGCGACTAGCCAGTTCAGCCCTCATGCCAATGGGGAAAATCCACCTAGAGGGCGCGCCAACTGGCGCTCTGTCCCAGTGTCTCACTCGCACGAAGCTTAATAAGGATTGTTTTTTAAAAATAAATGGCTAAAGTTTGATTCCAACAAACTCCTGAACAAGTCTCTAAAATGACTTGGGAGGTTTGGCTCCGGATCTCCATGTATGGGAGGTGTTTTTCCACCTATCATGGAAGCTTCCTTGAGGATAGGGCCAATCCCATGATTGTAAGGATCCCAACTCCCCTTCCACCATCTAAATAAGCTTGCATTTTTCCCTTAGCAAGCTAGTAGTCCTGGTAGCACTAGAGAACAGAAGATTTGAACTTATAGCAAGGAGACTATCGCCAGACAGCCTTTGAGAGCCAAGCCGAAGAGAGAGAGCTTTGTCCCATTTCCGACGAGCTTCTTTGAGATGTGCTCTGCTATCAGCCTCGCCGAAGGAAGATCCAACGTCAGAGCTTCAGGTTGTATCTTTCCTTTGTTATTTTAATGATAAGTGACTTTGATTATGGTCTCATTCCTGTGCCTTTTCCTTTGATGCGATGAATTACATCCTCTCTGACTGATGTATGGTTATAAGATTTAGACTCTATGTTGTGTATCATTGTGTTTCTTTGCATGTGTGCAAGTGTTCGGACGTGTTAAGTGGAAGAATCATGATCTTCCAAAGCAGACGATGGGAAGCATCACCCTTTCTTCAACGACCATTGCATAGGACCTGAGGTAGGCAATTCGTTATGTTTTGTCATTTTTGTAACTAGAGACCTACATCACTGTGTGACTGATTGTTGCTAGACCCGATCTGGGCTAGTAGTGATCACCTCTGTCTGCAGAGGGGATTTACCTCACCAAAAAACTGGTGATTCTACTGGAGAATTGATTGGAGTTTGTCTTGTCTCTTTCGGTTGTTTTTGGCTTGTGTCTGCTTGATTTTCTCTTCTGGTTTGTCTCCTTCTAGTGTAAAACCTCTGTTTAGCCCCCACCATACCTGATATACTCTCTGTTTTCTCTTTTTCATTCCTGTCCTTAGTAAACTCGATTGGCACGCTTTATAGCCTGACATTCGTGCCAACTGGTGCTTATTTTTAGTTAGGCCCACGTGCCAACCCTATTTTGGCATACGATATAGCCAAACAGTCGCGCCAACCCTGTTTGGCGTTAGGGTTTACTTGTTTTTGAGCCCTCTGAGTCTGATTTTTGGTTTTGGTGTTGTTTTCCCGACTGTCTGAGTGCCTTGAAGTCCTTGTTGACTGTGTTTGCCCTCTATCCTCCAGTTGTTTTCCCTCTACCATTAGTTTTACATTCTAGCCCTAGGGCATCTAGGTGCTATTGTGTGTTGAGCCTCTCGTGGGAGTTTTTGGTTTTCGCTTGTTCAGTCAACTTAATTTTCACTTCCTTACATTTGTTTGGTTGGTTTTCATTGTATCATTGGGTTATTTGAGTGATTGTGCTCTTTTTCATTCAATTTTCACTTTGTCTCATTTCGAGCCTAGATCACATGGTTTGTATGAGTCTTTTCGGATTCCTCTTTGATTTGAGGGATTTCTCCATTAGTTTGAGTTGTGATTGTGTGTTTTGCGTTGAGTGAACTTGCTTGTTTCTACTCTTTCGCTATCATTTCTCAAATTGGTATCTTTATTAGTTTTTCATTTCGTTTGGTGCATTTTGCTCTAAAACATTGAAAATACAAAAACTAATCTCTTTTCTTTTGATTAGTTAGTGTAAATTGAAAAGATTTTCTGCATTATTAACATTATATAGCTCTAAAGGAAAAAGATTTTAGTTTCATTAGTGTGCATTAGAGACAGTAATGGGTGTTTTTTGGTCATTTTTTTATTGTTTGAAAAGCTCTCAACCTTCCCGTAGTTAGTTCTTCATCGAGCAAAGTGATATATTGTGGCATGTAGTGTGCATTTAGATGATTTTTGAGACATAACATTTGGTAGGGCCTGAAATTGAAACATAATTGAAGATCAACCATAAAATTTATTCAATTGACCTAAGGCAACATTGAAACATTAACAGAATATCTAGAGGTCTAGGCTAGTGACGTGTTATGGCGTCGTTAAACCTAGTAACTGTCGTTCACCTCTTGGCTTTAGACAACAGTAGTACGGACTTGTGCTCCCCGTACCGTCGCGTATATAATGGGAGACCCCACTAGGTTGCTATCCTTTATCCATAGGAAGCCGAGTCTACTTCCTTATACTCGTGATACACCAGACACAACGTTCAGGGAGATTACCTGCACGTACGTCAAGTCCTTGGTTGATTTCTCTTTCATTTTTAACCAAGGTGTATATAGCAGTTCATGGATATCTGGTACACCTCTTACCTAGGTTACCAGAGCAGTCAGTTTCATCTTTACTAACTCCCTAAATTTTAAAAGATCGTCAAGCGCTTGTCCTTTCACGCTTGTTTCCAAACTGAAAGCGATAGAGTCACCTTTTGCTTGTTTCTTGACTCTTAAAATATGAAATAGTAGAGTCTGGTTTCAATGTTTTAAAATTAACTGCCCACGAAGTATTCCTGGTTAAATTTAGTTTCCTTAGGGTGTTGTTTTGGGTCGTCTCCGATGGCAACTTTTCCGGAGTTCACCAACCAAAGAATCCCCTCTGACGAGAATCCTAGTCCTTTTTCTCCTTTTGGAAATTTTGGTGCTCCTTATATGGCAACGTTGTCCCTTCTTGAGTTAACTGTTGGGTTGCTTGTTTTGTTGTTTTCAACCTCTGTAGTCCTGAGTGTTCAAGATACCGTACCATCCACTCCTCCACCTCAGCAACACCATGTTGATTCGAAGGTGGACCTCTCCCCTTCTTTGCCTATTTTTGCATCCTCCTCTTCTACTTCACCTGGTGAAAGTTTGGATTCGAGTAACTAGGTGGCTAAGAAGAAGAAGAAGAAGTTGGATAAGCAAGAGGCTAATTCTGCAGTTGTTGCTTCTAAAACACCTAATCTCGATGAACCTTCCAACCCTCCTCAGAAAGTTTAGTTCCCTTGCACGTTGTTCCAAGGAAACAATATTCTTCGAGATTTCCCTGGCATTCCCAAGGTTCTCGAGGTATGGTCCAACGGTGGCCCGCCGTTGCCTTTGGCTTCCGAGAGTCAGGTTGGGGGGCACGTCTTCAACTAGTGCTGGTAAAGCTCCTAAGAAGCAGGGAAAGATTACCAATCCCTATAAGTTGTGTGAAGGGCACCATGCCATTCACCTTTGTTTGTATATGGATGAAGCAAAGAGAGTTTTGGACAACTCGACTGTTTATGCACCTTTCCTTCTGGTTGGTTACAAATAGCTTTCTTTGAGTCCTTCACCAGTTGATTCAATGATTAGTCAAGAGTCATCCTTGCTTGATCTCGCTCCCCCAAAAATTTACCATCATGAATCCATCCCTGACCAACCATTGGTCATGGGATCGGTTGAGCTGGCCCCGTCTGTGGTGCACCAGATCTTTTCTGTTGAGAGTGGCTCTCACATCCCTCAGGTTCTTCTTGTTTCTTTAGATTCCTCGAACTTGGAAAAATATTCTCCTATCCCTATACCTTAAGAAGTTTCTCCTCCGCCTCTCGTGATGGAGGTTCTAGAGGATACCCCTCCCAACTCCCTAATGGAGGTCATGGAGGATGCTCCTTATTCTTCCATAACACCAGGAAAAGACCATATTGGTTCGATTGTATCCCGCCCAAGTAGTTTGGTCGCTTCCTATGATTTGGGTCAATTTGTAGGTTATTTCCTTCCTTCTTATGTACCCTTTGAGATCACGGTATAGGCCTTCCATCTGGTCGTACCCAGCACCATTATAGATGAAGGCACGTCTGTTAGTATTTTATCCTCAACTACTTGGAAAGCTTTCGATTCGTCGCCGCTTATGCCTGTTACGTAGAATCTGTTGGCCTTTAACAGAAGAACTAGTCAACCGTTAGGGATCCTTCCGAAGTTTCCTGTTACTTTGGGAGGGAAAACTGTCCATATGGACATGATGGTTGTTCCTAGCCCCTTGGAATTTAATTTACTCCTAAGCCACGATTATACTTATGCCATGGGAGCGCTTGTCTTCTCCCTCTTTCGTGTGATCTGTTTTCCACACCAAGGTCGGATCGTGACCATCGATCAGCTTGCATTCTTTGGTCCGAATATGGCAGCTAGTCCACCATCATCCCTGCTGGACCTTTATCCACCGGTCGTGTCATCCCCGCCGCATGTCAATTATGTGGCTACCTGTCCTGTGCCCGTATTCAGTGATAGTGCCGTTGTGCATCATGTGTTGGGGGCATTAGGTCCTGATTTCCGAGATGTTTTTCTCCCATCTGGTGTGGAATTCTTGGAAGATATGACTTCCTATTCATTATGATGAGATCTGTCGGAGCATGGTTCATTTTTCTTGTGTCAAGCTCCTTAAAAAATGAAACAAGTTCGGTGGAGCAGAGTTTGTTTTCTTGTGTCAAGCTCCTTAAACCATGAAACAAGGTGTCCCAAGGATAGTTTGTCTTCTATTTCAACCTCGTTAAAAAATGAATTAGGTTCTGACGATAGTTCTTTTAATGTTTCAACCTCGTTAAAACAATGAAACACTTTCCTGTTCAATTCGAGTCTTTGATAAGATCTCGTAAAATCCCAGTCGAGTCTTTTTCTTGATCTTGTAATTTGAACCTTCACTCCATCTGCCTTTCATATGGATTTAATATTTGGGGGCATGTACCTCAAATTGAGTCACCATGCTGGGGGAATGCTAATTTTTTCAAGCATAGTTTGTTTCCATTTCAAGCTTGTGTAAAAAAGAAAATGGTTTCAAGCATAATTTATCTTTGTTTCAAGCTTGTGTAAAAATGAAACCAACTTCAAGCAGAGTTTCCTAATTTCAAGCTTGTGTAAAAATGAAACCATTCCCATTTTACCCCTTGTGATTGCCATTTTATCAGAATTTTTTGCCAGATGAGCCTTGATTTTCTCACTCCATCGTCACTATCTACTTAGCCAATCATATGCCTTCACTTGGTTGTTTTACCTGTTCCTGGGGAACCACTGCAATGAGTGGTCTTGTTAGCCAGCCTCTTGACCTTTATTTGTTTTGAGAAGTTTCATCATTACCGGAACCAGTTGCTACAATTTATACCACTCGTTCCTCCAGAAGGAGTCAACTTTCATCTCTTTTCTGACCCTCTAAAACTGAAAATATTTCTGAGTTGCTTGTCATTTTGATCTCGTTAAATTGGCTGCGAAACAATATCTACCCAGTATATGTTTATCCCTTTCTTGGGCTGGGATAGATTATTTATGAAAAAGGAATACCCTAGCCTATCACGACTAAGAGGTTCTCTCAGACACAGTTTTCTACCTTTTCGGATCTGTGAGACTATTTACGAAAAGGGACTGATGGAGTTTTCTTTTCCACTGTCTTTTCAAACTCTCTAAACATGAAAAGACACTAAGTTATTCCTTTGTCAAACTCATTAAAACCTGATGATGTCGTACTTTGTTGTAATGACGTTACCCGAGTTCCTCCTTCCTAGGGCTCATTAAATGTACTAGGTTGGATTTGTCCCAAGGACAAACTTATATCGCAAGCATATGCTATCCCCTTCAAGCTTGTTTTCAAAAATAATTGGGGTACTCGCCAGAAATGGTGAGGAAAAATGTAACCAGTATCATCGTCGTGTCGGCAGTATGTCGCTCTTGAACATGGCATTTGTCTGCATTCGTGTCTGGTTGGGGACATCTCACCTCGTTTTCTACTTGCATACATGGGTTTGGGTAATCCTTTTTTACCACTCATCTGCTCTTTGCCTCGTCATCATGACCTTAGATATTTTGATGTCAAATACTATAAAATCCAGTGTCGTGTCGCCGATATGTTCAAGAGAAATTGACCTCTGCAGTTTTCAACCCTCCTCTGATTCTCTACTGATCCTGATTCACAAACATTATGTTCCTCTGTCTCGCGTCGATGATTTGGGAAACACTATGGCCCACCTTCGATCAAGGTCACTTCCTGTTGACTTCAGCTCATTATCCAGGAAGCTGATCTAGAGAATCCCTTCTGGTACCTTGGAGCCTACATGCCTCAATGGCAGGTTCTTTGCATTCGACGCAAGGTTTTCATCATTGGCCTTCAATCGAATGATTCTGCGGGTGTTCGACACCATCTCACTGTTCACATTCCATAGATTGTACCTCTAGTACCTTGACGGCCATAGTCATTATTGGTGGTTCCTCTCACGTCTGTTAACGACTTTCGTTATTGGCCGGTAATCAGACGATGTTCTTGCATGTTTTACTTCATCTCATTTATTCACATGCTAGGACATGTACTCTGTTTGGGTCGAGATGGAGTGCAAGACCCTGGGTTTTTTCTGATGGAATCCAAGTTGCAGATTTTGTGGATTATCATGATTGATTACATGACTCATTGATTGGATGGTTGCGACCATGCCTGAATCTACTTATTGATCCTTTCTGGATGGCTGTGTCCATACCTTGGATCTTGATTATTGTATACTCTATTATGGATGGATGCGCCCATACCACATATCATGTATTTGAGATATCAGTTGTATTTGTCTGCACAGGTTTTCCGATGACATTGTTTTCAGTTGGGCACGTTCTCATAAATCATTTCACCCCTCTCTCTCTCTCGGGCCTCATGCTTTAGGGGGAATCTGTTACATAGTAATTTATTACCGTCCCTGTAATCCCTCATCCCACACATTGGAGGGCCTTTCTCGTGACCTGTGAGCAGTGACATAACCTAAAACCACTTTCATGGCATCCCCCTTTACAAGGACAATCATTCCTCTGAAGAAATTTTCCCTTGGAAAACCCTAAAAACTAATCTTTTGGCCTTGGCGTGACTAGCTAGTTCAGCCCTTGCACCAATGGAAAAAATCCACCATAGAGGGCACGCCAACTGGCGCTCTATCCCAGTGTCTCACTCGCGCCAAGCTTAATAAGGATTTTTTTTTTAAATAAATGGCAGAATTTTGATTCCAACAAACTCCTTACTGAGTCTCTAAAATGAGTTGGGAGGTTTAGCTTCAGATCTCCATGTATGGGAGGTGGTTTTCCACCTATCATGGAAGCTTCCTTGAGGATAGGGCCAGTCCCATGATTTTAGGGATCCCAACTCCCCTTCCACCATCTATATAAGCTTGCCTTTTTTCCTTAGCAAGCTTGTAGTCCTGGTAGCACTAGGGAATAGAAGAGATGAACTTATAGCAAGGAGACTATTGCCAGACTGCCTTTGAGAGCAAAGCCGAAGAGAGAGAGCTTTGTCCCATTTCCGACAAGCTTCATTGAGACGTGCTCCACTGTCAGCCCCGCTGAAGGAAGATCCAATGTCAGAGCTTTAGATAGTATCTTTCCTTTGTTATTTTAATGATAAGCGACTTTGATTATGGTCTCATTCCTATGTCTTTTCCTTTGATGCGATGAATTACATCCTCTCTGACTGATGTACGGTTACAAGATTTAGACTCTATGTTGTGTATCATTGTGTTTCTTCGCATGTGTGTAGGTGTTCGGACGTGTTAAGCGGAAGAATCGTGATGAGAAGTGTCATCCTTTCTTCAACGACCATTGCATAGGACCTGAGGTAGGAAATTCGTTATGTTTTGTCGTTTTTGTAACTAGAGATTTGCATCACTACGTGGCTGATTGTTGCTAGACCCGATCTGGTCTAGTAGGGATCGCCTCTATCCGCAGAGGGGATTTACCTCACCAACACCCCCCTACATCAAGACTGCGCCAATACCCTCCCTTGAAGCATCACATTCCAGCACAAAGGGCTAGGTCAAATTTGGAAATGACAACACCAAAAATCTACTCATCACCTCCTTGAGCCTATCAAAGGCCCTATGCACAATTTTTTTCCAACCAAAGGCTCCCTTATTGGTCAGATCTATGAGTGGTGCTGCTAGTTGGGAGAACTCTTTGACAAACTTTCGGTAGGAGGCACAAATGCTTACAAACCCCCAAAGTTCTATTACATTCTCTGGCTCTGGCCAATCTCAAATAGCACGGATCTTCTCCTCATGCACCCTTACTCCATCCAGTCCAATAATTTGGTCTAAATAAAGCATATATGTGAGCCCAAACTCACATTTGGAGAGCTTGGGATAGAAATGTTTCTCTTCCAGAGTGTGTAATACTGCCTCAATATGCTACAGATGCTCATCCCATGTGTGGCTGTAGATGAGAATGTCTTCAAAGAAAACCAACACAATTTTCCTCAACTAACCATGGAAGATGTGGTTCATACAAGACTGAAAAGTAGCCGGAGCATTGGTCAGCCCAAAGGGCATCACCAAGAAATCAATGTGGCCATAATGACATCTTAATGTAGTCTTGGGGATATCCTGATCCCTTACCTTGATCTGATGGTACCCCGACCTCAAATCATTTTTTGAAAAGAACTTTTATCCCCTCAACTCATCCATCATCTCATCGATCTTGGGAATCGGGTACCTATTCTTCATTGTCTTCTTATTCAAGGCTCTATAGTCAATGCACATCCTTAAGGTACCATCCTTCTTCTTCACCAAGACCACAGAAGAAGCAAAAGGACTGGTGTTGGGTCGGATATGTCCTAAAGCCAAGAGCTCATGAATAGCTCTCTCAATATCATCCCTGTAAGATTTGGGGTCCCTATAGGGTGTGGTGATTACTGCTTGGATCCCATGCTCCAACTCAATAGTATGTTCAAACCCCCAATCCAGTGGCCTTCCTGGTGGAATGTCCCCAAATATTGTAGAATAGTGGTCTAGAATAGACTGCACATTGGAGTGGACTAATTTTTCCTTGCCTATTGCCTCCGACATACATAGTTCTATTGCCTATTATATGTCTCCTCTGTGAAAATAAACCTCCATCCTATTTGTTGAGACTACTTGAGGTGGATAGGTGTGCATGCCCCTGATCATTTGGTGCTTACTGATCTTTTTATCTGTCCATTCCATCTCCAAGGTCTCCCAATATGTGGTTACCTTTCCCAGTGTGATCAACCACTATACACCCAATACCACATTGGTGTCAGTAATATTTACCACAAAGAAGTGATCTGTCAATGTGTATGTCCCTAAAGTTACAGTCAATGCCGGTACATACTTCATACACTGCATGGTTCTATCTCTTGGAACCAAGATTGCATCCTTCAAAATCATCTGTGGGTATGCCTCTCCTCAGCACTAGTTGGGTATCAATAAAATTGTGGGTAGCCTCACTGTCTATCAATATTGACACCTGCTTCCCTTGAACTGTTCCTCGGACTCTCAATGTCGGATACTTGGGAACTCCCCGCAAAGCTGCAAGGGACCCTTCAATTGGAGAAAATGCTCCATTTCCACCTCCTAGTGGTGGTGGATCCTCTCCTGGTGCCACAACATTGGTGTCCCCTTATTGCTCCTCCTCTGCTTCCTCTTAACTATCGGAGAACACTTCAATATAATGTGCCTTTCCAATAGCACATCGATGCCCTAGTTCCCATGGTTCTTAGAAAGTGAAAAAAAACTTTCTCCTCCTCAAATATATCTGGATATCATCACTAAGAGGTCCTTTGCCTTGGTTCCAATTTTGGGGTGGAACCTTCATATCTTTCCCCTTTGACTGGAATGTGAGTTTTTGTTGGAATGTAGCTCTTGCCCTTGTCAAAGCATCTTGTAATTCCCTAGCCCGCTCAATGACATCTTGGAGCGTAGCTAGTCCAGTGGACTTTACTAACCCATGCAAAGGTTTTTCTAGTCCATAAATGAACATGTATACCCTCCTAGCTATGGACAGATCTGGCACCGTGACGGAAAGTTTCAGGAACTCAGAGATATGAGTCTCAGGGTTTCCCAACTGCTTGATCTTAGCTAGCTCAACAAAGTGTGCCTCTGGATCTCTTCGGTCAAATATCCCTACCAATCTCTTGGTGAACTCTACATATGAAATCACACTTGCATTTCCTAATGTAGATAGTTCGTGGAACAACCATTCATGTGCTTCACCTTCAAGATGTAGCGTTGCTATTTTAATAGCTTCAATTTTTTATACTTGGTTAAGCTAGAAATAAATGTCTAAATTTTCCACCCAAGCCTTTTTGGTGCACTTGGATGACCCATCAAAAGCAGGCAGAAAGAATCTACCCATAGTACATTATAGATCATTGTTATGCATGTACCCTCCACCTCTATTGTTGTTACGGGGTATTAGTTTATCTTTGATCCGGAAGAACTCTTGGAAGTTCAGATTTTCTTTGAATCTTTGAGACTGAGATTCATGTTCCAGAAAATAATCACTGAGAGCCTCCTGCTCTTGTGATCCTCTAGCCCCATTTCCTACTACAAGGAAGGTCAACATAGTGGAGCATTGTGAAGGTTGCTGCACTACTGGTTGCACACACCAATGATTTGAAGTACTAGTACTTTCTCAATTTTAAAACCCTCTTTGGGTTCCCCTTTGTCTCTCCACCCCCATCTCCTTGATTTCTCTGGCAAGATCCTGTATAGATTGGAGAAGAAGTTTTGGAAACTCTTTCTCATCCATTTCTATCGACATTGGAGACTTGCCTTTGTCTTCTATTTCTTTTGAGATGTGGTCTTCTTTGTTGGTTGTATAATGAAATTTGTGACCTCTATTAATATACCGTTTCTCCTGATATGTAATAGGTTCTTCTTCAGATGTCATAGATGTAATTGCCCCACAGGCTGAGCCAAGATTATGCTCTAATACCACTGTAATATCCCAAAATATAATAAACAGGAATATTGAACACGAAACTAGAAATTTCGGTAAACATAATTACATCAAACATATGAGCAGATCAATTGAGTCATTTTATTACATCCAATAGAAGAGATGAAGTACAAAGTGTTTGAAGAAAAGACGCTCAAGCTAGACAAAAAATCCTGAAATGGCCCTAAACCTTCGTACATGATATGCTACTACTGTAACAGTTGTTGGAATGCTGCCAGTGTGTAATATTGCTGCTAAATATAGCTGTTGGAAAATAGGAATGTGTGGATCTGCTGATTGGGTTCTCAGAAATAGCCAGGATCAGAGATCTAATCTTTCTAGCACTTTTCCAAGATAACCCAGAAAGGGTTTCCAGAAACAACAATAACTAAAATGCAGCCCTAGGGATGATTTATGCACTGCAGCTGGGAGACTGCTGGGAGGTTGCTGAACTGATGAAAAATATATTGTTACTCCCCCCAATCAACTTCCCAGATGAAGGGATGCTCCCCTCACTAGATTCCAAGCTATAAAACTTGGGTTATTGCTCCTCCAATACATATGCCCTCCTGGATTGTGCAATTCCTGAAGGAGACTGCGCTGCTAAAAGGGGCTAAAGTTTCGCCTGATGCATGATCATGAAATTCATTTCAAGAACCTTTCCTGAATGGGCACTCGAAGTCTGCCGAGTATAAGGGTGGGTTTTCCGCTCGAAAACACCTCTATGCTAAACAACACAACAGACTTAGCTAAATAGTTGAAGCATGCAGAAATCCATGAAAGAAAATTCATAAACAATATTCAGAATTCTTTCTATGGCTTCCTTACCCTTCCTTATATGCTTGTGAGCCCTAACCCTCTTGGCCCCACACAATAATGATGCTACACACATGTCCACTAACCTCCATTATGACTGCCATGTTCTCCATTGTCTCCACTACCTCCATGACTACGTCGTTGATTTGGTGAAATTTACCCCATCCACATGCACTGACCCACATTCACACCAAGAAGTGGTTTATTCATCTTGACCCTATTTAGATGCATTGATCCACATTCTCATTAAGAAGTGGTTTTATTCCTACGAAAGGTATTTATGGGTCCCTCTACCCTCTTCTTCATCTATATTTTTGAAAAGAACAAAAATTAATATTCTAATTAGCTAAAATCTAATTAGGAATATTACATTCCAACATAATATTGACATAAAAAAGGAGGAGTATTGCCATATGGCATGAACATCTGTTTCCCCCCGGCATATGAAGTATAAATATTATGCCCATAATGAATTTCATATGATGGGAGTCTAGCAGATACTGGATAAGATGGATGTTAATTTGATGGACCAACCTGATATTGAGCTGATGATGTCAATAAAGGATCAGGCATTTCAATACCCATAAGAGAGGAACCAGATAAAATTATAGGTGACTACATGGGTGAAGTCCACAGGCTAGAAGAGACACCAAAGTAGGTTCCATTTAAATCTTGGTAACCCAGTGGGACAGACAGATGACCATAAATATGAGACTTAGGTGTCATATAAAACACCAAAGAGGAAGCAACAATAGATTTTTTCACAGCTATAACAGATGGTACAGACTGGGATGTTGTCCCAACCATGGTTCAATAACCTAGTAAATACTCTAAAGAATCTACGGGAACTTGAGACTGAGCAAGATCAAAAGGAGCAGAGTAGTTCAAACAAGGAAAAGACGGATAAAGATGAATCCCCAACCCAAAATGAGTGGGATTTGAAGGGGTTGTCTCTTCCTGAAGTTATTCCTCAATTGAAATCAAACCAGGTGGAAGTACTTTACCGTCAGGCCCGGGATATATTTCAAGCGGTAAAATCTGGGGTAAAGAGGAATACTCAATAGTTACAAATGAATGAGGATGAGACGGTTGCTCATCGACATGGGAACAAATTCTTGTTGTTCAACTTTGGGATCAAGATGTTCTGGTAAAAGAAAAATAGGTTCTGGATCGACTTCCAGTTGAACAAATTCGGGTTTTGGATTTACCGTTTCATGGGATTGAATTTCAGTGTCCTCAGGTTGTAGAAATTTTAATACAATTATGTATTACCTGGATTCTATTGATCTAACATTTATATGCCATTGTTAAATACAAAATCTCTTCTACAAAATTTTCTTGCGGAATTTAAAACACGATCTCCAATTGCAATATCAATAAGAAAGATCAATCACACATAACACAGATGTTTTTACCGGGAAAGAATAAAGCTAAAAACCCCACTATCATATATTATGTATATATCATGGATCATGAGAAAATGTCATGAAAAACTATAATCCAAGAGCTCTCAATATAATATACAATCATCTCACACTGTCATGCAAAAATTGGCAAATACATGCACCAATTTACTGCATCCAGACAGCCTGCCTCCATTGTGCAATCCCTGTTGATAGAAATCCCTAAATGAATGGAATCCTGCTTGCCTTGACTATGCAATCATTGGAATCTCCAATGTGTGTGTGGTTGCATGAGTGCACCACTAATTTCACAACTGATAATCAAACTGTCCCTTTCACCTATCTCTCAACTAGGTCTCCACTGGATCTGACATGCATGTAGTTAATAGTAGTAAATATTCAGTTCCATGTGAGACCACTGATTGTGAATTAATTAAATAATTATTTCATTGATCTCTCACTAGTGTATGTTCAGTTACAACTAGCACAATTGAGTTTAACTCACTTAACTGAGTTAAACTACTTTACAACTCACATAACTACACATCCAACTCTGTTACAACTTCGAATCACTCAGTTACAACTAATTCCATTTGCATGTCCCACCAACCAACCTTTGTACTCAAATTTCCTATTGCTAACTGATTTTCCACTTCAGTTAACTATTTCCAAGTGCTCATTGAGAATAGATTAATGTTTATTGTCCAAATATTATTAAGGGATAATATTAGTCGACATGCATCTATAAATAGACATGTGATCTATAAATAGAACTTGCACATACATCTAAAGATAGAACATCATCTATAAATAGAATTTTCTCACCATCTATAAATAGAATTTTCTCATGCATTCTAAAAATAGATTTCCACCTAAAAATAGCCTGAGGCTCCATCCTTGTTTAGGTGCTTAATTTTCACAAGGATCTTCTTGTTGAATCCCAACACTCCCTCTCAACAAGAAAGGGGTTATCCTTCACCCCGATTTTTATAGCATCATTTATCACCAGCTTATACTTGATGATTTATGCATTGGCCTTGGGCAACCCTTTCCTTCAGACTTGGACTTATTTCTCAAAAAATAGTATCTTAAATCCCATATGCGATTCTGCCCAAACTTTTCCACGTATATACGCGAGTCCATACATAGAGAACCGCGTATGCCATTTTAATCATTAAAAATATATATATTCCCTATTTTAGAGGTGGGGTTTACGGTTGTTCCAATAACTTAACCACCCCATGCCATGGCCTAACTGTTCCCAACTGTAAAAAATAATTTGAGGGAGTATAAAAGCTCCTCAAGGGAATGGCCTAAGGGAGGAAGAGACAAAAATACATATATTATATGTTGTTGGAGCCCCATCCAAGTCTGATATATTTCTGTGCTTCCTGCACTTCCCAGATATATTCAGGAAACCCTTGTTTCCTTGAGATGTTCATCACCTTATATGGCATCCGTTGTGCACTCATCTTGGAAGAAATCTTGAGAGGCTAGGGTTGGGCGGATCCAGAGGACAGTATGCTCGAAGGTCATGGAATATTTCAGGTGATCTCTCCATGTTTATCTACTATAAATGTCATTACTAATAGAAGAAGCCATCTTGTTCGTGATTTTTACCTGTCAATTATCTTTTATACATGTGTAATGATCATCAATTGAACATTTAATATTGTTTTTCTGATGTTATGCATGATTTCCACTAACATCTAGAACAAATATATGCTGTACAACTAGGGTTTTGTGTTCATTTTTTGATGATTTACAGATTTCAGAGCATAGAGTGTTGCAGAGGGTTTGCACCCAGTGGGATCTACTTCAACCGAGGGACATCCGGGTAAGTTCTACAACTTTTAGTTTCTATTTATTAACATAAAAGTTGGTTAAGTGAGTCCTTCTTGTAATGGCATGCCCCTGATCTATGAAGGTTAATCACCCAAGACCTTTAGGGTAATAATTCCCGAAATAGAAATGGCAACTCTGCTAGGGATCACATTTTTTTGATTTCCCGTTTGGGTTGTTTTATCTATCTTGTAGGTTCTTGAGAGGTTTTATCACTTTTTACAGTCTATAAAATCTTTTTTCAATCAGACAGAAGACCTGGTCCCTTGATCAGGCTTGAATTTTTATTTTTTCCTTTATTTGCATACACATCTTTTTCTCTGCATAGTCACATACACCCCCTGTTTTTTCCAAATGGACCCGTGTATACGGGAGTTTCCTTGGTGACAATAGCATATACATGCTAGTTGCACAATGTAAAACCGCATATGGCTGAAAAAAATTTGAAAATTTCAGTTTTCAGCCTCTAAAGTCTTGTTTTTCTATGTTGAACCATTATTGTGGTGTATTTAAGGTCTCTATACTGTGTTTGTTGTGAGTTTATATCTATTTCTCTCTTGTTTTTGTGAAATCCTAGCCATTTGGTGAATTTCCTTGTTTTGTGTGTTTGCAATTGTGTTTGAAGCACCGAGAGCTTTTCCTGAAGTTCTTCATTGTTCTGACTTATCAGAATAGTGGGTCTCTACTTGTTTGCTCTTCTTGGCCCTATGCATTGCTTCACTTATGGTTTTTTCCTCTTTGGTTTATTTTGGTTTTCTTGATTTCTTGAACTTGTCTTGTTGTGAATCTTGAAGAATCTCATTTTGGTTTTTTGAGTGATTATTCGTTGAAAGATTGTACTACTGTGTTGAAACAATGGATTGATTTTCTTGCTTCTTTTTTCTCATTTAAGTCCTTCTCCGAAAGTAGCACAGTTGGCTTGAGCACTTCTGAAGCCTTTGTTGAGATTTGTTTGGCTTGATTCTGGTTCTTGGGTAGTTTTTTGTTTCTCTTCTTGAAATCGCTTTTCTTCCATTATAAGTAAAAAGCACAAAAACATTTTATGTTTTCCATATATTTTTATTTGAGTTAGTTTTTACGGTTTCATTACATATTTTGGAGCTTCTTGCTTGATTTCTAGTCTTTGGTACTTGGCTTGATTGTGAAAGAAGTTTTCTTTTGCTTTCATCCTTTTTTCATTTTTGGCATTCTTATGCATAGGATTTCTGTCTGGAACTAACCTTGTTTTCTGTCAAAAAGTGATCGAACCATTGTCTTGCTAGGGACTTTCTTTTTGCTTCTTTAGAATTAGAATCTCAGGATTTTCATATCATTGGTAGTTTGCATTAAGTGCATTTGAACATTTTAGTCTTTTTCGTAACTTTCTGAATTGTGTGAAGTGTGAGTGTCTGAAAAGAAAAAAAAAAAAAATTTCTTATTAATTTCATAGAACCCATGTAGAAATCACTTTTCATCGAAAGGAAATCGTTGCATTTGCATATAGCTAGGTTTTCATTGATTTCTTCTGCATCATAAAACACCATCAGTTTCACTTCCATGAGCCCTTGACTTAAGTAACAACCAAATTAAAATAACTGATCTAATTAAAAGCAATTATAATTTTTTGCATTATTGTCGTTAATCATACACCAAATACATAGGTTGTAGGGCCTTGGATTAGGTGAGTGGAGAGTTAACTCTGCAAGGCTGCACAAATTTTTAAACATAGAAAGTTTATTAATGAGTGAAATCCAACACCGTTAAGTGGACTAGGAAATCTCTCCTCCAAAGAGTCAAGCACGAGGGATAGTGCAGGCAGAGAAGAGAGATAACCCCCTCTCCTATTTGCTAAGTCTTGACCTAAGACCGTTCTGCCCAGTTTCCTGTTAGGTAAACTTGACTCGGGATAGAGTCAATGTTGACTAGGGTAAATAGTAGTGGTTTTGGGGCACATGGTATTGTGCACCCATGGTTTTCAGCCCATCGTATTGCATGTAATGGAGCCTATAAAAGGCTGGGAATACTTCATTGTAACGTAGGCCTGGAGGTGAGTGGTGAAGGCTCACTTGGTAGGATTGGCCAGGGTTTTGGCCAATGCTTAATGAAATTTCATTGGTTGGGTTTTTCCAGGGAGTTTGGGGTTTTCCCGGAGAAACATTTGTGTTTATGTTTATGATTTTTTGCTAACCTTTTATGTTTATTCCTCTACGTAAATTATTTCTGCAATAAATTATAACAAATGATATCAAAGCCATGTTTGGTTTTAGAGGGATGCTTCTAAAGCCAAGGGTTTTTATTGGCCTGATGCAAAGAGAGATTAGCGCAGAGCTTGGAAACCGATCCTAGAAAGGGTTTC
Organism: Pinus albicaulis; assembly: GCA_034641835.2. NCBI lineage: Eukaryota > Viridiplantae > Streptophyta > Pinopsida > Pinales > Pinaceae > Pinus > Pinus albicaulis. Next base: position 944,178,344 of record CM076578.1, read on the forward strand.
ACGGTCATGGCCATATGAAATCTATTAGGCATTCTAGAGGTGGCTTTGGATTCGTATAAGGCAATGACATTCCTAGCTGATGGATGCGATATTTTCTTGCTGAATACGTTGGTGCCAACATGTATGAATTTAGAAGCATGTTGAGATGGAAATATAATTTCGTTGCTGCATAGTGAAACCACCGGTGCGAAGAAGTTGGATATTGTGCAAAATTTGTTTAAATATTTCAAATATGATGTTTGATAATATTTATTCTGCCTGTGGAAGCATTGTCGATGCACGGGCAACATTTGATGAAGCTTTTGAGTGGGTTGTGTTTATGTGGAATGCACTTCTTAGATCTTATCTTAATAATGGGTTCTATTAAACCGAGGTTATGAATATTTATAATCGAATGAAGTTTTATGGGACGAGGCTCGATAATTTTATGTTCTTAGCTGAAGGCATGTGGAAACTTAATGGACCTAAAATACAGGATCGATATTCATGGGAAAGTTATCAAAATTGGTTATGAGCTTGATGTCTTTATGGGAGGTGCACTTGTGGATATTTATTGCAGGTTCTGTTCTGTGGAGGATGAAAACCAAGTGTTTGAGGAAATGTGCCAACGAGATGTGGTCACATGGACTGCCATGATTGTTGGACTTGTGCATAATGGGTGTCATGGTGAAGCATTGGAATGTTTTTTGGAAGATGCAGGTCGAAGATCACAAACCAAATTCAACAATTGTTGCATCGATTTTATCGGCATGCGGGAGCTTGACAACACTGCAACAAGGGAAGGAGATTCATGGCCATGGCATCAAGCTCACTGCCTCATCCGACGAATTCCGTTCAATGTACAAAAAAATTTCCCTGAAACTCCACCTTGACAAGGTTGTCCAAAGCAGTTTTTTTTGCAGGATGAGGCAACCGCGTGGTTCCAGGAAATCCTTAGCGGTGCAATGTTAGAGTCGGGAAGATTATGGGCGTAGAACAGAGTTGTGATAGAATTTTTCTTTGAGGTTATGTAAAGGTTGTATGTACATTTGTATAAGGAAGCCTTGGCCAGGATAACTCAAGGCCTGTGTGAAGGTGCATGTGGATGAGGTCATCCACATATTCAAAAAAAAAAAATGAGCAACAATGTCGTAGCAGAGTTAATTGTGAAAAAAAAAGTCATTCGGATTTACAAAGTCGTCATGATGAGAGGGACAACAAGATATTTGAGTTCTGTGTTCCCTTACAGAAGATGATGGAGGAGTAGATCATAGCGCTGAAGAGATGCACAGCAAAGGCCATGGAAAGGCTCATGAAAAATTAATTTCTTTTATTGCAGATGGTGGGTAGATTCATGTACAACTACGATGTCCTATTTGGAGAGGACATCATGAATGTAGAGAATGGTCATACAAATAATATCAACAATGAAACAAAAAATAAATTATTATAATGGAGTTAATTTTTACATGTAAATGGGCATACTATTGTAAGACCTGGTATGGCATGCGTACCCCTGGGTAATCACTAGTAAAGTCTGGGTTAGACCTAGGTGATAGGGGGGATGTCAAGTTAACAATTACCTTGGGTAAAAATATTGAGGGGGAAAGGGCTATAGTGAGTGGGGTTGTCTCACTTAGTAGTTTTGGCTGGATTTAGTCAATAATCCCCAAGTCAAGTTTAAAGGGGGAATTGTTAGGTAAACTTGACTTGGGGTAGAGTCAATGTTGACTAGGGTAAATAGTAGTGTTTTTGGGGCACATGGTATTGTGCACCCATGGTTTTCAGCCCATGGTATTGCATGTAATGGAGCCTATAAAAGGCTGGGAATACTTCATTGTAACGTAGGCCTGGAGGTGAGCGGTGAAGGCTCACTTGGTTGGATTGGCCAGGGTTTTGGCCAATGCTTAATGAAATTTCATTGGTTGGGTTTTTCCCTGGAGTTTGGGGTTTTCCCAGAGAAACATTTTTGTTTATGTTTATGATTTTTTGTTGACCTTTTATGTTTATTCCTCTCTGTAAATTATTTCTACAATAAATTCTAACACTACCGATACAGATTGGTGCCCTTAGTTGCCTATCCTAGGGACCACACATGTGACTGTGGGGGGGAATACCCATGGTACCTGAGACAGACATTGCATCACTTCCTTCAGTACTACTGGAGGGTGCCCTTGTGAAGCTTGGGGACTTGCACTGGCAAAGGCTATTGTTAGGACATCAATGTAACTGTTTATGTTAACTTCGCTAGTAGGCCTGAGGCTTAATTACCCAAGACTATTTTTGGAAGGTCCTATTATTTCACTGTCTTGTATTTTGGTGTTCGGTCCTCATCACCCGAAGCAAAAATACTTGAGAGCTACTTGCCTGGCTGTATCTTAGGAACTTTTTAGAGTGTGCTCTTTGCTGCTAGATTTCTAGCTTCATATATTTTTTTAGTCTAATTTTAATCTCTTAAAGTGGCTGACCGATCGCCTTGTCGATCGAGGAGACTTCGTGGGTTGTCTCTCGTGAGTGTTGAGCCTTCTTCAAGAAGGCGAAGCAGCAATTCAAAGGGTGATTTTCACTCGGTGTTTTTGAACGCAGCAGAGAGAGATTCTTCGTTAAGGCTTGAAGTTTGGTGGTTCTGGTGTCGGTGTCAGTATAGAGAGGCGTGCTCCACTCATCTATAGAGTTCTATTTCCGACGGAAGAAGTAGAAATAGAGTAAGTCCCTCAGCTTGATGAGTATCTTCCATCTCCTCTTCCTGCTAGTTATCCTTACATTATTCAGTACATCAAACCTGAGTCTTAGAGACCGGATGGTCCTTTTCCATCATATTCCTTTCTTTCGATGGCCACGACTGGGAACACAGTTTTGGCTGTGAAAACTGCAAGTGTTCAAACTCCCCTTTTAGTTGAAGGAGGGGGCACTATTTCTATATCTACGATCACTTCTAGTGATGTTGTGTTTGGCTCTAGAAACACCCAAGCGCATGCTTCTCAATCTGGTCCCTTTTCATATGGAATGCCCACTAGTGGAATTCCTTCTTTCTCCTTTTTTGTTGTTTCAGCTATATCCACACCCATTCCTTCTATGGCTAGTGGGTTAGCTTCATTTCAAGGGTTCCCCTTTGGAAGTGGGCACATCCCTCATTCAAACCCTTCCTTAGTATCCTTACCTTTTTCCTCTCAGACTCAAGGTTTCAATCCTTTTTCGGGAGGTCAAAGTTCTAGTGTCTTTACAGGATGGAACCCTGTTTTTACAACGTTAGGAGTAGGGAGTCAGTTTCTCACTGGTCAGCAAGGGAATGTTCCTTTCCATTCATCGAGTACTTTTTAGGATTTTTCTCCATTTTCAAATTCTTAGAACCCTTATCAAGGGGTTTCTTCTTCATTCACTACTTTGGTTGGAGGGAATGGTCATGTGTATAGTAACTCTATGTTGGGGGGAAGTCCTTCTCCGAATGTTGGGTCGCAAGGATTTTCTTATGACCCAGCATACTCTACAAACAACATCTGGCAACCTGGTGCCTCAACAAATCTAGGTTATTCTTTTCAGAATATGGGAAATCCTTCCTATGGGGGATGGAATTCCCGGGCTCCTCCTTGCTTACCATTTCTGGCAACGTTAAACTTGCCAGATATATCGAAATTGACTAACAATCATATTTGGTATAGTCCGGGCTGGCCTCTAGTCCCCACTAAGCTCCCCTGAGATATTCCAAAGTTTGAAGGAAAAACTGGTGAGGATCCGGCAAATCATATCACCAATTTCCATTTATGGTGTTCCTCGAACTCCCTGATCGGTGATTCAATTAGGTTGAGATTATTTCAAAAAAACTTAACTAGAAATGTTGCTAAATGGTATATTGAGTTAACTAGGGGTAGTTTTTCTACTTTTAGAGAGTTGGCTACCACGTTCTTAAATCACTTTCAGTTATCTATCTATTATGACACCGGGACTCATCTCCTAGCCAATTCTCAGCAGGACAAGGAAACTCAAATTTCGGACCATATTCAAGAATGATGAAGCAGGAAGAGGCCCATTAAAGCCCAAATTATGAATGAATTCCTTCTCAAGTGGTTTTTGAAATATTTACAGCCATAGATTTGTAAGGATGTATCCATTTCAAGGGTATTTTTTGAAGAGCAGGCTATTTTTAGGGCTCAGCAATTAGAACTGATTTATTCTCAGTCTGGAGTCCCTAATAAAAAAATTTCGGATGCTCCTCACTCCAAATTAGACTTAGCAAAAACTAAACCTAGTCCCCATGGTGATGGGCTTATCAATTCGATTGATAGTGGTGAAACTAACCTATTAAGTCAATTGCAGCAGTTGTCTATACAATCTACTTCTTCTTGTAAGGTTGTGCCTTTAGTGTCATCTCCTTCCCAGTCTTTGGCAATTAATATTGTCCAAACTTCCAATCCCAAAGAAAATCATCAATCTAATGGGAAGAATAAGGGATGGAATAACAAGAAAAAAGACAAGGATGGAAAAGGGAATGCAAAAAAATCCAATGATCATGTTGGAGAGGGTAAAAAGGATAATAAAAATAAAGTGAAATTTCCATGCAAATTGTGCACAAGAGATCATCTTACGCACCTTTGGCCTAAAATTCAAGATGAAAAATGCTTGTTAGCTCAACATGGTTCTTCTAGTTCCCAGGATGTCCTAACAAACCCTTTTCCCCTAGGGCAGCAATTATTTGCTGGCGCGAATCAAAATACTGGGGCTTATTCTAGGGGTAGCCAGGAAGGGGAAAATACATCAAACATATACATGATGAGTGCTCATGTAGATATTGCTACGAAATCTCGTGACTATGGCGAAGCTAAGACTTCGAAAGCCAAGGTTCTCTTGATAGTACGAAGCCACTTCATATTACTAGGCCTTTTGTTGAGCCTATACCTCGGATGTCGAAATAGTCTTCAAAATGTTCGACAATCAATCCTAAAGCCAAGGCTGCCCAGAACTACTCGATTGTAGAAGATCTGGCTCAAATTCCTTGTGCCATGTCCATGTTAGAGGTGCTCCAGTCTTGTCCGACTCAGCAGAGTGCTTTTCTCACTGCTATTGGGATTGTTGATCCAAAAAATTCTCTTATGATCACATTTGATATGTCAAATTCTAAAAAGAGACTTCCTCATCATATGGCTTTCCATGTCAGATCAACTTATCGAAAATTTAATATCTTTCGAACAGTCGTTGATGAGGGGGCTTCCTCGCATGTCATGTCTCTTGCATGCTGGAAGGGTATTGGATCACCTGCAGCTGTTCCTTTAGCCACTCTTCTGACTATGTTTGATGGTCATTCTCACAGGCCGCATGGCATCATTCCATCTTTTCCCATTTGTGTTGGGGGCAAGACTGCAAATATTGAAGCTGAGATATTTGATGTAATCTTAGACTATAACCTTCTGTTGGGGCGAAACTATATCAATGAGATGGATGCTATTGCATCCTCATTATTTCGTATTGTTTTTTCCCTCATGAAGGGAGAATTGTCACAGTTGACCTACTGGATTGTTCTCCTGTAGATCCAAATGCATATTTTGACTCAACCATTCCTTTGGTGAAGGATACCAAGCCACCTGCTGAGAATTTGGGGGTTGGAATGTACACTTCCTTGATGGGTACTTTTGATCTTTTGCCTCCTTCGGTTCATATCAATGCTATTTCATCCTCTAGGGCTCCTATTCGAAGAGAGTTCTTCAGAACTCATTATTTTTCGAACCCCTGGACCTTACCTTCTCCTACTTCCACATTAGCAGATTGTCAAGTGGGTGGAATGGCATTTCCTATGTCTGCAGCTGAGATTTCTTATAGCTCTATTGTTGACTCTACAGATTCCATTACAGTGTCTCTGTCACTAGAGGAATTGGATGGAGATGTGGCTCCGGCTTGGAATTTTAGTTCATCTTCAGCTCAGGATTTCCTTGATACCACTCTCCCATCTGAAGAAGTTATCTTTGAAGCAATGACTGGAGTACGAGATAGTGGGATGATTTGCATCATCAGTCTTACTTTCTCCCAGACATGATCGAAGTTAAATCAAGTTTTCCTACCCCTCAGTCATCTGGTCCTATTCACCCAGTCCTGAACCCTGTAGCACCAGCACAGGTTTTTGCTGAAGGGAACACAGTTTTGATTTCTCCTACTATCCCAGTGAACATCTCTAGAGATCCCAACATTATAAAGAATGTCTTCACCAGAGCTTAATGTTCTCTTGAAGAGATTCAAATTTACACCAATCTCTTTCGAGAGTTTAGAGATGTGTTTGCCTGGTCTTATGAGGAAATTCCTGGTATAGATCCATCTATTGTCCAGCATGAGATCAAGGTATACAAAAATCCTAAGCCTATCAGGCAAAATCTTTGTCTGGTCAACCCTAGGAAGGCCGCAACTATCAAAGTTGAGGTGGAGAAGCTACTAAAGGCATGGTTCATTTACCCAGTTCCTTTTACTGAGTGGGTTTCGAATCTAGTTCCTGTAGACAAGAAATAAGGAACAATTCAAGTTTGCATCGACTTCAGAGACCTAAATAAAGCATGTCCTAAAGATAACTACCCCACACCGTTTATAGATCAGATTATCGATGAGTGTGTGGGGAATGATATTTTCTCCTTCATGGACAGTTTCTCTGGATATAATAAAATTACTATCCGTCCTGATGATCAGCATAAGACTGCATTTATTTGTCCCTGGGGTACCTTTGCTTACAAAAAAATTCCTTTTGGCCTCAAAAATGCTGGAGCTACTTTTCAGAAGGCCATGTCTTATGCCTTCCATGACATCAAACATATTATCGAGGCATATTTGGATGATTTAGCTGCTCGTTCTCGCAAAAGAATGGATCATCCTTCTCACCTTTGTCAAATTTTTGAACGATGTCGGCATTATAAAATCCGGTTGAACCCGAACAAGTGCATTTTTGTTGTCACATCTGGTTGGTTGTTGGGATTCATAGTGTCTACGGAAGGGATTCAGGTAGATCCCTTCAAGTTTGAGGCAATAGTTTAGTTTCCTCCCCCATCTTCAATTCGTCAACTTCAAAGTCTACAAGGAAAAGCTAATTTTCTGCGAAGATTCATTGTAAATTATGTCGTGATTATGAAAGGATTTATGAGATTATTAAAGAAAGGAGTTCCATTCTTTTGGGATGACTGTGCTCAACACTCATTCGATTCTTTGAAAAAATAATTGACCTCGACTTCTTTATTGATTCCACCCAATTATAGTAGGGATTTCCTCTTGTATCTCGCGGTAGCAGAATCTACCATTGGTATGGTTCTGGTTCAAGAGGATGATGCTCTTTCCGAGCATATTATATACTACCTTATTCGAGGCTTGGTAGGACCTAAAATCCAGTATTCTCTTATAGAGAAGCTTGTTTTAGCAGTTTTTCATGTTGTTCAGCGGCTCAGACATTACATTCTTCTATGAAAAACTTATGTTTTTGCAGCGGTCAATCCATTTCAATTTGTTCTCAATAAGCAAGTGATTAGGGGAAAATACAATAGATAGATTGTGATTTTGCAGGAATTTGATCTTGAGTTTATGTCTACCAAGTCTAAGAAATCATTAGTTTTTGCAGAATTGATTTCTGAGTTTCCCTATGGAGAGGAGATTGTTTATGACAAATAATTTCCTAATGAACATTTATTTCTCATTTCTTCATAGGATTCTTGGTATGGGAATCTCATAGTTTATCTCCAGACTACGAAGTTTCCCTTGAATTTTTCGAAAGATGAGCATAGAAAGTTACGTCACTTAGCCAAAAGCTATTTTATTATTGGTGACACTTTATATCATCGCGGGGTCAATTCAATCCTCAGGCATTGCTTAACTCTCGATGAAGCTGAGGTTGTGTTGAATGATTACCACAGTGGATTTTGTGGTGTTCATTTATCTGGGCTTGCTACAGCCCAAAAAATCTTGCGTGCAGGATAATTTTGGCCTTCGATTTTCAAATATTGTATGGAATCGGTCAAAAGGTTTCATCCGTGTCAAGTTTATACTTGAAATATGCGCACTCATCTAGCTCTGCTCTTTCCTATCATTACTGTCGGACCCTTTACAAAGTGGGGTATTGATTTTACTACTTGTAACCTACCTTCGGCTAAATGTCACAAGTACATTATCATAGTTGTAGACTACTTCACGAAAAGGGTTGAGGCTATGCCTACTTTTTGGAATGACGGTGAGACAACAACTCTTTTTCTCTTCAATCAAGTCATTTCTCACTTTGGTATTCCCAAAGATATTATCACTGATAATGGCAGTCACTTTCAGAACAACATGATGGTTGAATTGGCTCTGAAATTAGGTTTCTGGCATGAGCATTCATCTCCTTATTATCCTCAAGCGAATGGGCGAGTTGAAGTCGTGAAAAAATCCTTGAAGAAAATTATTCAGCGGACGATTGATAAAGCCAGATCCAATTGGAATATTATATTGTATCCTACACTTTGGGCATATCGAATGTCAGCCAAAACTGCAACTAGTTTTACTCCGTTTCAACTAGCTTACGGGTTGGAATCTATATTTCCTATTGAGTGCAAAATTCCCTCTCTTAAGTTAGTTGTCGAGCTTCTTCATGATACTTTTAGTCTCGAAGAACGCCTCCTTCATCCAAAACATCTTAATGAGTAGCATCGCGATGCAACTACGATGAATTAGGCACATAAGAAATGAGTAAAGGTTTAGAACAATAAGGTAGTCAAACCTAGGGTCTTCTCTAAAGGTGACCTTGTCTTGGTTTATGCCCAAGAGAAGGATGCCTTGGGGGTAGGTAAGTTTAAATCCATGTGATATGGCCCCTTCATCGTTAAAAAGTACCTAAAGAAAGGAGCTTATGCCTTGATTGATTATGATGGAAATGAATTGGAAGAGCCCAAAAATGGGCTCTATTTGAAAAATTATTATGTGCGGGCTTTGACCTAGCATCTTTCTTTGTTGTATATATTTTTTTTCTTCGTACATATCTGAGTTTTTTATTCTATGGTGTGATTTTGATGAATTTGATTTTCTTTGGAAGGTGTTATTGGATGTCATGAGTCACTTTGGTTTCATCAATGGTGCTAGTAGACATACCCGGAACTTAGCTTCCGCGGCTTGGGTACTTCATTATCCATCCGGTCAATTGTTAGTGTCAAGAGGTGTCTGCATTGGTCATGCTTCAAAAAACATAACATAATACATTGCAGTGATTAATCTACTCTCGGAGGCAATATCCTTGGGTGTTGATTCGTTAATAGTTTTCTTGGATTCACAGCTATTTGTTTCACAATTGAACAACAGATATCGGGTTCGAGGCCCATTTTTACCTTGGTTTTTTTTTAGGGTACGTTTGTTACAAAGATAATTTCACTTTATAACATTCGTTCATAATCCTCGAGCTGACAATTGGATGGAAGACTTATTGGCTAATCAAGAAATTGATTGGCATATTAATCATTCAATACTTTAAACAATATATCAAATACATCATACATTTTCATACATTTTGAGTCATCAGATCATATAAATCGTGTATATATATATATATATATATATATATATATATAAAGTTAGAGTGTTCAAAAAATATACAAAATCTGGACCATCATGTCCTACAAAATTAGGGCTTATGCCCGATCATGTTTATCATCAAAAAATATTACAGTCATCTGATCATATCTATAAAATATACTCATGAGCTCCCTGTCCAACATTTGTGTTCCTATAGAACATGATGGTAGCCGCTACACGATGAAATAACCACACCCAGTCTCGTGGTACTCCTACCACCCATCTCTGGATTGCCTCTGGTAGGTCCTCTATAGCAACCATAGGCACTTAGCGAGTCAAACTCTCCAAGTTTCTTTGTACGGAATGGAGTGTTCTGCCAGGGTCTTCAGCATCTGCCTCACCTCTGTGGCACTTGTGCCTTGGGTACCCCTCAAGTATGACTGGTCCCATGTTTGCATCATGATCATCATAATTGTGTAAGTCATTTAGTCCAATCAAAAACGTTTTTTCATCTGCATACTTTGAAAAAACAAAAAATATCACATAATCAAAAAATCAAAAATGAAATTTCACCGATTGCGCCCCATGCTGCACCGGGTGGCAGGACTAGATCTGGATCAACACGAAATTCCATCCCAATATAGGGATAATATTCCGCTGTGATGACTTGTTCCTCCCACCATTGGAATAACTCATCATCCCAAGTGGTCTAGGGAACTTCACTTCCCCCCAATATCTTCATCAAATCTTCCCATTGGGCTATTCTTGGATCTTTCGGGTTGTTGATAGCTGAGATGAATTTGGGCCAAAGCCCCGGGACCCTCTCAAAGAAGAATGTTAGCAAGATTGTACCATACTCAAAATTTTTGGTCTTCGATTTCCGAATTGAACTTAAATGTCTCTTCATATTGCTTAGTAAGTTTGATACCAATCAAAGAGATGAATCAGGAATTCTACTGCTATGCTCATTTTTGTCCTCAAAGCTTGATGCAGAGAAGCAGATCCTGTTACTCTGCCAATGGTAAAGAGAAGGATCTTCATGTATAAATCCTTCAAATCTCTCATAGGAATCTGAGTTCCTACCTTTTTTGCATCCTCTACGCAATGGACTTAGACATAATCCTCTACGGTAAGCCCTCCAACATGCTTTCCATGTAAGTCTACTGGATCTCCTCTCTAAGAGAGTCTAGTGATGAAATATATATCTTCCACTTCTATGCATAGTGGCATCTAATCAATTATGAAGTAGTCTTCTTATGGTTCCTATCTCTATGGTATTTGAATTTTCTCCTAGTGAGCGCCTTCATCAGAATATCTGCATCCTAATCTTCCGTAGGAATGTACTGAAGAAACATGATCTTCCACTACACACAATATCTGATATGATGATACCGAATATCTATATGCTTAGATCTATCATGAAACATATGATTAATCGATATTTTAATGCAACTCTGATTATCACAATGAATCATTGTCGGATCTAAATGAGAACCAAACAAACCAACCATGATCTTTCTCATCCAGATAGCCTCACATGCAGCTTGACTCGATGCCATGTATTCTGCTTCCGCTGAACTGAGTGCTATGGATCTTTGTTTCCTGTTGTACCAAGAAACAACTGTAGATATGATACTAAAGATCCCCCCTAATGTTCTCTTTCTGTCCGTTGGGCTATTCGCCCAATATGCATCCATGAATCCATGCAACTTCACCTCATCCATCTATCTGCACCATAAGCCATACTCATATGTGACCCTCAGGTATCTCAGGACATGCTTTCCCACCTTCCAAAATAGCTTGGTAGGCTTAACCATCGCTTGAATTAGTTGGTTAACTGCATAGCATATGTCCAGTATCGTATTCACTAAATACATTAGCAAACCCACTAACTTTTGATAGAGAGTAGCATCCAATACCTCTCCACATGTAGTGTCCTCTTTCCTCCAGTTTACTGGAAAAGGAGTATCCATGGGTTTGCAGCCCTCCATGTGAAATTCACAAAGTATCTCCCTTGCATACTTGCCTTGAGACAAAAAAATTTCACCATCTCACTGCCATATTTCCAATCCAAGTAAATAATGAAGGAGGCCCATATCCTTCATCTCAAACTCCTTTGCAAGGTCCTCCTTGCATGATTGTATCAGCTGCTCATCAAAAGTCAGTATTAAATAATCAACATAAAGAGCAATGATTAAAATCTTACCCTCCACCACAATTTGGTATAGGTTTGCATCTACCTCACTCTTGGTGAAGCCAAATCTGGTGAAATAGATTTTTATCTGAGTGTACCAAGCATGGGGTGCTTGCTTCAACCCATACAATGCTCTTTTGAATCTGCACACATGCAACTCGCTGCTGAAGATCTAAAATCCTTCAGGCTGCTCAATGTACACTTCTTCCTCAATGATCCCATTGAGAAATGTAGTCTTCACATCCATCTGATGAATGCGCCAACCCATCTGTGTAGAGAGAGCAAGGATGCTCCTTATGGAAGAATACCTTGCGATATGTGCAAAGGTTTCTTCATAATCAATTCCCTTGATTTTTGAGAAGCCCCAGGACACAAATATGGCCTTGTATTTCCAACACTCCCATAAGTAGCTTGCTTTACCTTGTAGATCCATCTCGAACCTACCACTGATTTATCAACTGGCCTTGGAACAATTTTCCAAGCACTGTTTCGGACAATGAAGTAATATTCCTCTGCCATTGCATCTACCCATGTGGGCTCTTGCACTGCTTCCTGAAAGGAATATGGCTTAGTCACAATACATTTTCTCATGAGATCCATGTATCTAGTAAATTGGCCAAGAGAATGCCTTTGTCTGTGTTGTGAAGTAGGGGCTCCTACATTCTACGTAGCATCAAGTCTCAGCCTATCAACTTCTATGGTATGCCTTCTGCCTGTTCTGATTTTTAGATCTGCGTGAGTGGACTCCTCCACTCCATGAACCTCCTCCCGTGGTTGATCCACATCTAGAGACTCATCTTTGGGAACCAGCAGTTCCTCCTCTGCACACAAGTCTAGCTCCCTCTCAAGAGACAACCGCATGGTTTTCCCCTCATCGAATTTTATATCCCATCACATAACAATCATCTTACTATTAGGAAAATACACATGATAATTATGGGGTCTTTCTACCCCAAAAATATACCAACTTCAACAGTCAAGTCCAGCTTCTTCCTAGCGTTCTTGGTCACATGCACATAAACAGATGAGCCAAAAATCTTAAAGTGAGAAACATCTGGTTTCTTACCAATGAATTCTTATTCAGGTGTACTCATGCCAAGTACTCTATGAGGGCAACCATTTTGCACATAAATAGAAGTGTTGCATAGTTCCGCCCACAAATGCATTGGTAGGCCCTGATCATGCAACATCGCTCGTGCTACACCCACGATCGTTTTGTTCTTCCTCTCTGCAACCCCATTTTGCTATGGATTATGAGGCACTATGAGTTCTCTTCGAATTCCTTCTTTGTTGTAGAAGTCTTTGAATTTGTTAGAGATGTATTCTCCACCATTATCACTCCTCAGAGCCTTCACTTGCTTCCCCAAATCTTTCTCCACCAATGCCTTAAATTCACAGAACTTTGAGAATGTTTGATCCTTCTTCCGCATGAAGTAGATCCAGCATTTACGAGAAAAGTCATAAACAAAAATAACATAATACTTATGTTTTGTTGTTGAAGCAACTGATAATGGTCCACACACATATGTGTGAACTCTCTCCAGTATCATCGAAGCACGGTTCTCCTTTTCATGAAAGGTGGGCTTTACATACTTCCCCATGGTGCAATCCTTGCACTGATATAACTTAGCAAGTGTTCCCATTGGAAGTGCAGTAGATATTTGTTGCATGACTTTCAAGGCTCCATGATGAAGATGGCCCAATCGCCTGTGCCATAATTCGCCCTCATTCTAGCTCACCAATTTTTCTTCCTTGCCCATCATGGTAGCACAACCATCTACCTAAAACTTGTAGATATTATTAACTCGAATCCCTATCGTCTTGGCTTGAACCATTGTTTTATGTCACAAGAAATATTTTCCATCGCTGAAAACAACATCATAGCCTATGTCCTCCAACATTGCGACTGAGACCAAGTTTTTCTTCAGACTTGGAACATCCATAACATATTTCAATTAAAATGGTTTACCTGACTCCCTCTGAAAGGTAATGGTACCAATTTTGGTTGCACTGTATCGTCCATCGTCGCCCATCTCTATATGCATTTGGAGATCTTTCTCCTCCAAGTCACTGAAAAGCTCCTTATCTCCCGTCATGTGGAAGGAAGTGCCACTATCCAGATAACACACTGATCCCAATGCACTTGACATCATGCATGCGATCAAAGAGAACTCAATTTCAAATTTCAAGGCAAGGGCCCCACCAGCTATAGCTCCAACAACCTTCTTTTTCTTCTTCTTCTATAGACAGTTAGTAGCAAGATGCCCATGTTCGTGACAGTGAAAACACTTCACTTTGGACAAATCCAGTCTATTTCCTTTAGAATCAAATTTTGAATGGAATTTCTTCCCCTTCCCTTTCCTTGCCTTGGCAGCCAAAGCACAATCCTCTTCATCATCATGCTTTGATGAAGATCCATCACTGGTGTTCTGCCTGAACTCCTCCTAGACTAGATCCGAGCACACTCATTCCCAATCTAGCAGTTTTTCCCCCATTGACAGAGTCTTCATAACTGTGCCAACTCTTTGGAAGTCCCAAGAGAGCCAAGAGAGCCAAATAATCATCAACAACAATGATTCCCGCATTCCCCGGCTCATCCCGACATTGGACAAACTTTGTGAGATACTTTAGAATATTGTCACCCTTTTCCATCTTGATCTTTCTAAGTTTATATTTTAGCGCAAATTTCCTATGGTCATTGCTGCTTTGGAAAATATTCGTCAAAGCCTTCCACATAGCATATGGTGTGGCTTTCCCATGATGGCTTGAGACAATGTGGTCTCGTACACCTTCCAATAGTGATCCGGATTTTATGCAGGAATGCAACAGAATACAGAAATAACCATGAACATAGAGATGCAGCGGAAATAATGCTTCATTTCATTAATATCAAATAACAGAAATATGCTTACAGACATAATGGAAATAGCTCATTGTGAGTCTTTGGTAGCAAATCTGCCGAAGAGATCATGATGATATGATTTCTAGGCGAGTTACAATGAGGCTTGAGGGCCTATTTATTATTGAGAAATAATGTAGAATCCGAAACGTCCAAAACCCTAACCGTAGGAGATGAAGCGCCAGAACTGTGGGCCCTGTTTGGGTAAATTGGTGGTTCAACTTCTCGGGGACGTAACTTTGGCATCTGATCTCTATCTGACGTGCTCAATAGCTCGTTAGAAATATCTATCTGAGGAGTATAACTTTTGAACGAGCAACATCAGTCCATGGACCCATGTGCTTTCAGTTTCCAAAAATATACGTTTGGGACCTCAAGCAGCTCACAGTTCAGGACCCGAAAACTGCTAAAAATAGTAAGTTTGTTGCAACTTGAAAATTGAAAGAACTGAAGATGGGGGTTCAAATGGAATAGGTGGGTGGCCACCAATATCCACCTGGATCATTAAGCCCCCAAAACGGCTCCGAGAGTGGAGGACCCGAAAACCTGCTAAAAATAGTAAGTTGTGTTGAATGTGAAAATCTGCAAGAATTGATGGTGTTGGTCCAAATGGAATAGGTGGGTGGCCACCGATATCCACCTGGATCATTCCTCCCTCCTTAGGAAGCAATGGTCCCCATTGCGTTGAGATCCTCCATGAGATGAGGAAAATTCTATTGAACTGGGTATTAGATGTGTTGAAGATTTCATGGACCTGCGGGTGGACATGCTGGATGCGTTTAGTAAATTTGGTTTCTTTATCAGCCTCATACAGTACATGTTTGGATTCTGTATGTGTAGTTGCAGGATGTATGGCAACATCGGGTGGTGGTGCATTGGGAGTCAGATCAATGGAGTGCTTGTCCTGACAGTGTAGAGGAACCTCTATGAGTGAGGAGAAATTGTCATCGTATTCCTCCATGACTTTGTCCATCTGCTGCAGCCGTGAAAGGGAGCCCTGTTTCGAGGTTGTGGCCACGATATTCTTCTTTCCCTGTGAGCGAGTCGTAAGGAAAATGAATTTCCTGGTCTGGGAAACAATCTTACTGCGTTGTTTTGCAGTAGTCAAAGAGATGACAGGAGGCGGTACTACCTCGGGTATCACAGCCTAAATTCTTCCTACAAAGTAATAATAATATCACGAGGCCTAGACTCATACACAGCATGTCGCCTTGACAGGTATGGTTGGCCCAATAATACATTAGCTACATCAAGAGGAGCAACATCACATGATACCTCATCAGTGAATGGCTTGATGCTGTACGGAAGTGACGCTGCTTTTGACGGTGCGGAGATCTCTCCCTGGGTGGAGCCACCCGATGGTATACGGCTGCGTGTGTGCTATGGTTGGTAGGCCGAGCCGCTTCACGACGTCTGCTGAAATGAGGTTCTTTTGGCTTCCGCTATCGATGAGAAAATGTAGCGGAGAACCCTTCACCCACATCTGCGACTGGAAGAGACGCTCGCCCTCCTTTGGATCCTCTGGACCCTCCTTCTGGATCTTGGTGGTGGCAACAATGGCACTGGGATCCGCATCAATGATCTACTTCCCTTTGTCATTGCCTTTGTACGGTTAACTGAATTGACCATGGATTCGGGTACTTTAATTATTTTCAAAAATTTGCTGACTGACACTGCGTTTGTCTTGTGAAGGTAGAGGTACATTATGAAGTCCACACCACTTCCTGTATTCTTTGGATTTGTGTTGTTCGAGTCATTAACATGCTTGCCCCTTGTTCTTGATTAAGAGGCACCTTTGGGTCACAGATCCAAAGTCTCAATTCTCGCTTCTTGCAGCAATTTACATCGATCTTGGCGGCATAGCGATATGCCGTGCCAAGCGATGTAATGTCGAGGAACTCCATTTCCTCCTGAATGTGTTTGTGCGGACAGCCGCGGTACTTGAGCACCAAATGTCTCTCTGAATCTTTAATACCCAACTTTGTGCGTAGGGTATGGAACAGATTCGTCAGTTCGTGCACATCTTGATCCTTTTGTTGCCGCAACGTGGTCCATTGGATGTATTTGTCCTCATAGCTCCCCACAGGGTAATATTGTTCCTTGATGCCGTCTCGGAACGAATTCCAAGTGGGTGTGGCCGAGAACAGAGAGGGTTCCCCTTCGCCCTCTTGCTCACGGTAGGTTTCCCACCAGTCTTTGACATTGGGGGCGGCTTTGAGGAGTGCAAAAATAATCTTTTCTCGGTCAGAGAAGTCATGGACCGAGAAATACCCTTCCAACAAATTTAACCATCTGTCTACAGCGTCTGCATCTATTTTTCCTTCAAATATAGGAATGTCAAAGTTTACATGTACCTTGAAGGGAGTGGCGCCTCCAGAGTGGCTGTTGGATGCTGATGCGCCATATGTGGGCAGTCGTTGAAGGATTTGAGCAAAGTTATCCATCATCACGTTCCTTTGTTTCTCGAGAGCCTCCTCGAGCAGTATTTTGATAGGATCTCCTGCTCCCTCGTCTTTCTTTTCTTCCGCCATGGAAGGTCGTCGGGGTTTGCGAGGCTGATCTTGCAAGGGTTCAACCAGATCGAGCCCTAACTCCTTATACCCTGACCGCGTTGGGGACATGCAAAGAAAAACAAAGACAGAGCAGTCCCGCTCTGATACCACTGATCCGGATTTTATGCAGGAACGCAACAGAATAAACACATAACCATAAATACAGAGATGCAGCGGAAATAACACTTCATTTCATTAATATCAAATAACGGAAAGATGCTTACAGACATAATGGAAATAAAATAGCTAGGGTGCTGGTAGCGAATCTCTGAGAAGAGATGTGGTGGCTACAGACCTCTGAACTGTGTTACAATGAGGCTCGAGGGCCTATTTATTGTTGAGAAACAATGTAGAATTTGAAACGTCCAAAAACATAACCGTAGGAGATGAGCGCCAAAGCTGTGAAACCGTTTTGAATAAGTCAGTGGTTCAACTCCGAATATAACTTTAGCACCACGATCTCGTTTAATGACGTTCAATGGCCTAGATTAGAAATATCTATGAGGAATTCAATTTTGGTCTAACAACACTCAGTCCATGGACAGCACATGTTGCTCTCCGTTTTCCCAAAATGTCGTTGGGGCCTCAAAGCATTTCCGGAGTGCAGGACTGAAAAGCTGCTAAAAAATAGTAAGTTTTATTCTTGACTGGTGAAAGAAGCCCAAGAAGATGGGGGTTCAAATGGAATAGGTGGGTGGCCACCAATATCCACCCTGAATCATTTAAGCCCCCAAAACGGCTCGAGAGTGGAGGACCAAAACATGCTCAAAAATAGCCAAGTTTCATCTTTTGAATGTAATCTGCAAGAATTGATGGTGTTGGTCCAAATGGAATAGGTGGGTGGCCACCGATATCCACCTGGATCAAATAGAATCCTTCTCGCCTTTGCCACTTTCTTTTTCCATGCATCAAGTAATGCAACATCCGTCGAAGTGGGCTTAGGAACATCATTGTTTATGAATTCCTTCAATCCATTATCTTTGACCACCACCTCCATCCTATCCTTCCAGGAAATGTAGTCTGAGCTTCCCTCCAGTGCATACTCTAGCCACAAGCCATTGAAAGCCATTTTGATTTTTACTCAACTGTAGCACCAAGAAAATCTTGTAGCAAATTCGAATTGTTTCCACCAACAAACTCAGCTCCTGCTTCAAAATTGCAATTTTTTGTGCTCTGATACCATGTATAAATTTTAATATGCCAATTTTAAATACATAATCGCTTCTACAAAATTTTCTTACGGAATTTAAAACATGATCGCCAATTGCAATATCAAGAAGAAAGATCAATCACACATAACATAGATGTTTTTACCGGGAAAGAATAAAGCTAAAAACCCTAATCCAATAGCTCTAAGATGTTTTTATGTATATATCATGGATCATGAAACAATCTCGTACAAAACTCTAATCCAAGAGCTCTCAGTACAATATACCACTAGTACATTTGGGGGAAATTCCGACACTTGGTTCTGACACTTTTGACCAAATGTCAGAAATTTCCCCAATTTTTTTCAATCTCGCCCGAAACCATCGCTATACCGAAATTTAGAGAAAAGTGTCACAATACCGACACTTAGAGAAAGTGTCGCAATTGAGATGTTTGGAGGAAGATGTTGCAATTGCGACACTATGCCCCAAAGCATCGCTATTGCGACGACTTCTTCCAAATGTCGCAATTGCGACACAATGTCTAAGTGTCGCAATTGCGACGTTTGAGGCATTCGTCACAATAGCGATGCTTTGGCCGTCGTCGATATAACGACACTTATATGCAATAATTGACACTTATATGCAATTGTGACACTATGCCCCAAAGCGTCGCTATTGCGACGGCTGCTTCCAAGCGTCGCAATTGCGACACAATGTCTAAGTGCCGCAATTGCGACGTTTGAGGCATCCGTCGCAATAGAAATGCTTTGGCCACCGTCGGTATCACGACACTTATATGAAATAAATGACACTTATATGCCTTTGCAAAAATGATCGGCTAACAGAGCAGCGCAAGGAGTAGTTCATGGAGGTACCTTTGCGATTACGCATAATTTGGAGAGAAAATAGTAATAATGAGAGAGGCTCCTTTAATTGCATCTTTGATTTGTGAAGGTATGGATTGTACAACCTGCAATTCTATGCTGTCAAGAAAGACTCACAATCCTCTGGAAACAAGACTGTTGTGAAGATGCCTGGCGAAGAAACGGACATCGGGTTCACGACTGTTGATGAACACATCGTAGTCCGGCGAAGAAGGCACCAAGGAGGGTATTCTCAGTGAATGAGGGATGTTGAAATATTAATTTCAACTACCCTGTCCTCTGGCCACTTTCTAAATCTGTTTGAATGGCTCTGTCAAATAGCCGCTTTCTAAAACTGATGAACAGTCAATTTTGATTTTGAAATCACAATCCCTACACACTTAAAAATAGAGCGTTGTATTGGTTTGGAAATAGAGCAATTTAATAGTAAATGCGGGAGATTTTAATTCAGAAGAATGTGGTCCCACAGACCACAAACCAAATCATCCATCCACGTGGAAGCAGGTGATTCGATCGCATTATTTTTTGGCCCGTATGCATTGTGGAATTTCGGACCCGAAACATTATAGGGCGGAATTAATTTTATTTTCGCGTCACAATTTTCCTCCGTAAGCAAAGCCAAAAAACGGACCCAAATTTTTATATGGCATATTCTATGAAGTTTTCGCGTCACAAATTAGGGTGACATCAGCAAGCTATTTTGGAACGCGAATTTGTGATTGAAATCAGGTTTATTTTTTTTGAAGTCCGGACATATGATATAGTTTTATTAATATTTTGTTATAAGTTTTGTTTCACCGCCCAATAGTTATTTAAACCATTGGCTCATATCTAACATATGAAAAAATATTTCACTTTGGGAATTTGTAATGTGGGCCCCAAATACTTTAAATAGGTTTGGTTTAATAGTTTTTTGTTTTGTTATTATATGTAATAGCATGTGTTTTAAAATAGCCCGAAGGCTAATGTAAAAGGAAAAGCACTCCCGCACAAGAAGTAACCTTGGGTGCATGGTTTTATAACCATTTGTGTAAAAGAAAAATGAAATTGACTATGGTTGAGACCATAGGTTGAGCCTTTGACAAGAAGCTCCCAATAATACTTAGCACTATTTCGATAAAATAAATAAATACAAATAAAATAAAATAAAGATAAAATTAAAATACAAATAAAATTTTTAATTAAAACATAAAAATAAAATAAATAGAAATAAAATAAAATAAAGATTAAAATAAATAAATAAATTAAATTAAATTAAATTAAATTAAAATTAAATAAATTAAAATTAAATAATATTAAATTAATTATTATTATTTTTATTAAAAATAAAATCCAATATTCCATATCGTCACAAACGAACAAAATATTCAGCTCCTCCAGTTATTACACATTTTACCCCTCATATAGCAAAAAATGATTCACATCTCCTCCTTCCGGCGTTCCCTTGCACCCTCGGTGCAATTGTTTGTTTATAAGATTATATGATACATGTGAGATAAAGGTTTATTATTTATCATATATAAATAAATTTTATCAATATTGTACATTTACACTTTTATGAGGTGATGTTATAAGTAAATTCATAAATATCTCTTTTAATCCTCATTTTACTCCATGAATATGTTTGGAAATGAAATTTCAATAGATTAATTTTCTCCTAACCTATGTATCATCAATATTGTACATTTACATTCTTAATTATGAGGTGATGTAATAGGTAAATCCATGAATATCTCCTTTTAATATTCATTTTACTCCATGAATATGTTTGGAAATTAAATTTCAATAGATTAATTTTCTTGCTATTATATGTTTTACGAAGATATGGTAAGGAATTCTCTCTTGTTCTTCTTAGAAATAATTATATATAATTTTATTTTATTTTCAAAATAGATTAAAAAAATTATATGAGAAAATTTATTAATTCATCAATATGTGTGTGTGTGTGTTGTGAGGAATAATTTCATAGTTCAACTTAATGGTTCATTATATAATCATGTGATCATCACCAATGATATATCTTAAAAAGCAACTAAAAAGCCATGTGTACAAAATCGATGTATACTCTAGAGAGTGGTTCTCATATCACTATGTAAATTGTTGTATGCTACTTCAACAAAATTATAAGATAAACTGTAATACACATCATATATGCACCATAACAATTGGTACAGGGTAAAACCCACCTGCCACACCTTTGTACTCGATCCAATTTTCTCTGTCGACTCTTCTAGCTGTGGGAGTTTCCTCCAAGGATCATAATACCCCCAAGGCCTGTTATCACCCTAGTAATTCTCAGGTTGTGGGATAGGGATTTTTGTAGTTAAGAACACCAGGGGTAACCAAGAATCGCTTTGGGAATTCAAGATCTAGCCTTCTTGAACTCCAGAGAGGGATCTCTCCATATGATTTAGCTTTGTTTTAGTAACGGATATTAGGCTAGCTATGATTGTGTATTTGGGTTTGATTTTAAAATATTGGTGGGAATAAAGAGATTTCAAGGTAAACCAGAAGGATCTACCAGAATATTGGGAAATGGAGTCAACTCTCTAGGCAAGCAGAACTAAGAAATAAGGCTCAGAGATGCAAATGTGCTAAGGGCAAGATAGGTGACCTTCTAAGGCTATGTATAGGCTTGATTTGATGGAGTGGATGGAATCTGAGAAAAAGGGCACTTAAGAATCCTTAAGCTACAGATAAGAAGATTGAAGAAGGGGATCTAATTGGGACCTAGAGCAATTAAGAATTCTATGGTCTGGTTATCAAGTAGAAGACATTAAAATGCCAACAAGTTTCGAAACAAGGAGCTTATTATCACTAATCCTGTTTAATTTTTCCTTAGTTGATCATTATAGACTAGAAAAACATAATATGAATGAATGTAAACTTTAAAGAAATACATTGAAAACAAGGAAAGAAACGAGACTTATCTTGTCACCACGAGAATCCTTAGCTATGATGTCTCTGATCTCTTTCCAGTCTACTGCTTTCGCTAATTGACTCACCAACTTCAATATAACCAGCAAATAAGACTATAGTTGTCTTGAGAAATTTTATTCACACTGAATACTTCAAATTGTGAATTATTTATAAAAAAAATTGTTTACAAAATATCTCAGGAATTGAGATAATGTTTTAATAAAAAATAAGAAAGAAAACTTAAAAAGAGGGACAGCTGCAAAACAGTTTGCAAGCTGTTACCTTTTTACAAGAAAAAATAGAACTGATTATTCTAATTTGAACTGATTGTTGTTGTGCTGTGTGTACTGCTGGCATTAGGTGCATCTTATCATGGAAAGTGGTTGAAGAACTTTCCTTTCCTCTAACTTTCAAGCTGATACTCTTTATTCATATGATTTGACCTGTTTTGTTGTGGTAATTAAAAAATAACCAACAGTAACTTTATTTTCACTGATACTCTTTCACCTACTGATACACTTTAACCCTGTATTTTTACCATTTGAGGTAACAGTAAAAAATGAATTTCGAAGTGATTTTCCTGTTTTTTATCCATTAAATTCACAATAGATCTGTGAATTCTTGCCACTTTTCTGTAGAGGGGATCTTCATAATCTTCAATTTTCTGTAACTTTCATCTACCTCTGTATACTTGGAAAATTTAGGCTTGATAGTGAAAATATGCCTGATCTCATTATCTAAAAAGAACAGATTTTCAAAATACTGAAGAAGTATTTTCCCTGTTGGTGATCCTTGAGGCAGTGGTTGTCTGGCTTGCTCTTTTGCATGATTTCTGATTTTTATATCATAATCTTTTTGAGGCATTAACTTGTCATTCAATGCATGAATATCAGGCAAACCTACTTCTGACAATGTTTTGTATTTGGCTAAAAATCTTGAGATGGATACATTCATGTCTTTACACCGGTCCTCTAGATTACTCATTATGTTTCTTTTGTTCAGAACCTTTTTTATTTGAAGAATGGTTTTAACATTTGGTTTATTGTCAATTTCCCTCTTAGTCTTGTCAATCTCTGCACTAGCAACTTGAAGTAAATCCCTCTGTTTGTAAATTATCCGAATTGAAGGCCATGGAGAATGAATGCCTTCAATAATTTTGGTCCATAAATGATTTTTTATATAGGCCACTTGATCTATAAGATTTACTTGTGCTTGCAGAATCTTTACCTGTTCTTGTAGTCGATCAACCCTTTTCTCATGTCCTTTAGAAGTAATCAAGGCATAATTTTTGGAATTTTCTAAATTTTTAATAATGCCTTTCAAACTAATAATATCTTTATCTTTAATAGATATGTCCTCCATGGCTTTGATCACGGCTGCTTGGTCTTGTAGTGTGCTCCTCTGTGAGGATGAAGAAGAAGAGGCAGAGATTTCCTGAGAAGTAATTGGCACTGTAGTTGCCAGTACCCCTTTCGGTGCCAAGTGTTCTGCCAAAGTAGATGGTATAACAGTTTTTACAGTGGGGATCACTGTAGGAATGACCATCGTTTGTGCTTTTCTTAGTTCTTCATTCTCTTTCATTAGAGCTTCTGTTTGACTTTCCATTGTTTTTATTTGATCTGTCATTTGATGTACAAGCTGCTTTAATTCATCATTCTTTGTTTTTTCCTGTAGAATTTCTTTTGCTTGAGAGTTTTCACTCTGAGGCAACTTCAACTGTTTTCTAAGAGCAGCTATATCCTCATTTTTCTATTTAATCAAGACTTTTTCCCCTTCAATGTTGGCTGGGTCACCCCCTGCTTCAATCACTATATCTTCTAGTGCATTTATTCTTAAATTATTAGCATACAGTGAGGCTTTTTCCAACTTCATTTGATTTTGGAGGTTGAGCACTGTTTTCTCAAGCCTAATTGATTTCATAGTTTTACTGACAATTTTGGAATATAACATTTCAGTATTTCTCCTATGAAATTAAATTTGATCTAATTCATGAATGGCATCTACATCCACTTCAAAATCTGTTTTGGAATAATCAACCACTGATTTTGGCTCAGCCACTGTAGGCTTCAAGAATGACATTACCAATTTATTGGATGAATAATCAATGCTGAAAGAAGTCTGTCTTTGTTTCCAGGCTTTTCCTTAATAAATCTAGAATAAGCTTGATTCTTGATCTCTTCATTCTTCTCTTTAATCTGTCTGAATCTAATCTGAATCTCTGACTCTATATTGTCAGTTTCCTGAGAAGAAGGAGGCAAATCGATAGTAGCCTGGTTTTCCTTCATGACTGTATATTTTTTTTGTGTTCCAATTTTTACATTTTGAAGCTCTTTTAATGTTTCAATGACTATTCTTGTTGCTTCTTTCAATATTTATAGCCTTATCCTTTTCTTCTTCTGTTAACTTGCTTCTTTTACTATAAAGAATTATGAATTTTTTGTCATCAATAGTCTCAGCTATGAAACTATCTCCTTCTT
Organism: Pinus albicaulis; assembly: GCA_034641835.2. Classification (NCBI taxonomy): domain Eukaryota; kingdom Viridiplantae; phylum Streptophyta; class Pinopsida; order Pinales; family Pinaceae; genus Pinus; species Pinus albicaulis. The sequence continues at coordinate 944,202,894 of CM076578.1, forward strand.
TGTCTCTTTTATGTAGATTATCAGTGTCTTTGCTTGTAGAAGCCACCCATGTCTGTTCAATCTGTTTGCCTTTGCCACTGTCTACCTGTATTACCTGTACCGCCTATGAATCATCATCAGATAGGGTGTTTGGATCCCATTCAATCTTATTTACATATCTTTCAATATGGGGCTTAGGATCATGCAAGTAAACAGGAAACTTACATTTTACCCTTATTGTACTCAAAATACCTTGTGGGTCATAATTCCATGTAAAACTACATGGGAACTTATACTCTTTAAGTTTGACATTTATCTCATTGGAAGCTTCTTTGTTATTCACAATGAATGGCCCAATTTGATTTTTCAGCTTAAATTGGGTCTTTTTCCTGGAAGCTATGAAGTTGATTTCATCTACATTCAATAGTTGTCTCAGATATTCTAAAGAAAATATTCTTGTAGTAACAAATTTGGGTAACTTATATGGGGCCAGGGATGAGCCATACACTCTGATTTCTATATGATTTTTATTTAAATACCAATCTCCAGTTTTGTAGCTATCTGATAACTGCAGAATTCTTCTTGTCTCATCATTGATCCTAGGGATCTCCTCTTTTTCCAAGAGATACATAGCAGGGGCTATAAATGAGTCATTGAAATATGTAAAACTATACTCTCTATTCCATTTCCTTAGAATAGATGACCAAAATAATACTGATAGAACTTTTCCTTCTGCATCCACTTTCTGACATTCAATTGGAAAATTATCTGTTTGATAATATAGGGAGAGGTGGAGTAGATAAGAGGAGTATCTGAAAAATCCTTCTTCTGATAATCTGGATAATTGATAATGCATACTTTCATCAATAAATCTAGCAAAATTGAACTGAATGGATGGTGATTGACCAGGGCTTAGAGTTGACAGAAAACCTAAGATAGCCACATCAGTGAATTCATCACTGGTGTATCCTAGTATGAAGGAGAGCATTGAGACAATCTGTCTAGTCTCATGTGGGAAATCAAATGTGTCGAAAGGAGGATTTAACTTAGGAATATCAACTTGATTTGGAAAAAAAGTCTGGTATATTTTGAATCTAGTATTGAAATCCAAGTCAAGATATAGTTGGGTTAAATCTTCTATTGATAGGGAAGCAGAATTGGGGTCATGATTCATTTGCAGCATGGAATTTATCGACTCTTCAATGATGTAAAACATGATCTCTTTTTCTTTGTTTACAATACATCTTTGTTCTGGCATATAATAGGCTTGGCATAATCTGATAAAGTCAGGAACAGAATGAGTGAGAGGGACAATATATCTAGACAGATTGGATTCCCAAATTGGAATATCTTTGTCACCCTTTTCCACTGATTTGCCATAGCACCAATTATAGACATCAAGCAGGTTAAATTCTACATTAGGGTCTAGTATTCTATAGTCCAGATCAACTAAAGGGTTGTTCTCTGGAGAAATGACTGGAGGCTGGACTAGTCTGACCACTTCTGTAGAATCAGCCGTGAGTGCAGGAGTTGGTTTGTCTATTTTGAAGGACTTAGGCTGAGGAATCTTTGCAGAAGACTTCTTTTGAGATTTTGGGCCTCCATTCTTGGGGGTTACTTGTTTCTTGGTCATTTTTAATATGAACAAAGCAATATTAAATGGTTTTCTAAGTTCCTTTATGAGAAACAGGGGTTTCTTGGCGAATTTCTACTGAAAATGGGGTTTCTGAGCAGGTTTTTTAGGAAATGAAAGGAATTTAAAGCTCAAAACATATATTAAAAATCAATTTCAACAGCAAAACGGACCAGGGTATGGCAAAAACTGCGAGAAAGGGAAATTAGGGATTCCAGGGAAATTTTGACAAAGTTTCCCTTGAAAAATGGACACTTTTTTGCAGTAACTTTCGTAATTATTTGAAATCAACAGGAATTTTGAAATCTCAGAGGGAAAGTTCGAAGAAAAGTACCTGGAGAACTAGCGAAATTCGGTTGAAGACGTTGCAAAGGTGCTCAGTCTTTAATTTTTTGTAAATGGCTTCACAGAGGAAAAAGTAGTACTTTGTAATGGAAATTCAGGGCAATGGGCATCAAAAAATGGTACTGGTAGGTTGAAAATGGCTCTGCAAAGTTTCTCACGGTTCAAACGGCATGATTTTGAGAAAAAACGGTTCTGCAATGTTTTTATAGGTTTAAAGCGAAAAGGTGAAAATTTGAATGAAAAATATAATTTTAATGTATTAAACGATGGTATGACCATAGTTAAATGACATTAAACTTGGGTTAAACGAGTGAGGTTTAGGGAATACTGCCAGTGGTATTCGCGCGATTAAATGGTGTTAAGCGGAAATTAGCATTTCGAACGCGATACAACGTGGTGGTGACACATAAGCGTGGGGTGGTTTGGAAAAACCACCCATTTCGCACGGCTTTGCCAAAACATCAAACGATTACTTTATGAGTGAAAAAATGTATTAGCGTCGTCGGATCTAGATTCAACGAGCGAACGACCACGATCAAAAGGAAAGGTGCGGGGAAAAGGTAAGTTATCGGATTCACTTTGGGCCATTGATCTTGGGAGATGAAGGATAGATCGGACAGTCGGAATTTTACGCGATGGGGAGAGATAAATATATTAAAAACTTTCACACAAGTGTATTACCGTAGGATCAAATGGATTCTAGGGATCGGACGGTTAAAAATGAATCTGACGAGAGAAGGTTTGGTTTAGTCATATATACAAAAATGACTTATTCTTATTGGAAAATCAAGTGTTCGGAAGGATTACCAAGGCTTCGAACTATGGTTAGGGTCTGGGATTTAGGTGTAATGTATGCAGGGAAAAGGTAAGGTTAAGGTTCTAACCTTAGGTTAAGGGACTTGGGGCGGAAAATATACAAGGGAAAGGGTCATTTTTATTGAAGTTTAGTTTAGATGAAACTTTGGGTGATTTTTTATTTAAAACATATATAACATATGTTTTAAACTTTTTCTTCATATATTTTATTTATATGGTAAATCAAATCAAGAAAACTTAATTACCATAGGGGCGGGATTAAATATATGGATAAACTTTTATCCAAAGGGGTTATAAGGGGGGTTTTATTTAAGCATGTGGGAATAAAATACTTTAATTTAAGTTATAATAAGTGGGTTTTTGGGATTTATTTATAAAAGGAGTTATATAATAGGAAAAGGTCAATTGTAGGGAGTTAATACATAAGTAAGAGTTAATATGACAAGGGAACAATGTATATTCAAAAACACATAAATATAACTAAGAAATTGAAGATTAAAAAGAAAATTTGCATTATAATAACTTCATCACTTAGACTTAGGATAAAATGTGATTTTGAGGGCTTTATGCTTTGAAATGATGTAGGAAGTTAATCAAATGAGGATTAGAGTATCTTTAAGTAAAAATGAAGTTTCACTTAGGATTTTTTAGGGGAAATGAGTGCATGAATGGTAAATGATGTGATTTAGGGATTAATATAGACATTTCACACTTTCAACTGATCAGTCATAAAGCCTTGAGTCCGGTCCCAACAAAAGTCAAGGAAATGCCTTGAGCCTTTCTGACTGATAGTCTAGAATGTTTCATGACTATGGGAAGGGGAAGTTAGTTATTTTGCAGCCCATGATGAATGATATTTACATTGAGACTTTTCACCTTCTTCTACCTACCCATGTTACCATGCTAACATTTTTTTCTTCCTTTGTAGTAGGTGAATTTAAGCTAGCAACCTTCATAGCATTTATTCTTTCTGAAAGCAAGTAAAACTATCTAATTCTACACTTATTTCATCCATGAATCCAGATTAAACTATTGGATTCACTTTATTTCTCTACCTAACTACTGAATTGTTAGGATTAAACTTTCTAACAACTCATTATTCTCTATCTATAACAAAGGAAATTGAAACAATGACAAGTTAAGATTGAATTGTTTAACTCATCATGGACTAATGGCATTTATTGACACTCTGCCATAGTCAAAAAGTAAAAATTAGTGGCATTTATGCTTGCTCACTTTCATGTTTTATTCATTTTTTCTTTGGGGTATCTTATTTTTTCTAAGTCCTTTGATTGTTCTTTTAGGACTTTTTTACCCTCTTTTTTTTTTTTTTACAAAATATGTGAATACAACTTGTAGAAGGCAAAGTATGTACAAATTTACAAAATTACCAATAGTCAAGTCAAAATTATGACTCCTATATTATAGGTTGCTAACAAGGCCTATGCCATGCCTTCTCGCATGCAGAACTTCTTCACTTGATGGTTCTAAACCATACTATAAGTCCCCACATTCTATGGTCTAATCCCCATCATACCTATCAACATTCAACCGCTCTTTACACACCCTGAATATAATGACTAGCCTACTCTCATTAATACATACCCCAATAAATACAAGCCACTTAGGAAATAAACCCCAAAACCTTGGGCTCACTCATTTTACATATTCGAATAGATATTCAAATTTATCAACTACTCAACCCTCTCATATTTCAATCGTGATGTTTAATGTATGTCGACCTTGTCAATTCGAACTTCGTCACTTGGTTTCAACCAAATGCATGGCCATTCACATAATTATATAGTCCTCCTTATTATAATCTTCGCCAATCGTCAAAGATCGTAACAAATCTCGACTTTGGTCTATAACTCAACGGTCATACATAAACCATTCTTAGTTCCACAGTAATTTATCTCTCAATCCAACGGTCAATGGAGCATCGCGCCGGTTTGGAGGATCCAATGAACACAATGAAATCTCGCGTAACAAACATGCCCAAGGGTTAATCTGTGATGCGAACGGTTTTATAATTCCGCCCTCGGCCACATGTCTCACGGAGACATATGTCACGTCCTTTTTACCAATTCTGCTTACCACCTCCAAACTTGTGCGATATTGCCAATTTTCCAAACGGTGGTTTTACTGTGCACTTCGGTCACGGTTCCGCCTCTTATCTTCCAGGTTCCGTCAAGCTTTCTTTTATTGTACTCCGCCTCCACTCCTTTGACTTGCATCTTCCTGTACTAGTTTTTTCCTTCAATTAAGGACTCGCACTCCATGAGGTTCCTTCACACGCTAGTTCTATGTACGTGGTAGCACCGATCGAACCTTGAATCGAAGGCTCGAGCACAATTATCTATCATATTGTGGGGAGATCCATAATTTGGACATGTGGACCCTCTCTACCATGGAATTTCCCACTGTATTACATGAGTCTAGACCACAACATTGCCATACCACTATCCAATGCCACACCGTCCACTATCATGGCGCTTAACACGGGTTATCACACAAATTTATTCGTCCGGCAATTCTTACACTGAGTTAAACTAATACCCATTGGGTTCGGGAAAGGCTATAACCTCTCGCACAGAGTCTAGTAATTTAGGAAAGGACTTGGTTCCTCTTTCAACATACATGACCCAATTGAACCACAATTATCGAGTATGTATTCCAGACTACTATACAGTTGATTATCGGGACACAGAAACCATTCATGACATAATTAACTCAACAAATGCACAATACCATTGAAATAATTCTACATTTATGCAGTGAAGTACTTAAAAATTTGGCTCGACCAGATCTTCAAATTACTTGGACCTTCTCCTCTACTCTGTCTCTACGACAGTCCTACGCAGCCTATGTGGTTCTCTATGCAGGTTTGCCTTATTATGCCTATAAGGCTTATTTTTATACAAACCCTGAATCGACTCAAATCCTCTAACGCTCAAAACTCTTCATATCTCTAACTATGAGACTAACCCTCTGACAGACAGAGATGGACTCCTAAAATTAGCTTAACTTCTGAAACTGACTATCTCTTCAGGTGCCCATTAATCATTCAGGCAGATACATTTTATTCTCCAATTAACTAAAAATAACTCGACTATGAATAAATACATTGGGAAATAAAACATGAGACCCCCCTTTACATTTATTTATGGACAAAGGTTGTTTTGAGCCTAATGCCCCTGCATCAACAATTGCCATACAACTAATTTGTTTTAGGATACATGTGGCATTCTAGGGGTAAATTCTATATGATGTGTATATGAATCTATTAGGTGTTGGTAAGTTGTGAGTATCTAAGAAATGATAAGGAATATCCATACATCATGATCTTGTAATGTGATTATAAATTGTGTCTATAATTTCCATAAAATGCATAAATGATTTGTTTAAAAAAATCAACACAATCAACCCTAAACAATGCTCATGATGTGGAATGTCATTGGCGAAACCAAAATGATGGTAACATGTCCCATTTCTATGGTAATGGTGATCATATATATGTTTTAGCGACACTTTATGAGTAATTAAATAAATCTCAGAGTGTGACTCATTCTGCCATATTTTTTTAAAGCATGATTTGTTTTCCTAGTTTTTACTAATTTGTTAACATATTTTGTTCATTTGGAAAGCTAATTAATGATGCTTTAAGTAATTAGGACCTAATGAGAGATCATCTTCACATATTCACTGAAATATATTTGGTAATTTTAGTCACTATATTAACCGCACATGCATGCTACTTAAGAAAAATTGAAATATAAACTATAATACACATCTTATATCTGCCATAACAATTGTCATACAACTTATTTACTTATAGATACATATGAAATACTTCAGGTAAATGCCATATTATGAGTATACCAATATAGTAGGTGTTGCTAAGTTATGAGGATCTAAGAAATGATAGGGTATCCACACATTAGTGCCCTGGTGAATTTTTTGCATAATTTTCTATTTGTTGTAATTTTGTTACCTGGATTTGTTATAGATTTCAAATAATACAATTATCTACCAATTGTTCTTTATAAAGAAGAAGTACAATAAGTAGTCACATAAAAGTGAGCCATGTGAAAATATTGGTAACATGAGTAACCTGGTAAGCTGTAAATGAAAAGTGAATAACCTCCACTCACCAACAGGTGGCAGGCAGGGTTGGAATTTGGATTTCTCTTTACCCGTCACACAATTTTTTTCGACTTTTTGGTCATTATTTTTCTAGTAAATAAAAGTTACATTTAAAATTTTGCACTTCATTAATGACGTTCTCGTAATAAATTAACCCTTCACCAATAAAAGTTTGATTAAAAAAATTGAACGCTCTTCCATTTTCTTTGGATTTTGGAGTGTGATATATCTGTGTCATGGAATTTTAATACCTAAAGTTTCAAGAGAAATAACTGATTCTTGTCAAACTAATATTTCCTCAATATATGCTATGATCTACTAAAAATTACTTCAAAAATCAAGTAACCTTCCAATATAAAGAAAAAAAACATGAACGAGCTTTCCCTAAATTGCAATAAATTTATGTTTATTATTAATATTGCATAATCTGTCTTATAAAAATTGCATAATTGGACTAAGAACAAATCCTCAGTGCATTTTTTTATTGTTGTTGTGATTAAAAAAATGAGCCAAAGAACGCTAAGGCACTCAGAGAAATCAATCTATGTATTATTTCTCACAAAATCATGTTGAGTAGTGGAGACTAAGCGCTAGATTTTTTTATCTTCAATCTCTCTATTAATTATGTCTATGTAGTTATAAGAATAACAAGCCAAAGAAATCTCAGGCTTCCAGAGAAATTAGTCTCTATGTACAGAAATTAATGATTACTGTTGACTAAATGTTATACCATTTGAAATTACTGAGAGAAATTCATCAGGCCATGATGTACCATTTGTCAGTATCTATTTTCTCATGTATGAAAGTTGATGTACAATTGAAATTTTAATAATTCTATTGAAAGTTTAATATATATATATATATATTAAATTTAATGATTAATAATAATTAAATTAAAATTCTTAAAAGACAAAATAAAAGCCTATAATCACGAACTATTATGATAATTTAAAAATATAGAACTCAAGCTGAACATAGTTACAAAGATACCAAGAAAAGAAGAGTGCATGTGCATGATAACCTCTTTCTTGACAACCTATGAATGCCATTCTCAATGAAGACTCAAGACTCAACTAGATTGGATTGTGTATCAAAACAGTAGGAATGAATCAAAGTTCAATGAATGAATAACTTGATCGAGAAAATTTATAGGGAAAGGTAACTTGACTATCAATCTACTGAACCTCACTTCCATGATTAAAAAAACACCCCCACCTTCTTAGTGGTCCCATCATGGTCCACCTATTGAAAAACAACCAACAAATATTATTTTTTATATATTTTTACATGGCCATTAGACAATGATTTACTATGGTTTTCCTACTAAATTACAATGGATGATTATTCAAAAATATTGAGAATTAGTTTAGTCTCAAGGCATAGCCAAGAGTCTTATTGGATAATTATAGATTACCTCTCCATTGGATGATTGTACATTTTTCATCTACTTTTTCACGTGAATTTCAGTTGATGCTAGATCTTTTCCTTCTATTTCTTTAGTGAAGCTAAGAGTTAACTTTGATCTTACATTAATAACTATACTTGCATGAATATCCATGTTTTTATACTTCCCCACTGTGGTCAATGTTGATGTATGGCCTTGGCCCATTGATCTTACAATTAACTCACTATTCATATTCAATTTTCTTCAGTTCAGCCCAATAAAATAAGGAAAACAAAAAATGAAGTCTTGATTTTTCTTTCCAGTGCTCCTACATAATACAAATACTATTAAAAACCAATTAACATATAAATTTTCATCATTCATGCTAAAATCAGTTTGAATTTTTTTAATGATTCTGCTTACAATTAATAGATTACATTGCTCATAGAATAAGAGATAATTTAGAACTATGATTTCAAAATAATAAATTACCCTAGCAGTTCAAACTTCGAACATACCTTATTAAATTAAAATATGGCAGGTTAATGAGCCAATATAGTTTCCTCAGAACCAATCTTGAGCTCGGCCTAAGTCTGAATGCCTTGAGAGTGCGAGTGTAAGGAACTAGACGCCTAAAGCTTTTATTTTGTGCTTGTGTAATTCACTGTTTGACCATCAAGCCAAGCCACCAGCTATATTAACACTACTTCATGTTGGGGCAGATTGGCATTCTAATTTTTTAGTGCTATAGTCATACTTTTTCACTGCTTCACTAATCACAACCTTGGAAGTTTGCAGGGCAACGAGCTTTATTCTTTCTTTGGTGTTTTATGTAAAAGAAAGGATTTGTGAAATTTTTGTAATAGGAAGGGGAAAACTAAATTGATTCTAATTTTAAAATATCAATAATGATAAGTGGTAATTCCTTTATTAAATTTTTTATTTTGAGTGAGCCAAAAAAGTAACTTTCCTTACTTTTTGAGTACAGCCTTGCAATTGCGAAGAGGACTAGTGTTGCAAAATTATTGGTAAGTGGAAATTAAAGGGCATAAGAACTTTTTTGAAAAAATTTCAAACGTCAAAATTAAGTCTTATATCCTTCCTAGCACCTCACGGAAAACGGGAATCCGCAAATTCTAGTCGTCAAATACGTGCAAAATGCCTTATGACGGGAAAAATGGAGGATTGTTCCTATGCTGCTACATGAGTTAGGGTTTCATGTGGCAACAGGGAACCTTGTATATTTTTTCAAGGATAGGAAAGGAGAATATTGTCAGTTAATCATCACATGAAACTTCATCACCATTTGAAAATTGTGTCCTAATTTGAAACAATAATACTACCCAACTATTTCATTATTTAATTTTGATTGTGTAATACAAAAAAATATCCTAAATAACTTAAATAATGTAAGCACTTTTGCAAAAATTTAGTGGAGAGAACCTTCGATTACATTTATTTTGAAGTTCCACTTGCATTTTAAGCCATTTTAATTAGTCTTTCATGGCTATTCTAGTAAAAATTTCAACCTCTTGTAGAAATTTGTTTGTCACTTGTATTAGAAATGAAAAAATCAAATGTAAATAAAAATTATTTGAAATGCAGAAATCAAATGCGCGCTACATAAAAATGATTTTTTAAAAAACTACATTAACGTCTGATATCACGCGCGCATTCGCCCTCATCTCTTCCAGAACAGCATTCGCCCTCAACATTCACCCTCAGCTCTTGTAGAACAGCATTCGCCCTCAGCTCTTGCAAAATGGTAAGTTCTTACTGCAGGCCCTTCCTCCTATATTAGGGTTGACCCTATCTGGGTTTTTTTGGAGCCTTTGAGAATACAAAGGTTGCGATTAATTACGGGGCACTGCCTATATTTATGGAACTTCTTACCTCTGGGAATGATAATGTTTGAGAACAAGTAGCACGTTTATTTTAGAGGCATAAAATTATTCTTCCCAACTATATTTATATGTCTGTAATTTTGGAATTTTATTTAAAAAATTAGTACCCAACTTTGAGTTCAACTGGTGTTCGTGTAAGGTTGTTTGGGCTTTGGGAAATATTGCTAGAGACTCTGCAAAATTTAGGGATCTCACCCTCAGTCATGGAGCTCTGAGGCAGGTGCTTTCCCAGTTGAATGATACTACCAGAATTTCAATGATAAGAAATGCTACATGGGCTCTGTCAAATTTTTGTCATGGTAAACCCCAACCACTATTCGAACAGGTAAGAAAAATACATTTTCTGCCTCTTCTTATTTTTTATAGATCTTGGTGCTTGGTAGATTTGGAAATAATATGGACCTAGGAGATTATTCATTACAATGAATCTGTCATCAGGTTTTAGAAAATTCTCAGAAATTTGGGTTTCACAAGGGGATTACCCTTGCTTGCAATTATCAATTATCAATCACATTCAAAAAAATTCTTTCGTAGCATTGCTGAGCTCTTTGTAGGTGAATTTCCGAGGAAATTTCACAATATCTGAACTAAATTTGTCTGTCCTTTTCAATACTCTGTGCTTGTAACAGAACCAGACAAACAATCTAGTGGCCAATGCAACAACAACAACACCTCTTATTGAAATGCCTGCAATTCATCCTCTCTGCATGCATGAATGACTATGGCACCCTCTTTTGTGAATAGGTACTAGAGCTGAAGGTACTGGTTTCCATTAGGATCATGGAATTCAACATCCAAAATAGTATCAAATTCCACTGCAATAGTATTCCCCGACGAGGGAAACAGTTCATTGAGACCTATTGGACTCATCACCCCCAAATAGCCTCCAGGGCTACCCAAAGTGTGATCATCTGGAGCAATAAAAAATGTTAATCCATCCTCAATTGAAACAAGAACAGGACCCACATTGGTTACAGAAAACAAGAAACACGTTTTGAAAGAAGAAGAAACTTTTGTATTAGGGTCCAGAAATCTAACTGGTCTATTGTACAATGCCCTACCTGCACTTCAAATTGGTACTCCCAACTCCATGCTAAGGCTCACTGTACCATTCTTTAGATGAGCATCTTAACCTGAAGTTTGATTCCAAAAAACCCAAGTCCCCTGTTCTATGCCCAAGACCTCTGTTACAACGAGTAGAGTTCTGAGAAAAATACTTCACAATAGGAAGAAAAGGAAACATCGCAAAATTTCTCCGCTTTAGAATGATAATTTTCTATGCGAAAATTCAACTGCGGACTGTAAAAACATAATATCAAACACAACCAATCCACAATGGAATTTGAACATGAGGATTTAGAACCACAGAAAACCCTCGCCAGGTTAAAAGAAATCCAGAATGGCTTTAATATTCTACTGATGAGCGCTTACAACACCATAGCAATTACTGTCACAATGAAATCTATTGGAAGCAAAGCCCTTGTACAATTTCTACATTTCCACAGTGGAAGCAAGAATCTTGCTATCTCTCATGATCTGGTTCTGTGGTCAAATCCTTTGTTATGGCTGTCTTGTTCTGCTAAACGTGGATCTGTCTTAGCTTTGGCTTTTGTTCTCATTTAGGATCATGGCTATCTGATCTTGCTGTGGCTTTGACTATACAAACTTGTTCAATAGGAAAATGTTGACTCTGCTATATATAGGAGCTTCAATGGGTGCTCTCAAACACTTTTTTTGGGCAGCTTTGTTTTGTATCTGATTCAAGGAAGAACTATGTTTCCCTTGGTTTTTTAATCCTTGAACTTTATTTCTCTCATATTTTCCATCCTATCCCCAGTTTGCTACCGAGAAAGACAACTTCACGATATCAAAATTGACTATTTTTGGCCATTTATCTTTAGTAATGGTACAACTTTAATTTGGTGCATTCGTACAGTATCTGAAGAGCACTCTCAAGCTGTTATTCAGTATTTTAGCCTAACTACTACATTTAACTGCCATGCTCTAATATTTATATCAACCATAAGCATTCTTAAGGTAGTTCCACGTTTGTGAAGCAGAAGGAATGCTTCTGACAGCTTCTTATCATAGTGGTACAATTCTGTTCACAGTTTATCTTTTATAAACCTCCAATTTTCCAAACGTAGTAGAGACTATAGTTTTCATCTCAAATTTTGGACAAATCTGTTTAGTATTCTACAGAAAATGCATTAAGAATAAAAAAATCCCACAATTTTTAAAAAGCCCACATTTTTGTAAAAAGCTCACAATTTTGTAAAAAGCCCACAATTTGTAAAAAGCCCACAATTTTGTAAAAGGCCCACATTTTATTAAAAATATAAACAATTTGTAAAATGCCCACAATTTTGTAAAAATGCCCACAATTTTGTAAAAATCCCACAATTTGTAAAAATCCCACAATTTTGTATTAAGCCCACATTTTGTAAAAAGCTCACAATTTGTAAAATGCCCACTTTTATTTTCTTTTTTCTTATATATTGAGCTCACATTGAGTTAAACAAGTCTTGGGTTTTCTACACCATTGAGAGAGATTTATTATTTTCTTTATAGGATAATTTTCATCAATGGAAGAAAACATTAGAGGTGGAAAAAAAATTCAAAAGGGTGAAAGGGGTGATGGTAGAGTTTATTTCCCTTGTAAAAAATGTTGTATGAGAAATAATGTTATAGTTTTAATAGCAACAACAACAATGCATTGTAGGAAATATGGGCACATTGATGGTGGATCGAATGACTATCGTCCCGTGGTAATTAATTATCTATCTTCATTTTGATTATATCGTAAAATTTTATATTATTTTAATATTTTTATATGCGCACTAATGTTTAATTATTAATGTTTGTAATTTTCATAAAGGCACAGTTGCCCCCCAACTTTTTGTAGATTATCAACCAGCTTCCACAGCTAAATAGTAGTATATTATATGATGTTGCACCAGTACAAGAGAATATTGCAGCAAATATTAGTATTGGAAATGATGTTGTACAAGGTGAAGAACTTGAAGTGAATGATGAAGGTAATTTTAATGATCCCATGGAGTTAGATCATGATGACAGTAATGAGACAGTTCACATTAATGATGGGGCAAATCAAATGCTCCAAGACTTGTATGGTGAGTCAGATGATGATGGTGGAGATAGCAGTGACGATATTTATGATGTACCTTTGATTGAAAGGTCAAGTGAACGACTTTTTGAACACTCAAATGCAACTCTTCTCTCTGCTACATTGTTGCTGGTGAACTTAAAGGTTATGAATAATTTTTCGAACAGATGTATGACACAACTCCTAAGGTATGCAATATGTATATATGATCACATATATGTAAATGTTGATTATTTTCCCTTTTTTTAGTTGTAATAAATGTGTAAAATAATAACTTATATATATATCATAGTCATCAAAACCGACCGGTTTGAACCGGTAACCGGTCAAACCGGCCGATCAGGAGGGCTGCCGATTGGAACTGGCCTTGCAACCCGGTCAATAGCCTATTCTCACCTGTTTTGGCCGGTTAATCGGACCTAACCGGCCGGTTAAGTACGGAACCGGCCGGTTTATGCATAAACCAGCCGGTTCCGTACTTAAATGGATGGTTAGGTGCTCCTCCATGAGTTGAAAATTCCTCAATGTCTCCTCCATGAGCTACAAATTCCTCTATTATACTAGCAACAAACTTGTCTAATAACTCATACTTAACACCTTATAGCAGCAACAATACACATGATGACTAATAAATACAAGGCTGGCTAGCATAAAATCCCTGGTAGCATGCAACTCATCAAGTGTACTTGATGACAATTTCTGTTCTCAAAACAATCAGTAGCAACCTTATTTCACACTTAGCTAGGAACTGTTAGACCCTCTCTCTCTGCTCACACATAGCAGCAGCATAAATACAAAACCTTTCACACATCATACAAGAAATTTGATCATGGCATCAAGACTGATGCAAATGGTCTGACGCCACTCAAGGGACAACAACATACAACCTAATGAAAATGTGACTGGCAATAATAAATTGACCACTAGAAAATTCCCACTTGGAAATGCACTAAATTGGCCACTGAGTTTTCTGGGTTTTAATGAATCTTTTCAGTGATAAATTTCGTTAAACACATTGTGAGAAGAATACTGAAGTTGTAATGCTCTCTCAACTTGTTACAAATAGCACTAATAGTGGGTTTCATAAACCAATTCAATGCCTCTAAGTGTTGTAGATGTTTTTCTGGAAATTTATTGCCAAGCAAACATAGATAATGAAGAATACAAGATCTTCAAAATGTTGGTCTGATATATATATATATATATACTAAACTCAGAATTGTCTTTAAGGTTGATACAATGAATTGACAATAGATCTGAGCAGGGACAGATTGTATATTATAATATTAAATCAGCAATAAAACACAGTGAATAATATAAGAGAAACCTGATACATTACGTCAACAAGTTTTCTTATGTATTTTTCGATGATATGTATTGCATTTGGTGCCATTTTGATATATTCACCTTTGCATGGTATATAAATGACCAAAATTTTCATATTTTGTCTCTATCGGCTTGGAATCATGGTTGCAAATCTTAAAAATAGTTTTTTTTATTAAAAAATAATTATTTAATGTATTTTTTTTAAACCGGTTCATTGAGATCTGACTGCTACCGGTTAGACCGGTTCCAGTTCGAAACCCGGTTCATTAGCTCCATCGGTCCGGTCACCGGTTCCGGTTTTAATAACTATGATATATATATATATATATGATTAATAATTTTTACAAGACACTAGTTTTTGTTTATGTTGTAGATTGTTGGGTGAATATTTGTTACCATTTCCAAATACTTTACCTCGAACATATCAAGATCTACATGCTATTATGAAACACTTTGGAATGGAATATAACACTATAGATGCATGTCCTAAAGTTCATATTATATATTACGGAGAACATGTGTTGAAAAAAAAATGTCCGAAATGTGGTACCAGTAGATATCGAACAGATCAACTAACCAAAAAGGTGCCTCAAAAGGTTCTTCGTCATATTCCCATAATTCCACGTTTGCAGTGAATGTTCAGGTGTAATAGCATAGCATATTTTATGGATTACCATTCAAAGAATAGAAGTGGAGATGGTGTTCTTCGAATGTCTGCAGATGGTTCTGCATTTAGAGAAATCGAGGAAAAATATGTAGATTTTAAAAATGAACCTCGTAATGTTAGGCTTTCATTGGCAGCTGATGGTGTTAATCCATTTGGAGAGCTTAGATCTACTTACTCAGTGTGGCCTATTTTCGTTATCAACAATAACATTCCTCCTTGGATGTCAATAAAGAGGGAGCACATAATGTTGAATATGATTATTCCAGGTATTTGATACATTATTTTTTTGAATGTAACATTTTCATTTCTCTCGTTGTTTGCATAAATATATATTTTATTTATTTACTTACTTATATATACATATATCATGGTAGTAATTATTATGTACCATAATTTTGAACAATTAGGTAAGTACCAAGTCAAAGATATGAATGTATATATTGAGCCTCTTATCGATGAGCTAATACAGTTATGGCATGGCATCACTATGTATGACATCACTAAACCAATCAAGAAGAAGAGATTTCAATGTCGTGGAATGCTTGTATGGACAATTCATGATGCCCCAGGACTAACACATGTTTGTGGTCTGTAATATTCCGTTGCACTTTAATATAATACATAATTATCTAAATTATATATACCATATTGCATGTTTTAAAAATGATCTCATAGTATATTAATGGTTATTGATCCATCTATTGCAGGTCTTCAAACAAAGGGTAGATTTGCATGTCCAATTTGTGGCCCTAAGATGAAGTATCGTCATTCGCCAGACTTAAGAAAGATGGTTTTTGATGAGTTTAGGCACTTCATCCCTAGCAACCATAAGTATCGTACTACTGAAAAAACATATTTTCAATGATAAAGAAGAAACTAGATTAAAACCACGAAGAATGACACCTCAGTTGTGGATGTTGGAATATAACAGAATTAATAATCGCCAAGCAGCCGGTACGTAATTTGTGTGTGTGTGTGTGTGTATATATATATATATATAATTTGTTTATGTAATGTTTGGAATTTTTGTTTTAACTAATGAATTTATTTTATTGTATTTTATAATTAATATTGTTCTGATTTATTTTATTCTTTGATATCAAGGTCATCGTCGCAATGAAGGTACTAATATTGTACTTCCACCTAGAATGAAATGTTATCCTTCTCAATTCACGAGGTTTCCCTACTATGAGGACCTAAAAATAGCTCATTTTTTTGATACAATGCATGTCGGGAAGAATGTGACAGAAACGTTATGGAAAACCATAGATGGTGCACATGATAGAGATAAAATTGACAAAATTTGTGTTGACATTGAGAAATCGAATCATGCAATGAAAAGTGTGTTCGACAGATCAAATAACAATGGAGGTCGAAATTATAATAATATTCCATGGTTATTAACAGAACAACAAAGCAATGATGTAAAAGAGGTCGTTAGAAGAATTAAATTTCCAACAAGTTTTGCTTCAAACATAAATAATATCTTAACGAACAAAGGTGACTCAGTGGGTTGAAAACATATGATTGGCATACCTTTGTTAAGGTAATTTTTTTGGTATACGTTTTTGTATGTTTTTGCTTGAATACATATTTTAAATTTTCCTTTTTTCTGTTTAATTTGGAAACCAATAACGATTCATTTTTTATTGTTATAGTATGTTCTACCTGTATCTCTCCCAAACGACTTCGACAACAATGTCAAACAAGTTATATATGGTCTTAGTAAATACATGAGGTAAGTAGTTTTGATTTATACGCAAAATATAATTGCTACAATTTCTTTTCGTACTTGATGAAATGATGTATTAATTTAGTTGTAATGAAATATATATTATGTTTCATTGAAATAACCTTGCGTAATGATTTGTAAATGGTTGTCATTGAAAGAAATCCATCAAGATGAAATAAAGTATTGGAAGAGAAATTCCTCAGCTAATGTGTGAAATGCAAAAGTATATACCTCCAACATTTTTCAATGCCCAATAAAACTACTTGATACACCAAGTTGAGGAGATTGAAATGTGTGGACCAATACACACAAGGTCAGTGTGGATGGTTGAGAGGCACCTAAAATCCTTGAAGGCTTTGATTAGACAAAGACCACGACCTGAGGGTTCTATGGTGGAGGGATATGTGGTATATCAATCCATGGTGTATATTAGTCATTATCTTCCTATATTACCTGCACCAACCATGAAGGCGGTGGATTTCATTTGGGATGTGAACTCCATCAAAAAACTTGAAGTGGAGCACCTGTTGGGAAAAGGTAGAATGAAGAAAGTGAGAGGTAAAAGATTTATTATGTATAACACATATAATGTTTCATTTTTTTACATCATGTATATGATCATTATATTCATTTAGGTCTTATTCTTTCATAGTTTATTAATTAATATAATTTACCATGGTTATAAGTAAAATTTATTAATATTGGTGAATTATTGTTTTTTAATTCAGGTGCTCAAGATTATGAGGCACTACTTTTATACATTGCAAACAATCTTGAGTGGATGAGTGAATGCATTGAAAGATGTAAATCACGTAACGATGGTAGGTTATCATGGCAACTACTATCTGAATTGATTAGAGAAGCGTATCGTAGTGGAGATGGAAACGTTACGGACAGGGAAATCGATTTAGCATATGGTTTGAAAGATAGAAAGGTAAGCAATTAATTCACCTCTTTTATTCATTACTTATTTTATACTATATTTCTAATGTGACAACAAGTTTGATTTTTTAGTTAATTTTCATGCTGTGTAAATTATATGATTAATTATTAATTGAGAATGCATCTTTTTCATGTTTGGCATATTTCAGTTGAAACACCACAAAGCTATGTGGTGCAATGGTTGTAAATTTCGCGTTAAACGGTTGGATGATAACAGGAAAAATTTTGATAGTGGGATAACTACAGTATTCCAGGTCACTAATGTTTCCTCCAGGAGTGACAGACATCCTCGAGAATCTAAAAATAGATATTATGGGTTCTTAGATGATATAGTTGAGTGTGACTTTAATTCCTTCAAAATAGTTTTTTTCGACGTCAAATGGTATAGGCTACGAATGAATGTACGTGATGATGATAGAACACTTATTCAACATGACAATGGATTTCCAATGGTTAAAACATCGCAGTTTGAAGCAGGAAAAGATCGCTATGTTTTTTCAAGCCAATGCGAACAAGTCTTTTACTCAGAGGTTCCAGGTGAGAACTAATGGTCATTTGCTATTATATATGATCCAAGAGGAAGGCCAGTAGAGTATACTGTAGAGGAAGAAGATGATATTGATCAAGAAGAAGATGATGCAGTGGCAGATGAGCAGGAAGATGCATGGACAGATGAAGAAGATATCTTAGAAAATGAACCAGGCATAGGAGATGAGGCAACAATTATTGATGATGATGTCGATGAGGATATTATTGAAAATGACATAATTGATGATGATGATGACATGGTCGATCATTTCAACACCGTTTCTGAATCATATGTTGATATAGATGTCGATCAGTTGGATGAAGATCAAGAAGATAAAAAAGAAGAATATTGATACAAATGTTATGTTCGAGTACGAGCTGCTATGTTATAACTTTATATTTTAATATGTAGGAATTATTGTCTTTAAATAATTTACTAATTATGTGGGTTTGTTGCATGTTGTTTATTATTTAAAACCAATAAATAATGGCCTTAATATTTTTTATTATTTCACATAATTCACAGAATTCATTTGATTCTATGGTCAGGTCTCTGAAAAAACCAATTAAAAGCTTAAATAGTCAAGATCTGGAAGACAGGCTTTACCCCCACCATAAATTGTTGAAAAACCGGCCTTCAGTTCAGCTTGTTGTGCTGAAGACAAGGGTGGATTTTCATGATCAGTTGAATGAAAATGAATCAGATATTCGGGATGTTTTTTAGGGCAGATCCATAAGCCCCATAGATGAGTATCCCATTGTTGCAGAATTTCTGTCTGCGTTGAAGGACAAGTATAGTGTTGTATCGGAATACAAATCAGAG
This sequence comes from Pinus albicaulis, assembly GCA_034641835.2. Classification (NCBI taxonomy): domain Eukaryota; kingdom Viridiplantae; phylum Streptophyta; class Pinopsida; order Pinales; family Pinaceae; genus Pinus; species Pinus albicaulis. The sequence goes on from CM076578.1 coordinate 944,222,246, forward strand.
GACAACTATACCAAGTCTAAATCAACTGAATCCAGTTCTAGTGCTCTTGAGCTTACTGAATTAAAGCCAGAAGGAGGATTTACAATCTCTAATGGGAACGGGTATGGCAGTTCCAATATTGGATTGGATGTCCAGAGCTCTGCAATAGGCACTGGACCTGATCGTAATGAACCCCAACTAATTCAATGTGATGAAAATATGGACTTTGATGATGATCAGGAAAACAAGCCAGAGCATTTTGGCAATATTGAAGAAATTGAAGAGGTTTCCTGTGATCCATTGAATCAACTCAGCCATAAGACATCTACTACAGGTTGGTTTGTATCAGAAGGAGAATCGGTTTTGCTTTCCCATGATGATGGATGTTGCTCTTTTCACGATATATAAAATTCGGAGGTGTGGAGGTTTTAATTATTGTACTTAATTTTGGGGTTTATGGGTGTTATAATTTATACATTTTGGGATTTTCTATTAGAAATAGGGAAATCTGGAAGACAGGCTTTACCCCTGTTAGCCTCCTATACCAATAGGTTTCATCTTTCATGATTGTCTTGATCGAACTATGGAATATGTTCAAACCTTCTTTCTTGAACAAAGGTGTTCCATATTCTTGAAAAAAACAAAAAAATCAAAAAAGTTAAAAAATGTAAAGAGGGTATACCCTAAAAGAAAGATCAAAGGGTAAAAAGAATAAAATGGTCAAAAAAGAGAAAGAAATGAACCCCAAGCAAAAAAATAGACCAAGGAAAGTGTGCAAGGCTAAATGCCACTACTATTTCATTTTTGTAATAAAACAATTGTGTGCAGCTTGTCCAACCTTTGCCACAATTCATGAATAAGTCAAACTGTTTAAACTTGGCTTAATCATATTTCAATTTCATGTTATAGATTAGAGAATAAATATCTAGCCAAACAGTTTAATCTTGGCAGATAAGTAGATAGGTAGAGTTAATAAAAGGTGCTCAATAGTTTAATCTGAGCCCTTGGATGTAATAAGGGTAGAAATAGATAGATTTGCCTTGTAAAAAGAAAAGATTGAAAAGGGTTTGCAAGTCTAAATGCACCCTAATAAAGAAGAGAAAATGGTAGTGTTAAGTAGATAGGGTAGGTAGATGGTGCTGCAAAGTGTTATCTGATGAATGATGCTGCTACATGTTGGTTAATCATTTACTTTCATCACAAGTACTAAAGCAGGAAATACACTGGAAAATCACAGCAAACAAAGTCAGACTCATTAACTTCCCTCATCACTTTCCCCTCAAAAGTTTTACTAATTTCCCCCAAAGTACTAAGGTATTTGGAGATCAATGGGGCTCAAGGCATTTCCTTGACTTCTGGAGGGACCGGACCCTCGGCCTAATGATCAAAAAAGGCCTAAGTACTTGAGATAATCCATCATTATAATCATCCATCTTTAACTTTGTCCTAAGTAAAATCCTATTTTACTTAGAAAAATCATGCAAAATTCCATAAAAATCCCTCATCATAACTTGCTATTCTAAGTTTAAGTGTTGAAGATAAGATATTGCAATTTACTTCAAAAGTTTTCACTTTCTTAGATGTGCAAAAATATTTTGAGTTTCCTTGTCCTTTGCCATATTTACATTTAACTCTATTGTACTAAATCCCTAATAAAATACCTTATCCTAAGTATATAACTCCCTTTTTATAAATATCCCAAAAACCCTTATATTATATAGTTTAACCAAAGTAATTATTTTCCCAAAAATTCATTAAAAACCCCGTTTTACAAGCCCTTTGGTTAAATATATCTTTATATTATAATCCCGCCCTTATGGTAATTAAATAATGTTTATTGGTTACCATATAATAAAAATATATATACAAAAACTTTAAACATGCGATATGTATGTTTAAACACAAAAATATGAATAAAACTAAAGTTTTTATTTCAAATAAAACTTCAGAAAAGTCTCGTGCCACCGTGGATTGTCCACCTGGCATTCCACTTAACCAAGCCCCGCCGCAACCCCTTTCTTTACGCATACGAGATTAATTAGTCATCAGGACTAATTAATAACCTCTTCCGCCTATTAGATATCGCCCGGGGTGATTAGATTAAACCTTAAACTGTTTTAAAACCCGACGGGCCCACACCTGAAACCTCCGTTTTTCCCCCATCCCTTCAACCATCGGATCAAACCTTCACAGATCAACGATCCACGTGAACCCCGCTACCCATCCTTTGTGAGAACTTTAACGAGCGGGGAACGGGCGGTATTTGAACAGTTCACCTTCCACGTGGCGATCACTTTGTGGAATCGCTCCCCCCGCGATCAATACCACCCTCGACCAAAAGCGGTGCGGGGACTTACCGCTTACCGCTTACCGCCTGACCTTGCATACGTCAGCCCGTACGTCAATGACGTCATTCCTCGGAAAAATAAAAAACCCTTTTAACTTGTAAATAAAGCCATTTTTCCGTGTTTTTCTGTTATTTTCGTTATTTGAAAACGACAGTGCTCCCTGCTGCGATTTTCAAATTTCCACTGCAATTGACTGATTCACTCCAAGATTCCGCTGCGCCCGTGTTCAAGTACAGTCCCGCCATCACCTGTTACCTGTTAAAGAAACAGCTTCCTTCTAAAAACAGGTATTTATCCTTTTCCGCCCCGACTGCAAGTAAAACTCAGTGTTCTGTGTTTTTCGCTGAAATAGTGATTAAAAATCATCACTGAGTCCTTCCCAGAGGTTTTAAAACTGTGTAATTTCTCCCTGAACCAACAAATTGTGCCAATTTCCTTCATTTTAGAAATCCCGCCCGGCCTGTAAGGAAAACCAAAAACCTCCATTTTGAATCCACAAGAACCAAAATGGAGGTCCCAGCGGCTCTGAATATCACTCCACTGAATGCTCCTCACCGGGAATTAGACTATTTACCTTTGATAGATGAAGATTTCCAAATTAAAGACCTGCATTTTGATGAAAGTCCCCTATTGAGTTATTGTCGCTGCAGAGACGAATACTCAAAGGGGCAAGATCTTATAGGGTTGTGGGAATCCAATCTCCCAAGGTATCTCATTCCTTCAGTCATTTATTTCCCAGAAATCATCCATTATTGCTATTCAAACTATGATCCTGCACGGAGGGCTGTAATAGCTCCTGATCAAAGTGTTCTGTTTCCCATCACTCCCCAAGCTATCAATGCCATGTTACACTTTGAACCAGACCAAGAATTAGCACCATTGTCCATGGAAGGATTGATTGAGAAAACCAGGCAATTAACCCCAGAAAAGCTAAAATCCATGTGTCAGAATTTCATGTTACCTGAGCATCAGCCAAAAGGGTCTCCTCCCTATGGTTTTTATTATTTCAATCCATTGGGAAGGCTCATTGTAAATATAATATCTTTTGTCTTGGGATTCAACACCAGTGAATATGTGGATGAGATAACCTTGGCTCTGCTATCCATTTTTACTCCTGGGCAACCTCCTGAGATTAAATATGACTTTGCTTCCTTCATAGCCAACAAGATCCATGATCAATTCATAAGGCTAGATACTGAAAAAGTTTTTAAGTACTCCTCAGTCATCTATCATCTCATTATCTACTATCAGTCAGAAAGGTTCCCTTTCCCTGTTCAAAAACTTGATGCCAAGGGAAATCCCAGGTCAGTCATATTTTGGTCCCCCATAATTCATTCTTCCTCCGATTCTCCCTACTCCTACACCGAATTCATTGATCAGTTTGTATATCCTGCAACAACTTTGTTAACAGGAATTCCTCCCCCGAGACTCAGCAATGAAATTAGAAAGACCTTGCAACTGTCAAAGAGTTATAAAGTTGGGGATTGGTATTTGTATCAAAACCATACAGTCATCAGGATTTATGGATGTGAATTACATCCATTCAGGTTACCCAGATATGTGCCCATGAGGATTTTTGCCTTGGAATACTTCAAGCAAATGAACAATTCAGATGTGATCCATTTTTGTAATGTAAAGAAGAAAGCTCAGTTAAGGATCAAAAGCCAATTAGGTCCTTTCATCTGCAACTCTAGGGAGGCTGAGAGAGAGGCAGAAAATATATTGCAGAGAAAATTCCAAACATCTTTCCGTTGGGTTCCTTATGACCCAGTTGGTTTTATTTGTGAAAAGAGATTAAAGAATCAATCATCTCCTTATATACACCACAAGATTCCTGATCTAGAACAGTATGCAAATCAAGATGAATGGGTTGAAGGAACACTTGTTGAGGAAGAAAGTGAAGCTGACAAAATGAATAAAATTATGAAAGATGTTGAGAAGAACTTTGACCTAGAAACGTGTGGTCAAATGCAGGTACCCTACATTGGCACTTCTTCAGCAACAACTCTACAGCACACATTACAGGAAAGCAGTTTATCAGTTGTAGCAGAATCAAAAGGCAAAGGAAAGGAACCTGCAATCCAAGTCATTGAAACTTTGGTGATGGCGGAGAAACCACAAACTTCCAAAGCACCTGAACAATCACATGTTTCTCCCACACAGGCAAAGCACACACAAATTCCAGAGTTGCAAACTCCATTAAATGTGGAAATAGGGAAGAAGAGGCAGGTTCCAGATACCACACCTCCAAAAGGTACCTCACAGGTACATCAAACTAAAAAACACAAATCAGATCCACTTCCAGATGTAGAAATTATAGATGAAGTATTTGATGATGGAAGGGAAGATAGTCAGCAAACTGGCACAGCAAGTGAAACAAACATAAGCCAGAAAGGGAAAGCTTTACAAAAGCAATTAAGTACTGAAGTATCCTCTTTCAAGCCACCCAAAACAGATACAGGGGATATTAAAAGAACTTTCATCAACATAAAGGCCAAAAATGATCCCTTAAGAATGAAAGTTTATGATCAATATATGAAGATGGCTCCACATAACAAGGAGAGGTTAATGTCATCATTTGACATTTCACAGGGAAAAATGTTAATGAGTCACTTCAAATCAAAAGTTCCAAAGCCCATATCAGCAGCAGATTACATTAGAACAAATTTTGAGGTCCTGGCAAAGGAAATTCATCCTTTAGACCAAATAGAGCTACACAGACAAACTGGGGAAATGGTCTATTCCACTCTCACCAACAAGGCCATGGCAGCTATAACGCTGCAGGATTCTTTGAATAACACTACTGCACAATTGCAAATTGAGAAGGCCTCTTCACATGCCAAAGATAATAGAATAAAGTCTTTAGAAGAAATAATCATTGGTTTGGGTCACAATCCCAAAGACATTAAAAGTATTGAGGCATTAATAAAGAAGAAAGATGATGACATAGCTGCACTCAGAAAGCAGCTAAAATTGCCAGCCTCAAGGCACCCTCAGACCCAAGAAGTTCTAAAAGGGAATTCACAGGAAGAAATAATGGAGTTGCTCCTAAATATGACTGAGCGACTAAGTGAAACGGAGAAGGAATTGGAAAAAGCTTTGCAGGAACAGGAAACTATCAGGCAGACATCAACAACAGGTACCACAACAACAGGACAACAAATACAATCATCCCAGGTAAACACTTCTGGTTTGAATTCTGATGAATTAATAAAGCAGATGGAAAGTCTACAGCTAAGGGTCACAGAACTCCAAGAAACAAAATTGCAATTAGTAAAATTGGAGGAAAAATATGATACATCAAAAAAGACAGCTGCTGATAACACCAGGGAGATAAAAAGGTTAGAAAAACTGGTTCAGGCTTTGGAAAAAGATCTTTCATTGGAAAAGCCTTTAAACGATATAAATGACATTCTTTGGGGTAACATCATTGAGTTAATAAAGGGTATTTGGCCTTCTATTCAAGCTATTTTTGAACAAAATGAGTTGGTCAAAATAGCTCAAGATGAAATAAACAGAACCAGAAATGAATTAAGAGGCAGGCCTGAGCAGGCCCAACAACTCATTCAATTTTTGAACACCAGGACAAAACAACAGCTTGCAGGGTTAGGGATTGATGACAGGACAGGCACAGTTTTGGAAATAAAGAGAGTTTTCATCAAGAGAACTTTCATGCAGAATTTAGAAAGGAAGTGCACAGATATTTTGGTTGATATCAATATTTTCAGAGAGAAATTCCAAGCTTTGTTGGACAGTGGGTTACCAAGTCCTATGCTCTCAGAGGATCAAATAATGGACTTAGAAACCTATATAAAGAAAATAAAGGCTCATGCTCAAAATACAGCTGCTTGTTCTCCTAGTTTACCACAATCAACATTACCAACAAGGAGAAACATCTATGATAGAGTGAGGAATTTATTTCATTTGGAACATGAAATAAAGTATCTATTTCCTAATGAGCCCACCTTTTACAAACTGACAGAAGCAGATGAAACATTGAGAAAGCTCAAAAGGACTATGATACCAGATAATCAATGGTGGAATGAAATGTTGGAAATTCTATAAAAGTTATTTTCAGAATGAGAATTTATCTTTACTATCAGGTAAATGGTAAAAATGAGTACAGATGAAAGAGTATCGGTTACACAGGTAAAAGAGTATCCGTAAAGACAAAGAGTATCAAGCAAGCAAAACAAATTACTCCAAAAGACAGCAACGAGCCCTTTTCCAGCACTTAACTCCAGCACATCCACAAAGAAAGGGAACAACACATCAGCAGTTACTTATTGTGCTATCTACGAGACCATTTGTCTCTTGTTTACTTGTAAATTAATCCTTAGTCACCCAAAAATATGGGCTAGGATAGTGTGAGATATTTTCAATTATTTAGTGTATAAATAAACCCTCAAAGAGAGTATTGAGGGTGGATTCTATTACTCTGCTGTAACATTGAGATTTTCGGAATAAAAGCATTTTGGAGAAATTTATTCGTGGCTTACTGGATGACGATTTAAAGCACTGGACTTGTTGCAGGATTCATGTGTTGGACTACAGTTCAATAAGTGCTTCTACCCTTTGTCTGAAATTTTATATTAGTTTATAATACCATCTTATCCATTTCTGAATAATTTACATAAAGGATTGAAACAGAATTTGCTTAATTGTACTCTGTTTTCAAATGTGGTTATTCTTAATGTTTTCTTCTAAATTAGTTATAAGCATGAATTCTTAAATGCTCCTTCTTTGCTAATTTGAACACTGTTGATTACTATAATAAAGAATTCTTCATTGCTCTTTGTTTGTAGTCATCTCATTTCTTTCTTTTGAACATGGTGAAAGATTCTTAGCTGCCTTTCATCCCTTCAAAATCATCCCATCCACTTTAAATTTTAAGGATTGTTCTCTGCCTAGCTATCTTGCCCTGTAAAGCCATCTTGTGCGTAGAATAGAAATCCAGTAAAGCCATCCTTTGACTCCATAGCCCAATGGACTGAAAGCTCTCAACCTTGCCCTTAGTTTGTAGATTCCACCATTTTCCCAAAACAAACTTTGAATCTATAACTAGCCTAAAACCTTTCAAGAACAAATATAAATCATAAAGAGAGAGCCCTCTCTGGATGCAGATTGGCTAGATTCTGCATCTAAAAGGTTGGTTTGTGGTTACCTCGGGTATACTTTCCTCTTACACAACTTCTAGGAAAACCTGAGTGATAACATAGTGGTGACCATACTGGGGATCTGAATCATTTTATTGATACTATTGTTTGATTTATAAGCTATGGACAGAGTCTGAAGATCAGCCAGGTAGCCTTTGAAATTTCTTTTGCTCTGCAATTGCAAAAGTAAATAAAAGCTGCTTCAGTCTATCTCTGATTTAGTTTATACATTGAACCTTAGTTTCAAAATATTCAATCAGATTCTCTTAGTTTAAACAGATCTTTGAGAAAATTTTAATCATACATCATTATTTCTTGAAGAATTTGTAGAAGTTGTATTTATTTTTTCAATTAAAATCAAAAATCCAAAAACACATAGTCTAGGAAAACTGGCTTCAGAAAGGATTCGACATACTAGGTCAAACCCTGACCCTAATCCACCACCAATATTTGAAAATCCAAATCTGATTCCTAGGATTCTTAGAAGACAAGGAAGTCAAGAAAGTTCTGAAAGAGGAAGTCAGGAGAGTACAGGAAGTTCTAGATCACTTTCTAGATCTGCATCTTGTCCTGTGAAAATTATATATATTGATGACATTCCTTTTGATGCATGATTTGAAACATCTTTGTTTGTGAATTTTTCTGAAACTGAATTATCTAGATTAGTTCCAGATCCATTTTTCTTTGAAGATTTGCAATACAGATTTGTTTCACATCATCTTGATAGAGAATTGCATAACTCCATCCAGTCTGAGCAAACCTTTGAAGAAAGTTCAAACGTTTATGTGATTACTGAAACATCTCCAAGTTCAGTCACTTTTCCCCAAACTTTTCAAACACCTGTTATCCCTTCTACTCCTCCATCTCCTCCTACCAGATCATCAACTCCTATTACTTCACTTTATCTTCCAATGGCCAATCGGTATGCCCCTTTACAGTTACCAGCCAACCCTCCAGCTTTACCTCAAGATTATCAAAGTAAGATCACACCTTTTGATGGATCAGGTACTTACACAGCTCAACAACACACCAAAAGGATGACCGATTACTTTGAGTTTTATGAGATTGATACTGATAATATCCGAATGAGAATTTTCGTTCAGAGTCTTACTGGAGAAGTTAGAACTTGGTTTAGGGCTCTTACCCCGAACAGTATTGCTGATTTAGAAGCTTTGTATAGGGAATTTTTGAACAGATGGGAGAAAAAGAAGGATCCTCTCCAGATCCTATCAGAATTTGAAAAATTAAGAAGAAGGCCAAACGAAACCGTACAAGATTACATCATAAGATTCAATGAATCATATAATGCAGTTCCTCAAAACCTAAGACCCCCTCCTGACTCTGTGTTGGTTAAATTTCCAGATGGTTTTGACTCTGACATAGCTTATTCCCTTAGGGAAAGAGCTCCTCAAACACTAGAGGAAATGCAAAGCATATTGGTGAGTGTAGAAGCAAATCTGATAGAAAAACGAGCCAGAGCTAGGGCAGAGAGAAGAATGCCTACGAATGAAGAACCTTCAGCTTTTGAAAAGAAGCTGGATGTAATCATTAAAGGTATGGAAAGATTAGGAGACAGAGTGGAAACCATTGAAAGAAAGTCTTCTACTGATAATCAGAATGTTGCAAGAAACCCAAACTTTAGGAGAAATCTGAACCAAAATATTGGAAAGAATGTCCCTGATCAAAACATTAGGCCACCTTTCCAAGAAAACTTTGTTGAAGGTTCAACTTCTGAAGAACCTACAGAAGATGTAGAAATAAACAATGTAACTGATGAAAAAAATGAACCAGAAGTCTTCCTATCTCAGAATGATCAAGAGAATCACATCCTTGAAACATTCCAAACTCATTCAGGTGAGACTTTTGATTTTAAGGAAGGCTGTGACACAGCAATCTATGAAGTCCATAAACAGTATAATTTGAGAATTAGAAGGATTGATGTGCCAGAGAATAACAAACAGAAAACCACAAAACAAAATTTCAAAGGTAAACAAAACATTCCCCCTGTACAAAACAGTCCCCAAGTACAAATTTTATCTAGGATAAATCCTGACCCTTCAAATCCAATAATTGAAGATGTCTCTGACAACCAACCAATCAATAAACAACAATCTACTACTTTTCCTCCTGTGGACAATGCAGAAGACACAGTAGAAGTTAGTCCAGAAACGTCTTCAAAACATAACTTTATTCATGAAAAAGAGAAAAATATTGAAGACCCAAAAAACAGAGAAAACCCAACTGTGCAAAACACTAAAACTCAAACGGAAAAACCTTTCAATCTAGAGGCTGAAATAGGCAAACTCAAGATAGCTGTTCCTTTATCAGAATTGGCTAAACATGATGTCTATAGGAGTCAGATTACCAAGTCCCTAAACATTAACATTACTGGATTGGATGATTCGGTAAACATTCTTGATGATCAACCCAAACTTATTTTTGGCCCTGAGGTTAATGGCAAACCAGAAAGTGGAGGAACTCCTCCATTTTATGTAAGCCTGAATGTTCATGATAAGATACTCCATAATGCAATGCTTGATTCTGGAGCATCTCACAATTTGATGCCAAAAGCAGTAATGGAAATATTAAATCTAGATATTACCAGACCGTACAAAGATTTGTTTTCATTTGATTCTAGTCAGGTAAAATGTTTAGGTTTGATTAAAGATTTGTGTGTCACTTTGGTACAATACCCTGCTAAGTCTGTTTTAATGGACATAGTAGTTGCTGATATTCCACCTAAATATGGTATGTTATTGTCTAGATCTTGGGGTGCTAAACTTGGAGGATCAATTCAACTAGACATGTCATATGCAACTATTTCAGTATTTGGTCAGCCTAAAAGGTTATATAGAGAAACCTTGATGAAGTACTTAGTGAGTAGCCATGAGAAGCCTGAAAACTTCCCTGTTTACTCTGTACATTCTGATATGGATTCTTTTATTTTATACAATGCTGAGTTAGATCTCCCTACCGAAATAGAAGCTCCAGAATTGGAAATCATAAACAAAACCACTGTTAAAATTGAAGAAATCTCTGAAAACAAAGAAACACCAGATGATCAAGAAATACCTGAAGAAACTAAACAACTAGCTCCTGTCAAGAAACGCTTTAAAACAATTGATGAGGATTATGAACATGAAATTCTATGGCATTTAGATTTTGATGGCTCAGTAAACAGACTAGGGGCAGGGGCTGGGATTTGGTTACATAATGTTGAGAACAATTATGCAGAGGGTCATGCTTATAGGTTGAATTTCAAATGCACTAACAACATGGCAGAGTATGAAGCTCTTTTATTAGGGCTTAAACATGTCAAGAAGCTAGGGGGTATTAGGGTATCAATCATAGGAGACTCCGAACTAATCATCCAACAGATTAAAGGAGAATGTTCAACAAAAGACATGAGACTGAAACAATACCGAGAGACAGTTGTAGAGATTCTCAACACATTTTTACAAGCCCAACTTGCCAAGATTCCCAGGAAACAAAACTTGCATGCTCACAGCTTAGCAATGTTTGCTAGTACATGCAAGTTACCTTTCGACCCTAATCATCAGTTTTCAGCTGAAATTAGGCATAGGCCTGCTATACCAGATAATCTTTTGAATTGGCAAGTATTTGTGAATAACAATCAAATCAATAATTTTTTGACACTTCAAAATGAGTTTTCTAACTGTAATATAGATGAGGATATAACTATTGATGAATCTGATCAAGGAAAAGAACAAAAAATAGAAATTTCAAGAGAAAATGCAATTCATATGCTACATCCAACCACATTCACTGAAAAGGACATGCAAAATTTGAAACACATGGAATCTGATGAGATCATAGAAGATGAGACAGAAATCATTAATTTAAAAGATAATCATTTGCCCAAAGGATTAACTCCTTTGGAAGATCTGTTTGACTCAAATGATATTCCATTTAGACCTAAAATGGAACCTGTGAAGGCTGATATGGAAGAATGCAACTTAGGAACCCCAGAAAATCCCAAAATGGTCAAGTTGTCCAAGTCTCTTCCAAAAGATCAGAAGGTTAAATATGTTGAACTATTAAAAGAATTCCAGGATGTTTTTTCCTGGAGTTATGAAGACCTCAAATCTTATGATACATCTATCATTCAACACACTATACCTTTGAAACCTGACCAGAAACCTTTTAAACAAAAGCTTAGGAGAATAAATCATGTTTTATTACCCTCAATTGAAAAGGAAATCAAAAGGATGTTTGAAGCAGGGATTATAGCTCCTATCAGATTCTCAGAATGGGTTTCTAACCTGGTACCAACAAGGAAAAAGACAGGAGAAATTAGACTGTGTGTCGACTTAAGAAATTTGAATAAATTTTCTTTAAAAGACAACTATCCTCTGCCGAAAATGGACCACATTCTGCAAAGGGTAGTAGGATCTTCGAGAATATCACTACTGGATGGATTTTCAGGGTATAACCAGATTCTGGTTCATCCTGATGATCAGGATAAAACAACATTCACTACACCATGGGGTACGTTTAAATATGTCAAAATGCCATTTGGGCTCAAGAATGCAGGAGCTACATTTCAAAGAGCAATGGATATTGCTTTTGCTAAAGAGATACATGATTTTCTGGTTATTTACCTAGATGATTTGACTGTTTTTTCTAAAACAGATCAAGAACATTTAGATCACCTAAGGCAAGTATTTATAAAGTGCAGAAAATATGGTATTTCTTTGAATCCCAAGAAGTCATTGTTTGGTTTGGAAGAAGGAAAGCTTTTAGGGCACATTATTTCTAAAGATGGTATTAGGATTGATCCAGAAAGAATTCAAGCAATTTTGCAAATACCCCACCCCAGAAACATAAAAGAATTGCAAGCATTCATAGGAAAAATTAATTTCTTGAGAAGATTTATTTCTAGTCTAGCAAAGTTACTTAGATTACTAACTAACATGTTGAGGAAAGATTCAAGCATTGACTGGACTGTAGAAGCCAAACAATCATTCGAGGAAATTAAAATGGCTTTAACAAGGACACCAGTTCTGACCAGTCCTAAATTTGATAGAGACTTTATCATTTTTTCATTTGCTTCTGAACATACTGTTGCAGTTGTTTTACTTCAAAAAGATGACCAAGGGTGTGAAAAGCCAATAGCATTTTTTAGTAAAGCACTGAGGGATGCATCTCTAAAATACAATATTATGGAAAAACAGGCTTTTGCATTGGTAAAAGCAATTAAAGATTTCAGAGTCTACATATTATATTCTCATGTGATAGCTTATGTGCCTAATGCAGTAGTTAAAGATATTTTGACTCAAGATGGCATAGAAGGTAAAAGAGGTAAGTGGATAGCTACCATTTTGGAATATGATATTGAGATTAAGCCAACAAAACTTATAAAAGGCCAAGGTTTAGCACAACTTATGACAGAAACCAATTGCCAAGCCTTAGACCTCAATGAACTGGATAATGAGCAGGAGATGGCGACTCCTCAGATCAGTCAAGCTTTCTTAGATTCACCCTGGTACACTGATATAATTCATGTTTTATTAAACCTGCAAGCTCCTCCAGGGTTGTCCAGAACCAAAAGAAGATTTTTGAAAATGACATCTTTGAAATATTGTATTTTAGATAGCACTCTATTTTGGAAAAATCATGAAGGAATCTTGTTGAATTGTCTCTTAAAAGATGAAGCTGATAAAGTGCTTAATGAATTTCATGCAGGGGATTGTGGAGGACATCTCTACTGGAAATCTACTGCAGACAAGATCTTAAGGGTTGGTTTTTACTCGCCAACTTTATTCTCTGATGTTAAGAAATTTGTAACAACTTGTCATAAATGTCAGATATTTGAGGGTAAAAGAAAGTTGTTACCTCTGCCTTTAAAACCAATTTCCACAGAAAGACCTTTTCAACAATGGGGGTTAGATTTTATTGGAGAGATTCATCCCCCTTCTTTAGGGCAACATAGATGGATTTTAACTGCTACAGACTATTTCACTAAATGGATTGAAGCCATCCCATGTAGACAGTCTAATGATTCTGTGATCATAGGGTTTTTAGAAACAAACATACTTTCAAGATTTGGCTGTCCGGAAAAGATTATAACAGACAATGTTGCTACATTTAAATCAAAGAAAATGATTAGTTTCTGCCATAAATATCATATTACTTTAGGCCATTCAACAGCCTATTACCCCCAGGGTAATGGACTAGCAGAATCTTCTAATAAAAGCCTTATCAATATCATCAAAAAGTTATTGGAAGAAAACAAAAAGAATTGGCACAAGAAATTGACCAACGCATTGTGGGCAGACAGACTTACAACTAAGAAATCTATTGGGACTAGTCCATATGAGTTAGTTTATGGCATTGAAGCAAGATTCCCATCATCTTTAGGAATTCCTGTTATGAAATTACTTCAGGAGGCCCAAGTGGAGCCAAATGACATTCAAAGAAGAATTAATCAAACAATCCACCTGCAACAAACCAGGGAAGAGGTATACCAAAGATCACAAGTCTTGCAGGAAAAGCTAAAGAAAATGTTTGATAAAAGGACTAAATCAGAAGATTTTCAACTAGGTGATAAAGTCTTGAGATGGGATTCTAGAAGAGAAGAAAAAGGGAAACATGGAAAGTTTGATTTCTTGTGGAAAGGGCCTTATATCATTCATGCCTTGCAGGGAAACAACACTTACTTTTTGAAGGAGTTGGATAATTCAGAAGTTGAAGAAGGACCAGTCAATGGTCGAATGCTCAAGCATTATTTTGATCCCATTTACTAGAATGTTTGATTTTTCTAACTTGTACATAATATATCCTTTCTCCTAATGCAGTTTTGAATTGGATGGTGACTTTTTGGAATTGAAGCCCGAAGTGAAGGCCCTAAGTTCCAAAATTTTCACTATCATATGTAAAATAAAGCTACTAGAAGAAGGAAGATTTCATACTTTCAGTTTAAAGACATTTTGAGGCATCTGACCTGCTGTTCTTGACTTTTCACAAGGAAAAGCCATCCCCAAGTGGAGCGAGTGTTAGCCTCCTATACCAATAGGTTTCATCTTTCATGATTGTCTTGATCGAACTATGGAATATGTTCAAACCTTCTTTCTTGAACAAAGGTGTTCCATATTCTTGAAAAAAACAAAAAAATCAAAAAAGTTAAAAAATGTAAAGAGGGTATACCCTAAAAGAAAGATCAAAGGGTAAAAAGAATAAAATGGTCAAAAAAGAGAAAGAAATGAACCCCAAGCAAAAAAATAGACCAAGGAAAGTGTGCAAATCCAAATGCCACTACTTTTTACTCTGTTGTAATAAATCAATTGTGTGCAGCTTGTGAAATTTTGGCCACAATTCATGAATAAGTCAAACTGTTTAAACTTGACTTACTCATATTTCAATTTCATGTTATAGATTAGAGAATAAATATCTAGCCAAACAGTTTAATCTTGGCAGATAAGTAGCTAGGTAGAGTGAATAAAAGGTGCTCAACAGTTTAATCTGAGCCCTTGGATGTAATAAGGGTAGAATTAGATAGATTTTCCTTGTAAAAAGAAAAAGATTGATAAGGGTTTGCAAGTCTAAATGCACCCTAATAAAGAAGAGAAAATGGTAGTGTTAAGTAGATAGGGTAGGTAGATGGTGCTGCAAAGTGTTATCTGATGAATGATGCTGCTACATGTTGGTTAATCATTTACTTTCATCACAAGTACTAAAGCAAGAAATACACTGGAAAATCACAGCAAACAAAGTCAGACTCATTAACTTCCCTCATCACTTTCCCCTCAAAAGTTTTACTAATTTCCCCCAAAGGACTAAGGTATTTGGAGATCAAAGGGGCTCAAGGCATTTCCTTGACTTCTGGAGGGACCGGACCCTCGGCCTAATGATCAAAAAAGGCCTAAGTACTTGAGATAATCCATCATTATAATCATCCATCTTTAACTTTGTCCTAAGTAAAATCCTATTTTACTTAGAAAAATCATGCAAAATTCCATAAAAATCCCTCATCATAACTTGCTATTCTAAGTTTAAGTGTTGAAGATAAGATATTGCAATTTACTTCAAAAGTTTTCACTTTCTTAGATGTACAAAAATATTTTGAGTTTCCTTGTCCTTTGCCATATTAACATTTAAACTCTATTTACTAAATCCCTAGTGAAACACCCTTTCCTAAGTATATAATTCCTTTGTTTATATATACCCCAAAAACCCCTTTATTATAATGTTTTAACCAAAGTATTTATCTCCCTAAAATTCATTAAAACCCGCTTCTACAAACCCTTTGGTTAAAATATAGCGTTATACATTAATCCCGCCCCTATGGTGAATTAGTTGTATTAATTAATTTACCATATAATAAAAATATATATGAAAAAATCAAACTTTAGACATACAATATGTATGTTTAAAACCAAAAATACAAGGCCCGAAGTTTTATTCTTTCGGAAAAGTCTCGCGCCACCGTGGATTGTCCACCTGGCATTCCACCTAGCCAACCCCGCCGCAACCCATTCCTTCCGCATTCGGGATTAATTAGTCATCAGGACTAATTAATAACCTTTTATCCGCTTATTAAATATTCCCCGGAGTGATTAAATAACGTTAAAAAGTGTTTAAAGCCCGACGGGCCCACATCTGAAACCTCCGCCTATTCCCCCATTGCTTCAGCCGTCGGATCAACCCTCCGCAGATCAATGGTCCACGTGAACCCCGCTACCCATCCTTTGTGAGAACGTTAACCAGCGGGGAACGAGCGGTATTTGAAAAGTCCACCATCCACGTGGCAAACGTTCTGTGGAATCGCTCCCCCCGCGATCAATACCACCCCCGACCAAAAGCGGTGCGGGGACTTACCGCTTACCGCTTACCACCCGACTTAGCATACGTCACCCCGTACGTAGATGACGTCATCCCTCGGAAAAATAAAAAACTCTTTTAACTTGTAAATAAAGCCATTTTTTCCATGTTTTTCCTGTTATTTTCGTTATTCTGAAAACGACAGAGCTCCCGCTGCGATTTTCAAATTTCCACTGCAATTGACCAATTCACTCCAAGATTCCGCTGCGCCCGTGTTGAAGAACAGTCCCGCCATTACCTGTTACCTGTTAAAGAACCAGCCTCCTTCAAAAAACAGGTATTTATCCTTTTCCGCCCCGACTGCAAATAAAACTCAGTTCTCTTTGTTTTTCGCTGAAATAGTGATTAAAAATCATCACTGAGTCTTCCCCAGAGTTTTTAAAAACTGTATAATCGTTCCCTGAACCAGCGAATTGCGCCAATTTCCTTCGTTTTATAAATTCTGCCTGGCCTGTGAGGAATACCAAAAACCTCCATTTTGAATCCACAAGAACCAAAATGGAGGTCCCGGCAGCTCTGAATATCACTCCATTGAATGCTCCTCACCGTGAATTAGACTATTTACCTTTGATAGATGAAGATTTCCAAATTAAAGACCTGCATTTTGATGAAAGTCCCCTATTGAGTTATTGTCGCTGCAGAGACGAATACTCAAAGGGGCAAGATCTTATAGGGTTGTGGGAATCCAATCTCCCAAGGTATCTCATTCCTTTAGTCATTTATTTCCCAGAAATCATCCATTATTGCCATTCAAACTATGATCCTGCACGGAGGGCTGTAATAGCTCCTGATCAAAGTGTTATGTTTCCCATCACTCCCCAGGCTATCAATGCCATGTTACATTTTGAGCCAGACCAAGAACTAGCACCATTGTCCATGGAAGGATTGATTGAGAAGACTAGGCAATTAAACCCAGAAAAGCTAAAATCCATGTGTCAGAATTTTATGTTACCTGAGCATCAGCCAAAAGGGTCTCCTCCCTATGGTTTTTACTATTTCAATACATTGGGAAGGCTCATTGTAAATATAATATCTTTTGTCTTGGGATTCAACACCAGTGAATATGTGGATGAGATAACCTTGGCTTTGCTATCCATTTTTACTCCGGGGCAACCTCCTGAGATTAAATATGACTTTGCTTCCTTCATAGCCAACAAGATCCATGATCAATTCATAAGGCTAGGTACTGAAAAAGTTTTTAAGTACTCCTCAGTTATCTATCATCTCATTATCTACTATCAGTCAGAAAGGTTCCCTTTCCTTGTTCAAAAACTTGATGCCAAGGGAAATCCCAGGTCAGTCATATTTTGGTCCCCCATAATTCATTCTTCCTCCGATTCTCCCTACTCCTACACTGAATTCATTGATCAGTTTGTATATCCTGCAACAACTTTGTTAACAGGAATTCCTCCCCCAAGACTCAGTAATGAAATTAGAAAGACCTTGCAACTGTCAAAGAGTTATAAGGTTGGGGATTGGTATTTGTATAAAAACCATACAATCATCAGGATTTATGGATGTGAATTACATCCATTCAGGTTACCCAGATATGTACCAATGAGGATTTTTTCCTTGGAATACTTCAGGCAAATGAACAATTCAAATGTGATCCATTTTTGTAATGTAAAGAAGAAAGCCCAATTAAGAATCAAAAGTCAATTAGGTCCCTTCATCTGCAATTCTAGGGAGGCTGAGAGAGAGGCAGAAAATCTATTACAGAGAAAGTTCCAAACATCTTTCCGTTGGGTTCCTTATGACCCAGTTGGTTTTATTTGTGAAAAGAGATTAAAGAATAAATCATCTCCTTATATACACCACAAGATTCCTGATCTAGAACAGTATGCAAATCAAGATGAATGGGTTGAAGGAACACTTGTTAAGGAAGAAAGTGAAGCTGACAAAATGAATAAAATTATGAAAGATGTTGAGAAGAACTTTGACCTAGAAACGTGTGGTCAAATGCAGGTACCCTACATTGGCACTTCTTCAGCAACAACTCTACAGCACACATTACAGGAAAGTAGTTTATCAGTTGTAGCAGAATCAAAAGGCAAAGGAAAGGAACCTACAATCCAAGTCATTGAAACTTTGGTGATGGCGGAGAAACCACAAACTTCCAAAGCACCTGAACAATCACAGGTTTCTCCCACACAGGCAAAGCACACACAAATTCCAGAGTTGCAAACTCCATTAAATGTGGAAATAGGGAAGAAGAGGCAGGTTCCAGATACCACACCTCCAAAAGGTACCTCACAGGTACATCAAACTAAAAAACACAAATCATATCCACTTCCAGATGTAGAAATTATAGATGAAGTATTTGATGATGGAAGGGAAGATAGTCAGCAAACTGGCACAGCAAGTGAAACAAACATAAGCCAGAAAGGGAAAGCTTTACAAAAGCAATTAAGCACTGAGGTATCCTCTTTCATACCACCAAAGACAGACACAGGGGATATTAAAAGAACTTTCATCAACATAAAGGAAAAAAATGATCCCTTGAAAATGAAGGTATATGATCAGTATATGAAGATGGCTCCCCATAATCAAGAAAGGCTAATGTCAGCATTCGACCTTTCACAAGGTAAAATGCTGATGAGCCACTTCAAAGCAAAGGGGCCAAAGCCCACTTCAGCAGCTGATTACATCAGAACAAATTTTGAAGTTTTGGCAAAGGATATCCATCCTCTAGACCAGATAGAGCTACACAGACAAACTGGGGAAATGGTCTATTCTACTCTCACCAACAAGGCCATGGCAGCTATAACGCTGCAGGATTCTTTGAATAACACTACTACACAATTGCAAATTGAGAAGGCCTCTTCACAGGTCAAAGATAATAGAATAAAGTCGTTAGAAGAAATAATCATTGGTTTGGGTCACAATCCCAAAGACATTAAAGGTGTTGAGGCATTGATAAAGAAGAAAGAGGATGACATAGCTGCACTCAGAAAGCAGCTAAAATTGCCAGCCTCAAGGCACCCTCAAACCCAAGAAGTTCTAAAAGGGAATTCACAGGAAGAAATAATGGAGTTGCTCCTAAATATGACTGAGCGACTAAGTGAAACGGAGAAGGAATTGGAAAAAGCTTTGCAGGAACAGGAAACTATCAGGCAGACATCAACAACAGGTACTACAATAATAGGGCAGCCGATACAGCCATCTCAGGTGAACACTTCTGGTTTGAATTCTGATGAATTAATAAAGCAGATGGAAAGTCTACAGCTAAGGGTCACAGAACTCCAAGAAACAAAATTGCAATTAGTAAAATTGGAGGAAAAATATGATACATCAAAAAAGACAGCTGCTGATAACACCAGGGAGATAAAAAGGTTAGAAAAACTGGTTCAGGCTTTGGAAAAAGATCTTTCATTGGAAAAGCCTTTAAACGAAATAAATGACATTCTTTGGGGTAACATCATTAAGTTAATAAAGGGTATTTGGCCTTCTATTCAAGCTATTTTTGAACAAAATGAGTTGGTCAAAATAGCTCAAGATGAAATAAACAGAACCAGAAATGAATTAAGAGGCAGGCCTGAGCAGGCCCAACAACTCATTCAATTTTTGAACACCAGGACAAAGCAACAGCTTGCAGTGTTAGGGATTGATGACAGGACAGGCACAGTTTTGGAAATAAAGAGAGTTTTCATCAAGATAACTTTCATGCAGAATTTAGAAAGGAAGTGCACAGATATTTTGGTTGATATCAACATTTTCAGAGAGAAATTTCAAGCTTTGTTAGATAGTGGGTTACCAAGTCCTATGCTCACAGAGGATCAAATAATGGACTTAGAAACTTATATAAAGAAAATAAATGCTCATGCTCAAAATACAGCTGCTTGTTCTCCTAGTTTACCACAATCAACATTACCAACAGGGAGAAATATCTATGATAGAGTAAGGAATTTATTTCATGTGGAACATGAAATAAGGTATCTGTTTCCTAATGAGCCCACCTTCTACAAACTCACAGAAGCAGATGAAACAT
This sequence comes from Pinus albicaulis, assembly GCA_034641835.2. Lineage (NCBI taxonomy): Eukaryota > Viridiplantae > Streptophyta > Pinopsida > Pinales > Pinaceae > Pinus > Pinus albicaulis. The sequence continues at coordinate 944,242,558 of CM076578.1, forward strand.
TGAGAAAACTCAAAAGGACCATGATACCAGATAATCAATGGTGGAAGGAAATGTTGGAAATTCTATAAAAGTTGTTTTCAGGATGAGAATTTATCTTTACTATCAAGTAAATGGTAAAAATGAGTACAGATGAAAGAGCATCAGTTACACAGGTTAAAGAGTATCCGTAAAGACAAGGAGTATCAAGCAAGCAAAGAAATTACTCCAAAAGACAGCAACGAGCCCTTTTTCAGCACTTACCTCCAGCACATCCACAAAGAAAGGGAACAGCACATCAGCAATTACTTATTATGCCATCTACGAGACCATTTGTCTCCTGTTTACTTGTAAAATAATCCTTAGTCACCCCAAAATATGGGCTAGGATAGTGTGAGATATTTTCAATTATTTAGTGTATAAATAAACCCTCAAAGAGAGTGTTGAGGGTGGATTCTATTACTCTGCTGTAACATTGAGATTTTCAGAATAAAAGCTTTTGGAGAAATTTACTTGTGGCTTACTGGATGACGATTTAAAGCACTGGACTTGTTGCAGGATTCATGTGTTGGACTACAGTTCAATAAGTGTTTCTACCCTTTGTCTGAAATTTTATATTAGTTTATGATACCATCTTATCCATTTCTGAATAATTTACATAAAGGATTGAAACAGAATTTGCTTAATTGTACTCTGTTTTCAAATGTGGTTATTCTTAATGTTTTCTTCTAAATTAGTTATAAGCATGAATTCTTAAATGCTCCTGCTTTGCTAATTTAAACATTGTTGATTACTATAATAAATAATCCTTCATTGCTCTTTGTTTGTAGTCATTTCACTTTCTTTCTTTTGAACATGGTGAAAGATTCTTAGCTGCCTTTCATCCCTTCAAGATCATCCCATCCACTTTAAATTTTAAGGATTGTTCTTTGTCTAGCTATCTTGCCCTGTAATACCATCTTGTGTTTAGAATAGAAATCCAGTAGAGCCATCCTTTGACTCCATAGCCCAATGGACTGAAAGATCTCAACCTTGCCCTTAGTTTGTGGATTCCACCATTTTCCCAAAACAAACTCTTGAATCTATAACTAGCCTAAAACCTTCTAAGAACAAAGATAAATCATAAAGAGAGAGCCCTCTCTGGATGCAGATTGGCTAGATTCTGCATCTAAAAGGTTGGTTTGTGGTTACCTCGGGTATACTTTCCTCTTACACAACTTCTAGGAAAACCTGAGTGATAACAACCCCCACCATAAATTGTTGAAAAACTAGCCTTTAGTTCAACTTGATGTGCTAAAGACGAGGGTGGATTTGCATGATCAGTTGAATGAAAATGAATCAGATATTCGGGATGTTTTTTAGGGCAGATCCATAAACCCCATAGATGAAGATCCCATTGCTGCATAATTTCTGTCTGCGTTGAAGCACAAGTATAGTGTTGTATCAGAATACAAATCAGAGGACAACTATACCAAGTCTAAATCAACTGAATCCAGTTCTAGTGCTCTTGAACTTACCGAATTAAAGCCAGAAGCAGGATTTACAATCTCTAATGGGAACAGGTATGGTAGTTCCAATATTGGATTGGATGTCCGGAGCTCTGCAATAGGCACTGGACCTGATCGTAATGAACCCCAACTAATTCAATGTGATGAAAATATGGACTTTGATGATGATCGGGAAAACAAGCCAGAGCATTTTGGCAATATTGAAGAAACTGAAGAGGTTTCCTGTGATCGATTGAATCAACTCAGCCATAAGACATCTACTGCAGGCTGGTTTGTATCAGAAGGAGAATCGATTTTGCTTTCCCATGATGATGGATGCTGCTCTTTTCACGATATAGAAAATTCAGAGGTGTGGAGGTTTTAATTATTGTACTTAATTTTGGGGTTTATGGGTGTTATAATTTATACATTTTGGGATTTTCTATTAGAAATAGGGAAATTTGGAAGACAAGCTTTACCCCCACCATAAATTGCTGAAAAGCTGGCCTTCAATTCATCTTGCTGTGCTGAAGACGAGGGTGGATTTGCATGATCATTTGAATGAAAATGAATCAGATATTCGGGATTTTTTCGAGGGCAGATCCATAAGCCCCATAGATGAAGATCCCATTGTTGTAGAATTTCTGTCTGCGTTGAAGCACAAGTATAGTGTTGTATCGGAATACAAATCATAGGACAACCATACCAAGTCTAAATCAACTGAATCCAGTTATAGTGCTCTTGAACTTACCGAATTAAAGCCAGAAGCAGGATTTACAATCTCTAATGGGAACGGGTATGGCAGTTCCAATATTGGATTGGATGTCCGAAGCTCTGCAATGGGCATTGGACCTAATCGTAATGAACCCCAACTAATTCAATGTGATGAAAATATGGACTTTGATGATGATCAGGAAAACAAGCCAGAGCATTTTGGCAATATTGAAGAAACTGAAGAGGTTTCCTGTGATCGATTGAATCAAATCAGCCATAAGACATCTACTGCAGGCTGGTTTGTATCAGAAGGAGAATCAGTTTTTCTTTCCCATGATGATGGATGCTGCTCTTTTCACGATATAACAAATTTAGAGGTGTCGAGGTTTTAGTTATTGTACTTAATTTTGGGGTTTAGGGGTGTTATAATTTATACATTTTGGGATTTTCTATTAGAAATAGGGAAATCTGGAAGACAGGCTTTATCCCAACCATAAATTGCTGAAAAATCGGCCTTCAGTTCAGCTTGCTGTGCTGAAGACGAGGGTGGATTTGCATGATCAGTTGAATGAAAATGAATCAGATATTCGGGATGCTTTTGAGGGCAGATCCATAATCCCCATAGATGAAGATCCCATTGCTGCAGAATTTCTATCTGCGTTGAAGCACAAGTATAGTGTTGTATCGAAATACAAATCAGAGGACAACTATACCAAGTCTAAATCAACTGAATCCGGTTCTAGTGCTCTTGAACTTACCGAATTAAAGCCAGAAGAAGGATTTATAATCTCTAATGGGAACAGGTATGGCAGTTCCAATATTGGATTGGATGTCCGAAGCTCTACAATAGGCACTGGACCTGATTGTAATGAACCCCAACTAATTCAATGTGATGAAAATATGGACTTTGATGATGATCAGGAAAACAAGCCAGAGCATTTTGGCAATATTGAAGAAACTGAAGAGGTTTCCTGTGATCGATTGAATCAAATCAGCCATAAGACATCTACTGCAGGCTGGTTTGTATCAGAAGGAGAATCGGTTTTGCTTTCCCATGATGATGGATGCTGCTCTTTTCACGATATAGAAAATTCAGAGGTGTGGAGGTTTTAATTATTGTACTTAATTTTGGGGTTTATGGGTGTTATAATTTATACATTTTGGGATTTTCTATTAGAAATAGGTAAAATCCTAGGGGTTAGATTATTCTCATGGTTTAAATTTCTATATTTGAAATAAAATTCACCAATTTCTATTTAAAAAAATGATTTGCCTAAATATTTGATGTAGTTTAAATAGGATGTAGTTCATTTCAAAAACTGTTGAAATTTTCTAGAAACTATGATTGGGATTTCAAGAATATTTATGCACTCTTTAAATTTTCCCTTAACATAAAGGGCAGTTGATGTATGAGTAATACTTAGTATTGTTTTTTTCCAATCTCCAGGAGAAGGTTGAATATAAAGCTCCATATGGGCTTACCCCAAACATGTGGGGTGATTGCTGGTTGATCAGAGCAGTTGGTTCAGATGGTCGCTTTGGTAAATATGTTGTGGCAACATCTGCAGGTTGTACATTGGACTCAGGTTTCTGTTCATGGGACTTTTATAATAAAGAAATTATGGCATTCCATACTGAATCAGAGGCCTTCACTTCAACGTCCAGTACCATCTCTCCAGTTTTGGCAGAGAGGGATGTCTCGAGGAGAAATTTTGGCTTTGAAAATGTTGTGCCAGAGAATCAACATTGGTGGTACAGGCCATGTGGGCCTCTTATGGTATCTACTGCCAGTGCCCAAAAGACAGTTAATATTTATGATATTCGTGATGGAGATCCTGTGATTTCAATGTGTTTGTTTTGAAAGTTTAGGTTTCATAGTAAATCATCAATGGGCTCTAAAATAAGGCACATTAAAATCTTGGATACATGTTTCATGCCAAAATCAGTTGTATCTTCCATAAATACACAATCTTGGACCACTCTGTATAAATCTGCTTCTCAGACAATATTACATCTCCCTCATTATACAGGTGGTGTTCTTACATGCGTAGCAAAGGCATTGTTTTGGCAATCATTTTATAAGTCATTAGATATTGTGGGTACAAGGATCTAGGGTCTCCATATGAAACTGTGTTGCCCGGAGACTCACTCTGCCTATCCTTAAATTTGTAAACATATTAGTATGCCAATGCTTCTTTCATTTTGTATGCATAAGACAATTTTTTGTCAAAGTCCATAATTTTTTTTAAGTTTTATCCATCCTAGTTTTGTTGTGAATGCACAGGTTTTTGGCTCAACACAAATCTGTTATATCTTTGTACTTTTCCTTTACTAACTATTTGAAATTTCTAGTTATATTTAGAGGTGTCTTTTAAGGGATGAGGGGAATTACTTGGATTTAGTGCTGCCCACTCTCAATAGAGGCTTACAATAAACTATGACACATTGTGATGTATATCAGTGGTAGTTGGGGCAGCAACAAAATCAGTTTCATGCTTCAATAGATTTATTATTCTTGGAAAGATTTCAGATAACAAAAAAAAGGGAATGAAACACGCAACCAGTCCCCTTCCTTTTATTGGACCACCTGCTTTCTTTTTATGAGAGAATCTATCGGCTAAAGTTACTAGAAGTGGTCAAAAGTGAGTTTGGTTAGTTGGCAAAGTCCAACTATTCTTAGCCCTCAACAATGTTTAAATACTTCATAGGCATGTTAACCCCTCCTAGATTGTGTTGCGTAAGTGTGTTTTGCAGAATTTTATGCACTTAGGGTTAGACTCAAATTTTGAAATTTGATGTAATTAGGATTATATTCAAGTGCTGGCCAAATTGGTAAAATTGATACTCAGCCATAGCTGAAAGGCAGTAATATGCAGTGGAGTCATTCTATGAAATGATTCAATTTGGCATGTGAATCTCACATCTAAGGGCCATTAAAATCCCATGGATGGAGACTGATCAGGATTCAACATTGTTGTTACTATTAGTGGAGTTAGGTATGGCACAAGTACAATAAAAATACTGGCAACAATAGTAACATCATAGATTCATAATCTTAATCTCTATATTAAATGAGCATTAGAATGTAACTTGATTTCAGTAAAATCTATAACAGGTTTGTTCTAAATCGAACCTGAAATGCTCACTTGTAAAGATGTTTGAGGCTTGAGGTTGTATGACACTGCAAAAATTGACTTGTTGAGTACATGATGACATTAGGTCATTGTGAAACTGAATATATGCTACTTCGATATGAAGATTGGTTGCACAAACTGTGTTTTCTAAATAATGTTTCCAATGAAACCTGAAATGGCTCTTGTTACGTTGAAAACATCTGTCATCTTTAATCTACTATCAATTTGAGTGACAAGGGTAGCTAAACACATGAAAATGCTCCGAAGATGTTACATATGCATGGAAGCTCTGGAAATTTAGCCCCTCACTATGTTATCTAATGCAGGTGCATTAGGCCCAAGACTACTTTTGTACATAAATAAATGTAAAGGGGGGTCTCATGTTTTATTTCCCTATGAAATTATCCATAGTTGAGCTAATTTAGTTAATTTTTAGAGAAAATGTAATTTCCCGAATGATTAATGGGCACCTGAAGAGATAGGAAGTTTCAGAAGTTAAGCTAATTCTAGGAGTCTGTCTTTTTCTGTCAGAGCATTAGTCTCATAGCTAGGAATTTGAAGAGTTTGTGAGTCATTGAGAAATTCGAATCAATTCATTGTAATTGATATAAAAATAAACCTCCGTGATAGAGTCGATAGACCTACACAGAAGACCTGCAAAGAGAATTGCATAGAGCTGCATAGGGAAGAGGAGGCCATTGTATCAAAGATCTGGCCGAGGACCAAGAGACTGTAAGAAATTTCATTTATATAAGGAATCTGTTAGTATTATATGTGCATTGATTGAGTAAGTTTTCTGTGTGTGAATATATGTATGCATCCTGGTGAAAGATAATTGAAATCCTGTGGTAATTAAGAAACCCTATGATGAGGTTATGTGCATATAGACTGGTTGAGTTCTCGGTGGAACACGAGCTAATGACTCAGGTCTTATGAGCATTGGTGAATTCCACAGATAACTGTGTCAAACAGTTGGGGAATTTCTCTATAATCAGTTGTGTGAACAGAGGGTGAATTAGGCTAATGAAATTCCCATGCGCCTGTGGTAGAGCAAGGAGATGTTGTGCTCAAACCTCCGTGAGCTAGGTAAAACCTCATAATGAGTGTTATGAATATGTAGGCGATTGAATGAACCAAGGACCGGTGTGTCGATTTGCAGAGTCGATACTAACCTTGTCGGAACCATAAGACATAAACCGTGGCATATGTAATGAGTCGTGTCTCCTCGAAATGGTTGTGCATAAACCTGGAGTAAGAGTAGTCGGAACCTTGAGGACCGCACAGTAAAGATGGGTTTCTGGCATATCGCGCTACCTTTGTACGGTAAGCGGTATTCCCCATTTGGACGTAATCAATTTCATAGGCCGACACGTGGCCTTGAGCGGTTTTGAAAACCCACTCTCATCGCGAGTTAACGATCGTGAAACTAAATCGTGTGATATCCAGTTGGATCGTTGGATAGTCAAGGCCAGAGTGACGTATTATCCACCGTTGGATGTGGAAAGGCTGCTAGCGTTGGGCCCCACGCGTATATACGTCCACTATTGTTGTCCTAAATAAGTTTCAATGGAGGTATTAATATTTCACGGTCGAATTATGTTCATAAAAATTGGAACGCCCACAATTCATAACAAATATTGGAGATTTACTGTCCTGTTTTAAAGTTTCATTTTTTTTTCTAAATTGAACCCGTCGTCAGTATACTGACGCTTTGTAAGCGTCGCTCTTCTGACGCCTTATAAGCGTCGGTATTTCGATGTTTTTAACGATTTCCATTTTCGTAGATCTTGTGACGTCCGTCGATATTGCGACAATTCTTCCTGGCATCGGTATTGCGACGCTTCTAGAAAGCGTCGATATTGCAACGCTTCTGGAAAGCGTCGATCTTGCGACACTTTTGCAATGTGTCGGTCTTGTGACACTTTTGCACAGCGTCGGAATTGAGACAGCTTAGAAACGTCGGAAGAGAGACATTATAAAAACATCGGAAGAGCGACGTTCAAAACGTCAGACCAAATTTCGTCAGAATTGCAACAGTTCTTCCTGGCGTCGGTATTGCGACGCTTTTGGAAAGTGTTGATATTGCGATGCTTCTGGAAAGCGTCGGTCTTGCGACACTTATGCAATGCGTCGGTCTTGTGACACTTTTGTAAGACGTTGGAATTGCGACAGTTTAGAAATGTCCAAAGAGCGACAGTATAAAGATGTTGGAAGAGCGACGTTCAAAAGGTCGGACCACATTTCGTCAGAATTGCGACACTTTACAAACGTCGAAAGAGCGACGGTTTGGGAAACGTCAAAACAGCGACGCTTGTTTGGAAGCGAAAAAGTGTCGGTATTGCGACACTTTGTCAAGGCGTCTAAATTGTGACGTTATGGCGAACCACGTTTTTTCCGTCCTCGAAATGTCGCTCTTGCAACGACTATGTGTCAGAATAGTGACGAAGTTGCCGTTGGAAATTTGGCCAAATTTTCTAGTGTACAATCATCTCACACCGTCATACAAAAATTTGCAAATACATGCACCAATTTACTCCCTCCAAATAGCCTACATCCACTGCATAATCCTTGCTGATAGAAATTCCTGAATGAATGGAATCATGCTTGCCTTGACTGCGCAATCCTCATTGGCACCTCCAATGTGTGTGTGGTTGCATGAGTGCACCCACTAATGTCACAACTGATAGTCAAACTGTCCCTTTCACCTATCTCTCAGCTGGGTCTCCACTGGATCTGACATGCATGTAGTTAAGAGTAGTAAATATTTAGTTGCATGTGAGACTACTGATTGTGAATGAATTAAATAATTAATTCACTGATCTCTCACTAGTGTATGTTCAGTTACAACTAGAACAACTTATTTTAACTCACTTAACTGTGTTAAAATTCTTTACAACTCACATAACTATACATCCAACTCTATTACAACTTCGAATCACTCAGTTACAACTAAGTCCACTTGCATGTCCCACCAACCAAACTTTGAACTCGAATTTCCTATAGCTAACTGATTTTCCACTTCAATTAACTATTTCTAAGTGCTCATTGAGAATAGATTAATATTTATTGTCCAACTATTATTAAGGGATAATAATAGTCAGCATGCATATATAAATAAACATGCGATCTATAAATAGAACTCGCACATACATCTAAAAATAGAACATAATCTATAAATATAATTTTCCCACCATCTATAAATAGACATCATCTATAAATATAATTTTCTCATGCATTCTAAAAATATACTTCCACCTAAAAATAGGTTGAGGCTCCATCCTAGTGTAGGTGCTTAATTTTCACTAGGATCTTCTTGTTGAATCTCAACACAGGTAACTATGAGGGTTCCGTCTCGACAGTAGCATATAAATCATGATCGGTAGAAACAACTCGAGACTTGTTACTCAAAGGATCAGATGACTGGTAAATTAGATGAATATGTAGCACCAAAGGTTCCAGAGGTAGCAGACTCACTAGGACGAGCTCGCCTTCTTCTACTAGTTGTAGCTTCTGGCGGCAAAGGTGGTTTATTCATTGTCATACGCGAATGATGGGGAAAGGGTTGAACTTATTCCACGGTTTCTAATTGATTTTAATAAAAAAACAAAAATAGGGTAATGTTGTGCAAAAGGTTTACCAAGCATCTATGAACTGCAATATACTGCCCCAGTAAACCAAGGACTTATGTATGTGAAAGAAATCTCCCTGAATGTTGTGTTCGGTGTATCACAGTGTACAAGGCGGCAAACTTGGTTACCTATGGACGGTAAGCAACCTAATTTTTTCCTCCAAAATATACTCAATGGTACATGGAGACCCAATCCATATTAGCATTGTCTAATGTGAAACCACACAGTGAGAGCATCCCCTTATACTTTTCGTACTAGAACACCGCCCTATATACTCAATGTATGTGGATGAGCTATGATATACTTACATACGTGGAATGAGGCATAAAAAATGGAATGTATCGTAGACAATTAACGACAGCTACTATTTTTTACGACGTTGGAACACGTCTCTAGCCTAGACATCTAAATTTTATTGTTAAGTGACAATGCTCCCTTAGGTTAATTGAGATAAATTTTAAATTGACCTTGCTTATAATTTTGTCTTCCAGGTTCACCACGTGATGTATTTGACATTCCTAAAATGCAACAAAGATGATAAGCATTCGTTTCGATTCAATTTCGACAATGAAAATCTTAGCTATAAGGGATAGAGCAATTAGATTGTAAGCAATCAACAATGAGCACATCTAAATGAAAATTCCCTAGCAATTAATATGTAGCACCCATAATCCCTATATGAAAATGCATGTTTTTCTTTTCAATTCCTTTTAAGTGTAGATGAACGAAAAAGAAACTATGATGCATAAACAAGCAATCAATGCTTTCTAGAGAAACAAAGACTGAAACAAAAATTCCTCTTTCGAAAATAAAGAAATGATCGAATGTAAAATTTAAAATTTGGAGCTACTCGAAAAATGATAAAGAAAAAAGAAAAGAAACATTGAACAAACAAATGTACAAAATGAGGAAAGACAGTAGAAGCAATATGGAATCTAGAGGCAATCAGACACTTGAAAACTCAGCAAACAAGACACTGAAATGAATGGCAAAAGACAAAAATATGATGATTTTTGGTTGGTCATAGGAGCAACACACCCCTGAGTGGGAGACAGTGCGTTGCAGAGCACTGTATCTAAGCCAACAGTGTTATGCATATAATATTTTAAAGACCAACAATGTGTTGGTGCTAGAGGAAACTAAAAAATAGGCAATAAAACACATTCAAATGACTAAATTAAAGCAATTAAATTCTATTATAGGCTGATAAACAAGGATAAAACCACTAGGGATGATCGGTCGTTCCCCAGTATGGTCACCAATTTGTTTTACGGAAATAAAACCTATAGATAGATATGTTTCCCTAAGTGTGGTAGTCGTACTTAGAACAACAGATGAAAGACACTTGACCTTTTCCTTAAGATAAATAAATGAGAGAGGAACACCTACTTTTGATCTTTCGCTATTCCTCGTCTCCCTTTTGTCATTTCCTCTCCCTTTTGATTGGTTCCTGCAATGGCTAATAGAAGACAAAAAATGACATAAAGGCATATGATCTATTCATATTAATAAAACTAAATCGATTACATTTGAAAATACACATATTAAATCATGAACACGTGTATTAGGAAAGGAACAAATCTATTTATCATGAAGTAGAAGGAGAAGTTATAGCCAGTTGGATCAATTCGATGTCAACTCGCTCCAGCTTCAGTCATATCCTCATCACATCAGTAGCATCACTCTAACATCATAACATTACATGCAAATAATACCTCCAAGAGTTGTGATCTTCCCATCACAACTCTACTAATTCAAATTCTTACTCCCTTGTGCACTATGATCAGTGCTCAATTTATAGGAAATGAAGGTGGTTTAGCATTAATTTATCATTGAATGTATTTTCCAAAAATGGATGAAGAGTTTTCCTTGTTTAATGGAATAGGAGGATAAGAGGTCCAATGGCTCCATGGTGTTCATATTCAAAGTTATCAGATGGTGTGATAGCTAGAACAACTTTTAGAAGCCACTAGAAGGTGGTAAGATTCTCGGAATCCTATGAAAAATTTGCTCCCAGTCGACCAACGCACTGCCAAGTGGGCCTAGATGCTCTGCAACGCTGCCTTGCATGGGAGTAGATGCTCTACAAATCACTTACTGCAGTCTAGGGGTGTGTTGATGGCCCAATGAAGCACTTCAACTGGACTTCAAGCAGTGAAACTTTCATGGATAAAAACCAACAATGAGATGACTTGTTTAATGCATGTAGCAACTTATTTAGAGTATGACAGACCCTAATTTATACTGATTTGGGTTTTGGGAGTGATGCCTAGATTGACCTGTAATAATGAGTTCATTTGAAGACCATCCATGTAAGAAAATATTTGAGTTGTGTAAGATAAGGTAGGGAATACTCTTGGGGTTTTAAAGCTGGAGAAATGATCTAGGAGGATATCCCCTCTTGGAGAAATTTTAAAGGTGTCCATTGTTTCCACATGAGAGTTCCAAAATAGTTATGCACACCAAAGAGAAGCTCACAGAAACTTTGGAAAAAATGAGGAAATGATTAAATTGTAAATGATTAATAATTTAAGTGGGTTTAAGTACTCATGTATTTTTCATTTAATTTGTAAAAAGGAAATTTATTTAAGTGTGAGAATCCACCTCACAAACAATTTCCTAATCTTAAAGTTGGAGTTGAGATTTTCGTGGGATTGTTTCTCATAAAAATGTGGATGATATCCTTGATATGTAGATCTTAGAGATTTCCTCCTTAATAATATCACAAGATCCTCTTTTAATGAATATGGTGAGTTATTCTCCCCTTGAAGTGTAGATCTAAGGAGATATCCTCTCCTTTTATTATGGATCTTTAAAGAGTTATAAATTTTCTTATGTACTCTTTAGAAGAGAGAGTTTTTGGGAGAGAGAGCTTTCTTGAGACAAATTTTGTTTAAAGAGATTTGACATCTCAAGAGAAGTATTTATGAGGTATTTAATAATTGTAATATTAGACAATTCAGGAAAATTATTGATCTATTGTAAAATCCATTCAATGAGGAGAAAGGTGTGCAATGTTTCATATTTTATCAATTGGTTTCATTCTTATCTCTGCTTGTGAGTTTTAACAATTGTAGAGCTTTTGGTCATACATATCCATAAAATATACAAACAAAATTTAATCATTCATTCATTCATCATTAATCACCTTAATCATTCCATTCTAGAAACAATTTAGGTGTTGATTGATGTCACATGGAAAACACCTGCAATAGACTTGGCAACCTTAGGAAGATTAATGCTCTACTTGACTTGGAAAAAGGAGAGTTTAAGGCTCCTGCGTGCATTTTCAAAGTCATTCCCTTTTATATATGCGATGTGAATTCCCTTATTGAAGGATTTTGTGCTTGGAAAATAGATCAAATACCTTGCAAATTTAGTTATAAATGGCATTCCACATTTCTCAATGCCTAGAAAAAACCAAAACCATTTTTAATGATATTCCACAATTGTGTTGCTAAATCAAAACCACCCCTATCCTTGATATATAACCTCAAAATATGTCAAACCGGCATAATCAATCAAAACAACTTATAACTACTTTGCCAAAAAAAATTCCCAAAAAATGTATATTATCTACTTAAAAAAACCTTTAATATACACTATCCTCATTGTATAGCTCTTAGGACTACATTTATAAGTGATTTCATATGTTATTTGTATATGTCTTAAGACTACATTTTTAAGGGATTATTTTTTTACTAGATAAACACCAATTAAAGTATAAAAAAAATTCATCTTAAATGTCGATGCTAAAGTAAAAGTTACATATAATACCATGCGAGTTGATTGTGCCTTAAACTCGTTGATTGAAGACCTTGAACTCATTAAGATAAACAATATGATAATATTAAAATAATTCAAGGTTGGTTTTAGAGAAGTGGATAATCCGGTTCCACAATTCCAACAATTGTTGTAAAATGTAAAATTTACAAAGCATGAGAAAATGAATTATTCACTAAATTATCTCACAAAGTAGAAAGACAAACAATTTTATTCTAAGTTCTATTGTATTGTATAATATTTTATTGTATTATGAGGAGGGAAAAATATTTTGCTAATATATTTTTTTAAATAATAATAATTTTCTTGGGATGAACGAATTGTTTGAAAATTATAATGGCTTATAAATCTCAAATACCCTAAAATATACCTAAAATATAAATCTATATATATAAAGAGGTTTAAAATAGCAATACATCTGCAATATAATTTTTGAATTAATAAACATATATACACATAAGTAGATTATTGATTATTTTTTTTGGTGGTCAAATATGCAAAAAATTATCTACGATAATGTCTTTGGGATTTGAATGGTGAATCACACGAGGTAGTAGCAAAGGTGAATACAATTTTCTTGCATAAAACTCTTCCACGATGTCTTTTTAACATTTCATGGCTCCATTTCCCAGAAAATTCTTGTACTCGAAGTAATCAACATTTACAAGAAAAACAGCTGGTGCCAAATAGAAGTCACTGAATTGCAATTTGTTGAGAACATATTATAGTGATGGTTTTAGACAGAGCTAGGATTATATAAAAATTCACTGAATTTCAATTTGTTGAGAACATGTTATTTCCCTCGAGATGGTATTTTAGTGAAAATTATCCTAAAACTTTTTCACCTTCATGTTTTCATTTCCTTAATGAAATTTTATTACCATATTATGTTTTCTATTTTCTTTTTTTTAGATAATTTAAAACTCATAACCTAGCATATTTTTTACCATTTTTTCTTTCTTTTCCGAGAACACTCATTGCTCCAAGAAGTAATTCAAACTATCATGGTATTTTTTTTTACTTTGAAGCGTATTCCTATTAGGTAAGGGTGCCATTTCTAAAATGCATGCACTCATTCCAACATATATTTTTCATAAATTGGTTTGATTAAGTTATTTCCTTTAAGTTGGTTGCTTTCAAAGACAAAAACCTTCCTTCTTGCATTAATATTGCACTAATGTCATAGCTTGACACATCACACTCCATAATAAATGTTTTTGTGAAGTTATATGTGGCCAATACATGATTAATACACATAGCCTCTTTAATTTTTTGAAAACATTTGGTTTCTTCATGAGTCCAATAAAATTATTCCTTCTTTAATAATGATTTTAAAGGGCTACCATTCTACCATATTTATTGAAAAGCTTGTAGTAATAGCCTATAAATCCTAATAACTCTCTATATTTCTTGATGGTTTTGGAGATTAGCCATTCCATTATATGTTTAATTTGGTTAGGACTTACTTTGACACCTTTTTTAGATACAATTTGACCCAAGAATTCCACTTCTTGAACCACAAAGGAGCATATGGAAGGTTTTGTATATAGTTTTTTTTTATCTTCGAATAGTTTTAAGACCTTATCAACATGTTGTACATGATTTTCTGTTAGGTCTCTATAATACTAGTTTAGCCCACATATTGTTATTGTTGTGTCCATATATTATAAGTTTTATGTAGCCCCTAATTATATTATAACTCTTTAGACTCCTATATATACCAAGGAGGTTTTTTCATACGAATGATCCAAGAATTGTTCATTTATGTGATGTAAAGGGAGGTTTCCCCCTCGAAGTGAATTATTATCTAGTCGTTGATCTATATTTTCTTATGTTTCTATGTTATTTTGATTTGTATACATAACATTTGGTATCAAAGCTCTTGATCCTAGGGTTTTTCTTCTTTGAATGAGTCATCATGAAATTTTCACTATAACTTTTTTTTTTGTGAACATTTAGATCGTGAAATTGATATCATATGAATAAAAATATTGATGAGCATATGGTTACAATTAGAGACCTTGGCTCACTCTGTTTTTGTAGATATGGTCCAATGAAGTTATGAATTCTTCATGCTCCATAATTAAGTCTCAAACATGTGTCCCGGGGAAAATTGTCGTAACTTTATCTTTGAGAATCATATTTGAAATTTGTAAAAAGTGACTGAAATTGAATGGATTGTAGATTTTCGTGTATCAGTTTCAGGTCTGAAGGTTAAAAAAATGACATGTGGCATATCGTACAAGTTCACTCTACTGAACTAGTAAATAATCAGGTCATCGTTGGATATTTTGCATAAATTCATTTTTAAGAATCCAATATTAGTCTAACAGGTGGGTTTAGAAAGAAGACATAGAGGGATACCATAAGTTGAAATTTCATACCTTGGGAGACTGAAATCATAGAGATACATTAGTTTCAAGGTCAGTCTTATCAACAATCTCTTAAAAGGTGTGTATTTTAAAATTTTCATAACTTTTGTTTGAAAAATTAGTTTGGGGTGATTCAAATAGCATAGTGAAGAATATATATCATTAATTGATTCTAAAATTCCTCCCAAAAAAAAATTTGTGCACCAATAAATCCCTCATAAATCTCTACTATGATGCATGAAGAAGAAGAAATACAACATGATATAACAAAATTATGGGACCAAGTGCAACAATTTTTGCTCTAACAAAGAGAAACCAAAAATGAATTGGGAGTGATGAATGTTAATATGGATGGTTTATAAGTAACAATAAAATGGGGCATGGACATTTAAAAGAAGACATCGAAGGTTTGAAGGATGATTTAAAAGCGGAAATGGAAGGTTTGAAGGAATGTTTGACAAAATTCCTACAACAAATGTTTCCTGATGGTGATAAGGTATTCTCTAAAACTCATGATGAGAAAAAAAGGAATTTGAATCATGATTTTATAGACTCTAAAATAAGGTGGAAGACTAACCATACTTCAAATATTGATATGAGGAAGTTTGATGGTAAGGATACAGTAATATTGATACTATATATGGGGCAGTTCTTTGATCTACATTGTATGCAACGCACAAAAAAGGTGCACATTGCATATTTGTATTTACAAATAAATCAGTTTGTGGTATCAATGACGTTGTTCTTGTAAATCACTTTTCACTTGGACAAATTTTACAGAGGAATTTATATCACATCATGAGGATACAAAGAGAAATACCTTATTTACCCAATTGATAAATTTCAAACAAAAGGGTTAAGTTGGGGAGCACATTGAGGACTTACAAAGATTGAATATCAAGGTAACTAATATTCCATAGGAAGATATAACTGATGTCTTCATAGGGACTTTAAAAAGTAACATCCAACATGGGTTTCTCCTTTGGGAACCTAATTCATTGGATAATTCATTCAGGGTGGCAAGAAAAGTTGAAAGAAAATTTATGGAAACAAATTGGTCTACCACTCACAACTATAAAGATGGAAGTTTTGTCACTCCTAACCTCCCATAACCTACAATGTTGACACCACAAAAATTGGAGGAAAAAGGAGAAAAAGGGCTTTGTTACAGCTATGATAGAAAATATACTAAAGGTCATAAGTGTGTTGAGAAGAAATCATTTTACATATATTGTGAAGGGTAGGAAGAAAATTAACAAGAAACATCAAAAGAATAAGATATACACTGGGAATCAACTGCCAAGGTTAAAAAATAATAAATGAATCCAACCACATCTTATAAATAATTGGTGAGAATTACCACTTCTCAAACTCTCAATATAGAAGGACATATTGAGAATAAAAAGGTAACAATGGTGATTTATTTAGGTGGTACCCATAATGTTATGCAGAATTATGGATTATGGATAAAACACATTCCCTAAATGTGGTGCTATGCATTTAGAACATCAGATCAAAGGCTTTGCGGATACTTTTCCTAATAGTAAATATACACACAGAAAGATTGGGAAACTTATATGGAGTCCATGCGCTTCCTATTCTCCTTTTGTCACTCTTGTTGTAGCTTCCAATCCAAGCTTGATCACCAGACTAGTTCCTGTAAGCATAAACAATAAACAACAAAGAGATTGCAATATACATATGGCTATTCACTTTAATCAATTAAATCAATGAAACATGAAACATATACATCCAATAAGAACGCATAATATGAAATACATAAGCTTATACAGATACATATGTGGGAAAGTAAGCAACAATCTTTATTAATGGAAAGAAGGGGAGGTTACAACTAGCGATTTATTTGATGTCACCAACTCCAGCATCATCCCAGACTCATCATAATGAAAATCTCTCCAACAGTATATCACTCAAATAAAACACTCAATTGAGAATCCAACAACATTTCTCTACCAAATTTCTTCCTTCTCAAGCACTAGGATCTGTGCTAAATTTATAGATGAGTTGAAGGTAGTTTCACAATCAATGACTTTCTAATAATAGGCAAGACATGTTCCCAAGCTCAACGGTGTTGAATGGACACAAGGATTCAAATTTTGACACATGTGCACTCTTCTAGAAGGCACTGGCCATGTGTAGATTCTATAACAATGAGAATTTCTCTTCCAATTGAACAATGCACCCATGAGTGTTGGGAAGTGCTTTGTAGAGCACCCTTGAATGGAGGTGACTGCATATGCAAAGCAGTTAGTCCCTTGAGATACTGCGTTGGTGAGCTCATAGGTGATATAACATGTACTTCAAATCTTGGAAACCTTGCAATGGAAGTTGTTGGGTTGTATTAATCACTATTGAATGAATAAAGAGTACACATAAATTATCAATCCAGGGATGTATTTCATTCCAATGACATTGCACTGTCTGTGCCAATACACTTAACCAGAAGCAATTCCAATTAAAATAAATCATTGTTGAAGTAAATGATGGAATTAAATCACTCACGTAGAAATAAAATGATCTACAAGACTGGAATCACACTTCAATTAATCTGTTCTAGCACGCCACACGAAAATTATCTAGCTGGTATCTCTAATATCATATGTGTAACATCATACAAATTATTGAAATTGAAGCAGATATATTCATAGCTGAACATTAGCAACAACACCTCTAATGATATATAAACCAAAATACAAACACATGTACACAACTACCTTAATCACTGTAATCCGTGCTAAGAAGGAGGGCCCTTCCTCCCTAGCAGGGCATAGGTAGAGAAAAGAACTTAACGGAAACTACACTTGAAGAACACATGTAACATAAATAACAAGATAATATGTATTAGTCTAAGCACAATTATAGAGCCAAAATAATGTTGTTCTTCGCTAACCTTTCGACCTCTAGGGCCGAGAACTATATAGTGGTTACATCTCAGAAAATAAAGGGATAGACCAATCATGAGAATCTTATGATTCTCATGCTGATCGAAATAGAATACATATAGTTATAACCAATTCTTAATAAAATTCTGACTAGAAAATTATAGATTACAATCAAAACCACCCATAGGTTGTTATCCAAAAATACAATGCTAAACAACTTCTACAGTTATCGCAATAAAACCACAGTTGTAGTGTACACTAGTAGAAAATGATGAAATTAGTGACTAGGTGACTAAAAAAGTTAGTCACCGCAATTATTTCAAGTGAATTACTACTGAATTTGAGCAATTTTAAGTGATCAAACTAAAAATGACTAACTTAAACGACTAATTTAGTCTAGGAATAAAATATACGACTAGATAATAAGTGACTAAACTAAAAATGACTAACAGAAATGACTAATTTAGTCTAGGAATAAAATATGCGACTAGATAATAAGTGACTAAACTAAAAAAAACTAACTTAAATGACAAATTTAGACTAGGATTAAAATATATGACTAGATAATAAGTAAAAAATATAATAATGATTAACATGAATGACTATTATAGTCCAAGAATAAAAATATGACCAAATAACAAGTACAACAAGAATATGAATTAGTCATTTATGTTATTAATTTTAAATTATGGACACACTATTTGTTATGGGTTTTTTGTGGCATTGTTACGTACCATTTTTTATTATTGCAGTAGATTCATAGAGAATGATTTCATTCATTTGAATTCAAATTATGGTGATCTATCCATGGCCAATTGATATAAATCTAGAATTTTACTCTAAACCCATATTATTCTATAGATACATGCATTACAAAATTGTTCATGAATTCTAATAATGCATTCACATTCTTAGAATGTGCACACACTATTATTAGAAAACCATACATACTAACAATTCTTGTGGCTCTTTAATTATGTAGAATAACATGCCATGGCTCCCATATCCAAGTTGAAATCTGAATATCCCTTAGAGAGTATCTATGTGGTTGTTTGGGGGTTAATTCATGTTCCTTGAACTCAATAAGCTTTATTTAGAGCCTAAGGCCCTCTTTTCTCCTGTCGTGAATAGATAATAAATTCCCCAGGACCCATTATTACCATGTAAACCATACCCATGGTGACAAATATCCCCCATATAGGCCAAATATTCCCTATAGATGTCCCGTGTAGTAATTAGAATACTTGTTTAAGAAGATTGATCATGAGAAGATTCAAATACGTAATAGCTAAAATATAGGTCAACAACAGGTGTTGACGAGATCTAGTTAGTGGTACAAATGTATCAACAATTCGCCAGCGGGTTTGTAACAGCCGATTATAACAACAGTTTGCTGGCGGGTTTGTAACGGCAATGTGTAACAACATCGCTCGCTGTAGCAACACACCCTTAACTGCTCCTTTGTACCTTTTTCTCGGGATCTTTGGTGCTACAACTGACATTTGGAAAGACAACACAAAGACTATATATCTTCTCCAAGCATTCATCCTCAATTAGTCATAAAATAGGCACGATATATCATAGTAATTTATGAAATGGCATAGTAATGAAAATAAGGTGAAACAACACAAGTTAGGATAGAAAGGTAGGAAAAAGAGGCAAAGATAGTCCCATTGGTTATAGTCATGAGGAAAAATAGGGAAAACAAATGTAGGAAAATGTGCAAAACTAGCACCCAACATCTCCTCCCAATTGAAACACTTGCATGTCCTCATGCAACTCATCTCTCATGGGAGTATCTCTGATGCAGGTTAGTGAGATCATAAGCGTAAGCTGTGTCTTCGTCTACAGACTTGTACCCCTGATTGGCCATTATTTGTCATACCTAAGACTCTGACTCATTCTTACTCAATTCATAATTACTTTGATATTCCTCAATTGACAGCCAGATCAAAGGAAACTTGAATCTCAATCTGAGCCATAAAGCACCAGGGGATTGTAGGATCTATGCATATGTTGGTACATGTGTAACATCCACCACGAAATTGTGGAATGAGAATGGGCCCCCCTTCAGTAGCTTGGCACTATTGGCTTCCATGCATTTCAAGCAGCCAGTCAAGGCTTGACTCTTCATCATTGAGAACTCATTGAGGCAGAAGCTCACAATCCTTCTTCTATAAGTGGCAGTTGATTCCTTTATCCCAAGAGTACTCAACATTCTCCTAAATTCTCGCCTCAACTCGGCAACCCGTCTCGGTTCTGCCCGAACCCATAATGCCATCTTCTCCTCATTAGCATCCATAGATTTGATGGCAAAATGCCAATCAATATGATTCTTCATGAAGGACACTGTTAGGAATCTGTAATTTATTAGCAAGATTGGCAGAGTCCAATTACAGAAGCAACATCGTTTCAACCAAATTTGGAATTCTAGGATCTAGCCCTCCTGAATCCAGAGAGGGATCTCTCTATGAATGAGTTAAAAAGATGTGATCTTTTAATAGCTGAAATTTGTGATATTAGGCTAGTTATGAAGAGCTTGGGTTTTGTTTGTTTTGATTAGGCAAGGACATGATGAAGGCAGAGGCAGTTTCAAACTAAAGGGTGAAGGGGTCTGCAAGTGAAGGAATGATTTGGCTAACATAAAGGCAAAGACAGTTTTAACCCATTGGGCTATAGAGTCATAGGAGGATTTTAATTGGACAGCAAGGTTCAGGCAGGATCCATGGGGCAAGTCACTTATGTCAAAGGATCTCTTAAGGTGATTTTATGGAATGAAACAGATAGGAAATGGAGAACAAACAAATGAAGATATATTGAAACAGCCTGAGATCAAGTAAGTTCTTTTAAACTATATTGCTTCAGCATGTACTTAAATAAAAACATGAGAGTGTTCTGAGATCAGGTTAATACCTTTAAAATAGCCTGCTTTGAAGTACTTTCAGTTAGAAAACATTAAAATACAGTTTGAAAAAGCTTAAGATCAGGTAAGTACCTTTAAACTACCCTGCTTTCAACATTTTCAATAATAAAAAACATAAAATTATTCTTAGATCAGGTTAATACCTTTAAACTAGCCTGCTTAGAAGTACTTTCAGTTAGGAAACATTAAACAACAGTTGAAAAGCTTAAGATCAGGTAAGTGCCTTTAAACTACCCTACTTTCAGCATATTCAATAAGGAAAACGTGGATAACAGTGACAAAGAGAAATTTAGATCAGGCAAGTGCCTTTAAACTAGCTTGCATTGATGTACTCTTCAAAGAGAATGTTCAAATGAAGAAAACATAGACAATAAAGCTTTCAGTAAGAGTAGGGTACTGTAGAAAGTAAATCCTAGCTCTATGTTTGCTGCTCTTTATCAGAGAAAGTGAACAAAGTGGAAACATTAAGAAAAATAAAAATTGACAGTGAGGAACACATCACCATTGACACAAATCAGGATCCCATAAATCAGTAGCTTGTATTAGATGTTCAAACCAGTTACAATCAGCAAGCTCGGTGGGTCTCTACAACTTCGAACTTCCCATATCAACTTATATATCTTTGAATTGAAAACAGGGCATCAGTAGCTTTAGAATAACTATTAAATGCATTCAGATGTCCAGAGACCAACATTTTCTCATCTTCTAACTAAGTATTTATAGAAGAATGAAGAGTTGGGAGGATTTCCCAGGGGTCAAGTATTATTAATTATGTAATCAATGCAATTCCTGGCCTTTGGGAACCAGGCAAGGCATAAGGTGGGACTGTAATCGTTTATAACTCTGCTTCATAACTCTGTTTGTGTCTTTTGAGGCCTAATGATTGAAAAGATCTGCTTTTGGACTGTTCTTTAACCTTTAAAATAGTTTTACCGACAATTTAGAGATAAGATCCTTGATTATTATTAGTTGTTCAGTGGCCTTTGATTTTCTGTGAGGTTGTAGGTGCCTTTAGAAGCTGGACAAGGTTCAATTAGCCTCCGTTTTTGCGTCGAAGTAACTCTGTAGCCATTCTTTGCGTTGAAGTCTCCGCAAGAGTAACTCTTCGGCTGCGTTTGAGACAAATATCTGATCTTGATCAATAAATTCGGCCTCTGATTGAATACTTTGAGGCACAGGTGGCATTTTAGTAACTAGAGGGATCAATTTGCCTCAATTGCAGCGGTGGAAGCGCACATATCGATAAAACCCTTAAAATATTCTTTAAACTATGTTTTAAATTGGGGATTAGGCTTTTGATAACCGTCTTAGCTGTAATTCTCGTAAAATTGTCTCTAATCCTCTGTTCTGATACATTTTGGTCTTCGGCACTGATACTCTTTGACTATGCCCCTTTCATGGTGTCTTTGCTGGTGTGTAGGGCTGCGCAGGGTTTATAAGGCATCCATGCCTAAGAAAACATTGATGAAACGTGCATTTCCACCTTGTGGATGATTTCCTTTGACGAATCGAAGACGGGAGAGTCGTCACCCTCCGCCTCTGAATCTTCTTTGGAAATAACGAAAAAATGATTTAAAATCCTGAAAAACACGAAAACAATTATAAAACCTGTGTATATAGGTTAACCGCATCGGAGGGTGTGCGAGGAGATCGTAGCCTTTGGATGGCATCATCCAACGGTCAGGATTGATCAGGAGAGATCGTGGAATGGGTGAAATAAGGATTAAATCTGAGCTGTCGATCGTGCAGAGATCGACAGTCGTGATTGAGCGAGGCAGTCAGGGGAGAAGGATGAATCTGAGCCATCGATCGCGTAGAGATCGAAGGTCGGGATTGGGCAATGGAAAGTCAAATGGAGAGATCGGGCGATGAATTGTGGGCCGTCGATCTGTAGATCAGATCGACGGCGGAGATTGATTTTCCGCTGTACAATGACCCGGTTATCGTGTGCGCACCTTCGTTAACCATCGAGAAACTTCGACGAGCGATCACTGTTGATTCAGTGGGCCCAGATTGGACGGTCCACAACGATATTGCTGGGCGTCCTAGTCCGAACGTTAATGCGCGATGGATGGTGATTTCGCAAAAAGTACAAGGGACGCGTGTCAAGCGATGTATGGAATCGCTAGCCATCGAGCAAAAATCGCCCTCTGCCAAAGAGTGGTGTGATAAAAACCACATGGTTTTGGAAAAATGACACACGGCTGGGGGGTCCACTGGGAGGCGCGCTCCGCACCGTCGGATCTGTGAATTGAATCGACGGTTGAGATCGCTCCACATTTGCACGGGTGAAAAAAAATAAAATTAATAAAATGTTAATTCGACGGTTTAACTAAATATCAAAGGTTTTTTTAATGTTTTGGGTGAAATATTTATTTAAACTAGATAAGCACCCGACTGCTCAGTGCGCGGTCACGGCACCAGGGTGTATGGGCGAAAAGGCTAGGGGCTTAGCCCAAGGGGGCTTAAGCCCAATACATAGAAAATATGCATTTTAATGCTTTTTGAGGATTTCAAAGGAATTTGGGGATTCCAATAAGGCCAGAAGGAGTCTTAGAACCTTATAAAGGGGATTTTGATGAGGGGAAAAGGCATAAATGTGAAAATGAGGGATTTTTGTGGGAAATAGGGGGATAGAAAGATGAGTTTAGTTTGGGAAGAAGGGAAAGGAAAAAATGGTGTTTGCAGCAACATTTGGCCTTGGAAATCAACAGGATTTCAGAGTCTTTTGGGATGTAAACAATAGTATAGGATCTGGACAGAGGCAGGAGGCCTTCAAGAGTCTTCAAGAGCCAACAATTTTTAGTAATAGAATTTGGTCGTTGAAGGCTCAAACAATCTTAGCCACCTTTTGCTATAACAAATATTATAGGTGGCTAATAGTGGCTCCACTTGGGGATGGTGCCTTTTCGAAGGTATCAAGAACTTCAGACTTGCTTTCTCTGGGAGGCTGACCTATGCCTTATCCATTGGGCTGCTCTTCCTTTACTGGGATGATCTTTCTCTGAAAAACATATTAGCAACCATGAAAAACAACAGATATTCATCAATACAAACTTTCTACCTACCCAATCCTACTGATCTAACATTTTTTCTTATTCTTTTGAAAGCAGTAAATCTAATCTAATTCTACTCCTTATTTCTCCTTTAACTTAGATTTAACAGTTGAGTTCAGATGATTCTCTACCTAATCTACCATCCGTTGGGATTAAACTGTCCAACAGATTTTCATTCTCTAAATTCCAAAACATAAATTCAAAACAACAGCCAAGTCAAGATTAAGTTGTTTGACTTGCTATGATCTATGGCATAAAGACAAGCTGCACATACACATTTATTTTGCAGAAAAAATAAATCAAAAAATGCAAGGCTTAAGATCTGAAATTTGATAACACTTCCTTCCTATTTTCTACAGCTCTGATTTGATTCTTATTGAGCTGTCTTTCCTTTTCTTCTGGTTCAGATTTTGAGCTAATTAGAACCAGATTTTTACATCTCTTTGACTCAAAAAATAGAACAAATTTGAGTCATTTCTCTTTGCAACCTTAGGTTCATATTTTGATCATGTTTGAACCTTTAATTTCTATCCTAAACTATCTACTGATAAGCCAAGATTAGACAGTTTGGAAAATCAAATTCACTATCCTATCAGCGGAAAATTTAAAACTAATTAGTCAAGATTAGGAAGTTTGACTAACTAGAAGTGTGTTTTGTAGGAGTGGCATTTAAGCTTGCACACTTTCAGAATTTATTTCTCCCTCCCTTTTTTTTTTTTTTTTTGGTATGGGGTTTTACCTTTCTTGTTTTCACAATTTGCCCTCTTTTTTTTCATTATTTTTGTAGTTTTTCTTTTATGAGACTAAAGAAAGCAAATGTTATTTATAATGGAAATGAAAGCTTTAAAATCAAACTCAACAGTAGTAATGCTTAAGGACCCTGCCATTGACAGGACCCCCAAACATATCTGTGCCATCTAGCTCTTGTAGAAAAAAGGCATTAGGACCAACGGTGGACTGGATGATATAAGGACCTTGCCACAAACTGTCAAATTTACCATGTTTACCCTTATCCTCTCTTTTGGAATCCCATTTGAGTACCTTATCTCCAATGTTGAAAACACAAGCCTTTTTTATTTTGTCAAACAACTTCTTTATGTTTTCTTGCACCTTCTGAGCCCTATTGTAAACCTCTTCCCTAGTCTGCTGGAGATGTATTGTCTGACTGATCCTCCTTATCATGTTGTCCTCTTCTGATTGTATTTCTTGGATTAATTTTATTACTGGTACACCTAGACTGGTAGGAAACACTGCATCAACTCCATAAACAAGCTAGTAAGGGGACATTCCAATGGACTTTTTTGTGGTCAATCTGTCTGCCACAGAGCATGCACCAACTTGTTATGCCATGATTTTTTGTTCTCTTCAAGAAGCTTCTTGATGATGGTCACCAAACTTTTATTTGATGATTCTGCTAGCCCATTACCTTGAGGGTAGTAAGTAGTGGAATGACCAAGTGTAATCTGATACCTGTGGAAAAAATCGATCATCTTTTTGGAACAAAAAGCAGCAGCATTATCAGTTATAATCTTCCTAGGGCATCCGAATCTAGACAAGATATGGTCTTCAAGGAATTTTATAATGACAGAATCTATGGCATTCCTAGAAGGGATGGCTTCAATCCACTTTGTGAAGTAGTCAGTGGCTGTGAGAATCCATTTGTGTTGGGAAGACGAGTCAGGATGGATTTCCCCTATGAAATCTAGGCCCCACTGCTGAAAAGGAGCTTCAACAGTGATAGGTTGTAATGGTAAAGGAAAAAGTTTTCTTCTGCCTTCAAAAATCTGGCACTTGTGACAGGCAACTATCAATTTATGGACATCCTGGAAGAGGGTGGCCCAGTAATAGCCAGCTCTAAGGATTTTATTGGCTGTGGTTTTCCAGTAAAGATGACCTCCACACTCTCCTTCATGGAATTCATACTTGATCCTTTCAGCATCAACTTGAGGAAAACATTTAAGCAATTAACCGTCAGCATTTTTCCAAAATAAACATTCATTTAAAATGCAATAGTTCCTAGCTTTCAACTTTAAAAACCTTGCCTTTTTTTTTGATAAATCGGGAGGAGCATTAAGATTTGCGAGCACATACAAGATATCAGTGTACCAAGGTGAGTTTTGAAACTGCTCTTCAACAGTGGGAGCAGGTAATTCCTCCTGTTCATCCAAGGCATCTACCATGTTAATGTCAAGAGCTTGTAGATTAGATTCAGCCATTAATTGAGCTAAGCCTTGACCTTTAATAAGTTTGGTTGGTCTGATTTCCAAATCGTATTATAATATAGCAGCAATCCATTTACCTCTTTTTCCGTCTGGGTCTTGTGACAAGATGTATTTTACCACTATATTAGGCACATAGGCAATGATATGGGAATGTAGAATATACACTCTGAAGTCCTTCAAGGCCTTTACCATAGCATAGGCCTATTTTTCCATTATGTTATATTTCAAGGGTGCATCCCTTAAAGCCTTGCTGAAAAAAGCAATAGGTTGTTCCTGTCCCTCTGGGTTTTTCTGGAACAGGACTGCAGCCACAGTATGTTCTGAGGCAAAGGAGAAAATAAGGAAATCTTTTGAAAAGTCTAGACTGATTAGAACTGGTGCCCGGGTGAGTGCATGTTTTACCAATTCGAAGGATTTTTTGGTTTCTACAGTCCACTTCACTCCTACTTCCTTCTTGAGCATATTATTCATGTTTCTAAGGAGCTCTGCTAAGTTGGGAATAAACCTCCTCAGGGAGTTAATCTTTCCAATAAAGGATTGCAATTCTTTTATGTTCCTTGGTTGGATGATCTATAATATTCCCTCAACTCTATTTGGATCTATTTTAATCCCTTCTTCTGATATGATATGGCCAAGGAGTTTACCTTCCTGAGGGCCAAACACTGTCTTTTTGGGATTTAAAGATAACCCAAACCTTCTGCATTTTTCAAGGACCTTTCTTAAATGTTTCAGGTGCTCTTCATTAGATTTGGAATAAACTGTTATGTCATCAAGGTAAATTACAATGAAGTGCCCTATCTCCTCTAAAAATGCAATGTCCATGGCCCTTTGGAAAGTGGCCCCAGCATTCATTAATCCAAAAGGAATTTTCACATACATGAAAGTGCCCCAAGGAGTGGTGAAAGTTGTCTTGAGTTGGTCTCCTAGGAGTACTAAAACCTGGTTATATCCTAAAAAACCATCTAACAGAGAAATCCTTTTTGAACCAACTACCCTTTGTAGGATGTGTTCCATTTTGGGTAAAGGGTAATTTTCCTTTAGGGAGGCTCTGTTAAGGTTTCTGAATTCAATGCATAATCTGATTTCTCCTGTCTTTTTCCTCACGACTACAAGGTTAGAAACCCAATCTGAAAACCTCACAGGCACAATGATTCTTGCCTCATACATTTTCTTGATTTCCTTTTCTACTAGAGGCAGTTGTATTGGATTAATTCTGCACAGTTTTTGCTTAAAGGGTTTTTGGTTTTCTTTCAAAGGAATCTTGTGCTGGATGATTTCTGTATCGTAGGATTTCAAGTCTTCATAGCTCCAGGCGAACACATCGACAAAAATTTTAAACAGGTCAACGTATTTCCTTTTCATGTCTGGTGGCAAGGACTTAGCTAATTTGATCATTTTAGGCTAATCCTTGGTGCCTATGTTGCATTCCTCGACCTTAGAATCTGTGTATTCTACAGTGGGCTTCTTTACTACATCGTTAAAATCAAAGAGGTCTTCTAACGGTGCTATCCTCCTAGGTATATTCTTGTCCTTTGATGACAATACCTCAATGTCTTCGTTTTCTGTGTCCTTGTGTTCTTCAGTATGAGTGTCAAGTTCTTTATTTAACATGTTGATTTCTATGGGACCAGATGGTTTCTCTTTTTCAGGGGAATTTTTGTTTAGGCGATTTTCATCGGATTTGGAATCCGAATGAGATGACTCAAATTCATTCCTGCCTAGCAGAAAATCCTCTATCTGTTTGTCACCCTCAAAGACCTGCCAATATTTTTCATTATCTGGCACCGCTGGTCTAAAATTAATTTGAGTTGTACAGTCTTTGGTTCCAACTAGCGTTAAGCATGTTATACCCGCAAAAGCTAAATTGTGTGCGGCAATATTTCTTTTTCTTGGAACAAAAATTAATTTGGACTCCTCAAAAGTTTTTAAAAGGTCCATGACATCGTTTCGATAAGCTCTAAGTCTGGGATGATTTGCGTTATATTCCCCATTGACTTGCTTGATGACTAGTTCTGAATCCCCATACACATTAATTCTTGTGGCTCCTAAATTTTTTAACAGATGTAAGCCTAAGAGAAGGGATTCATATTCTACTATGTTATTGGAACACTAAAAGTTTAATTTGCAGGAAATGTTTTCTATGTGGTTGTCTTCATTGTTGGTAATCCAAACACCTGCACCAGCATTGTTTTTAGTGCATGACCCATCAAAATACATACTCCAAAGAGGACTATTTTCGGTTTCATCTTGGTTATTGTCCCCTCCAACCAACGTGCTCAAGGGTTGTTGTGAAATCTTGGCACTTAGTTGTATTTGTTTCACCTTCTCAGGTTTGTCATGGAGCTAAGCGTGAGGGGCAGTCTGTCATTCGCCATCTTGGCTTCGTTCATTCTGGTCAGTTGTTTCAACATGTTGTTCCAGAGTTTTTCTCTCGTTTTCTTCCATATCTAGAACTACATTTATTTCTAGATTTGGGGTCTCTAACTGTTTATCTGAGTCACTGTGCTCTGGCTCTGACTGTTTTTTGGATTCATTATTGGAAAATATAAACGAATGCAGGTTAATATGGACAGAATAAATGGGAGAATTTTCAGGCCTTTCTGGGCTACTGGCCATGAATTTCATGTGTGGCTCTCTGTACAGTCTTCTGAGTTGGCTAAAAATAGGAATAGTGGCATATGTGCCGTCCATCTGTATGGTACCTTGGAGCTTGGCGCCCCATGATCTTGACAATAACATGCCATAATTAGGAGGCACATCAGCCACCACAACATCCATCACCATGCACTTGGCTGGGATTTTGGTTAAACTCACACAAATGTTGTTGGGAAAAATACTGAGAGGGGGGGTGAATCAGTATTTACAGCATATTCAAAAATTTTTACTTTTGCACTCTTTAAAACCCATACGCTACTTTCCTTTAGTAAACTCGCGTATATACGCGGATATCCTTCATGCAACTCGCGTATTAGCAGATATCTAAAATGCAGATATTTATTAACTTAGTTCTTTGCACTATTCAGTCATTTGATGTTAAGTTAATAGTATACATGTGTAGTAACAATAGAATAAACCATCACACAAAACATCACACATGAACACCAGGATTTTTAGGTGGAAACCCAAGTCGGGAGAAAACCACCGCTATAGTTGCTCAGCCTTCAATATTTTATTATAGAGAAAACATCTTACAACATATGTGCTGGTGCAGCATCTACCAGAGACGTTGTGCACCCACCGCTATGCTCGTCACACACTGCCTCGTGCAGACAGCGCGACTCGTTTACCAGCCTCTCCTGGAAGGGAGCTACGACCCCCTGCTCTCGTTTACCAGCCTCACCTGGAAGGGAGCTACAACCCCCTGATTGAAGGCTACGACCCTCAGCACTTTTAGGGACCACGTTTCATCAATTTTCACACTGGATCCAATAACTTTAAAAGAGAACAACTTGTAGGCCACATTTCATCATATTTTCAGACTGGACCCACTCCACATACTTAAGCTCAATCATACAACCAGACTGATACAGACAACTCAGAACTGTGGAATACAGATAGCAGTAACACAGCAGAACAGATCAGACATTTCTTACCACAGACTTCAGCAAACCCTAGTTTTCATACGCGCTTTCCTTTCACTGATGTCGCGTATATACGCGCTTCCGTTCACACAAACCAGCGTATACTTCTGTACATATTATAGATCCAATTTCATTGCGCATACGCGCTTTTTCTTCGGCGAAGCCGCATATATACGCGCTTCCTCTTCGACGAACTAGCGTATGGTTCTTCAGACTTTTATGTCATTTCAATTCTTCACAACAGATACATCACTTTAGATTTTACCCTTTACCTCAGACAGATGTTCGCCTCATCACAGATCCAATCCTCCCATAAACAAATCTAGAAAATACAAGTACAATTCAGATCTAGATCCCCTTCTTCATCATTGGTGCATCATACATTCAGATCTATCATTCAACTGTAACCCTTTCCATTCAGATATACTTCAGAGAGAAGTATTTATTCAAGCTCAGACATCTTGCACCCACGCTTCTAATTTGCACAATGAATTTCTTCTCTTTATATAGGTTTACCCTTTCTCAATACCATGAGCCCCTTTTTCAATACCATGAGCCAAAACAATACCATGAGCCCAAAACTACATTACTTCCAATGGTATTCCTGGACGGGGTCATTTAGACGAATCATTACCCAATACAATGGGTCAATACCATGCTAGTTACCCCTAGTTTTGCACTTTATGAGCGCTTTTTCCCATACGCGACTTGGAACGTTGTTTCCTGCGTGCATACGCGACTTCACCT
The DNA here is from genome assembly GCA_034641835.2 of Pinus albicaulis. Lineage (NCBI taxonomy): Eukaryota > Viridiplantae > Streptophyta > Pinopsida > Pinales > Pinaceae > Pinus > Pinus albicaulis. Next base: position 944,273,085 of record CM076578.1, read on the forward strand.
AAACAGATCCGCGTGTGCCTTGAGACATACTCTTTTCACCATAGATTTAGCACATGCTGAATTCCTTTCTTCATTGCCTTCTGTTACTCACTGTAGATACATCAGATTTACTTCATCAAGAACATATTCTATCAAGCAAAAACTTCATCAAGTAAGTTGCCATCATCTTCATCAAGTGGGTTGCCATTCAAGGACAACACTCAGCATCATTTCACATCAGATTTACATCTTTTACCAAGTCCATCAGGTCAAGAATAACTTCATCAGGTGGTTTGCCATCAAGGACAACACATGTCAACAATCTCATGTCTTCATCTTCATTCAGTGGGTTGCCATCAAGGACAACACTCTGCATCATATTGCCAACAATCTCCCCCTTTGGACTTGATGGCAACCACGATGGTGTTTGGTTACTACAACAGATAGGTACATTAAGAATACAATGGCACCATGTCATTCTCTCCATTTTGACACCATTCTTTCTCTTCATTCAAACACCATGTCACTCTCCTCCTTTGACATCAAGGGCAAAGGGTGGATCAAAAACCAACATACTCTCCCCCTTTTCTCCTCATGTGGAAGAAGCGTTCTGCAGATCTGATATATACTGAAGTGACCAAGCTCCCCCTGAGTTCATGCTGAATCTTCAAACATATTTTCTAATGAAGTACATGACTCTATGACTTTCCTATCACCAATGACTCATACTTACATCAAATATCCATCCAAGTGAATTTACATATGAGACTCAAGTACCCAACCAAGTGGGTTTACACATTTCAACTCAGCTACCCAACCAAGTGGGTTTACAAAAATTTGACTCAGCTACCCAACCAAGTGGGTTTACAAATTTGACAAGTCCTTACATGACTAAATATTACAATTTTACATCATGGGTCTCAACAAGATCTTTTCATCAAATTACAAATATGACCATTTATGACCAACACCAGAAAGTCCTCAAGAAAGAGAACATATTTCAGAACCATCATAATGCCAACAATGCATTATACTCAGCAAAGCTAATGCTCCCCCTGAATCTGTGCATCCAAGCAACCTTTCCATATGACTAAGGCTCCCTCTTAGTTTGTGCATCCTGAACACTTTTACCAACAAATCATCAAGGCATCTTTATCAAAACATTAGAAATAGAATTATGAGAACTGGAATACCACCAGAGATACCAAACAGTATCAGAGATACCAAACAGCACTGCAGCTATGCTGAAGAGAGCTGACTCCAAACAAAAAAAATGTCAGCAATCAGACATACGCGGTTTTCTGTGCATGAACTCACGTATATACGCGACTGTGTTTTATGAAATCCGCGTATCCAATGCCATCTTCTAAATTTATGCAGATTTGTTCTTTTGACTGGCAGAGAACACTCCCAGCTTCTGTCTTAGATACTTGAACGCTTCCCTGGGCAGAGGTTTGGTAAAGATATCAGCAACTTGTTCTTTGGACGGAACATACTCCAACTTCACGGTTTGCTCAAGCACTTGTTCACGTAAGAAGTGATACTTGATGGGAATGTGCTTGGTCTTTGAATGCATAACAAGATTCTTTGAAATACTGATGGCACTTGTATTGTCACACTTAATGGGGATAGGAGGTGTACATTTGATTTGAAAATCTTGTAAGGTTTGCATCATCCAAAGGAGTTGAGTGCAACAAGATGCGGCAGCCACATATTCTGCTTCTGCGGTAGATAAGGCAATAGAATTTTGCTTCTTTCTGAACCAAGATACTAACCGGGGTCCCATATAGAATGCACCACCACTAGTTCTTTTCCGATCATCAACACTTCCTGCCCAATCTGCATCAGTGTAGGCATGAAGAGTAAGATCAGCATTCTTTGGATAGCATAGACCAAAGTCTTGAGTTCCTTGTAGATATTTGAATATTCTTTTAACAGCCTGAAGGTGAGACTCTTTTGGATTAGCTTGGAATCGACCAACAATCCCAACAGCATGCATAATGTCTGGTCTAGTCCCAGTAAGATAAAGTAGACTTCCTATCATTGATCTGTAATCTGGTTGATTCACTGGAGGAGAATCATAATGAGAACTGAGATTGCATCCGGTTATCATTGGTGTACTTACAGGTTTGCATTCTTCCATGCCATACTCCTTCAGAATTTGCTTAAGATATTTTGCTTGTGACAGGAATATACCATCTGCGGATTGATGCACTTGCAAGCCAAGAAATAATGTTAGTTCCCCAAGTAAAGACATTTCAAATTCTTGCTGCATGACAGAAGCAAATTTTTGACTCATAGATTCTTCGTTACTCCCAAAAATGATATCATCAACATATACAACTACAATCAATATTTTATCATTTTCAACTTTTGTGTATAAGTTGCTATCAGCAGACCCATTTGAAAATCCTTGTTTATGAAGATATTTGTCAAGACGATAGTACCAAGACCTTGGAGCTTGTTTGAGACCATATAGAGCCTTTTTAAGTCTACAAACAAGATTTTCATCATTTCCCAAAATGAAGCCTTCTGGTTGTTCTATATAAACTTCTTCTTCTAGATCACCATTGAGAAATGCAGATTTGACATCCATTTGATAAACTTTGATTTGTTGAAAACTTGAAAAAGCAAGAAACACTCTTATGGCTTCAAGTCTAGCTACAGGAGCAAAAGTTTCTTCAAAGTCTATACCTTCTTGTTGAGTATACCCCTTGCAAACGAGTCTAGCTTTGTTTCTTCAACATCCCCCATTTCTCATTTAACTTGTTCTTGAAAATCCATTTAGTTCAATGAAACATTTTTATCATGTGGTCTTGGTACCAAATCCCAAGTGTCATTCTTTTCAATTTGATCAAGTTCTTCATTCATGGTGTTAGTAGAAAAGAAATCCAGTAAAGCCATCCTTAGACTCCATAGCCCAATGGACTGAAAGCCCTCAACCTTGCCCTTAGTTTGTGGATTCCACCATTTTCCCAAAACAAACTTTGCATCTATAACTAGCCTAAAATCATTCAAAAACAAAGATAAATCATAAAGAGAGAGCCCTCTCTGGATGCAGATTGGCTAGATTCTGCATCTAAAAGGTTGGTTTGTGGTTACCTCGGGTATACTTTCCTCTTACACAACTTCTAGGAAAACCTGAGTGATAACACATGGCTTGGTTCCAACTTTCATCTTTTCTAGCTTGATTGACATTAAGTGGTTCAATTGTGGATATAAGTGCCAGATGACTAGAAGATCCCACAACAGTTCTCCTTGTTCGTACACCTGATTCCTTGTCTCCCAAAATTTGAGATTCAAGATGATTCTTTTGAACGTATCTGGATGGAGCTTTTTCAGATAGATCATTTTCAGGTTCTTCATTGGATTCACTGTCTATATCATTTCTATTTACTGTAGAGGGGAATAAGTCACCATCATCTTCTTTTGTTGTTTGATTTTCTTCTTTAGGGGCTGCAGGAGACTCATCAATAACAACATCAATACATTCAACAATCTTTCGAAGCCTTTCATTATAACATTTTTATGCTTTGCTTGAAGATGGATAACCAAGAAATATTCCTTTATCTGATCTAGGTTCAAACTTGCCAAGCTTTTCATCATTATTTTTGATAAAACATTTGCTTCCAAAAACTCTAAAATGCTTTACAGTGGGAGATTTGCCATACCAGAGTTCATATGGAGTTTTATCACTGTTTACCCGAACATGTGCTTTGTTGTGAATGTTTGCTGCTGTATGAGTTGCTTCTGCCCAGAAAGTGTCAGGTGCTCCAGAGTCATTAAGCATAGCTCTAGCCATTTTTTGAATTGTTCTATTCATTCTCTCTGCTACGCCATTTTGTTGTGGAGTGCCAGCTACAAAGAACTGTCTTTTTATGACATGTTGTTCACAAAATTCAAAGAATTCATTTGATGTATATTCTCCACCTCGATAAGATCTAAGACACTTGATTTTTAGATCCAATTCATTTTCAACCAGTGCTTTGAAGCTCTGAAATTTTTCAAATTCTTCATCTTTGTGTTTCATGAACCCGATCCAACACATTCTAGAGTAATCATCAATAAATAAGATATAGTATTCTTCCCCTCGTAGTGACTTTTTCCTCATAGGTCCACATAAGTCAGTATGAATGAGTTCAAGAGGCTTACTTGATGATCCTTCTTTGGCATTAAATCGTACTCTGGTCTGCTTACCGATTTGACAAGATTCGCATATGATATTTTCTGGTGGATTAATATTGGGAAGATCACGAATAGCTTGAAGTCTGTTTTCTTTGTTGATTTGAGAGAAGCTCAGATGCCCCAGCCTTCTATGCCATAGCCAATTTTCTGAAGATTTGCTCAAGTAACATTGATCTTTGTAGTTTTTCAGTACATACAGGTTGCTTGGATTTCTTTTCCCTTTTATGATAATTTTACCTGTATCAAGATCACGAACCACACATTCTTTTGAACTAAAAACAACTTTTGTTCCTTGATCACACATTTGACTTACACGTAACAGGTTATGCCTTAATCCATCCACATACATGACATCTTTAGCTTTCACCTTTTCTTTTAGAAATACTGACCCTTTTCCTTTAATTACAGCAGGAGTATCATTTCCAAATGTAACTTTCTTTTCCTTTTCTAGAGAATTATATGTAAGGAGTTTGCTTTTGTCACCTGTCATGTGTCTTGAGCACCCACTATCAATGTACCATTGATTTTCTTCACCTTCTGCAAATAACGCTATCCCACAATTTTCAACAAGCGGTTCTTTCTTTTTCCACACTTTAGAGCTTGAGGAAACATGTTCTTTTGGCTGGATCTTGCTCTTGCATTTAGAGTCTTCATGGCCAAAGTTATTGCAATAAGCACATTCAACTTCACTTTGAAGAGGAGAAAAGTTGTTATAGTTATTCTTCTTTGGTTCAGTATCCAATCTTTTCTTTCTTGCTTCTCGTGTCATGATGGTTTTGTAAGCAACACACTGAGCAGCTTTGTGACCAAAATTGTGACATGTAAAACATTGTCCATTGAAATAGACATTTTTGTAATCACGAAATATTCTATTTGGATTTACCTGCTGGTTGGAGCTCCTTTGAAAGTTATTCCTTCCAGTGTTACTTGAGGTGCGATGATCCTGCTTTACCTGTAAAGAGTCCTTGCTTCTTTGTTGAGAGGCAGAGTATTGTAGACCAATAGTTGCTGCCTTTAGATAGTTTGGTGCTGAAGTCTGAGAGGATTCTCCAATATATCCAAGACCTGTTTTTATGAGAGGAGAACATTGAGCAATGATAATTTCATCTAATGTTTCTGAACCTTTAGCAAATCTAAGATTGAGAGTTTTTCCTTTCTCATTATCTTTCCTTAGATTTACTACTTCACACTCCAATTCCTCAATGCGTTTTTCCTTTGCTCCAAGCTGGTTTTTCTTTACTTCCCATTTGTTTAATAATGTCTGATGGAAGGCTTGTAGATCACGAATACTATGGGGGGTTAAACCTTTGAACCACTTCCTCACTTCTCCCCCTAAGCTCTGAGAAAATAACCTAAGTTTGACCGAATAATCATCAATTTCACTTCTGTCAAAGTAGTCATTCATCTTATCCACATGTTGTGATGCAGTTGTAGCATTATTAGCATCATATAATGGAATTTTGGACTGATAGTCTTATGGAAGATTGACTAGTGGTACAGGAAGGACTAGGGGAGCATACCATGCTGCCATTGCAAGAGGTGGAGGTGGATTTACAAGAGGGACAGTGGGCTGAAGTGGAGTGGTTTGAACAGTGGATGTAGGGTGAGAAGAAGTGGATGGACCAGGAATAGACTGCTGAGTTGATCTTGGATGAGGGGCACCTAAGTTGTGAAGAAAATGCAAATCAGGAGGTGTTGTCTCTCTGCTACCAAGATGTTCACTTGTTTCCGGGGATGATAGTGAAGACTCATAATCTAACTGATCTAAATCACCAAGAGACCTAGTTCTAAATGGATTTACTAAGTCAACTTGAGATTGTTGCAGAGCTGAGAGATTTCCAGGGATGGAATTGGCTCTCAAGGGTGATCTGAAAATGGTTGAAAAATTTATCTTAGGAGATTTCCTAAGGATACTTTCTGGGTTATCAACTATCTCAGGTGGATCAGGGTCAAGATAGGCTCTAGTTTGAATCTCTCTAGAAGCCACTATGCTGTGTTTTTCAGATCCAAATAAACAAGATAAGTTCAACCAGGTATGACAATCTTTAAGAGGTTAACTAGTCTGTTTTGGAAAAATTTCAGTCCTGCAGTCTTGTGACTGAGTTTGAAAGGTGTTACAACGATAAGGGTTCTTCCCAGTGGAGTCTTAAGGTCTGTTCAGGATTGTGGAGTCGCCAAGTGGAATTTTTTAGCTCTTTTCAGAGGTAAAAGGTCTTATGGTCCACCACCATGTTTATTGAATACCAATCTGAAATATTTTTTAGGTTTTTCTAAGTTACTTTTCAGTTTTATGGTTTTTAATACTATCCTAACTTTGTTTCAAAACTTAGCTACGGTTATGAGACAAAGACAGTGTACTCTTATGGCTAAGCCAACTGATTTTTCAAAGTTAGATAAATTCTTAAGAGAATCCTAGGGTTTACCTAGATTTTCACTTATTCAAACAAGTGTCATCATGATTACCATTTATTGGTAGTGCTTGAAAAGGCTGCTTTTAAATCTCAAAGTTTTCATGGATTGAGGGTTCTCTGAGGTATTTAAAAGGTATCAATAACACTCAGTCCCCAGTGGAGTCGCCAGAAATGTTAGGAATTTGTAATTCATTAGCAAGATTGGCAGAGTCCAATTACAGAATCAACATCGTTTCAACCAACTTTGGGATTCTAGGATCTATCCCTCCTGAATCCAGAGAGGGATATCTCTATGAGTGAGTTCAAAAGATGTGATATTTTAATAGCTGAAATTTGTGATATTAGGCTAGCTATGAAGAGCTTGGGTTTTTTTTGTTTTGGTTGGGCAAGGACATGATGAAGGCGGAGGTAGTTTCAAAATGAAGGGTGAAGGGGTCTGCAAGTTAAGGAATGATTTGGCTAACATAAAGGAAAAGATAGTTTTAACCCATTGGGCTATGGAGTCATAGGAGTATTTTAATTGGACAACAAGGTTCAAGCAGGATCCATGGGGCAAGTCACTTATGTCAAAGGATATCTTAAGGTGATTTTATGGAATGAAACAGATAGGAAATGGAGAACGAACAAATGAAGATATAGTGAAACAACATGAGATCAAGTAAGTTATTTTAAACTATATTGCTTCAGCATGTACTTAAAGAAAAACATGAGAGTATTCTGAGATCAGGTTAATACCTTTAAACTAGCCTGATTTGAATTACTTTCAGTTAGAAAACATTAAAAGACAGTTTGAAAAAGCTTAAGATCAAGTAAGTACCTTTAAACTACCCTGCTTTCAGCATTTTCAATAAGAAAAAACATAAAAGTATTCTTAGATCAGGTTAATACCTTTAAACTAGCCTACTTTGAAGTACTTTCAGTTAGGAAACATTAAATAATAGTTGAAAAGCTTAAGATCAGGTAAGTGCCTTTAAACTACCCTGCTTTCAGCATATTCAATAAGGAAAACGTGGATAACAGTGACAAAGAGCAATTTAGATCAGGCAAGTGCCTTTAAACCAGCCTGCATTGATGTACTCTTCAAAGAGAACGTTCAAATGAAGAAAACATAGACAATAAAGCTTTCAGTAAGAGTAGGGTACTGTAGAAAGTAAATCCTAGCTCTATGTTTGCTGCTCTTTATCAGAGAAAGTGAACAAAGTGGAAACATTAAGCAAAATAACAATTGACAGTGAGGAACACATCACCATTGACACAAATCAGGATCCCATAAATCAGTAGCTTGTATTAGATGTTCAAACCAGTTACAATCAGCAAGCCCAGTGGGTCTCTACAACTTCGAACTTCCCATATCAGCTTATATATCTTTGAATTGAAAACATGGCATCAGTAGCTTCAAAATAACTATTACATGCATTCAGATGTCCAGAGACTAACATTTTCTCATCTTCTACAGAAGTATTTATAGAAGAATGAAGAGGTGGGAGGATTTCCCAGGGGTCAAGTATTATTAATTATGTAATCAACGCAATTCCTGGCCTTTGGGAACCAGGCAAGGCATAAGGTGGGACTATAATCGTTTATAACTCTGCTTCATAAATTTGTTTGTGTCTTTCGAGGCCTAATGATTGAAAAGATCTGCTTCTGGACTATTATTTAACCTTTAAAATAGTTTTACCGACAATTTAGAGATAAGATCCTTGATTAGTATTAATTGTTCGGCGGCCTTTGATTTTCTGTGAGGCTGTAGGTGCCTTTAGAAGCTGGAGAAGGTTCAATTAGCCTCCATTTTGGCGTCGAAGTAACTCTGTAGCCATTCTTTACGTTGAAGTCTCCGCAAGAGTAACTCTTCGGCTACGTTTGAGACAAATATCTGATCTTGATCAATAAATTTAGCCTCTGATTGAATTCTTTGAGGCACAGGTTGCATTTCAATAACTAGAGGGATCAATTTTCCTCAATTGCAGCAGTGGAAGTGCTCCTGTCGATAAAACCCTTAAAATATTCTTTAAACTATGTTTTAAATCGGGGATTGGGCTTTTGATAACCGTCTTAGCCGTAATTCCCATAAAACTGTCTCTAATCCTCTGTTCTGATACATTTTGGTCTTCGACACTGATACTCTTTGACTGTGCCCCTTTCATGGTGTCTTTGCTGGTGTGCAGGGCTGCGCAGGGTTTATAAGGCATCCATGCCTAAGAAAACATTAATGAAACGTGCATTTCCACCCTGTGGATGATTTCCTTTGACGAATCGAAGATGGGAGAGTCGTCACCCTCCGCCTCTTAACCTTCTTTGGAAATAACGAAAAAATGATTTAAAATCCTGAAAAACACGAAAACAATTATAAAACCTGCGTATATAGGTTAACCGCATCAGAGGGCTTGCGAGGATATTGGAGCCGTTGGATGGAATCATCCAACGGTCAGGATTGATCGAGAGCGATCGTGGAATGGGTAAAATAAGGACTAAATCTGAGCTGTTGATCGTACAGATATTGACGGTCGAGATTGAGTGAGGCGGTCAGGGGAGAAGGATGAATATGAGCCGTCGATCGTGCAAAGATCGATGGTCGGGATTGGGCAATCGAAGGTCAAACGGAGAGATCGAGCGATGAATTGTGGGCCATCAATCTGCAGATCAGATCGATAGCAGAGATTGATTTGACACTGTACGATGGCCCGGTTATCGTGCACGCACCTTCGTTAACCATCGAGCAACTTCGGCGAGCGATCACTGTTGATTTAGTGGGCCTAGATCAGACGGTCCACAGCGATATCGCTGGGTGTCCTGGTCTGAACGTTAATTCACAATGGATGGTAGTTTCACAAAAAGTACAAGGGATGCGTGTCAAGCGATGTATGGAATCACTGGCCATCGGGCAAAAACCGCCCTCCGCCGAAGAGTGGTGCGATAAAAACCACGTGGTTTTGGAAAAAGGACGCACGGCTGGGGGGTCCATCGGGAGGCATGCTCCGCACTGTTGGATCTGTGGATTGAATCGATGGTCGAGATCGCTCCACATTTGTACAGGCAGGAAAAAAAATTAATAAAATGTTAATTCGACAGTTTAACTAAATATCAAAGGTTTTTTAATGTTTTGGGCGAAATATTTATTTAAACCATATAAGCGCCCGACTGCTCAGCGCGCGGTCACGACGCCAGGGTGTATGGGCGAAAAGGCTAGGGGCTTAGCCCAAGGGGGCTTAAGCCCAATACATAGAAAATATGAATTTTAATGCTTTTTGAGGATTTTCAAAGGAATTTGGGGATTCCGATAAGGCCAGAAGGGGTCTTAGAACCTTATAAAGGGGATTTTGATGAGGGGAAAAGGCAGAAATGTGAAAATGAGGGATTTTTGTGGGAAATAGGGGGATAGAAAGACGAGGTTAGTTTGGGAAGAAGGGAAAGGAAAAAATGGTGTTTGCAGCAACATTTGGCCTTGGAAATTAGTAGGATTTCAGAGTCTTTTGGGATGTAAACAAAACTATAGGATCTGGACAGAGGTAGAAGGCCTTCAAGAGTCTTCAAGAGCCAACAATTTTTAGTAATAGAATTTGTTCCTTGAAGGCTCAAACAGTCTTAGCCACATTTTGCTATAAAAAATATTATAGGTGGCTAACAGACACAAAATCTCACAACTGAAGATCCCCCATATAGGGGAATACTGTCACAACCATCTGCATACTCACATGCTCACAAATGATATTGTGTGAGAATAACTCACACATCAGGCTTTGCTCATCGAAATCGAAGGCACGGAACACATCTAAAAATGTGTGAGTGGAAGAACATAAATAGGTTCTATCCTCCATAATGTCTTTCATTTGGAACAGGAAGTAACGTTCCCATAGAAAAATAGGATAGGATGTGGAAGGTCGTCTGCACCCTAGAAAATTCAGGGTGAGATCATGAAGTTTTTTCTTGTCTATGGTAAGATCCTGAACCTGCTGTTGTAACATCAACAGCTATTCCTCATGTTTCTTTAGAGCTTTCTTATTCTTATAATTCTCCAATCCTTTCTTCAACTCTTCTTTCAACCATCTTTCATGTAAGGTGTTTATCTCTCTCCGATGTTCTTTCAGCGAATTCGTCCCCTCCGGAAGGGAGATTGCTTCCTGTTTCCACTTTTGTAATTTGGAAATTAACAAGATTTTCTCATAACTCCATCCCGATATGGAACCCAACATTCTTCTGAATTCAATGTCCACATCAATAATGGGTGTAACAGCCTCTGATAAATGAGGTTTTCCACCTCTTTTGTTGGTTCTTGTGTAACAACAGCTTCCTCGGTGGGTTCTTCTGTGCCAGCCTCTTCGTTTCCACCTAGAGTAGCCTCTGCATCCAATGTTGTTTCTTCTACAATAGGAGTGGCCTCCATAGTTTCTTGTGGGTCAACTTCTAGGTCAATTATTACAAGAGGCTCTACTTTAATTGCTTGTTCTTGTGTAATAGCAGTTTCTTGTGCAACATCCTCCTGTCATTCTGTTTTTGTTTCCATTGGGCTGATGTTTTCTCTACAAACCTTATATCCCACTGTTGTTAATTCTTGGAAACATGTCGTGCATATAGACACCAGGATTTCCTTCCCCTCAGATAATTTTCGCTTTAATTATTCATTTACATCCACAACCTAGATTCCCTTTACATCCACGTGCGTAATAGCAATATTACTCATAGAAATCAATAGATCAAGAATTCATATAACAATACACAGCTATTTTAGATATTCTTGTATGAAGCAAGTAGAACAAACCCATATCACAACATAAATAAGTACACAAGTATGTTTGCAATTTAAACCAATAACACGTCAGTATATACTAAGTAATCAAGATGTCACAGATTCATATCACAATAATTCCAGTAGATTCAGATAGGCAGCAATACTTCTGCATTCATTAATCTTCCAGTTCTACTTAAAAAACCCCAAAAACCCAACCTGCGCATACAACAATAGGGTCTTCTCACAGCAAGATAGAGGCCCTCCGTGCACATAGCAGCAGGAGTCCTTACCCAAAAACCTTGACCAGATTTATTGATTCTCACTTAGCAGCAATCGCTTATCATTATTAGCTTGTCCTACAACTCAAAAAGGTTCAATTACTTATACTATTTTAGCCTATGCATCCAATGGTCCGCAAACCGTGGTTTGAAGACTCTTGTTCTACCATTGACCCATTTACAATGCTTTAGGGACTTTGACCTACCCCAAAACCCCTGCGCTAGACTAAATATAATAAAAAATATACAAAATGGACTAGTTTCACAGCTTCATAGAAGACCCTATTCCAACATTCCCCCAACACAATCTTGTGACTCGTCTCGAGTCACTACGATGGTGGGGTCTCAACCTGTGTGCATAGTGTGTTGATGGTGGTGATTAGCAGGGGTATTACTTCTTGGCTCTGAGCAGCAGCGTTCTACGCAATATCCACGAGCTTCTGGGATGTCGATCCTTCAGTCGCCACGGTGACACTTTCTAGTGTCTGATTCAGTCGCTTGACTACAACATCGGTATCCTGTGATAGTTATAGGGTTGTGTCGGCCCAAGGCTTCAATCATTCCACAATGGCATTCTTCTTGCATCAGAGTTACTCAATTTCATCCTGGAGCGTGTTGTTAGTCCTTAAGCATGCCAGACGATGAGAAGGGACTAAAGAGGGCAATGTAGCTTCGACTTGATCGAAAGCTTCTTCCTTCTTCCACAAGTCCTGATTGATTCTCTGGAGGACCGGATCATGCTGGATCTTGGTCCAAAGTTGCATGGCATCTTCAAGTAACCGGGCACCCTGATCAATCTGACTGCTAATGGTGTTAGTGGCCTCGGTTACTAGCACAGCGCGCTGGGCTTGTACCTCTAGAGGTGTTTCGGGCTGTAGCTTGGCCTGTAAGTTGGTGATTTTTTGCTCCAGCTGTGTTTTCACGACCCACATATCTATCCTAGATGCCTTTAATGCTGCAACCAACCCTTCAATTTTATCCCGGGGAGTGGCTACGACTGGAATCTCCTTTTTAACCTCCATACAGAGCTGGTCGATCAATGTTTCGAGCTCCACTTTTTGTGCGACAGCGCGAAGTACTTCGACATTCTACTGTGCTATGGTCTGCTCAGCTACCCCTAGTTTTTGGCGCACTTGTTGGTCTTGATGGCGAATCTCTTGGAATACAGCGATGTGGAGGCCCTGTAATGCATCATGGGTCAGCATGGCCAGATTCAGCTGCACCCCTACGTCTGTATGGAGTTCGACTGGTGGACTGATCACTAGGGAAGCACTAGGTATAGCGCAAAGACGGCTTTCATTTGTGGCGAGCACTATATGGGTGGGTACCAAGGGAGGTCATTCTTGATTCATGCTAGCCTGTAGTGTGTTTGTATTTAACTGTAGGGTGCGGAGCTCAGCCTGGAGGGTGTCAATGGTAGCCTTCTGGTGTTCCTCCAGGGCTACCCACTTGTCTTCTGTGGCCATTGTGATAATGTCTAGTATTTGTTCGAGGTCCCCATCAGTCAAAGTGACCGCCACATCGTATTATCCCCATTGCGCGTGCTGCTTCTTTCGGGTTGCCTTGTCAGGCTCGCATGTTCACTTTGTTCCTTTGAGGTTTACTGTTGGTGGCGGATCTACCTGTATTTTGGCCGTGGTGGTTTTCGACAGTGCGTGCTTTGTCGTGGTTGTATCCGAGCCTTGCTTGCTTCGTCTTGGAGTCTCCTTGGTGGGTGTTTTGAAGCCTATCTTCCAGGAAGGAGGCCATAGTTCGACCACCTGGTCAATGTCTTCATATGCTACCATATACAGGAGGGACGTCCAGGTTTTATTCTTAAGACCTCATGTCCTCATATGCTACCATATACAGGAGGGACGTCCAGGTTTTATTCTTAAGACCTCGGATCTGTATGTGGGGCATCGTAACTTGGAATGTTGCAATACTTTTGTACTCGTTGTACACTGTTGGGGACAACCGTGTTTGAGAGTTGATGGCTGCAGCCAAGCTGCTCTGGAATAGGACCCAAAAAACTTGGTTATCTTCCACGTGTTGTGCATCCTTGGAGTCCCATATATGGTTGAAGCGAGCCCCTTCGCACTTTTTGGAGTGAGCTCAGGGAGGACCAACTCCTCAGGGGCCTCCCATGCAACCAGTGCTATAAGGAGTAGTAGCCAAGAATAGCAAAAGGTCTTTCCTTGTTCTTGAGATTCGCAAACGTTGGTCAGGAATTCATCACACAAATATTGAGCCCAATTGAGGCAAACCCCCTTCATACACTGGCCTGCTAATCGAATGACATAGGCAGGGATGGTTGTGACCTGGCACTTCCACATTAGCTTGCACGCTAATAGCATGATACCCATCTGCGTAGCACGGTCACTGATGGATTTGATGATAAAGCCCCAAGTATTTCACTCCACCTTGTACTTTTGGCATAGATATTCAGCGGTCGTGCCTTCATATTTCTTGCCCACCCATTCTAGAGGGTGTGGCCCCTGCATGGGAAGGCCTGTAATCTGGTGAATTAGTGCAACATCAATGGGGACTTGGTCCTGAATCCATAAGCAACCCTCATGAATCAAAGCGAGCAGTCGTCAGGCCAACCGGTCCATGACATTATAATGCCCAAAATGGGGCATCTACAACAGATTCAAGAGCCTGGATCTAGCCAATCCACATACCTAGTGCTGGGGAATGATGGTGACCCCATCATCTGCATGAACTATGTCAAAGTATAGTGCGGGGGCCAGCTCTGGGAAGGCTTCATAATTCGCCAAGTCGTGATCATCGAATTTAACTTCGTGGAGCCGTCTGCAAGGGTCACCAATAACCGGGACTTCGCCCGGGGTTAGCGGTATTTATAGGTAGGTGGTAAAACCATCCAAGTTTTTGGGCATGCACGTGGAAGGTCGGTTCAGGTGGATGAAGTGGGGCAACCAATTGATTGGATTGGTGGGCAGGGCTTCCTCCTGTGCATCCTGATCCTGAATTCATGTTCATGGGGATTTAGCATGCCTCGGGGAAGTCCTAGGTCTTCTTGCAGCCCACTTTTCTAGTTTCAAGGACTTCCCCGAGCCCTGTGATTTCTCTTGTCCTTTCTTTGTGACTGGCGTAGAGGGAAATTCTTCATCCTAAGCCCTAATCTCCACTACGTCCTCACTTTCCAGCTCTGTTGGTACTAAAGGTTCAGCAGGGTTCGTGGCCATCATCCTAGCACAGAAAAGGAATCCCAGCTCTGTATGGCTACTGTCAGAAGGAGTGGGCTGATCAGACATGAAAGGGATAGGGCAAACCAGGAGAATCATAGAGCTCAATTTTGCATGAGACAAAGGTGAGAAGTACATTTTATGCAAGGGATGCAGGTTTCTTATCTACGCTACCCTGTCCTTCATAGTGCTTGTGGTCACTCAACGGTAGGGTAAGCTTCACCTGGAACTTACCATTAGACAAATATTCAAAAGTATCCAAAATATGCCTCATTAATTGCCAGGGGGCCGTGCCTTTCAACGGTAACTTTTGCTCTCTGTCAGTTTTTAGAGTGCCAAAAGCTAGTTTCCGCATCTCGGGTGTGCTCAACATTCCTGCTATGCTTGGGTCAACTACTAGGGCCTTCTCGGCATCCTCCCCCAACACAGACTTGTTCCTACGGTACTTCTCTACCAAAGACATTTTTTTTCGACAGGTGTCCTTCCATGCAACCATACATTTACGGGGATCTCCTAATCCAAATAATGTCTTGACCCGAACGTTGGTTGAGGCTTCAAATCACAGGATCATCATATCCCGACATTCCTCCCAAGCCTAGAATGCCTCCCCATGCGTTGCCCACCACCGCGTAGGTATTCCACGCATGACTAACTTAAGGGCCCATAGCCTTCTTCCCTTGGGAACCTCTGCTTTGAACGCTCGCAAAAATTCCTTAATGTTGTCAGAACCATCAAAGTAGGGTAGGTCTCTTACCTCTAAGGAAATGCACATGAAGTTCCTTATGACCTGAAGACATCACAGTGTTGAGACATCATGCAACCGGTTTTGCCAATTCTCCATCTCCCCGTCAGAGTCAGATAAGAATTCATTGTCCTTTTCCCAGCAGAGTACGCTTTCCGCCATGGGTTTGATCCAATCCTTGTCCCGCGCAATCAGCTTGTAAATGTGGTCCATCTCCTCTTCATCACGTATCGGCTCTGTATATCGTTCACCTTCCGCAGGATCTAATGGTACTATCACCCTTGTGCCGTTATTCTCAAACACCATGATTCTCTTTTTGAGGTTAATAATACCACCCATATATATGGCCCAGTCCAATCCCAAGAGCTCAGGGTAGGGGTCCGCATCTTCTACAATTTCTATCACTTCAAAGTCTACTCGGGCATTTACTCCTACGATATCCACCATAATTTTAGACAACCTTCCTAGCGGGATGATTTTCTGTTGATTTGCCATGCGCAGCTGAATCGTGGACCATTCCAACTAAGGCTCTCCCATTCATTTCCAAGTTTTCTTAGGTAGCACATTTGCATCCGACCCTAGGTCCAAAATAACCTGGCTCATTTCGTAGTCACTGATCTTCGCAGACAACCGCATTTCTCTTCCAGTGCATTTCTTATGCCTGTATAGCTTGTGCACATCCTTAACTTCTGGGGTTAGATTGGATCATGCTGCACAACTATCTATTAATGCCTGAAGTTTCTCCACAACCTTTGGGCTGCGTAGAAGTTTCATACATGCCTACAAAAAGGGCTCAACCTCCTCATCTGCCTTGAGGTTCGCACGTGGCCGAGCAGTAGTTGCCTCTGTCTCAAAAAAGTCCTTACGAGTTGTGATAAATGTTCTTCCTCCCTTTTTAGGTCCAGGCCTTCTTGTTTAATAGTGGCTTGACGGATCAGAGGTTCCATCACAGCCTCCTCCTGAGGCCCCCTGGTGGCCATCCCATTGTGTGTCATCACATTCACACTCAGATCTTTGTTTCGCAGCTCAGCCTTAATTCTCTGCACATTCTGCATAGGTGTCGACTGCTTTTCCTGCATTTTCGCTATCAAGATTGGGCAATCTTCAATCGCATGGTCCAGCTGTATGCAATATCGGCAAGATTTCCTAGTGGGGTTTGGGTAGTCCCTTGCAAAGTGTCCTGCTTCTCCACAGTTATAGCATATTAGCTGACCTCGTCCCCATCCTGCACTTCCACCGCGTCCTCCTCCTCTGCCCCTTGATGGGGAGCCGCCTATACCTACGGGGGTCCTTGGTGATGTAGGGTCTGATTGTACTCTATATAAGTTTCCTCGATAAATCATAAAATCATGCGTCTGGCAGTTCTGTTCGTCATATCTGCGGGGATAGTGGTTAGTATCGTTCAGCCCTGCGACGTGACAATAATCACACCATAGTGCTGGCCCACTAGGTCCCACAGCTTCCCTAAGGTGCAATGGGCTAGGTCCCTTAGCCTACACATAATATTTTAATAGAGGATAGTTATCCTTGGTATGGCTATTCACCTGGCATCGTATGCACCATGTTTCAGAGCTAGCCTCTACCCCTCGTTCCTTTCGCAAGTTCTGGATATCTACATGCATCACTTCCAACTATCCCTAGATCTGTTGGACGCCCAGCTGAGTCTCATCTCAAGGTGCAGCTTCTAACTTCATGGCACCTTCCAAGGCCTTCTCCTGCGATTCGAAAGTTTGGTGCCCCATAGGCACATGAAGGTGAGGTAGCAACATAGCAATAAACCATTCTGTGTGTTGTCTGTCATCATATTGGAATCCCCCTTCTCTGATCACCTTCTTTAGTTGCTGATCAACCTCCCACATAGATTCAGAAGGTCCTTTCTTGAAACCCTTTAGATCAACCACAATTTGGGAGCAGGACTTAGGTTTTTTGAACTTCTATTTCAAGGCACTCTTACTCTCTTCAATGGTTGCACTTGCATTTTGGCCAATGTATCCCATGTACCAGTCCAAAGCTCTTCCTTCGAAGGAAAGGGACGGTTGTTCCCTTTTCACCACATCACTAGCCACGTTCTGCGTAGTCCATACCGATCCTGTGACAAACCAGAACTGATCCATGTCTTCATCCCCCACACCCTTAAAGGTCAGAAATTTCATGTGCGCAGCCATGTCGTCGTCTGGTAGCGAAGGGGTTGGTGAATTCTTACCTCTAGGCTGATTTGAAAGTGGTGTGGCTCGAGGACTCTGTGAAGCTGCTTCCCTTACTGGACTGTAGACCAATCGATCTCCCTCTAGGTTGGCACTATAGTACTTGCCACTCCGTTTTGTGCTCCTGTCTAGATCAGAGGTCATTCACTCAGTATGGCTACACAAAATACTCTTTTCGCATAATAATATCTTGATCAGCAATGGCAACGTCTTCAGAAAATTACCTCAGAACCACATGAAGAATCTTCACTCTACTTCAGAATAGGAGATGAAATGATTAATGGACAATTCCATCACAAATCCCCCTAACGCGCTGTCCACCCAATGGTCCATTGTGCGAGTGATGGTGTTATCAGTCTTTTCTAGTTGTTGGATTAGTTCGGGGGTCCACTCTGTGATCCACTCATCCTTCAAACACTTCTAGAACTCTACCAGTCTTGCGAGCCACTCTTGGAGCTCGATCACAATCGTTACAAAGAATATCACGTAGATCTTTGTGAAAATGTACTTATTCTTCCACTCTTCGGTGGTCAACCTCTTACTGCGGTTTTCTTTTATGGCAAATTCCTAAACTTGCTATTCAAACCATTCATCAATGTCCTTTCTCTCCGGCTTCTAGTATGGCCTTGGAATTACCTAATCCCTCTCTCAAAATGCTCCAAGTCCCAGCAACGGACCCATTTTGTGGCTCGAGGGGTCCTGACCCAGGTTTGGATGTTCAAGGTTTGCCAAAAAACACCTATACTATTAGCCCTTTTGGCAGTGACCTGCTTGCATAGGCAAAAGTCTCACCCGAAGTAGTATGGGTGGGTGCTGGAACCAGGTTTCTGCACCCTGGGAGAGGGTAGGTAAGTCAAGCAGAGCTGCACTCACCCTAATTTTGACTCGATCCGGTATCACAGAGCCTAGATTCCCTTTGCATCCATGTGCGTAATAGCAATATTACTCATCGAAATCAACAGATCAAGAATTCATATAACTATACACAAATATTTCAGATATTCCTGTATGAAGCAAGTAGAACAAACCCAGATCACAACATAAATAAGTATACAATTATGTTCGCAACTTAAACCAATAACACAACAGCATATACTAAGTAATCAAGATGTCACATATTCATATCACAGTAATTCTAGTGGATTCTGATCGGCAATAATACTTCTGCATTCATTAATCTTCCAAATCTACTTACAAAACCCCAAAAGCCCAACCTGCGCACACCGCAGCAGGGTCCACACATAGCAGGATAGAGGCCCTCCGTGCACACAACAGCAGGAGTCCTTACCCAAAAAACTTGACCAGATCTATTGATTCACACTTAGCAACAATCTCTTATCATTCTTAGCCTGTCCTACAACTCAAAAAGGTTCAACTACTTATACTATTTTAGCCTATGCATCCAATGGTCCACAAAATATGGTTTGCGGACTCTTGGTCTACCCTTGACCCATTTACAATGCTTTAGGGGCTTTGACCCACCCCAAAACCCCTGCGTTAGACTAAATATAATAAAAAATATACAAAATGGACCAGTTTCGCAGCTTTGTAGGAGACCTATTCCAATAGTTCCAATAGTCTCCTACAGCCGCCCACGTTCGTCATGTGAATATCATTACTTTTTCCAATTAATCACCAAATTATAAATGATAACATTACCTTTTGAATGACATACCTAAGGTGACGTGGAGGAAGATTTCAAATTGGCGGAGTTCTTCTTACAGCGCTCGTGTTGTTGCATTTGGATGGCACGATTATTGCTGTTATGGGATGAAACATAAGAAACAATGTTCGTGGCTGTCGACTATTACATGTGTAACAACCAAGAAAACCCTTAGATTATTATTCAAAAAAGCATAATAATCAGGAGAAATTGGTACAGAAAATAAAATTAAATGAATACCATCATCCTGTAAAATAGATCAGGAAGGGAATATGATGTTTCGGGAAGAAAAATATGGGTGTAATAGCCACCACAAGAGTCGTTTTCAGTTGTTACCAACTATCTGACTACGCCCCGGAAAGGGGTTTTCACAGTTAGATTTTTTATTTTTGTTTTATTTTATTTTTATTTCGTTATTTTGTTATTTTTTTTAACAGGTGTAACAGCTGCCACAAGGGTGATTTTCAACTACTGCATTTATTGAAATTTCAATTTTCGGGCTGCACAGGAGAATGTTCCCCTGTTATTGTAACATGAAGATCAGAGTCTGAAAAAATGTTTAAAATTTATTCCTTTGAAGTGGGTTGATGATATAACCTTAGACGATGCTCATTAACTAGTAATGGTGTCTTAGCACTGTCATTGGTGACCAATTGTATAGTCCCATTGTCAAATACCGTGTCCACTTCGCAAGGACCTAGCCATCGGGTGCAGAGCTTGCCTTTGAAATATTTGAACCTTGAATCATACAAAAGAGCCCAATCTCTTTTTTGGAACTTTTTCTTCTTAATAAACCCATCATGTCATCTATCTCTTTTCTACTGAATGATCTATGTTTTTTGAGTAGCAGCCAGTCGTTTCTCTTCCAATTCATTGATCTGGTTTAGTCTTTGTGTCTATGTCGTACTCAAATCCATATCGACCTGCAATGTTGTTCTTAATGTCTTTATTTCAAAATCTATGGGGAATAGAGGATTATTACCATACACCAATTCATATGGTGAGCAGCCTGTAGTATTCCTCCATGTTATTATATAAGCCCACAGTGCCTCTAGAAGTTTCTCAGCCTATTTTCTTCGGTGGCTGGCTACTATCTTTGTTAAGATTCTTTAAATGAATTTATTAGTTCTTTCCACTTGACCATTTTCTTGTGGGTGATATGGTGAAGTGATTCTGTGATGAATTCCATACTTTTCAACCAGCTTCTTGATCAAATGATATGTAAACTAAGGCCCCCCATCTGTCACTATCTCTTTGGGTATCCCGAAGCAAACAAAAATATCTTCAAAGAGAAAGTCTGAAACAACATGTACTGTTGTTCTAGTTAGTGCCTTTGCTTCAACCCATTTTGTGACATAATCAGTGCAGACCAATATGTATGATTTTTGTTGTGATGAAGGATTAATTGGCCCTACAAAGTCTGGGGCCCATTTCTCAAATGGTTCTATCACTATCTCAGGCTATAACAATATCTCATCTTATTTTAGAGGCTAGCCCATCCTTTGGTAGCTATCACATCCTTTCACAAACTTTTTAGTATCCTGGAATATAGTTGGACAATAGTACCCTGTTGAGAGTACTTTATGTCCTGTCCTCTTGTCAGCGAAGTGTCCTCCACAAGGTTCCTCATGACAAGCCTTCAAGATCTCAAATACCTCATCTTCTCTAACACAACGCCTCATCTGAAAATCTGGCCCGGTGTGATAGAGGTTGCCTTCTATCCAAGAGTAGGTAGCACTCTGTTGTATAATATTCCTCCTTTCCTTGGAAGACAATTGGTGTGGGAATTTTCTTGCAACAAGGTAATTAGCTATATATGCATACCATGGTGAGTGAGTAGATATGGAAAAAAGATATTCATCTGGAAAAGAATCCTCAATGGTAGTGCAGTCATCACTTATAGTTAATCTAGAAAGAAAATCAACAACTACATTATCTTTTCTGGGTTTATCTAAAATAGTAATATCAAATTCTTGGAATAGAAATAAGCATCGTGTAACTCTACCATTAGTAACAGTATTTCTCATTAAAAATCGAATTGTAGCATGGTTGGTGTGTACAAATACTTGGTACTCGGTGATGTAGTGCCAAAATTACCCGGTGATGTGGTGCCAAAATTTATTGATAGCATGCACTACTGCTAGGAATTCGTTCTTAGTAACAGTGTAGTTGAGTTCTGTTGGAGTTAAGTTCTTATTGATGTAATAAATTACGTAAGGTTTCTTATCCTCTAGCTACCCCAAAACAACACCCATGGCCATGTCAGATGCATTCGTAGCAATATGAAATGAAAATTCCCAGTTTGGTCCTTGTCAAAAAGGTGTTTTTGTTACAAAATTTTTTAACTTTAAAAAGCTTTGCTCACACTTCCCTGTACACAAAAATTACGCATATTTCATGAGTAATGAAAATAGAGGAGATGCAATCTTTGAAAAGTTCTCTATAAATCTACTATAGTATCTTGCATGTCCCAAAAAGCTACGTACCTCTTTTGGATTATTAGGAGTCGAGATTTTCGAGATTACCTCAATTGTTGTAGGATCTACCTTGATTCCATCTGCCGAAATGAAATGTCCCAACAAAATTCCCTCCGTCATCATCATGTGGCATTTTTCCATGCTCAGAGCAACATTAGTCTGTTCACAATGTTCCAACACTTTTTCCAAGTTAGCTAATGCTGTCTCAAAGGCATCCCCGTAGGGTGTAAAATGATCCATATTTTTTTCAAGACATTCATTCAAAATATCAAAAAAAATACCCAGTATTGCCCTATGAAATGTTGTTGGTGCATTACAGAGGCCAAAGGGAAGGACTCTGTATGAAAAAGTACCCCATGGGCAAGTGAAGGTTGTCTTGTCTTAGTCTTTCAGGGAAATCTGTATTTGATTATAGCCACTAAACCCATCTAGAAATGAAAAGAATTTTTTTCCGGAAAGAGTATCCAATACCTGATCAATGAATGGTAAAGGAAAATGGTCCTTTTGAGTGAACTTGCTAAGCTTTCTATAGTCAACATAGACTCTCCATTTGTCTTTATTTTTTGGAACTATGACAAGTGGAGACACCCACTAGCTTGTTGAGATTCAACAAGATGATGAGCTTAGTGAAAATTAGTCACCTTCACTAAGTGGGCCCACGGGCTATTTTTAGGTGTAAGTCTATTTTTAGACTATGTATATTTTTAGACATGGTGATCATATTTCAAAAGTTGTAGGATTCTATTTGTGGGTGGTTGGTCAAGTTGGAAAAATAGATGAAATTCTATTTTTATAATATTGGACGACGTCTATTTATAGAACGTCGATCTAAAAATAGAAGTGTCTATTATTATTAGCCCTTAATAATAATTAGACTCTAAATATCAACTTATTCTCTTGGAGCACTTTATTTCAGTATAAAAATTCGTAAAATCAGTGGGTTGAAGGAATTACGCAATTCCTAGGGTTTATTGGTGGTTCATGCATGAGGACTTAGTTAGAACTGAAGTGGCAAATTTATGACAGAGTTGGAAGAGTAGTTTATGGAGTTGTTATTCAGTTTAACTTAGTTAATGGAGTTAAACTCAGTTGAGTTAGTTGTATGTAGTTTAACTTAAATATACACTAGTGAGAGTTAAGTGAATTAATTAGTTAATTAATTCACAACTAATAACTCACTAACAACTTAACAGAAACAACAATTAACTATAGTGCATGTCAGTTCCAGTGGAGACCCAGTGGAGAATAGGTGAAAGGGTGAGATGTTGTGACTATGATAATGCATTGATTGCATCACACACACATTGGAGTTGCCAATAAGGATTGCGCAGTCAAGGCAAGGCAAATTCGAATCCATTCAGGGGTCTTCTTCAACAGGGATTGCGCAGTGGAGGCAAGCTATCAAGTGGTAAGAAATCATTGCATGGATTTGTAGATTTATTCTGATTAGTGTGTGACAATTGATTGTACTGAGCACTTGATGTACTAAGCTTTGTATGAGATATGAAATTCTATTTTTATAATATTGGATGAAGTCTATTTATAGAACGTCGATCTAAAAATAGAAGTGTCTATTATTATTAGCCCTTAATAATAATTAGACTCTAAATATCAACTTATTCTCTTGGAGCACTTTATTTCAGTATAAAAATTCGGAAAATTAGTGGGCTGAAGGAATTACGCAATTCCTAGGGTTTATTGGTGGTTCATGCATGAGGACTTAGTTAGAACTGAAGTGGAAAATTTATGACAGAGTTGGAAGAGTAGTTTATGGAGTTGTTATTTAGTTTAACTTAGTTAATGGAGTTAAACTCAGTTGAGTTAGTTGTATGTAGTTTAACTTAAATATACACTAGTGAGAGTTAAGTGAATTAATTAGTTAATTAATTCACAACTAATAACTCACTAACAACTGAACAGAAACAACAATTAACTATAGTGCATGTCAGTTCCAGTGGAGACCCAGTGGAGAATAGGTGAAAGGGTGAGATGTTGTGACTATCATAATTCATTGATTGCATCACACACACATTGGAGTTGCCAATAAGGATTGCACAATCAAGGCAAGGCAAATTCGAATCCATTCAGGGGTCTTCTTCAACAGGGATTGCGCAGTGGAGGCAAGCTATCAAGTGGCAAGAAATCATTGCATGGATTTGTAGATTTATTCTGATTAGTGTGTGACAATTGATTGTACTGAGCACTTGATGTACTAAGCTTTGTATGAGATTGTTACATGATCTCCATGATACATAATATATGATAGTTGGGGTTTTCAGCTTCAGGATTTCCCGTTAAACAATTGTGTTATGTGTGATTGTTTTTATTGCTTCATGTGTTTGAAATTGAGTTTAAATTTATACAAAAGATTAATAATGGAAGAATTCTGTATTTAGAAAGAAAATAAATATTGTTAGATCAGGAGAATCTTGATATATACATGCATATGTTATATAATTTCTATATGGTATCAGAGCAGTGTTAATTCTTGAAGATTGCAATTATGAAGAATTGTTGAGTTTGTGCTGGTGGACAATTCGAATTTGCTGCAGAAATTTCTTGGTGCAACAGTTGATTATTCATTGAAATGTCTTTCAATGGGTTGCGATTGGAGTATGCCCTTGAGGGCAGCTCGAATTACATAGCCTGGAAGGATAGGATGGAGGCGGTGCTAGAAGATAATGGACTGAACGATTTCATCGATAGCGATGTTCCTAATTCTGGTTCTAGCGATGTTTTATTACTTGACACATGGCAAAAGAAGGTGGCAAACACAAGAAGAATTCTATTGGAAGGTGTGACGGACCATATTGTGTCTAGCCTTCATGGGAAAGCCACTCCATTTGCAATGTGGAAGGCTTTGATAGATTTTTTCCAAAGCAGCAACGACGAGAGGAAGTTGGCGCTGAAAAATAAGCTCAGAAAATAAAAATGGAGAAGGGCGACAGTATTCCAAAATATCTCACAAAGTTTGTACACTTTAGGGATGAACTGGGAAGTGTGGGGATTACTATTGAAGATGAAGACTTGGTGAGCTTGGCTCTCCTTGGGCTTTTGAAGATTTGGCATAGCTACGAAGACTCTGTCAATGGATGGGAGAAACTGCCAGGTTGGGAGCAACTTTGGTCGAATCTTGTCCAAGAGGAAATAAGGCGAAGTACCAGGGATGGCTCTTCATCGAAGAATGAAGATGAAGAGAATTGCGCTTTGGCTGCGAAATTAAGGAAAGGAAAGGGGAATAATTTCCTTCAAAATCCGAAGCTAAAGGCAAGAAGCAGGATTTTTCCAAGGTGAATTGTTTTCACTATCACGAACATGGGCATTTCGCCACTAACTACCCACAAAAGAAGAAGAACAATAATGTTGCTGGAGTTGTAGCTGGAGAGGCCTTAGCCTCGCAATTTGAACTTGATTTCTCTTTTATTACATGCTTGGTTTCAATCTCAATGGGATTGGTGTGGTATCTTGATAGTGGTGCGTCTTTTCATATGACGGGAGACAAGGAGTTGTTTAGTGAATTGGAGGAGAAGGACCTCCAAATTCATATATAGATGGGTGACGATGGTCGATATAGTGCAACCGGCATTGGGACCATTACCTTTGAGAGGGATTCAGGTAATCCATTTATGTTGAAATATGTTATGCATGTTCCAGGTCTGAAGAAGAACTTGGTCTCGGCCACAATGTTGGAAGACAGAGGTTATGACGTTTTTTTCAGTGAGGGAAAAGCTTTCCTGCGACATAAAAAAATGATTCAAACCAAGAGGATAGGGATTCGAGTTAATAATATCTACAAGCTAGAGGTAGATGGTTGCGCTGTAATGATGGGCAAAGCAGATGAAGTGGTGAGTCGGGATGAGGGCGAATTATGGCACAAGAGATTGGGCCATCTTCACCATGGTGCTTCGAAGATTTTGCAGCAGATTTCTACTAGACTTCCCAAGGGTACTCTTGCATAGTCAGATCAGTGAAAGGGATGTACTATGGGTAATTTTGTGAAGACCACCTTTCATGAGAAGGAGAACTGTGCTTCGGTGATCCTGGAGAGAATTCACACAGACATGTGTGGACCTTTCTCGGTTGCTTCAACAACAAAACACAGTTACATTTTTTGATGACTATTCTCGTAGATACTGGATCTTCTTCATGCAGAAGAAGAGCGTTGGTTCTGTGAGTTTAAAGAATTGGTGGAGAAGTTGTCAGGGAAGCAAGTGAAAGCTCTATGGAGCGATAATGGTGGTGAATACATCTTGGGAAATTCAAATACTTCTGTAGCAAAGAAGGAATTTGAAGAGAACTCATAGTGCCTCATAACCCACAGTAGAATGGGGTCATGGAGAGGAAGAACAAAATGATCGTGGGTGTTGCATGAGCTATGCTGCATGACCAGGGCCTACCAATGCACTTGTGGGTGGAAGCATGCAACACTACGGTTTATGTGCAAAACTGTTTTCCTCATAGAGTACTTGGCATGAGTACAGCTGAAGAAGATTTTACTAGTAAGAAGCCTGATATTTCTCATTTGAAGATTTTTGGCTCATCTATTTACATTCATGTGACAAAGGATGCCAGGAAGAAGCTGGAGCCAACTACAGAAGTTGGGATATTTGTGGGGTACACAGAAACACCCCATAATTTTCGTGTGTATTTTCCATACAGTCAGATGAATGTGGTGTGACGACATATAAAATTCAATGAGGTTAAAGCCATGAAGTTGTCGCTTGAGAGGGAGCTACTCTTGCATGTAGAGGAGGAACTTTTGTTCCCAAAGATGAGCCTCTAGATGTGGATCAGCCACAGGAGGAGATTCATGGAGTGAAGGAGTCCACTCTTGCAGAACCAAACATCAAACAAGGTAGAAAGCATACCACAGAAGCTGAGAGACTAAAGCTTGATGCGGCACAGAATGTAGGATTCCCTACATCACAGCGCAGACAGAGACATTCACCTGACTGATATGCTGGATACATGGCTCTTATGAGCTAGTGTATCATGACAAAGCCATTTTCTTTTGAAGAAGCAGTGCAAGAGCCCACATGGGTAGATGCCATGGTGGAGGAGTATGACTCCATTGTCAGAAACAGTGCTTGGGAGATTGTTCCAAGGTCAGTGGGTAAATCAGTTGTAAGATCAAGATGGATCTACAAGGTAAAGCAAGCTGTTGATGGGAGCATCGGGAAGTATAAGGCAAGATTTGTTTCCTGGGGCTTCTCACAGATCGAGGGGATTGATTATGAAGAAAATTATGCACCTATTGCATAGTATTCTTCCATAAGGACCATCCTTGCTCTCTTAGTGCAAATGGGTTGGCACATTCATCAGATGGATGTGAAGATTGCATTCCTTAATGGGATCATTAAGGAATAGGTGTACATTGAGCAACCTGAAGGATTTTAGATCTTCAGTAGTGAGTCTCATGTGTGCAGAATCAAAAGAGTGTTGTATGGGCTGAAAAAATCACCTCGTGCTTGGTACACACGGATCGGCAGTTATTTCACTGGACTTGGCTTCACCAAGAGTGAGGCGGATGCAAACCTATATCAAATTGTTTTGGAGGGTAAGCTTTTTATAATTTTTCTTTATGTTGATGATTTAATACTAACGGGTGATGAGTAGTTGATACACTCATGCAAGGAAGATCTTGCAAAGGAGTTTGAGATGAAGGATTTGGGCCTCCTTCATTATTTCTTTGGATTGGAAATATGGCAATGGGATGGTGAACTATTTGTGTCTCAAGGAAAGTATGCTCGGGAGATACTTGAGAAGTTTCACATGCAAGGCTGCAAGCTTATTGATACTCCTCTTCTAGGAAATTGGAGAAAAGAGGGTGCTACATCAGTAGAGTTAGTTGATGCCACTGTTTATCGACAGTTGGTGGGTTCACTCATGTATTTAGTTAATACAAGACCGGACATATGCTCTATGGTGAACCAGCTTTCACAATTGATGGTTAAGCCTACCAAGCTCTTTTGGAAGGCAGGCAAGCATGTCCTGAGGTATCTCAAGGGAACATCTGAGTATGGCTTATGGTACAGATAGACGGATGAGGTGAAGTTGCATGGCTTCATGGATGCAGATTGGGCAGGCAGCCCAACGGACAGAAAGAGCACATCAGGAGGGGTTTTCAGTATTGGATCTACAATAGTTTCTTGGTACATCAGGAAACAAAGAACCATGGCACTTAGTTCAGTGGAAGCAGAATACATGGCAGCAAGTCAAGCTGCATGTGAGACTATCTGGATGAGAAAGATCCTGGTCAATTTGTTCGGTTCACATTTAGATCCTACAATGATACATTGTGATAATTAGAGTTTCATTAAAATCTCTATTAATCCTATGTTTTGATGATAGATATAAACATATTGATATCTGATACCATCATAATAGAGATTGTGTGCAGCGAAATATCATGTTGCTTCAATACATTCCTACGGAAGATCAGGATGCGGATATTCTGACGAAGGTGGTCACCAGGAGAAAATTCGAATACCATAGAGGTAGGATCAGGGTGAAGCATAATCCCTATCTTGTTGAGAGGGAGTGTTGAGATTCAACAAGTTGATGAGCTTAGTGAAAATCAGTTGACACCTTCACTAAGTGGGCCCGCAAGCTATTTTTAGGCTATGTCTATTTTTAGACATGGTGATCATATTTTAGAAGTTGCTGGATGTTATTTGTGGATGGTTGGTCAAGTTGGAAAAATAGATGAAATTATATTTTTAGAATATCGGGCAAAGTCTATTTATAGATCGTCGATCTAAAAATATAAGTGTTGATTATTATTAGCCCTTAATAATAATCAGAATCTAAATATCAACTTATTCTCTTGGAGCACTTTATTTCAGTATTTAGATTTGGAAAATCAGTGGACTGAAGGAATTACGCAATTCCTAGGGTTTATTGGTGGTTCATGCATGAGGACTCAGTTAGAACTGAAGTGGCAAAGTTATGATAGAATTGGAAGAGTATTTTATGGAGTTGTTATTCAGTTTAACTCGGTTAATGGAGTTAAACTCAATTGAGCTAGTTGTATCTAGTTTAACTGAAAGATACACTAGTGAGAGTTAAATGAATTAATTAAATAATTAATTCACAACTAATAACTCACTAACAACTGAACAGAAACAAAAATTAACTACAGTGCATGTCAGTTCCAGCGGAGACCCAGTGGAGAGATAGGTGAAAGGGTGAGATGGACTATTTGTTGTGACTATAGTGATGCATTGATTGCATCACACACACATTGGAGTTTCCAATGAGGATTGCACAGTCAAGGCAAGGAAAATTCGAATTCATTTAGGGGTCTTCTTCAACAGAGGTTGCGCAGTGGAGGGAGGCTAGCAGGTGGCAAGAAATCAGTGCATGAATTTGTAAATTTCTTCTGATTAGTGTGTGACGATTGATTGTACTGAGAGCTTCATGTACTAAGCTTTGTATGAGATTGTTACATGATCTCCATGATACATAATATATGCTATTTGGGGTTTTCAGCTTCAATATTCCCCGTTAAACAACTGTATTATGTGCGATTTTTTTTATTGCTTCATGTGTTTGCAATTGAGTTTCAATTTCTGCAAAATATTAACAGTGAAAGGATTCTGTATTAGCAAGAAGATAAATATTGCTAGATCAGGAGAATCTGGATATATAAATGCATATGTTATATAATTTCTACATGGCTATCAGAAATTGGGTAGATGAAATTAGCATTAAGCATTTTCTGCAATTCTTCTTTCACTATATCCTTAAGTGCGGGGTTCATTCGGTGCTGCAGTTGTCTAGCTGGTTTGCAGTCCCCTTTAAGGTAAATGCGGTGAGTGCATAGGTCAAGATGGATTCCTTTCATATCCATATAGTCCCATGTGAATGCCTTTTTGTATTTCTGTAACAATTGTATCAACAATATGCTTTGTTCAGCAGTCAGGTTAGGATTGATGTTTAAACATTTCCTAGGTTCGATTTCATCAAGATTGTTGATAGTATGCGAAGTTGTTTTCAATTTTTCAATAATTTCATCATCTACCTCATCTTCTTCTCCCAAACCTCTAATGGAGACAACATGGAGTGAATTACTAATAAAACCATTAATGATATCGTCATCTGTTTCATCCTTAAAGTATTGTGATTTCCCAAGCGTGAGAAGAGGTAGGGAAAGATCAGATTCAGGTGCAAATTCATCTCACCAAGGACTACTTGAATCCATATGACGTTTTTTTGGGGGATAAATATTAAGGTTTTGAATGGCCTGTCCATATGAGATAACCATAGATACAGACCTACATCTAATATATGCGTCTATAGTGGCCAGCCACGGTCTTCCAAAGATTAAAGGATGACCCCCCAGGTTGGATTTGGTTTGTAAAATGAGAAAATCAACTGGATAATTCCAGGAAGCCACAATGATAACCACATCTTCTATCATTCCCTTGGGCTTGACATGAGACCTATCTACTAATTCAAGCACTGTGGGTGTAGGTCTAAGTCCATGAAGTCCTAGGGAGATGAAGAGGTCTTTAGTCATGACATTAATAGCTACCCCTAGATCAATCAAAGTATTGGTTATGGGTTGATTGTCAATATGGACAGTCATTTTGGGGTTCCCTGGGTCATTATATTTATTCAACAAAGACGGATCAATCTTGAGATCGGAAAATTTCCCATGACATGGATAGTAGCAGGGTATTTAGGTTTCCTTCCAGGTCTTTTGATGCATATATCCCTCAATGATTTAGCATATATAGGTACTTCTTTAAGAACTTGTAACAACGGAATCCGTACATACAAATTTTGCAATTCTTTGAGGAATTCAGATTTAGGTTGTGAGACTAGCCCAATTTCAGTTAATAGTTGAGGGTATGGAAGATTTTGAATGCTGGCAGTTGAATCATCTATCACAGATGCACCATCCTTGCTCGGATTGGATGCTATAGAAACAACAAATCCTCCCGAGTTGGATGCTACATATGTAACAATGGGTGTTGTATCAACTGTTACATGTGTAACAATTGCCTCATAATCGTCCATATCCTTCCTAGGTGATTCACATTCTTTGGTAATAATGGAAGTATGCTCAGTTTCATGACTTTCCCTAATCGAATATGAACCTTGCTAAGTCCAATGGGATTAATGAGATAATTCTGGAGGGTAACCGAAGCATCCATGCTCTAGTTTCCTTATTATTTGGATTGGGGTTTGTTTGCACAGGTAGTTGGGGTCGGACAGAATGTGTAGGATTTTGAATAGAAGTTAGTTGTAACGGTTGCTGCTGTATTGGTATTGGAGGGGGTGCTAGACCCTATCCATTAATTCTCCAGTTATGACCCCAAGTATTGGGTTTTGATGGAGGATATTGCATTGGTGGAGGAGACGACCACTGGTTCCATGGTGAAGGGAATTATTTTGAGAAAGGAGTAGGATACTGCCATGGATATTGCTGACTATTATAAACATTATTCCAAGGATAAAAAGAGGAAAAATCTGAAGACATTCCTATAGGTAATGACTGCCATGGTCTTTTTGATCCGATGAAATAAGAATATTGAACATCCTCGCTTGATTCTTGAAGTATCGCCTTCAGTCTAGGCAATTCAGGACACTGATTCGTAGACTGCGCCAACTCATAGATGTTGCACAGGTTGACACTATTCAGTCCACATTCTGTTTCCAAATTTTTATTTTTGCATCGAGGACAGAATATTTCTAAGGTTTCTTCAGCTTCTTCTTGTGCTTTCTTGACTTGTACCGTAGTGATCTGGGCAGAGAGAGTGCTAAGGAGGTCAGTTTTAAAATCCTCAAACAAATTTCCGATCGCTGCTCTGTTTACTCCTCCACTCGTGGACTTCTATATCCAAACTGAGGGGTCCTGAACTGAAACTTTCCCTTTGACCGATCCTCTTGATCTACCAGACAAAGCTTCAATATTTCATCAAGCGGTTCTTGCAATATGTCCCCTTTTCCCAATAGGTTAAGATTCTCTAGACAATCATCTCTTATACCTATTAAAAATATTGGCTTTAAAATTTCCGGATCTAAGTTAATAAACTTAGACCTTTGTAAATTGTAATGAAATCACTCCATATAGTCTTCCAGGCTTTCCTCCTCCTTATGTGAAATTCTAAAAATATCATCCTTCAAATCCCTGGTTCGACAGTAATATTGATACTTAAAGAGGAAGGCCTCTCTCATGTCATTCCAAGTTCGAATCGTGCCAGCACCTAGTCTCATGAACCATCTTAATGTTGCTCCTTTCAGAGTAGCAAGGAATAATTTAAGCTTCTGGGCATCTGAAGTGTAGTCATAACCTCTACACAACACATCGAATTCAAATAGAAAGGTATCAGGGTCTTCAACATCCATCCCTTGAAAGGATGGTAGGGATGATAAAGGAATATTCTTCATAGGAGCCTCATCCTGTGTTACTACTATTGGGAATTCAAAAGTAACAGAGTGATCTGTCTTGACAGTCTCGTCCCCCATGGATTATTCTTCCTGATGGGATGAACTGACCTCGGAGTGTATTGGAGATTGATAAATAAAAGGATCAGGCTACTCCAGGACCAACTGTTTAACAACACTACCAAAGTCCAAATGATGATAAATTGAATGTTATTAATCAGGTCCCTAATGCTCCCCATTGGTCTCTCTGTGTCCTTCAATTCTCAAATCTTGATTAATGATTCTCCACTATTGTTTTGAATCTAGAGTCTTGGTATCAGGAGTGCATATGTCGT
This sequence comes from Pinus albicaulis, assembly GCA_034641835.2. Taxonomy (NCBI): domain Eukaryota; kingdom Viridiplantae; phylum Streptophyta; class Pinopsida; order Pinales; family Pinaceae; genus Pinus; species Pinus albicaulis. The sequence continues at coordinate 944,305,668 of CM076578.1, forward strand.
TCGAAGGATGGTTAGGTCCAGTCACGGAAGACACCGATGGCCAGGTTTTGATATGGTAGCTTCTTTCTGTGGTCCTATATTCCTATTATCTTTGTATGACGTGGACTGTTCCTTTTATGGCCTTGAGATCAGATCTCTAAAGAATGTCTTTCTTCCCAAATCTGCACTCTTCTTTTCCTTCTTATGACCCATCTTTCCTGTAGTCAGTAGAGTGGGGGATATTTGTAGATTTTGATGTTGTCCTACCAGCACATATAGGCCCTATTTGTATCAATTCATCATATAAGTGCTTTAGTTTCTACAACAGTGAGCCCGCCCAAGTTCGTTAGAGCGATGCGCGGGTTCTTACCTCTTGTCTTACCGCTCAATGACTATATAGCTGAAGACACCCTAAAAGACCACCAAAAAATTCAACTCCTAACTATCCCAACAAGACATTGGTGAGCTCGCTCAAGTTTGTTAGAGTGATGCACAAGTTCTTACCTCTCGTCTTACCGCCCCGCAATTGTGTCACTAGAGACAGCTTAAGAAAAAAAAAATGCCTAGAAATTCACTCTCCTAAGTATCCCAGCAAGACATTGGTGAGTCCGCTCAAGTTCGTTAGAGCGTTGTGCAGGTTCTTACCTCTCATCTTACTGCCCGATAATTGTGTCGCTAGAGACACTCTAAAAACACACAGAAATTTCACTTCTAAGAAACAAATCTGATTGATTGGATCGTCACTGTCATCCCCAGCAACGACACCAAATGTTGGGTTGTATTAATCACTATTGAATGACTAAACAATACACATAAATTATCAATATAGGGATGTATTTTATTGACAGTTGCACTATCTATGCCGATACACTCAACCAGAAGAAATTCCAATTAAAAGAAATCGTTGCTGAAGTAAATGCTGGAAGTAAATAACTCATGCAGAAATAAGATGATCTACAAGACTATAATTACACTTCAATTAATCTGTTCTAGCATGCCACACGAAAATTATCCAACTGGTATCTCTAATATCATATGTGTAACAGCATACAAAGTATTGAAATTGAAGCGGATATATTCATAGCCGAACAACAGAAAAAGCACCTCTACTGATACATAAACCAAAATACAAACACATATACAAAGCTACCTTAATCACTGCAATCCTTGCTAAGAAAGAGGTCCCTTCCTCCCTAGCAGGGCACAAGTACACAAAATAACTTAACGGAAACTACACTGAATAACGCATGTAACAGTAATAACAGGATAATATGTATTAATCTGAGCATAATTACAGAGCCAAAATAATGTTGTTCTTTTCTAACCTTTCGACCTCCAGGTCCGAGAACTATTTAGTGGTTACATCTCAGAAAATCAAGGGATAGATCAGTCATGAGAATATTATGATTCTCATGTTGATTGAAATAGAATACATATAGTTATAACCACTTATTAATAAAAGTCTGACTAGAAAATTATAGATTACAATTAAAACTGCCCATAGGCTGTTATCCAAAAATAAAATGCTAAAAAACTTCTACAACTATCTTAATAGAACCAAAACTGTAGTGTGACAGCTAAAAGATAGGTCAGCAATAGGTGTTGACGAGCTCCAGTCAACGGTACAACTATATCAGTAGTTTGCTAGCGGGTCTGTAATAGAAGAGTATAATAGTAGTTTGTAGGCAGGTCTATAACATCAAGGTATAACAACATCGCTCACTGTAACAGCACACCCTTAACTTCTCCTATGTACCTCGTGCTCAGGATATTTGGTGCTACAAATGACATCTAGAAAGACAACAAAAAGACCATAGATCTTCTCCAAAAATTCATCCTCAATTATTCATAAAAAAGGCATGATATATCATAATAGTTGATGAAATGGCGGAGTAATGAAAATAAGGTGAAACAACACAAGTTAGGATATAAAGGTAGGAAAAAGAGGAAAATATAGTCCCATTGGTTATAGTCATGAGGAAAAATAGGGAAAAAAAATGTAGGAAAAGTGTGCAAAACTAGCACCCAACAGAAGTCATGGATGATTTGTTCTTGTTCTTTGTCTTAGGGCATGTAGCAACTAAAAATGATAGGCGATGATAGAACCTATTCATTGGTTCTGGGGATGATTTCCAGTTTAACCAGGTCATTGGGAATGGTTCCCAAATTGACCTATAACAATTGCCCCCTAAAGCATGAAGTCAGAATAATAATAACAATAATTTTTGGATGAGATGCTTTACACTGTGATAGGCTGGAGCTGAAGCGGAGTGCCGACCTCCATCAATATTACAATACATTACATCATGATATATCCTCTTGATCACGAATTTCTGAGGGAAGGCATTCCCATGCTCAACACATAAACTATATAATAAAATGTACATAGTTCAGAAAGTCGTCTACATTGGAATGTTTCCCAATACAGACATGCCTACATATATAGGCCCATGTTCAGATGACGATTTGTATGTAAGGTCACTGTAAAAATGATGTGTGCAACAATCCTGAAATTGCAGCCTGGATGGCTGAAACTAGATCTAGGGTCTTCTTATCTCGTTCACTCGACCGTTTGGGTAAAATTCTATCCATGTGAATATATGATTTGTAGTAGAACATGGTAAGACATCTTTTGATTACCAGCCAATGATGTGAGATGTTAACAAACACGAGAGAACCATAATTAATGTCGATGGCCCTCAAGGTACTGCAGTACATTTTGGAAGGCATGAATAGATGATTTGATGTCGAATGCCAAACAAAATATTTCGGTCAAAAGTCCGAAAGCGAGGATCTTGTCGATGATGTAACAAGCCTCATGGTACTAGAATATGATGTTTCTAAGTAAACTTCCTGGATGGTGATTTTTTGTCGACAAGAAGCTACTTTATTGTGAAATGGGAGTTACTAATTTCAAAGACAAAGTATGACTTGATATAGAAATTTTCAGGGATGACTATCATGAGAATGAAGGTTTATGAGTATTGCAGAAGGATGAGTATTCACTGGATGACTTCTCTTGAACATATCAGCGACACTGAGATGAGTTGGCAACATTAACCCAAAACCGAAGTGAAGGTATGATGAACAATAGGTATGAATGAACCGTCAAGAATATTACCCAACCTATGATGATGGAGTGAAGTGTCATGCTCAAGAGCGACCTACTACCGTAAAACGTTTTCTTCACTTTCCCAAATTTTCCCCGATCATTTTTCGACCAGTACCTCTTTATTTTTTAACAAGATTGAGGAGGATAAAATATGATTGATATATAATTCAATCCTTACAGGTGAATAATGTATTTCTATTTAATAATTTAACGAGTCTAGAAATGAATGAAACTCGATTCTTTCCATGATCGACAAGCCCGTCGCTATTTTATGTTTTAACGAGCCTAATGACAGTGACAACCCGATCCTTTTTCATATTTAGAGAGTTTGAAAAAGAGGACGAAAGAAAACTCCATAAGTACTTTTTTGTAAATTTTTTTCTCATATCTGAAAATTTGTAAAATAATATCTGAGAGAACCTCCTAGCCATGTTCGACTAAGGCATTCCTTTTTCATAAATAATATCTCTCAGTCTGGAAAAGGGTTAAACTTATACTGAGTAGATATCAATTCATTTACTTTTATGAGCTCGAAAAGACAAGTGCTCATCAATATTTTCACATTATCAGAATCTGGAAAGAGCTAAAAGAAGACTCCAAGGGTTCCTTTTTCATTGTTAATGAAGCTCAAAAAAGAGATAAAAGTGCGCTTTAAGTCCTTTTTCATTTTTGACAAAGATCGAAAAATAAGGATAAAAGTATGATTTGTGGTCAAATCATTCTTGAAATAAATCTGCATGACTAATCTGCTCATCAGTTGTAAAACCTGTTCAAAACAACATCAAATGGATTAAAAATACCTGTTTCATGATAAAAATAGAATAAAACCATAGTCACATCAATAAATATGATTTCCAAATAACCAAATGACTAATAAAAGGAGTTTTACTATGCATTTTTACCATTTGAAAGTTACCATTTGCATTTTGGAGCTCTGAACCTGTTTTTTCCCCCAAACTTTAGCCATTGATTGTGATCAATTCTATGGATGGTTTTCATCACCATTTGATCTAGGTTGGTGCCATAAACCCTCTCTTTATTTCAGTAGTTAACTCACTTCCTTTCATTGCAATTTTTTAAGGATTCAAGCCTCTTGGGGTAAATTCTTTTTCCAAAGAGGGAAACACACCCTTGATCATCGAAAACTGTGTTGTGGAGAACCTAAATTGAAGCCTAGGTGCATATGCAATGCACCGTCCCTTGTTCAAGACCACGTTGGGCGCAATTCACATTTTTTATTCTTGCAATGTACCCAAAATTTTCCTAATTGTTTGCATGAAAAGGAGTCTAATGGGTCTTATGGTTATGTTTCAGGATTCCATCATACTAGAATGATGATTACTTCAAGAGAAAGACAACATGAAGAACAAAATATGGTTTCCCTAAATGATTCGGGTACAAGAGCCCTAAGAGATTGTGGGTTGTTAAATTACTTCCGCTTGTCATGGATGAGGCAACAAATAGAACTCTTGGAGTTATTAGTTCGAGCATGGGATCCAGCTATTGAGGCATTTCACATTGGGAACAAAGTGGTTCCTATTATAGTGGAGGATGCAGTGTACATTCTTATAGGCTTGTCGAGGAGGGGCTTGCTTGTTTCCCTCTCAGGTTCTGCTCTTGGAGGAGAGACTGTGAGAGATTATGTTTTGAAATATTTCTATCCAGGGGAAGAGCCAAGAAAGGATAGGAAAATAACCATCCATGACATTTGAGATTTTCCTTTCAGAACCATTCTTTTCATGATCAAAAAAATTTTCAGCACCGTTACATTACATGTAGTGAATAGATCATATATGAAATATGTGCTAGAGTGCATGGAGCCAACAGTATTCAATTGGTCTGAAGTTGTACTTTCTTAGATAAAAGAACAACTGGATAAGGCAAAGGGAGGAAGGAAGAAAAACTTCAATTATGGTTCGATCCTCATTTCATTTTCCTTAGAGCAGATTCCACTGATGCAGCCTCATCATGTGACACTGGGTGTGTCTAACCCTAGAGATCTGAGGATGGAGAGATGGGTAGAACTAATGGTTAGGCATGCAGGCCAATCATCCATTTTGTTCTCGACTGTGTTCTTCACCTGGTTCAGGCGATAGATTTTCGCCATCAATGAGTATTCATACGTACACGTCAATTTCCAAGGAGATCCAGACTTAGCTTTACCAGAAGGTGCTCGGTGGGATGCAATAGGTAAGAATGCTTTTACCATATTTTTTATTTTTATAAGGTTTATACAATTTTTTTTTTTTTGATGTTTTCCCAAGACTAAACTAATGTTTTAATGTAATGCAGATGTTGGTCGAGTTCAAGAGGTGGAGGAACCAGAGCATGGAGTGGATGAACCAGTAGAGAGGGTTGTTGGGAGAGCAGTCCTTCAGGATTTATACATGGCTGAGACTATGTCTGAGCTTTGGCAGCACATAGAGGGGTTGACCTTTGGGATTCTCGATTTCCAGATGGAAGAGTTACCCATGCAACTGCAGTGCCACACTATAGGCGTTCCTAACCATTGGATGTGGTTACTACATTAGATAGCTAGATATATAGTATGTTACCATGAGCATCACTAGTTTACTTTCGACATGTTGCATAAATTTTGAGGTCATATGACCAATGTGTCTTGGGAATTTTTTTTTGTAAAAACCTATAACTATCTATCTATTTGATTTCAGTTTTTTCCTATGTTTATTATGTAATCCTATTCAATTATGTGAATGTATCTTTAAAAGTGTTACAATTTTTTGTCTAAAACTTGATTAGCCAAAAAATCAGTCAATGTGTTCAAGTTTCTGGAAATGTTTTGATATTGAATAAAATCAAAGTGTCTTTCCAAAAGTCAAACTCTTAGGAACAAACGATGTAGTGTTGGATTTTTAACAGTATAAACACTAGTAAGTTGTAATACTGCAAGTTGTGAGTATAACCTTATGATGATGTGATTAATACCAAATGAAATGGCATCAGAGAGAAATTTGATAAAGGTGCTATACACAGCGATATTATTTTTTGATCTACCATTACGAATCCCTTGAAAAATCAGTAACTCGTTGTTTGGAGCGAAAATGGCCCACACTATAGAGGATATATTTTGCGTACTACGACTAGCACCATAAACATATATAACAAATGGTTCCAAAGATTCAGACATCTGCGATGAAATGTAAAGCGGATTACTAACATTAAGAAAACTCTAAAAAACAAACTAAGACAATGAATGCAAATCAACAACATATATATACAATATAATACAAAAATTACTACGCTCATGATTAAGCATAGTAATGTTTTAGATACAACCCATTTCGGGGCTGCGCTAATGGAATTCCACCATAATCCACCAACTCCTAGGAACCCTTAGCAAGAACTCTTTTGAGAATATAGGGGCCATGCCATAATGGCTCAAATTTCCCTGTATCTATTACATCAGCTTCTTGATCATAAAGAAAGACCGAGTTGCCCTCTGAGAAAATGTGAGGTTGGACATTTTTTTCATATTGCTCCTTTATACATCTCTTATGCGTTTCGTTGGCCAATTGGACTTCAAGATGCATTTCATCAATATGGATGAGGTTAAAAAGATGCACTTCTTCTTCTGAGGTGTCTGGTAACAAGTTGATTGTGAGTTTTAACAACAGTATTTCACATTGGATTGGTAAGATAGCTTCCAGACCATACACCAATTTAAAGGGGGTAAATTTGGTTTTGTTTCTCACTGAGGTTTTGTATTCCCACAAGGCCGAGTACAGGATCAAATTCTAGTTTCTTACAAACTCCTATCATTCGTTGAAGCATACGTTTAAGAATCTTGTTGATAGCCTCAACTTGTCCATTTGATTGTGGATAATAAGGAGTATAATTATCATGTGACAATCCTAACTTGGTAGTCAATTCCGTCATCATGTGGTTGCGAAAATTCTTACCATGATCTATAACTATAGCCTGTGGGACCCCAAACTGTGAAATAACATGATTAAAGAAAAACAACGCAGTTGTTTGTCCTGTGTTTTTGAATGTGGGCATCACTTCGGCCCACTTGGTAAATTATTCTACTGTGAAAATAATATAATCAAGCCCCCCAGATGAACGAGGGTTACAGGTCATGAAGTCAATACCCCATTTTGAAAATGGTCCCACAGAAACAACAGGATACATTGGTGCTTGGTGGTTTGCATATTTTACAATCAAATATCTAGCACGCATGATAACTTCTAACCACGAAAATGCAGTTGCGAAATATGGTAGGCCAAAAGTAACCAGTTTAGAGTATCTTCTGCATGGTAGTGTATCCAGATAAGTTTCCACCACAAGCCCCAACATGACAATCATTTAAAACCTTTTTGGCCTCCTCATGAGTGAAGCACCTTCTTAAAATTGTATCAACAAACGACGATAAAGTGTATTTCCAACGATAAGATAATCTTTGTCTTGGTATTGAATACGTTGTTGGTCAAAGCGAGAGGTATCAGGCTGAAAATTATGGGTTTGGAGATTAATGATAAAATCCCCATACCAAGGATCAGATGATCCTATCAAAAATAGAGACTCATCTGGAATAGATGGTTCTGACTTAGTAGCAGTAATATAAGAGGGAAGGTCATAGCGAAGCTCAGCCAAAAAAAAAGACTTCTTTGACTTGGATTTGATTAATTCCGAATCAAATTCCTGCAAAATGACAATCCATTTTGAATACTTGCCCCCCAGCAATTGACGTGATAAGATATAAGTCATGGGGTTGCAATATGAAATAACAATGGTCTTCCAGAACAGGATATAGTGGCGAAATATTTGGACAGCTTGACCAGCTACCATGTCAAGCTTTTTTACATACGAATACTTCACTTCCGTATCTTTGAGATTATGACTCAAATAATAGATCAGATGTTCTATCCCATTTTCTAATTGGACCATTACCATATCAATGGTCGTATCAGCCGCGACGATATATAAGAAATAATCACTCTGATAATTGGGGGGATACATTAATGATGCCCAGACAAGAGTATCCTTGATAACATCAAAAGAAGCTCGTGCAACTTAGCCCCAATGCAAGGGAACCCCATTTTTCAAGAGCCGAGTAAATTCTTTAGCCATTTCGGCGTAGTTGAATATGAACCCCGTTAGGAAGTTAGCCTTTCCTTGAATTTTCTATATCTGAAGTAAATTTGATGGCATAGGAAAATCAAGAATGGCCTAAACCCTCAATGGGTCCATTCAAATTCCTTCTTTTGAGACAATGAATCCAAGCAAACGACGAGAACCAACACAAAATACACATTTATGTGGATTGAGGCGTATTTTGTAGTGTCGGCAACATAATAAGATGGCTCTCAAATGCATCGGGTGATCAGTCTGATTTCATGAATGCGCAGGTAAATCATCTAGATAGGGTTGAACAATGTGCTTGATGTCATTGAAAGCATAATCCATTGCTCTCTAAAAAGTTTCCCCATTATTCTTTAAACCAAACGGTAGTTTCCTATAAGCGAATGTGCCCCAGGGACAGATGAATGTTGTCTTATATTAATCCTCTGGGTAGATATTGATTTGATTGTAGCCAGAAAATCCATCCATGAACGAAAACATTTCGCATCAGGCATAATCGTCAATAATCTAGTCGATAAATTAAATAGGATAGTTGTCTTTTGGACAAGAAAGATTGACATCCCGATAATCGATGCACACTCTGATGGTTCCTTGCTTTTTCATGACAGGAATGATGTTGGAAGCCCACTGAGTTAGAGGAACATGGTAAATAAAACCAACACGCAAAAGTTTTTCAACTTCTGCTTTAACGGCAGCGATCTTATTTGGATGAATAGGATGAAGGCGTTGACGTACCAGCTTGACATCATGATACATATTAATAGTGTGTTCAATGATACTAGTATCTATGCCTGGAATTTCCTCGTAATACCAAGAAAATACATCACGGAATTCACGAAATAGAGAGCGATATGTTTCAAGCTCTGATGGAGAACAAGATACGCCAACATGAATATTTTCTACAATGCTAGGTTTGGTCGAAATATCGATAGAAATGGTTTCTTCAATATTTGATAAGTTTTTCTCGAAATTGATTGCAATAATAGATAAAGAATTCGAAAAGAAATTTTTGATCGATGGGTGATATAGTTCACTAAGATAATTTTCTTCATAATCAGGAAGATGGGAACGATGATGATAATCTTCCCATGGTTCTCCTTTTGACATCATCGTTTCCAAAATATTCTCATATGTCAAGAAATTTGAGGAAAAAGGATCAGATGGAGTACCAAAATTTAAGGAACAATCAACCCAAACAATCGGCGACATTAATTTCAGATTCGCCGCCCAAGCTAGATAGATTGATTGTTATGCCAGATCAATAGGACTGGGTGGCAGAAACTCATCCAACGTAACAATTTCAGAATCACCCGTACTCTTCCTTAAGACAGATGGAGTGGAGGAGATCATGTAGTAGGTCTCTATGCTTGCAATTTCTTCCGACGTCGCAGGCGGCGGTAATGCAAAGGTTCCCATGAGAGTGGAATCATTATAGAGTACTACACCAATGTTCTGAAGTGCGATTTGGGGTGTGTGATCGAACGGAACACTTCCAATTACCTGTGAATTGGAGGCAAAGAAGGATAGTTGATTGATGACTGTGATAGCACCTTTATATGGAAAGGTGATCATTCTAAAATATGTAGGAACAATTGCATTCATTTCATATACCCATGGCCTTCCAAGTAGAATAATGTAGTCAAGGGGTTATTCAAAAATCTCAACATAACATTCACTCTTTTTCCCCCTAGTTCTACATGCAGGTTATTGATAATACCACAAGGCTTATATGTACGTATATCAAAAGCCTTCAACGTCGTTGATGATTGAGATAGGCGCGGTGAGCCAAGTGAATTCCAAAAATTTAGAGACATAATGCATGTAGATGCTCCCTCATCAATAATAGTATGATGAAAAAGGTGATTCAGAAAATTTACTTGTATGGAGAATGCCAATTTTGCTGGTAATTGTGGCACATAGCCCGTATGATTAAAGACTACGAGATTAGAACCAGTCAGATCAATTCCACCAATAGGCGACAGTAAAGCCTGTTTCTGGGAGGGAAAAATTTGTAATACCTCAAGAGCTGACATAGCTAAAGGGTATTGAGCCAAATATTCAACTATATTATAATTTTTAGCAGCTTTTGCTCAAGGATTATATTTCGATTTATGAACGACTCCCTTCGATGGCTTGATTGTCAATTCAGGAATAGCACTAGCAGTACCGATTCCATAGACGGATTCATGGTCGAGGTAGTAGGTTGATCAATGGCATGAATACCATAATATTTATTATGCATTGACACCAAAACATATGTTGAAGATTTTGTGATAGATAGCATAAGTACTTGGGAACTAGAAGTTGGATCCGTAGCAACCAAATTTGTGTCTAGATTCAGAAACAGATCTGTCGACACAGCTGACGCATGTGAAGTATTAACCATTTTTTAGACTTCAACATGGTGAATAAAGTGTTCCTAATTACAGATTGTGCATGGATAACAAGGTTTCCTATTTCCATACGATTTATCAAGTGATCTTTCCTGCAGGTTAGAAGTTTTATTTTTCTTACATTTCCCTTTTTTCTTACTTCCGGGTTGCTTGTCACTTTTTCCTTTGTCAAATGACATGACATTAATTTCAAAATAAGGTGTAGGATCAGATGTAGTAGTATGATGTGTGCTTGCAATACTAATCAAACCATCTCCGGCATGAGAGTCCTTTAATTGAGGAGGAATAGTAAATTAGATTGCGGTGCGTTAGGAATTTTCTCATAGAGTGTGCCAGAATGAGTATAAATCAAGTCTAAATATTGGTCATGAGCAATGACCTTCTCTCCAGTGATGACGCCACCCTTAGCCACATCCTTAGTTATAGATGGTAACAGGGACTTAATGAACCACTTAGCAAGAAGCTAATCAGGAACAAATTTCTTAACCATTCTATGACAAAGACGCCACTAATGAATATGATTAGAAATGTGAGTAGCATTATTTTGTTTAAAATTATTCAATATTTATATTACAGTTTCATATCGTATGGGTAATTGCAAGTGAGTCAAAAAGACAGTAACTAGGGTAGTGAAATTATCGAAAGAAGCTCTAGGTTACTCAATGTACCATTTTGCAGTCCGACCAGTGACCTTACGTTGGAAAAGACGTAGCAGAACAGAGTCATCATTCAGGGAGTTTCATGAACACCACAAATGATAAGTCATAACATGAGTCGACAGGTCTTCCCCAGGGTTTTCATTGAACTTAGGAATATCCTAGGGTAATTTATGGGGTATCACCGGCCACCAAGGAGCATAGTTGATTGGATCATTGGTGAGCCGATTTAAATCTTGTAACTCTAAAGTTGCAACAAAGGGAAACTGTCGATTAAGGTCAGGTTGAGCATAGCCAGGGTATGATGAAATTGCTTGAGAAACAGGACTTTGAATACCAACATAAGGAATCTTCTACTGGTAACCCAGATAAGGGTTGTTTTGATAAGAAAATTCTTGAGGATTATGTTGACCAAAACCTGGGTACGATACTTGTTGAAATGAAGGTTGAGGCATTTACGCCTGAGGCTGCCAAGGGGTTTGTCCACCAATGTTATAACCTAAATTAGGATAAATTGGATTTAGTTGAGGATAGGTATAACTTGGTTGTGGCTACGACATCCCATAATATGGTAATCCAGCTTGTGAATAAATGATTTCAGGTACAGGTTGTTGCTGTAAATTAACAAAAGGAGTTGGAGTCTGAGGGCCCAATACTTGAGGGTATTGAGTTGAAGGACCCACCTGAAATGGTTGTTGTACAACAGTTTGATTCTGTAACAAGGGTAAAGATGTATTAACAAGTGGAATTACGTGGGTGCAATAGGCTCAATCGATTGATACAAGCATACAATTGTTTGTGATTGGATAGGTAGAGTGGGATGCCATTGAAAAACATTCATTTCTACATTAGGTTGACAAAAAAACGACAGAGTATTGTCAAAGCAGGTGACCAAAGGTTGCCCCCCAGCGTGAGGAGGATAATAAGACGGAAAATATTGTTCTCCAAATGCAGGGAGTCCAGTTGATATGGTACTGGATGGAATAGACCAAGAAGGACTAGCTTGATATTTCCCTGATCATGTATATAAATAATCAAGCCGTTCATTACTCACTACAGTTTTACTAGTTAGAATACCAGACGATGACATTGATGAAGTCCATGGGTTTGAATATGCACCAAAGAAGATTCCAGATAAATATTTATAACTTGATGGGACCAAAGGGCCACCATGAAAATATGACTCTAGTGAAGTTGTGAAAATAGATGGGGTAGTGAGAGCAGGTGCTGACGCGACTGGAATAGATGGTCCAACCAAAGATGTTGGTTCAAGCATAGTTACTTGACCAAATGTATACCCTTTTGAATCGATGGGAATTTGAATAGGAACAAGATCAACAAAAGCAGAGGATAGTGATTGAGGAAAAGACTCATATAGGTAAAGATCCTCCCAAAAATGGGTTGGATTTAAAGGTGTCTCATCTTGTGGGATTTCCTCAATCAAAATTAAACCAAGTGGAAGGTTTTTGCCATCAGTCCCAAAGTATATTTTAGGAGGTTGACTGCACGATATAGGAGACTCAATGGCTACAATATATTGTGGGGTGACCAATACAGGAACAACTTCCAGTCGTTTGACTTCGGGATGCAGATGTTCTTGAAAAAAAGAGACAGGATCTGGATCAACTTCCACTTGAACAGCGTCAGGTTCGTGAGGTATGGTCTCACTGATTGGATGAATCATGACCACGGGTAGCTATGAGGACTCTGTCTCGACAATAGTAGACAAACCAGGATTTGAAGAAACAACTTGTGCCGACTTTGGTATATGGGAAGATGAGTCTTCACCAGAGGTACTAATGGTATTGGTTTTGGTAGAGCGATGTCGCCTTCGCCAACCAGAAGTGACTTCCAGTGGTAAAGGTGGTTTCAATGCAAGTCTACGTGAACGACGGGGAAAGGGATTTCCTTCTTCCATGATGACTGATTTATTTTATGACCAAAAATAAATAAATAAAATAAAAGAGTAATGCTAGGAAAAAGGTTTACCAAGAAACTGTGAACTGTAGAATACTTCCTGGCGAACCAATAAGTACGGGCAGGAAATCTCCCCGAATGTTGTGTTCGGTGTATCACAATTTACAAGGCGGTCGGCTCAGTTCACTATGGATGAATAGAAACCTAAATTTTTCCTCCCAAATACACCTGAAGTCACATGGAGGCCCAAGTCCGTATTAGTGTTGTCTAATGCCAAACCGCACAGTGAGATCACCGCTCGATATACCTGAAGATACGTGGACGAGCTACGGTATATTTATGTACGTGGAGTGAGGTATCACACTCGAGATGTATCACAAACAATTAACAACAACTGATATTTTTTACGATGTCGGAACACATCTCTAGCCTATACCTTCTAAATCTTATTGTTATGTTTCCAATGATTTGTTAGGTAAATTGATGTAAATTTTAAGTTGATCTTGTTTATCAATTTGCCTTTAAAGGTTCACCGCGATGATGTGATGGAAGTTCCTAAAATGAAAACTAAAATGATAAGAAAACTTTTCACTTTTAGCTTTTTCAATGAAAGTCTTAGCTACTAAAGGGAAAGAGCAATCAGTTTTGAGAGCAAACAAAAAAGAGCACAAACTAATATGCAGTTTTCCTAAATTTTGCTATGCAAAACACACAATCCACTATATGAAAACGTAGGTTTTTATTTTCATTCCCCTTAATATAAATGAAAAAAGGAAACTATATGCATCAAATCAACAAAAAAAAATACTTTCTTCTTTGAGAAACGATGAATTTAACAACAATTTCAATTTTAGGAAAATTGAAGAATGGAACTACAATTTTTCCTACGGGAAACAAAGAATTTAAAGACAATTTCCTTTATGAAAAAAAATGGACTTAATGCATAAATAAAAATATTTTGAATTTTATTTGTCAATGATAAAGAAAAACACTTAAAGAGACATTGAAAAAACTTACTTTTCAGAGGAAGATTCAGGTAAATTCATTGGTCTCTATGAGGCATCAGACAATTGAAAACACAGCAAACAAAAGGCTGAAAGTAATGGAAATGACAAATTCAAAGAGAATTTGGTTGGCTTAGGGGGAAACGCAGTCTCTAAGGGGAGACAGTGCGTTGCAAAGCACCCTTGAGTGGGAGACAGTGCTATGCAAAGCACTGTCTCTTGAAAAACAGTGCATTGGGTGCAGTAGAGAACAAACAACTCAAGCTACTGACACACTTCCAATGAAATTCTTAGTTTCAAAAGCCTAATAATTGAGAGTAGATGCTACTGGGTGGATAAGAAGAGGAAAAATACACCAAGGATGAAGATAAAGTCCTAGTGGAGTTTCCAATTTGTTATGCGAAATTATGGATTACGGATAAAAACACATTCCCTAAATGTGGTGCTATGCATTTAGAAAAACAGATCAAATGCTTTGCAAATACTTTTCCTAATAGTAAATAGAAACATAGAAATATTTGGAAGCTTACTTGGAGTCTAAGCGCATAAACACTAAACAACAAAGAGATTGAAATATACAGATGGCTATTCTCTTTAATCAATTAAATCAATGAAACATGAAACATATACATTAGATAAGAATCCATAATATGAAAGACAAAATCTTATACAGATACATATGTGGGAAAGTAAGCAACAATATTTATTAATCGATAGAAGGGGAGGTTACAAATAGCGATTGATTTTATGTCATCAACTCCAACATCATCCCAGCCTCATCACAATGAACATCTCCCCAGCAACATATCACTCAAATCAAACACTCAATTGAGAATCCAACAACATTTCTCTACCAAATTTCTTCCTTCTCAAGCACTAAGATCTGTGCTCAATTTATAGCTGAGATGAAGGTAGTTTCAAAATCAATGAATTTCTAATAATAGGAAAGACATGTTCCCAAGCTCAGAGGTGTTGAATGGACACACGGATTCGAATTTTGACACATATGCACTCTTCTAGAAGGCACTGGCCATGTGGAGATTCCAGAACAATGATAATTTCGCTCCCAATTAACGAACGTAACCTTGAATGTCAGGAAGTGATTTGCAGAGCACCCTTGAATGGAGGTGGCTACATATGCAAATCAGTTAGTTCCTTGAGAGATTGTGTTGGTGAGCTCATAGGTGATATAACAAGTACTTCAAATCTTGGAAACCTTGCAATGGAAGTCATGGATTATTTGTTCTTGTTCTTTGTATTAGGACATGTAGCAACTAAAAATGATAGGGGATGATAGACCCTATTCATTGGTTCTGGGGATGATGTCCAGTTTATCCAGGTCATTGGGAATGGTGCCCAAATTGACCTATAACACATAATTTTTTCCATTGTAAGATAACAAGGATTTGAATTTCTTTCTAAATCTAGCACTAGAGTTTCAAGTGATGGTTAAAAATGGAGGAACTATAAATTTATCAAGGAAGTTCCATAATATAAATCTAACCATGGGGGAATATGTATTGAATAGTCCAATTCTTTTCATTCCAATGGGTGTTGTTGATGTTGTATTAGGAGTCCAATGGTTACAATATTTGGGGATGATAGATTTTAATTTTAAAGCACTTGAAATTTTTCTGTGAAGGAAAGAAAATTAAATTAAGGGGTATCGTGGGGAAAACTAATAAGATAATAATCTCTAATAGCATGACACATATTTTTAAGAAGGAACAATGAGGGGTAATTGAAAAATTATGCTCACTAGATGTTCAAACATGTAATTCATCCATTTCTCAAGATCTCTAAAGAGTCCCTGACAACTATTCCAAGGTATTTGAGACTCCCAAAGGTCTCTTGCCTATTCGTGATGATGATCATGCTATTGACTTGATTCCAGTAATTCTTCCTCCAAACATCATACCTTATAGATATATGTATGCCCAAAATATTGAATTTAACGTATGGTTGCATAAATCCTAGAGGCAGGTATAGTTGAACCTAGCCAAAGTTATTTCTCTTATCCAGAAGTATTGGTGTACAAGAATTATGGATCATGGCATATGTGTATGGATTATAGAGATATCAACAAGCTCACTATTAAAGAAAATTTTCATATTGTTTTCATTGATGAATTGTTGGATGAACTACATGGAGAAATTTACTTCACCAAGATGGATCTTTTTTCAGGATATCATCAAATTAGAATGATGAAAGAAGACATTATGAAAACAACATTTACAACTCAAGAATTCCATTATAAATTTGTTGGCATGTCTCTTCACCTTACTAATGCACCTTCCACATTTCAAGTTTCGATGAATTCCACTTTTAAACACTTCCTTTTAAAATTTGTGTTAGTGTTTTTTGATGATATGGTAATCTATAACAAGTCTTGGAAATATCATGTGCAACATGTCGACACGGTGCTCAAACTATTGGAGGAGAAAAAATTGTATGAAAAACCATCCAAATTTTTCTTTAGGGTATAGGAAGTTTAATATTTGGCTCATATTATATGTCATGAGGGTGTTAAGGTAGACCCTAACAAAATTAAATCCATAATGGAATGGAAAATCCCAACAAACTTAAGGCATATTCGAGGATTTCCCTAGTTGATAGGCTATTATTGCAAGTTTGTTAATAATTATGGGAAAATAGCAACAACTCTAACAACATTACTAAATAAACATGCATTTTTTTGGACTCCATAAGCAACTAAGGAATTTGAACATCTTAAATAGGCAATGTGTCGAGTTGTGGCCTCAGCTACACTACACTTCACAAAAACCTTTATTGTGGAATGTGATGCCTCAAGAAATGGCATCAATGATTTTTTAATGCAAGAAGGAAGACCCATTTATTTTGAAAGTTTTCCAATCAAGGGAAAGTATTTTAAAAAACCTATTTATGAGAAGGAAATGTTGGCAATACTGCATGACCTGAAGTAATGGTGACCTTACCTATTTGGAATACATTTCAAGGTAAAAACAGATCATGATAGTATTAAATAATTCTTGGAAAAAATTTTATCTTCAGAAGAGTATAAAAATAGCTTATAAAGATGTTGGGTTATGACTTTGAAATCATCTACAAAAAAGAGAAGACAAAGTTTTTTGTAGATGCACTCTCAATAAGGGATGAGCATGTGGAGTCATTTCTTTGTGACATTTCTATTATTTAATCTAATTGGATGGCTAAAGAAAGGGAGCAATGGGATAATGACAAAGAAGTGTGGACACTCATTTAAAAGTTGCAACAAGATGCAAGTGCATCTGATACATTTATCTAGAAAAATGATTCACTATGGTACAAAGATAACTTATATCTAGGTAAGAACACCAAACGCAAACAAAAGGTTCTTTTAGAATTTCACGCTTCTCCTATAGTAGGTAACTCATGATTTCTAAACACTTACCATAGGGTCAAGAAGGGATTTTTCTGGGATGGCCTTAAATCGGATATTCGAAAGTTTGTGGCATAATATTTGGTTTGCCAACAAAATAAAGTTGAGAAAATTAAGACCCCAGATATTTTAAAACCATTAGCCATTCCAAATTAGCATTAGGAGGAGGTATCGATGGATTTTATCATATGTCTACCCAATTCCGAAGGAAAGAGTGCCATTATGGTGGTAGTTGGTAGACTTACTAAATATGCACATTTTTGTGCACTACCTCATCCTTTAAAATCCAATATAGTTGCTACTAAATTTGTGGAAATAGTTCAAAAACTACATAGAAACCCAAAAATCATTGTAAGTGATGTTGGCATTATGGCTTTCACGGTTGTACTTGGTTTGTGTTTGCAATGATGTCAACCATCTTGCATTGATGTCAACTTGGTTCAATGAGCCAGTCATGTTGGATTTGATGTATTAGTGGGATGATTGATGTGCTATAGAGTTGTGCAGAGGTGTTGAAGGTGTGAAAGTGTCTAAAGAAGAGTATATGGTTTGTTGGCATTAATGTTAGCTCTTTGTTTGCTGGCATTTAAGTCAACCTAGTGATGAAACATGGTTATTTTGTTTGCCTATTTAAGTCATAGAGCTTGGAAAAGGTCTAGAGGACTGTACATGTGTTGAAGAAGGTGTTCTAGAGGCTAGAAGAAGCTCTGAGTATACGATTCATTGGTCTGCCTAAGATAAGCCACAATTTCTGGGATTGAGACCTACACAGAGTGGTTATAGGATCTCATCCATTGGGAGCCAAATGGGAAGGGTGTGACTACGGTTGTAGGGAACTAGATATCTTCACTATGGATATATCCTAAATGTAGAAATATTTACATCCCTTCTGCATCGTCAAAATAATTTGGCCATGGTAATTCCAAAAATCGTTGAAATTGATTGGGTAAGCTCGAAATTGGTTGAATAATTCCTCTATTAGGTGTGAATTCTTTTAATGCGCAAGTAGTGATGGTTATGGGTGGGTTTCATCAAAGTTGAGAACCTATGAATTAAGTCCAAAAGAGGAATTCTACCTACACATTATATATATCTTATTTTGGATCTGAAATATGGTTGGTTAGTGTGATTGAGTGATAAAAAACTTTATAATAAGACATAATGTTTTAGGTGTATTGGAGAGCAAAAATATATTGTGGATGTGTGCAAATGGTGGAAAAGTGAGTGGATCGAAGGTTTGTACTAGAGTAATGAAGCAAAATAATAGTTTGCAGATCAGATTTTTTATTGTGGTATCAGATTTTGTTTGGAGGAATATAGCCATAAGAAAAAAGGCTTGTAATTAAGCATGTATTGAGCAGTGCACCTGTTGCATTATTTTTTATTATTTTTGCAATGATGTTGGTGCATATGGAAGAATGCCATAATGATTTTATGTTGCTGATATATTGAAGGTTTGACGTGTTTATTGTATGATGCATTTTTTATTGATGAGATGTGTATGGCCATGAGTGGATTGATTGATGTACGTTGATATTATGGCTGAGTCTACGAGTTCTAGTATTTCTATTGGTTGTTTATGTTGATGAGCTAATTTTTATTAATTTTTTGATAATATATTATTGTCAGGGTTTGATCAAATAATTGAGTACGTTGAGCATACTATCTTGGGGATCCATTGTGAAATATTATGAAAAAAGTTCCACATAGAGTTTTTGAAGGGCTGGCCTCTGGAAAATGGTGGCTTGCTAAGTTGGAGTAGTGATTTCATGCTAGTGGTAGCTAGAAATAATATTGTGAGAGTGGTGGATTTCACCCAATTTTGGTTGGATAATAGTTGATGGTATCCAACTAACTTTATTTTAGGATCGAGTCTCCTTGATGGTGGTGGCCAACTAACTATGTTTGAGGTCAAGTGTCCTAGTTGGTGGTGGACAACAATCTATGTAAAATATATCATTTTCTTGACACATAATAGAATATTCAGAGGAGCACAATAGCATAAAGGGTGATTTTTCACCTGGAAAGGTTTCCACCAAATATCATTGTGTCTCCCTGTTGTTGGGGTTCCCATGTTTTGGCTAGATTGGCAAGACCAAAAGATGAGACAACATCAAAACCTCTTTTGGGCCTTAGGATCTAGCCCTCCTGGACCGAGAGAGGGATATCTCCAATAAAGCAAAGAATGATATATCCTTGAAGCTTGAAATGAGGTATTAGGCTAGGTATGAAGCACAAAGGGGGGTTTAAAATGATTTGGTTGGTTGTTTGGTTGGTCATGAGATCATTAACTAAGAAGGTAATGAGAGGAGAGGAGAAAAGCAACAAGATGTTTCGGTAAAAGAGGATAGGTTAGGAATGTGCCATCCATTGGGCTATGGAGTCATAAAAGGAGATTACTTGCAAACAACTAGCTGAGGCTTCCACAGGGCAAGTCATCTATACTAAAGGATCTTTGAGATAGGTGGTGGAGTGGAACAATAAGGAGTGAAGGAGGGACAGAAAGAGCAGCTTGAGATCAGACCAGAGGTCATCTAACTCCATATCTGCTTCGGCATACTCTCAAAGAGAAAACACTTAAGATTTAAACACAGAACTAGGCCTAAGGTCAGAAAAGGACTTTTAACCTTCAATGCTTTGACACTAGATTAAGAGATCTTTGAAAGGCCAATCTGTTTGAAAAGCACCCCAGTGGACAGGGCTCACACTAAATCCCCAGTATCCCAATTCTTGCAGCTTAAACCCAACAAGAACAACTAAGCAGCAAACCCCAAATTCACACATTAGCTAGCAGTGAATAACAGCTACTACACTGGTTAAATTACATGAATTTTCTCTTAGTTTCACTATCAGCAAAAAACATTAAAGGTAGGGAGAGCAGAAACATAGGGTACCATGTAAGGGTAAATCCTATGCCAGATTTCTTATGCATACCAGAAGACCAATGAACAACATGAAAAATGTAATAAAACAATGTAATAAGACAAACATCACCCGTAGAAATAGACCAGGGTCCTGTGAAATTCGCTTGATTACTTTATGCAAAACTAGTCACATACACTGAGCTCAATGGCTTATTACAGTCCACACTTCTCCTCCCAGCCTACTACATTACAAACTACTCTGCTACTCCCTCCCAAAACTGTTCTAACAGTAAAAAATGAATCCCTACAACTACAATACCAACAACGCAACCCTTTACAATATTTTCTCGGGAATTCTTATAGGAAAATGGATAGCAGGAGTAGATGATATACATTAAATCGATTCATTCAGATAGAGTGGAGGAAGTTTCCATGCCCACTCTGCTTAATAGCTCTGCGTTGTACTTTGTAGCCTAGTTCGGAGTCTCTGTCAGGTCGATATTGACCTCTAATTTTTCTTTGGAGTCCTTCATGGTTGTAAAGCACTTTGTTCTGTCTTCTGAAGCAAGTAAGGTGAATAAAGGTCTTCAGGGCTTCCATACCTCCATTATTGCTGTCCTGACAGTCTTTGGAATCTTTCTGTCAGTGAAATGGCCTTTGGGAGCTCGGGGAGGCATGGAGACTTCTGTCTGAGGTGTGATGTCTGATAAAATGTATTGCTGACATGAAAGCAGATATGGCTTGCTTCATGTGCTCTTTTAATCTTCAAAATGCGCCTTAATTCTTTTAATATGGAATTAGTTGCTAAATATGCAATTAACCAGCTCGATTCTCTTTAATCTGTCTCTGTTGTTTCACTGGCCACTGCTGTGATGGCCTCTTTGTGTTGTGAATCATAGTGACTGTGATTACGGAGGCAGAGTGAAATTTCCACTCTGTCAACCCTGCAACAATGAAATAAACCAATTATAAAATCCAAGGGCGGCGGAAGAGATGCTGTGGAGGCCATGGAGGAATAGTGGTGCAACTGTGGAAAGAGTGGCTATAGAGAAAACAGGTGAAAAATGTAGCGAAATGGAGTTTTGGTGAAGATATGCAGGTAGACCATCCAATCAGGGCAGGGGACGATGATCGATGGTGGAGATTAGCCAATGGGATGACCTTCGAAAGTTGGGTGAAATACAAAGGGAATGGGAAAATGTAACGAAAAACATATGAAATGGGCTTGTATGGTGCGACCCGACAATGGCAGAGGGAAATTTGATTAGGACCGTTGGATCTCAGGAGGAGGTCGACGGCTGTGATGATGCGATGAAGCTCTATGGTCGCACGATGAAAAAATACAATGGAAATGTGAGATGGGATATGGACCGTTGATTGGGGATCAATGGACAGCTACGATCAACTATGGAAGTTGTGGGGACACAGGAGGAAAAATGGTTTTGGACAAGAAAACCACCGGTATCATGCGGCTCCTAGGCAGTTTAGAAAATAGCCCAAAATCACGTGATATACGTCGTTGAACGACACGTGGCTCTGGAAAACCGCTTATATCACGTAACTTTCAGGCGTTAAAGTTTGGGCACGAAATGAACGCGGCATAGCTGAGGGCCATTAGATTCGGAGCGAAGAGATCAGACGGCGGAGGATGGAGCACGATGAGGGTGGATGCGCGGTCAGTTTAAACGATGAAAATTAAAATGCAGGTTTAATCCTAGCCGTCAGATCTGCTAGGATGGACAATCAGTATCTTATCGAAAGCGGAGGGGGAAAAAGGGCCAGTGAAATGGCGGGATGAATCAGGACCATTGGATCCAAAGGGATCAACGACGAAGATCTAATCGAAAGGGGAGACAGGTGGGACGATGAGTGAGGAGCGATGAGACCTTGACCATTGGATCAATCGGGGCAGATGGCTCAGATCCAATCAGGGCGCGACAATCGGAAGGGCTAACGTTTCGGGGTTGGGCGATTTCAACGATGCGATTGAATGGCCGCAGTCCGATCTGGAGACAGATCGACGGCTCTCGGGTAATCAAAGGGTGATAGGAGAGAGGAAAGGAGTGCGTTAGAGTTAGCGTGGGCCGTTAGATCTAGATAGATCTATGGTTGATATCGCTCCCGAGACTTATAGAACAAAGTCTCTGTCGCATCAGGGATTTTCATTATAACACAGGAATGTGCTCCCGATTGTTCGGATTCCGATAAGCGCCCAGGGCTTAAATTCTCGGTTCTGGGTGCAGGTCATGTGGGGAAGTGGTTAAGGGGGTTGGCCGAAAAAGGGCTAGGCCTGTGTATATAACAAAATGGGTTTTTCAGCCGAAAAGAAGGCTTTTTAAGGCTAAAAAGGGTTTTCGGTAAGGGAATAAAAGGGATTTCAAACCAGATAAGGGGTATTATAAGGTTTAAAAAAGGGAATTAGGGTGATCTATAAGGTTAAGGAGGGAAATAGAGAAGGGAAAAAAGGGATGAAAAAAGAGGCTTAATGGGGATGAAATAAAAGGAAAATTGGAGGCCTTTTGGGCATTATTCTTCACAAACAGAGAGGATTTTCTCATGGGAACAATAGTGAGGGTATACCAAAGGACCAAGGCACAAGGAGGCTTCAAGGATGATGTGTTTTCAGAGGAGATGCATTCCTTGAAGGCTCAAAAAACATTTTAGCCCCCTATTTGCATGTCAAAAAAAATTCATAGGGGGCTAACACCTGTGATGATGATTTATGTGTTTTGATATGTTTTCATGCTCATGTTATATCTACATTTTTTATGCATAGATCCTCTCACATGTTAATTTTCTAACATATTTCAAGAGATAGGAGCGTATTTCACTTCCTAAAGAAAACCAAGGGTGGCCATGTTATTTTTTAGGGTAATGAGCCAACAAGAGTGTTGGGAAGCGGTAATACAACCTTGGTGAAAAGAGGACCAATGTAGATGATATGTGGCTCATCGAAGGCTTGAAGTGCAATATATTGAGCATGATCCAAATGGTAAGGGAGGAAAGGAAGTTGTCTTAAACTCCAAAGGTTTTTTCAACCCAAAATAAGCGTCAAAGAGATTGATCACCAAAGGAGTAAAGATAGGAGATAATGTATATGCATTAAAGAGAAGAGTGAGAAAAAATAAGAACTCTTCCTCATCAGATTCTGAGTAGGAGAATATCATCACCTACTATATTGCAGAGGTTCATATGAGACTGGCATGGTCTTAGGGGGAGTGTTAGTGATCCATATCTTTTAACCTGAAAGATGCATTCAAAAATTGCATATAACAGAGAATATTAACCAAGTAACTTTAAAACACATGAAAAGAAGCAGAAAACATGAGATCAAAGAAATGACAATTTTATTACAGATTTCATCCATTGTGGGATACATCTCTGAATGATCTGAAAGGAGTGTATTAGTTCTGTTATGCTAAGTGTCCTTTCAGTTATATAAACATGTACAATTTGTCTCCATTTGTTTGCTTAAGGAATGAGTGTTTTATCCATGAAATGTAGATGAATTAGTCAACTTTAAGCATGAAAATAAGCCTTAAAAACACTTAATAGCAGTGTATAATTGAGAAAACAATCACACATAAGTTTTACACAGAAGGCATGATGAAGCACCCCTCCAGGGCTAAATCTATTGGTTCAGCTCCCAATGGCATGTCCCTCTTTGTCATTATGTTGAAAATTGTAAATTGCATGTGTTTATAGGCCTCTAATGTTTGTTTTCTCTACACCAATGGCTCCAGAATGCTCAAATTAGTCTAGGTAGACTCTTGTTTCACCCCCAAATTGGTTAAAAATTTACCTCCCAATGCATTTTCCCTAATGACAGCTAGAAAAGATCCACTAAATGTGGAGACAGACACTTAACTGGAGTTAAATTGATGAAAACCATAAAATTTAGGGGTGCGCTACTGTTCCTACCAGTAGAAAACTATTTGAATTAAAGTGTAATGGTTAGGTGGAGTGGTCACAAGCTGACGCTATGCCTTTAACTATGTGGTTTATCATTTGAATTAACTCTGACTTTGAAGTGGAACTCGGAGTTAACGCAATGTTCTAAAGTTTTCGGCTTAACCGACTCCGAAACCACTTGAATAGACAGCATCAAGTTTTAATTTCGTAGGTTGTTTGAACCGTCCAAGAGTTTTATGTAACCGTTGGAATGTTATACCATGTGATCACTACTTCGGGGCTGCCAGCGGGTTGGGACCGTTGGTGGTCCCCTCCCCCAATGTTAAAAATTTTAAACCATAATATGATGCCAAGACCTTAGACTGTTAAGAAACATATCATAGGTGGAATGGTCAGAGGTCTTTGTGGCGTGTAAGAGGTTGCAAGGTCAACCCCTGCCGACTCCACAATGATTTACCACTGTATCACGAGGACACGTGGCAGCCTCTGGGCTTGCCACGTGTCACTCATCTAAAGGTTCCTAAAAATCCATCCAACTGTCAATAGAAACCTCCATACCACCAAATATCAACGACCCACATCATGCCACATGGCGTGATCTAGTTCGTTGGAGAAAAGGGAATATTCCCTAGAATATCCCTGCTGACTGTACCTACATGCTGACTGGGCATCCAATTGCCAAAAAAAATTTTGTTTGGGAAAATGGACAGAACATGATATCTTCCTCATACGACATTGGTTTTTCCAACAGTTCGTGATGTTGGAATCGCAACGACGAGACATTTTCGGTCGCTCGGGTCCAAACTTGTTTCGAGCAATTTTAATTTTGAGCATAACACATGATCTCCTGATCACTGAGCCCTACTCAGAAGTGGGGAGGCCTTATTTCATTAAGTGGCATCAAATAAATTAGTTACAAGAAAATTTTACAAAAATGAACCTTATACCTCCAATTTGGATGATGTCCTAAAAATGGAGAGCTCAGCTAGAGAAACAAACATCACCATTGGATTTGTGGCGCCAAAACGTGCAAAATAAACTATAAATTTGTCAAATTTTGACACTGGCACCTCTGGCCCTCTAAGGGAATATTTTTGGCATCTCTTGGATTCCCCCGCTAATGCTTTAGTTTCTCAGGCCGCTCCTGGTTCTGCCGCTCCTCCACCATCGGTCCCCGCATCTCAATGCATTTGGGTGGATTAACTAATATGTGGTGGGAGAATAATTCAATGTGGGACATTTGTCACGTTGGAAAAAGTGCTCAGTTTGGTGGGGGATGTCAGCAGTTCCAACCCCTGCCTGACCAACTATGGCATACGATTTAGCACGCGTTAATTTTTTGAATTGTTTTAGTTGGAAATTGTTGGGCCACCGCATGGGCGGGCCTACCTTCCTCGTCAGCACGGGTTCAAGCCCCGCTAAACCATTTAATTATGGCAATGTTACACTGGAATATGGCAATGGTCGTGGGCATGGTCTGGGTCACCCGCAGCCCCGACCCACTGCACTTTCATTTTATATATAATATGGAATTACCATGGCTTGGGTTGGGTGGGTCCATCAGGGGTGAGCCGCCCACCCGTTACACTTTGTTTTTTTAAATATATAATCTAACTTTTGCAGGGGTAGCGGGGGTGGCAGCTTACTACCCTATTTAATACAGATATATATATATATATATATATATATATATATATATATATATATATATATATATATATATATATATTCGTAAATATGTCGAAAAATAAAGGATACTAGGCAAAATAAGTAGGCAAAAAATTATCTCATTCTACTGGTCAGATTTCTTGCACCGAGACGCTGCCAAATTTTTGCCTTGTTAACACTGCCTCTTGGCCAAGTTTGACCATAAATTTGACCAACTATAACTTGAGCATATGAACTAGGATTTGAGTGCCATTTGCACCGTTGGAATTAGGGTGACGAGCTCAACGTTCTAGTCCTAGTTTCACTTCCATATGATGAATTTTATTTTTTATCTATTTTCAAGGGCACTTGTATTCCTATATCCTCCTGGATCATTCCTCCCCACTTAGGAGCTTTTGGTCCTCCAAAAGCATGAACACACCTTGCACACTACCTGTGTCTTCATCAAGCCACACTTTCAACATATTCATTGCATGCAAATATGGTACATTATTTTCAATCACATACATAACCACACATGACTAAAATAACCCCATACTTGGCAAGAGTTTATAACACATAATCTTTGGTAAATTTTACATTATAATAGAAACCAATACCTCATATATCAACAAAAGGAAAAAAACATCATCGTTGCTTTAATAATCGATGGAAAACATATCATCACTTTTACAATTATTCGCAACACATGATTTACAAAATGATGCCATTACAAGCTACTATATCTATTAAAACCATCTCTTACTCAATAAAATGGACCACCATTAATGTGGCAAATTTGTTTGTTGAACATCTTCGCCATATGACTTATTTACCGATGGTTTCTGGGCATGGAGCATCTGACACATGGCTATCTCATGTCTAACCTTGTTGCAATGACTACAATGATTCTTTCTCCTCCAAACTTTATGGATCGTCTTAGAACTCCCATTTATGGTGTGCCTCTGATATGTGGTCATGGAACCCTCACTATCACTAGAATGTGATGAATTTCTCTCATCATATGTCATTTTTTGGTCACTAGTTGTCTTGGAGAATTCCCTAACCTCTTTTTTGACATATCTAAGCCCTACATAACCATGCAATTCCTCCAGACTTAGACATTAATGTTGAATCCCTTTGTTTGATACCCCATATTATTCAATAATTTTCATCCATTTCCTATAGTATGCCTCACAAAATCCATGAAATCGTCATCATAAAAAGTACATGAAATTGAATAATTACTTTTTACCTCGGGCTTTTTATACTGCAACTTTTCCAAGGCCTTATCCTTGGCTTTTAAATGATGTTGCAGGCTTTGTTTCTCCTTATCTACTTCTTGTAGGAGTCTCCTTAGTTCATAATTATCCACCTGAATTATTTTGTTGATTTCTTTGAGTTATTTGTAGAAAATCTCTAACACAACTATAATACCATGTAGAAATTATACCAATGGATTCAATCCGATCATGCAATATACTAAAACAAGATACTGAATCCTTCTACAATATTTTCGGAATATAAAAAATGATCGCTCAATCACATGTAAGTAAGAGAAACAAATAACCAATCACACAACACAATATGTTCTTGGGGAAATCACCTGCTCAAAATCCAGCTATCATATATTGTACATTGTCAAAGAATCATGAAACAATACAATGCTTTCTCACACTAAGAAAATCCTACACTATCCTGACTGTCTCACCCTGATCCTACTCAAAACTGTCGAGCAATTCTTAGGAAAAATTGACCAACACTTAGCCAATTCTCAACCCTTCCTTAGCCCAACCTTGCTCACACAATCCCTAGGCAATTAATCCCTCTTAAATAGGATAATTAGCCTTCCTTGAATGCGTAATCCCTATGGAGCCTTCCACTAACTTTATAACTGCACCTGGGCAGTTCGCCAAAAATAACACTGATATTTTACTTGTCTTAAACCTTTGTCTCAACTGGGTATTCATCAAAATTGACATGCATGCAACTATTAATAGTGAATCATCAGTTACTTGGTAGATCACTACTTGTGAATTAAATCTATTTTAATTCACTTGATCTTCCACTAGCTCATCAATCATTTAGCACTAGTTAAACTAATTTTAACTCAATTAATGTGAGTTAAGTGATCCCACTCACACCACACTAGTGCTACAACTGCAACTGGACCCTTTAAATAATATAATCACTCTACATGCCTATCCTTTGACCCTCAACTCGAAATTATTGAGCTAAGTAAGTCTATCACACTTAGTTAACTATTACAAGTTGTTATGAGATAAGATCACAATTTATTTTTCATTTAATTAAGGATAATTAAATCAAAGGCCTCACATGGTAACCATTTCTGGGTGCCATTTTCTAGATTTTGTTTCTGGATGCCAATTTTGCTATTTCTTGTTGCAAAATTCAACACTCCCTCTCAACAAAAAAGGAATCAATATGCCTCGATCCAGTACCTTTGGAATGTTCTTTCATGCAACACTTCTCTAGTTTTGTTTGCGCATGAAACTCTCCTGCAACTGAATAGCCTCCAAACAACTGAATTAGTATAATGCACCTTTCATCAGAGTCTGTTGATTGCAGCTAGCTACAACACATGTCTATTGGACTCTCTATGTTGTTTCTGACATCTGCATCCCTGCACTCTGCACTGCAGCCAACTCTAATATGCACTCCTGTGTCCAACATCTGTAACTTTTATTTCTCTCTGCCTGACATATGACTGCATCAGTCTAACCAATCCTTCCTACTAATGCTATATTGTGGGCTCCTCATAGACAGTTTTGATGCAAGAGATACACCATCACAATGCACCCTGTCCAAATTTGTTCTTGGGATTGTATCTGCACATTGCCCCACCTCACACCTGGAGGTATAGCTGCATGTACTCCCTCTTCCCATCTGGCTCGAAATTTCCCCCTCCTAGAGGTCTTTGTTTGAGTGGACTCTTCCACTCATTCTCCTCTTTGATTCTCCAATTGTGGTTGCTCCAAAAACTTTTTAGCTTGCTTCTGAGGTTTCATGTTGAGAGATAATTTCTCCCTCTCAACCACCAAGTCATTAACCATTGCTTTGCTCCTCAAATCATTGCATGCATCATCAACCTCGAGAGCATATAGGTTCTTAACTCTTGAACTGATCTTCTTCACTTGTCCCATGGCTATGTTTTTAAGGAAAGCGTTTCCTTTTCTAAACATCACCTCATAACCATGGTCTTCCATTACCGCTACGAAGAAAATATTATTCCTTAGGCATAGAACATACAAAACATATACTAGTCTGAAAGGGGATCCAAAATCCCTCTAAAAGGTAACTGAACCTATGTCAGTTGTGCTATACCTCCTGTCATCTCCAAACTCTATTTTGGAGGTCCTTCTCCTCCAAGTCACTCAAGATATCTCTATTCCCTATCATATGTAATGAGGCACTATTGTCTAGATACCACATGCATCCCATTACAGTGCTGGCCATGCATGCAATGAGAGTAAAATCAAGCTCGAACTGTGAAGCCAATGCTTCACCCACTGCAAATGTAGGTTGCTTCTTTCATGCCTTCTTCTATGGAAAATTCGAAGCATAATTCCCATGCCCATGAAAATGAAAACATATGATCTTGTACAAGTATCTCTTGCCCTCTTCACCTTGGGATTTCTTTCCCTACTTCTTCTTTTGTTTTCCCACTAATGCATAATCATCTTCATTTTTGGTGCTAGAGGTATTGTCTCTGGTGCTTCATCTTATCTCTTCTATTACCAGATCTGACCATAGTCGCTCCCAATCTGGTAACTTCTCCCTCTCTTTCATAGAGTCCTGGTAACTATGCCAGCTCTTGGGAAGGCCTAGAAGTGTTAGGATTACCAAGTCATCATCATCTACGGTCACACCAACACTTCCAAGCTCATCTCGACATTGAGTGAACCTCGCCAAGTATGTTTGTACCGTCTCACCCTCCTCCTTGATCTTTCTAAGCTTGTCCTTCAGCACCAACTTCCTTTGGTCGTTTTTATTCTAAAACATATATTTCAAGGCCTTCCACATAGCATATGGGGTCGCCTTCCCATGGAGAATCGAGACAATATGATCTCTAACTCCCTCTAGAAATATCCTCCTCGCCTTTGCTACCTTCTTTTTCCATGCATCAAGAAGTTGGGCATCTATTGTTGTGGGCTTGGGAATATCATTATATATGAATTACTTCAACCCATTGTCCTCCAACACTTCCTCCATCATTCCCTTCTATGAATTATGATTCTGATTTCCCTGAAGGGCATATTCGAGTCTCAATCCATTGAAATACATCTTGATTAGCTTATAGATCCAAAGAAATTACCTGCAAATTTGAATATTGTTCAACACAAACTCAATTTCTTCTCCACTATTGTGATTCCTGGTGCTTTGATACCATGTAGAAAATCTCTAACACAGCTATAATAGCATGTAGAAATTATACCAATGGATTCAATACGATCATGCAATGTACTAAAAAATATATTGAATCCTTCTACAATATTTGCGGAATAGAAAACATGATTGCTCAATCACGTGCAAGTAAGAGAGAAATAAAAAATCACACAACACAAGATGTTCTTGGGGAAAGCACCTACTCAAAACCCCTCTATCATATATTGTACATAGTCAACGACTCATGAAACAATATAATGCTTTCTCATAGTAAGAAAATTATGCATTATCCTGACTGTCTCAACCTGATCCTGCTCATAACTGTCTAGCAATTCTTGGGAAAAATTGACCAACACTTAGACAATTCTCAACCCTTCCTTAGCCTAGCCTTTATCACACAATTCCTAGGCAATTAATCCATATTAAATAGGGTAAGTATCCTTCCTTGACTGCACAATCCCAATGGAGCCTTCCTCCGACTTTATAACTGCACCTAGGCAGTTCGCCAAATATACAACTGATGGTTTATGTGTCTTAAACCTTTGTCTCAACTTGGTATTCATCAAAATTGACATGCATGCAACTATTAATAGTGAATCATCATATGCTTGGTAGATCACAACTTGTGAATTAAATCTATTTTAATTCACTTGATCTTCCACTAGCTCATCAATCAATTAGTATTAGTTAAACTGATTTTAACTCAATTAATGTGAGTTAACTAATCCCACTCACACTAAACTAGGGCTACAACTGCAACTGGTCCCTGCAAATAATAGAATCACTCTACATGTCTATCCTTTGACCCTCAACTCGAAATTCTTGAGCTAAATAAGTCTATCACACTTAGTTAACTATGAAAATTTGTTATGAGATAAGATCACAATTTATTTTTAATTTAATTAAGGATAATTAAATCAAAAGCCTCACATGGTAACCATTTCTGGGTGCCATTTTCTAGCTTTTGTTTCTGGATGCCAATTTCACTGTTTCTTGTTGCAAAATTCAACACTCCCTCTCAACAAGAAAGGAATCAATTTTTCCCGATCTGGTACCTTTGGAATCTTCTTTCATGCAACACTTCTCTAGTGTTTTTCACACATGCAACTCTCATGAAACTGAATAGCCTCTGTGCTCTAGTATCCAACATCTATAACTTTGATTTATATCTGCATAACATCTGAATACATCAGTCTAACCAATCCTTCCTGCTACTGCTATATTTTGGGCTCCTCATAGACAGGTTTGATCCATGAGACACACCATCTCAATGCACCCTGCCCAAATTTGTTCTTGGGATCATATCTACACATCGCCCCACCTCACACCTAGAGGTGTAGCTGCATTTACTCCCTCTTCCCATCTGGCTCAAAATTTCCCCCTCCTAGAGGTCTCTCCTTGATTGGAATCTTCCACTCGGTCTCCTCTCTATTTCTCCAATTGTGGCTGCTCCACAAACTTCTAAGACTGGTTTTGAGGCAGCATGTTGAGAGATAATTTCTCCCTCTCAACCACTAAGTCATTAACCACTACTTTTCTCCTCAAATCATCGCATGCATCCTCAACCTCGAGAGCATACGGGTTCTTGAATCTTGAACTGATCTTATTTGCTTGTCCTGTGGCTGTGTGTTTAAGGAAAAAATTTCCTTTTATTAACATCACCTCATAACCACAGTCTTCCAATACCACTACAGAGACAAGATTCTTCCTTAGGCCTGGAACGTAAAAAACATCTGCTAGTCTAAGAGGGGAGCCAAACTCCCTTTGAAAGGTGACTGCACCTATTTCAGTTGTGTTATACCTCTGTCATCTCCAAAGTCTATGTTCTATTGGAGGTTATTCTCCTCCAAGTCACTGAATATATCTCTATTCCCCATCATATGGAATGAGGCACTGCTTTCTAGATACCACATGCATCCCATTACAGTGTTGGTCATGTATACAATGATAGCAAAATCAATCTCGAACTATGAATCCAATGCTTCACCCGTTGCAACTGCAAGCTCCTTCTTGCTTGCCTTCTTATGTGGAAAATTCGAAGCATAGTGCCCATGCTCGTGACCGTGAAAACATATGAACTTGGACAAGTCTCTCTCTCCCTCTTCGCCTTGGGATTTATTTCCCTTGGCATTCTTTTTTTTTTCCCACTAATGTACAATCTTCTTCTTTTTTGGTGTTGGAGGTCCCGTCTCTGGTGCTCCGCCTTATCTCTTCTATTACCAAATCCAACCATAGTCACTCCCAATTTGGTAACTTCTTCCTCCCATTCACAGATTCATGGTAACTATGCCAGCTCTCGGGAAGGCCTAGAAGTTCTAGGCTCACAAATTCATCATGGCTACGGTCACACCAACACTTCCAATCTCATCTCGACATTGAGTGAACTTCACCAAGTATGTTGGTATCATCTCACCCTCCTCCTTCTTGATCTTTCTGAGCTTTTCCTTCATCACCAAATTCCTTTGGTTGTTGTTGTTTTGAAACAGATTTGTCAAGGCCCTCCACATAGCATATGGATTCACCTTCCCATAGATACTCGAGACAATATGATCTTGAACTCCCTCCAACAAGATCTTCCTTGCCTTTTCTACCTTCTTTTTCCATGCATCAAGAAGTTTGGAATCTACTGTTGCGGGCTTGGGAATATCATTATCTATGAATTCCTTCAACCCATTTTCCTCCACCATTGCCTCCATCCTGTCCTTCCATGCAATATAATTTGAACTACCTTTGAGTGCATATTTGAGTCTCATGCCACTGAAAGACATCTTGATCAGCTTATAGCTCCAAAGAAAGTACCTTCAAATTTGAATATTGTTCAACACAAACTCAATTTATTCTCCACTATTGTGATTCCTGGCGCTCTGATACCATGTATAAAATCTATAACATAGCTATAATACCATGTAGAAATTATACCAATGGATTCAATATGATCATACAATGTAATAAAACAAGATATTGAATCCTTCTACAATATTTGTGGAATATAAAACATGGTCGCTCAATCACATGCAAGTAAGAGAAAGAAATAATCAATCACACAACACAATATGTTCTTGGGGAAAGCACCTACTCCAAACCCCTCCATCTTATATTGTACATAGTCAAAGAATCATGAAACAATACAATCTTTCTCACATTGAGAAAATCCTACACGATCCTGACTGTCTCACCCTGATCCTACTCAAAATGTTCTAGCAATTCTTACGAAAAATTGACCAACACTTAGCCAATTCTCAGCCCTTCCTTAACCCAACCTTGCTCACACAATCCCTAGGCAATTAATCCCTATTAAATAGGATAATTAGCCTTCCTTGACTAAGCAATCCCTATGGAGCCTTCCTCTGACTTTATAACTGCACCTAGGAAGTTCGCCAAAAATACAGCTGATAGTTTACTTGTCTTAAAACTTTGTCTCAACTGGGTCTCCATCAAAACTGGCATACATTAAACTATTAATAGTGAATCATCAGTTACTTGGTAGATCACTACTTGTGAATTAAATCTATTTTAATTCACTTGATCTTCCACTAGCCCATCAATTAGTTAGAACTAGTTAAAATGATTTCAACTCAATTAATGTGAGTTAATTGATCCCACTCACACCACACTAGTGCTACAACTACAACTAGACCATGTAAATAATAGAATCACTCTACATGCTTATCATTTTACCCTCAACTCAAAATTCTTGAGCTAACTAATTCTATCGCACTTAGTTAACTATTACAATTTGTTATGATATAAGATTACAATTTATTTTTAATTTAATTAAGGATAATTAAATCAAAAGCTTCACATGGTAACCATTTCTGGGTGCCATTTTCTAGATTTTGTTTCTGGATGCCAATTTCACTGTTTATTGTTGCAAATTTCAACATTATTGAAGCCATGCCACATTTGGTACCCTTTTCATATTTGGTACAACATTTGCTGAAATATTTGTCTCATTGCCCGAATGAAAACCCAAGTCGATGGATCTGTAAATTTCAATCCCAAGAGAATAAATCTGCATTTCGTCACCTAAATCTGATCCTAGGTCAATTGGTCCACTGCCGAAAAATCCCCATAGTTGTTATCTTCTCATCCTCCTCTGATTCATATTCTTGGTCTTGTTGCATGGTTGCAACTGTCTTCTGCTTCTCTTTTATGTCATTCCTCTTAGGTAAAAATTCTAGATGTAGTTTCCAACAATTATCCTCATCATGCCCTTCTTTCTCACAATGAGTACAAGAGGGCCTTTCTTCTCTTCTCTTGGATGTTGTTGTTCTCTTCGGGAGGTTATGTTTCCCATGCTTCTCCTTGCTTTCAATATGTACAACCTTCACACTAACTTCATCAAGAGACTTAGGTTCAAATAATAATAATGAATGACACAAATAACTATGCAAAGATAAAATATATTTTATTAATGTCTCAGAAGTGTCTAGTGGAACATTCAACACTGATGCTTATTTTCTAATATCCTTTGTAAAATTCTAAACAGTTTGACCTTTGATTTGTTTAAAATTTTAACATTCCATCACAACCTTTTGTCTATAACCCAATGGGTAAAATTGTCTTCTTAAAGCAAAAATGAATTCAAACCAAGATGAAAGAAGTTTACAACTACTCCTACCACCTTGTTGAAACTTTTCTTCCCACTAGACAAGTGTAGTGCCACTCAATCGAAGGGATTCTAGCTATATCTTGGATTCATCCTCTTTGATTTGTTGTATGCGGTAATACACTTCAACATGTCCTATCTAGTTATCTAGCTTTTCTACATTATATTATCCACTAAATATAGGTAAATAAAACTTGACATCCATCTTGAAAAATGGATTTTTAGATGCATTCCTTTGATTCCTATTACAATGATGAGAAGAGGAAGAAGAAAAAATTTCACTGGAGGATGGAGAGGGATGAGGATATCCTCCTCCACCTTCATGGTGTACCGATGCATGATCCTCAAGCTCTTTCTTCTCATACTTGATTGTCTTTCCATATTGTGCAAATATCTTTGCAACTTTTTCTGCCACGTTGAAGAATATCTTGCGATAATTTCTCTCTTCTTCATCTCATGCATCAGTATCTACCATGTTCCATCTTAGTGGTGCACGCCCTGCTTCGAGATCAAAGGATTTGAGTTTTCCTTCAACACTTTGGATCTTATTTTTGGTTAGCATTCATTCATGCAACTCACATCAAGAACACCCACTCTAATATCAAACTCAATCGAGATATTTTAACTTCAAGGATGCATTCAAAATTGCAATAATAGAGCATATTGACAAGGTAACTTAAAACCACATGAAAAGAAGCAGAAAACATAAGAAAACATGAGATCAAAGATACAATGATTTAATTATAGAATTCACCCAATCTGGGCTACATCTTCAAGCCCTGCTCAGAAGTGGGGAGGCATTCTTTCATTAAGTGGCATTAAAGAAATCAGTTACAAGTAAATTTTACAAAAATGACCCCTATACCTCCAATTCAGATGATGGCCTAAAAATGGAGAGCTTAGATGGAGAAAAAAACATCACCAATGGATTCGTAGCTCAAAAAAACGCAAATTCGACTATAAATTTGTTAAATTATAACACTGGCACCTTTGGCCTTCTAAGGGAATCATTTTGGCATCTCTTGGATTCCCTCGCTCAGGGTTCCACTGCCCAGGACGCTCCTCATTCTACTGGTTCCACATCCGAATGCATTTGGGTGGCTTAAATAATATGTGGTGGGTGAATAATTCAATGTGGTCCATTTGGCCTATTAGGAAAAGTGCTTAGTTTGGTGGGGGAGGTCAGCAGTTCCAGCCCTTGCCCGACCAGCTATGGCATATTGTTTATCGCATGTTAATTTTTTCAGTTTTCTTAGTTGGTAATTGTTAGGCCACAGTGTGGGTGGGTCAGCCTTCCGGATTGTGCAAGTTCAATCCCCACCGACCCATTTCATTATGGTGTCGTTACATTGGAATATGGAAATGGTCCCGCATGGGGTACAGGTCACCTGCAGCCCCGACCCACTGCACTTTGGTTTTATATATAGGCTTGGGTTGGGCAAGTCCATCGGGGGTGGCCTGACTGCCCGTTACACTTAGTTTTTTTTTTTAATATATAATATGAATGTTGTAGGGGTGGCGGGGTTGGTAGCCTACCACCCCTATTTTATATATATATATATATATATAGTACAAAACAATTAGCCAGAAAATAAGGGATATTAGGAAAATCAAGTAGGCAACAAATTCACCTATACCGGTGGTTGGATTTTTTGCGGCGGGACACTGCCAAATTGTTGCCTCGTTAAGACTGCCACTTGGTCAAGTTTGACTAGAACTTTGAGCAACTATAGCTTGAGCATATGAACTCATATTTGAGTGTCATCCACACTGATGGAATTAGGGCGAAAAGAACTATGATATGGTCCTAGTTTCACTTCCATTTGATGACTTTTTATTTTTGATCTATTTCCAAGGCCAATTGTATTCCTGAATCCTCCCAGATAAGTTGGCAACTTGATGAGTACTAGCATCAATGAGTTTTGATCCAGTGCTTCCATGCATTTTCAAATCTACAAGATAAACATACTCATATGAGGTATATTTTTCTCAGGGGGAGCTATGCTTTCCTTTAGGATTTAGAGGCTTGTTCTTTATATTTCTGTTTATTTTCACTCATATTTCTTAAAATATGTGTATTTATTGTTTATGTGTGGAAATACATTGTATCAGCCTTTTTGCAACTATCATTGATTGTTTTTCAGCTACCCTCTCATGAGCTTATAGACATGGCATGCATAGAGTGACTTGAGACAATAACAAGGCATGTGTGGGCTACTATATACTCATTATTACAACCATGTACTTTCATTGTATAATTCATAACACTTGGCATGAAGGCAATAGTTGTAGTGGAATAAGGTTGAGAATACGACACATGTTTAGGGGGGGGCGATGTCATATGATTTTTATATGTCAACCACTCATTGGTGGCATTATGTTCTACTTTGAGACATGTGTTTGCTGCTATGGAGAATATGTGGTTTCCTCATCTGCATATTACTCAATATTTTATTATTGCTGCTAAATATTGATTGTTTTGACATGTTGCCAAGAGGAGACTGCTTGATGATTGGTTTGATATGTTGCTTATTTTTGTTGATGTGAAAAGAATGGAAATTTGTTGATATGCATTACTATTCAACCATGTATATATTAGATGCTCTAGAGCTTGGGCTTGTGTTACAAATCTCTTTCTTAATTATTAAAAGGTGAAGACCCTTTTGCTATTGATTTCAAAGGCGGAGAGAGAGAATAGAATATTGCAGGTCTAGATATTGTGTGTGGTTGCCATCAATGCCAAAAAGGGCGATCCTTGGCATTATGGATTTCATGGTTGTAGTTGGTTTGTGTTGCCATTAATGTCAGCCATGCTACATTGATGTTAACTTGGTTCAGTTAGACAGGCTTCAATAGATTAGTGGGATGCTTGATGTGCTCCAAATTTTTTTCTACATAGTTGTCTAGAGGTGTTGAAGGTGTGCATGTGTCTAAGGAAGAGTATGTGGCTTGTTGGCATTGATGTCAACTCTTAGCTTGTTGGCATTCAGGTCAACCTAGTGATGGTAATCGACTATTGTGTTATCTATTTGTTGAAGTTTCACAGAGCTTTGTAAAGGTCTGGAGGATTGTGTAGGTGTTGAACAAGGTGTCCTAGAGGTTGGAAGAAGTTTTGAGTAGAATATTAGTTGGTTTTCCTAAGATAAGCCATAGTTGTTGAGAGTGAGACCTATATAGAGCGGTAGTAGAATCTTATCCATTTGGATCCCAATGGAAAGGATGTGGCTATGGTTGTAGGGATCTATTTATCATCCCTACGGTTGTAGCCTAAATGTGAAAATATCCACATTCCTTGTACATCATCAAAAGAATTTGGCCATGGTAATTCCCAGAAGCTTCGAAATTGATTGGGTAAGCTCAAAATTGGTTGAATAAGTACTGCATTGTGTGTGAATGCATTTAATGCACAAATAGTGATGGTTATGGGTGGATTTCGTTAAATTTTAGAACATATGAACTGAGTCCAAAGGAGGAATTCACCTAGCACATTATATATATAGAGAGAGAGAAAACAGCTTTGTCCTGAGAGAGAAGAAGAAAGTTTGATAGAGAACGTACTAGTCCACACAAATAGTGATGGTTATAGGATTTCATGAATTTTTAGAACATATGAACCGAGTCCAAAGGAGGAATTCACCTAGCACATTATATATATATATATATATATATATATATATATATATATATATATATATATATATATATATATATATATATATATCATTTTCGATCCCTCGAGATATGGTTAGTTAGTGTGTTTGAGTGAGAGAACGTATTTAATTCACAAATAGTGATGGTTATGGGTGGATTTCGTTAAATTTTTAGAACATGTGAACCGAGTCCAAAGAGGAGGTTTGGAATTCACCTAGTACATTATATATATATATATATATATATATATATATATATATATATATATATATACATATAGATATATGTATATGTATATGTATATGTATATGTATATGTATATGTATATATATATATATATATATATATATATATATATATACATACATACATACATACATACATACATATATATATATATATATATATACACACACACATATATGTGTGTGTGTGTGTGTCATTTTCGATTTGAGATATGGTTAGTTAGTGTGTTTGAGTGAGAGAACACTATGTAATAAGGAAAAAAAAAATTGATGTATTGGTGAGAAAAAATATCTTTTGCATGTGTATAAATGGTGGAGGAGTGAGCATATTGAAGGCCTATACCAACGTACTAAACCAAAATATCAGTTTACATATCAAATTTGTGGTTGTTGTAGTAGAGTTTGTTTTGAGGAAGATAACCTTGAGAAAAACGCCTTAACTAAGAATGGATTGAGAAGTGCACTTGTTTCATTATAACATTTGTTTTGCAGGGTTGTTGGTGCATATTGAAAAATCCCATAATGGTTTTATGATGTTGACATACTGAGGGTTTGATGTGTTTATTATATGATGCTGATATAATGAGATTTTGATTTGTTAATTGTATGATGTCATTTTTATTGATGAGATGTGTATGGCCATGAGTGGCTTGCTTGATGTATGTTCATATTATGGTTGAGTGTGTGAGTTGTAGTATATCTACTGGTTGTTTATGTTTATGAATGAATTATTATTGATTTTTTGAGAGTATATTATTGTTGGGGTTTGATAGCAGAAATGAGTTTGTTGAGAATAGTGTCTTGGGGATCCAATGTGAAATATTATGAAATGAGGTCCTCATAGAGTTTGTGGAGGAGTGACCTCTTGCAAGTGGTGGCTTGCTAAGTTGGATTATTTATTTCATGCTAATGTTGACTAACAACAATATTTTTGGAGTGGTGTTTTCCTCCCAGTGGTGGCTAGATAATAGTTAGTGGTGGCCAACTAACTATATTATCGGACCGATTCTCCAAGTTGGTGGTGTTCAGTAATCTATGTAAAATATATCATTTTCTTGACACAAAATGTAATATTCAGAGCATCGCAGCAGAAGCAAGAGTGTTTTCTGTCTTGGAAGCATTTGCACCAAATATCGTTATGTCTCATTGTGATAATGATTTGTGTGTCTGTTTGTGTGTTTTGATATGTTCACATGATCTTGTTATATTTGCATTTGGTACATTTTTATGCATATATCCTCTCACATGTTAAGGTGCTAATGAATGGTTGATTAAAGATTTGAAAGAAAAGAATAAAAAATTATAATAACACAATATTGATTCACCCCCCCCCCCCACCCTCTCAATATTTCCAGTTTTCCAACAAGTGACAGAGATCCCATTTTCACTGGAAATTTTTGGACAAGATTATTTTATTTTCATGGTACTCAATTAGATCATATCTCATCTTATCATTCTCAATTTGTTGAGAAAACTGAGATAGTGACAAATGTTTGGAAGGATATCTTCATTTCTTTGTATATGATAAACAAACACAATGGGTCAAGTGGTTACCTCTAGCAGAATGGTGGTATAACACTTCCTTTCGCACTGCGAAAAAATGAACCCATTTATGGCACTTTATGGATATCATACACCATATATCACATCGTATTTAAGAGAGAATTTTAAAGTTCAAGCAGTGGAATATCACATTGAGCATCAAAAACAAGTTCTTCAACTCTTAAAGGATAAACAGACGTTGGCGTAGAATCTAATGAAGCAATAGGAAGATCAGCATCGAAATGAAAGAAGTTTTGACATGGGTGATTGGGTATTTTTACGGCTATAACCATTAAAAAAAATGTTCCTCAAGCAAGTCAAGAAGGATAATAAATTATCACCCAAGTATTATGGCCCTTACAAGGTGTTGCAAAATATTGGTATTGTGGCATCTTAACGATCGCACTGAGTTTTCCATGTTTAATTCTTAAAGAAGGTTATTGGTGATAAGATCCCAATTCAAATTATATTTATAGAACTTGACGAGGAAGGGAAAATCACATTGGAGCCTAAAGCAATCACTGAAACAAGAATCTGACAACTACATAATTGATCAATTTTAAAATATCTCATTAAGTGGAAGAAGTTACCCGTTGAACATTACATATGGGTTGATGACTATTTTATACAGAAGCACTCATAACTAGTCAAGCATTAAGTGTTGGAATCATGATTGCTATTAGACCAAAACCTGCAGGCATTAGTCTCCGCTACAATCGCCAGAGTTAGGATCCACGAGAGGCAGTTAGTCCATGTCGCAAAACACACGGGGAGCGTTGAACCCAATGTCCAACAATCTCCCCCCCAACGCGAGCCGGGTGAGATTCAAACTCGAGACCTATCGCTCTGATACCACTTTTTGGAATCACAATTGTCATTAGACCAAAACCCGCAGGAATTATTCTTTGCTACAATCACTATAGTTAGGATCCACGAGAGGCGGTTATTCCATGTCGTGAAACACACGGGGAGTGTTGAACCCAATTTCCAACATTAAGGACAACACCTTTTTGAAGGATAGGGGTGTGTTAGGTCCCTATTATACGAGTCTAGGTCCCATATTTTATTTTTGTGACCCATAGAAGCCCACTATTGTTATTGTTGTGCCCTTATATTGTTCTTGTTA
This sequence comes from Pinus albicaulis, assembly GCA_034641835.2. Classification (NCBI taxonomy): domain Eukaryota; kingdom Viridiplantae; phylum Streptophyta; class Pinopsida; order Pinales; family Pinaceae; genus Pinus; species Pinus albicaulis. The sequence goes on from CM076578.1 coordinate 944,347,235, forward strand.
TGTAGGTCCTAATTATATTTTGACCCTTTAGACTCCTATATATACCAAGGAGGTTTTCTCATTTGAATCATCCAAGAATTGTTCATTTATGCAATGTAAAAGGAGGTTTCCCCCTCGAAGTGGCTTATTATATAGTCGTTGATCTATCTTTTCCTACTTTTTTGTGTTATTTTGATCTGGATACAAAACATTTTCCCAATATTTTATATAGATTATTATGTCATAAAAAATACTAAAGAAGGGGTTGAAAATAAAATTCTTCAAGCTTTGAAATGTCGATGGTGCATTAGTAAGGGAAAATGCGATAACCAAAAAATCAATATGACTTTTATGTGTTCTAAAGGTTGTTTTGGTAATGTCTTCTTGCTTCATTCTAATTTGACGATATCTTAGATAGAAACCAACTTAGTAAAGAAAAATTCTTCATGTAATTCATCAAATACATGAATAGGAAACTTTTCTTTGATGGTAATTTTTTTTAGTTCTCTATAATTAGGAAACATATGCCATGAACCATCCTTTTTTGCTACCATCACCACTAGTGAAGAGAAAACACTTTAACTAGGTTTAATGATGTCATCCTTTATCATTTCTTAAATCATACACTCAATCTCATTAGTTTATGTGTATGGATACCTGTAAGGCCTAATGTTAGGTGGTATTATTGAATGCAAATAGATAGCATGAGTGGGTGGAACACTCTCACGTATCTTTCTAAATACATTTGAATGATTGTCAATAACTTTTTGGAGATCCATTGGAGTAGAGAATATAGATGTTTTTACATCCAATAAGCACAATTATGTGGTTACACCATGTTGTCCCTTTTTAAGTAATTTTTTCGTGTTGTTAAAGCTTATCACTTTATAGGGTTTCCATTGGATACCTCTAACCTCAATTTCCTTGCTACTCTAATAAAATGTCATGAAAATATTTTGAAAAGGGTTATTTTTCCTAATTATTGTGACCATTGGACCTCTAATACAACATTAGCATCAACCATTTCGATTTTGATCATGGGAATATGAAATAAATACTCCCCCATACTATGCTTAATATTGTTCCACTTCCATAAACAATTTATGGTACCTCCATTTAGAATCATTACTTGAAACTCTAGAGATGGAAATACAAAGCAAACGAGACATTTTGCTATTTTGTAATTAAAATTATGGGTACTACTAGAATCAATCAACATTGTTACCTTTTTTATTTTCAATATATCTTTCTATCTTGAGGGTTTTTAGAATACTAATGTTATCCAATGCATGAAAATATATAATTGGAGTGATCTCTTCTAGCTCTAGATATTGTGATGATTCTAATTATTGATATTCTTCCTCTTAATAAGCTATGTATAATAATTTCTTCTCACCGAATTTTTACTTCTTGTCACAATTGAAATATAGTCCCTCTTCCCTTATTTTGCCCACTTTCTGAGATTCAAAACTTGGTAGTTGACATCATTCAAAAATAAAAATTTAGAACATAAAAACACATTGTCGAACAAATAGTTTATATAATGTTAATTATAAAATTATAAAGTCTTAACTATCATGGAGGATGTTAATTTTTGCAACTAAGGTCAAATTCCACAATGGAAAACTCAGATCATTAAGATAATAATTTAATTAGACTCCTCTTTTCAAGAGGATCAAAATCGACCTATTGATCACCCCAATGAATTAGGAAAAAGTTAAGTTATGAATTAATTTAATGTTTTATGGGTTGGCCTAATCGCATGTTGATCCGGTCAAAACCCCAAGTGGTCTATGATTTTCATCCATCAATTTATTTCATCTATGTTTATGTTTTAGCTTGCACAGGTACATTGGAAGGATTTCGTGCAATGGCGTGCAGTGGATCAGGGTCAGAGACTGGTACACATTCCAGATCTGAGTCTATTGAAGCAGAGTCGTGGGTAGGGCACGCTGAGGTAGTGACCGAGGTGAGGCACAACCGCTGGTTGGGCTTGTTGAGGTCATACCTCAGCTGGTAAATCCATCGACAGAACAGTTTCAGTGTGTGGCCAGGGTTCTAAGGTATTCAGACCCTTAGTCGTGGGCACAAAATGCTATTGTAGTAGCTCATATTCCTTCAGCCATGGGCTGAGCGAGTTAAGGTCATGGCCAAAATATTTTTGGGGAATATTATATTTGGTTCATCTTTTGTTGATTTCACAGCGCTTACAAACATCATTCGTTTAGTTATAGTTGCATCAGAGTGTCATTGGTAGTCTCCTCGATTCAAATCTAAGACTTTAGAGTTCAGATCACTTGGTGATATTTTGGATCAGAGTTTTTGTATTATAGATTTGTAGATTTTTAGATCAGATCTGTTTGTTTCCGTTGTAGACATATCTTTAGTCTGCATTTATTATCAATCATTTTCATCAGTTTTCTACAACCAGTGTCAGTGCATTTCAGCTTTTAGATTCAATTTCCTTCATGCAGAAGTATGGGTATGGTTTTGGTGCTTGTGTGCTATTTGTGTTCTACATCATAAAGATACGTACCCATGGATCATTGTACTCTTGTTACTGAATCATTCAATGATGATCTAAGAAGAAGAATTTCTGAGGGTTTTCCCCATAGTGGGTTTTTCCCTGGTCTCGAACCAATTCTGGTGTCTCTATGTGTTCATGCTTCTCTTCCTTTGATCTTTTATTTTTCATTGCTTAGATGATGATGGTGGTGGTATTGTTATTTCCACATAGTTTCATTTTATTATGGTTAAGGATATAGATCCATATAATGGAATAATTATTTGGGGTGATTTCAACATGTTAATGGTAAAATGTAACTATCAAAGTAAAGAAAAATGCAACTTTATGAATAATTAACATGGTATCAAAGCTAGTTGAATAAAATCCATGAGCATCACCCCAAAGAGACACTTCTATGGAAGCAAGTAGAGGATGGTAGAGACCTAAAATATTTCTAGGGTATGAAGAAAACCCTAGGCATTTAGTGGATAAGAGTTTGAGATAAAACCTAGTTTATGGTAACGTTGTTAGATTTGGTTTATGAAACCCTCACATGGCCTTTGTGAAGATGCTAAAGAAATTGGATCGATTTGATATCTTACCCGGGTATTGATCAAGTTTTTGATTGAAGGCATCATTGTTTTGTGACTATTGGCTGACTCTTGAATGATGGTTCAAGAGGGAGAGGAGCATCTCTCATTGAAGATAAGTATTCCTTGACTTATAACCTTAATCTTGTTTACCCTTATGGATCTTATTTATATGATATCTAGCTATTACTTCCTCCATGTATATTTGAGCACCTGGATATATGTAACCTCTGTGATGAGTTGTGATGATTGGATCCCTATTGAGGATCTTTGGAATTGCAGGAAAGTAGCTAGATCGTGAAATGAAGGAAATTTTGGTAGATCTAGAAAAGCATCCAGATATGGAAAAGGAAAGATGGTTAGATTTGGAAAAGTTAAAGAGGCACTTGTGCACTACAAGATGCCTATGTGAAGGTGCACGGGTAATACCGTAAGGCATGCATGGTATATTGTTTTAATTTTATGAGTTAACTACAACATTGGATGGTTAGATTTGGAAAAGTTAAAGAGGCACTTGTGCACTACAAGATGCCTATGTGAAGGTGCACGGGTAATATCGTAAGGCATGCATGGTATATTGTTTTAATTTTATGAGTTAGCTACAACATTGGATGGCTAGGTAAGCCCTTCGGTATATTGAGAATGTCTACTTCTCGGATGGATCATGAATGCACATATATGAATGATTGGGATTTATGTTGATGAAATAGTGCACCGGGTATTAATGGTTTGATCATGATGAACTACTTGATTCTGCAAGAGTACTTGATGTGATTACCGATCTTGGATATATCGGCATAACTTAATGTGTGGATAACATCTATTGTTTTGAGATCCTGATTCTAATTTTAGTGGATGGTAATCTGAATTATTAATACACATCAAATCTGTTAGATCTCTTAGAGAAGGTTGCCTCATTTATATCGTGTTGATAATGTATGTGATAAGCATGATGAAATCTCATTGAAAAGAAAAAGGGTGATTGCACATTGTTGGTTTATCGATTAACCTAACTTGATATTATTGATTATGATATACTTGGTATTAGAAACCGTGATTATAAAGGCATATTTATGAGATTGATGTTATATATTGATGACTATCTATGGTTACAACATGTGGTGAAATCAAATTCTTTAACTTGATGTATTGTTACTGGATCTTAAGGGTTTGATGTCACATCAGCTTGTCGCCCTGATACTTCTAGTCCTTGATGAAAGATGGATGAAAAGATATTGATGATCATGAGATGTGTAGATCTGCTATTACTTTATCCCTATAAAGACAGGTTAATGATATGAATGATGTGTATTCTCATTTAGAGGGAAAATTTCTCTCTTAAAATATTCTTACTCACGGTTTCTATTGAAATATGAATTATGAGTGTTTGATATTGATTAATCCATAGCAGAGGGCTAAGCCACATTCACACAAAGGAAAGATCATAGATGTGACTATGCCTAGTAGAAAAAAAATTGAATTTATGTATAATGAACTTGGTCTATATTCTGAATTCATGGATATCTGCTTTGTCTTTTCATTATGAACTGATTTTGGGAATTGCAGGAATTGAGCATGAAATCAGACGGGTACTTGGAAAATGTCAGTTCTGCAGATGTATTGCAAATGCCAGTAATATCTATTAGTCAGGAAATTTTGTATCTGTGCAGGTGACCGAGACATTCATATGGATATTTCATTGTGTTTAAGGATTTTGCACCATGTTTTGGCTGATTGATATTGATAAATTGTGTTTGGTAATTTTGACATGATTGAAACATATCTAGATTTATAGATCTTACCATGATTGCACATTTGGATTTGACATGATTTGATCTGGTGATGATTTATTTTCCCAGATGACAATGCTATGTAGACATATTGACCTTCAGTGTCGTATGTGAGTATATTGACATATGGTTTTGTATTGTCCTCCTTGCTCCTACCACAAAGGTTGTTGTGACTTAGTATGAACATGCATGATTTAACCGCGATGTGTATGCACTTACATCTAATGAAGGAAATGGCCTGTAATGACATGTTAAATGATAGACTTGAGAACTTGACATGAATTGAAGTAAAGGCTTGATATGTGCATGAACTCTCCCTAGTTGGAAGATTTGATACTATGAAATCAATGTCTTTGATAATAGTTGCGACTAGCTTCTAAAATTGGATGAGCTATTTTTGTTTACTCAAATTTTATTTGAGTAAGGCTAGATATGTTGGCATGATAAGGCCTTATTCTCATAGAGATTTTTTCATGATGAAAACTCCTTGATACAAATTTTTTTATATGTGGTTGTTATCTAGTAAAGTCGGGATAATGAGTTCCAAGGTATGGCCTTGATTTTTTATTATGGATTTGATTATACATATTGATAGTATATCCTTGATAGGTGATGCACCTCTGAAAATACAAGTATGAGGGAGATGAATTTTTAATATCGTAATAATGTATCATGGCATGATGAGTTTATTTTTGGAATTTGGGAAAGAAATTCCATATAACAAGACTATTGAAATGTCTTTTTTTAATGTAAATCCTTGGATACTCTGATTTAAAGTTCAAATGTTAATTGAACATGATATGGAATTTGTTATTTGGTTGCAGCATTGATTTTTCATTTTGAACATTCATCCATTTATGATGTGTATAGAACATGACTAAATCCATGATCGAGCTGCTTCACTCAGAATTTCCACCAAAATTATTTTATTGGTTCATATATTTCTCCCATGATATGTAGTTTCATGAATGAACTAATGATGTTTTGGATTAGTATTGGTAAGCACATTTGGATGCTGACTTAGTATGATATTTTCCAATATATTAGACGAGAAGTCCATAGCACGATCTAGGTCGGGTACAATGTTGCTCCTTAGAGAATTTGTCTAGCATGATCTGGATAAAACATGGATACATGATGATGACAAAGAATCCAAAATACATATAGTTGGGACTATGTGGTCTCCATTCATTTGAGACAACATAGTTGTTCGATACATGATGAAGCGTGTTATTGACTCCTCTGGGAAAAGGAGGATGATTATAGTATCCATGTACATTTGACACCTCTATGAGAGAGAGGATATTTTTGGTATATTTTTGTTATTGTTATCTTGCTGTAATTTACATGATGATGTATGTTCTAATATAACACTTGATTTTATGTCCTATAGGTACAAGAATAAACAGATACCATATGAGATTAATGTTGATCAAGGACATTGATCCAACTCTTCCTCCTCTTTATTTGAACTCTAAGAATAGGGAATTGAGATAGAGGGATCCTTGGGTTGAGGGAACTCTATACAATATGGTCAAAGGCATTTCTCCCCTATCTGTCACTCGTTGGTTGTGAGTGATCCTTGCTTTGTTTGACAAGTCAAGTATCTCCGCCACTGTTGGTTGTTGCAGAGTATACCCCAGTTGACATCATACCCATAAGAGGATCTTGTTTGGATCCCCCCCCGCCCCCCATTTGGCCAATGGGTTGAGGAGGCTTGGAGGTGTGTGATCCTTACCTCTTGGTAAGTTGGGTATCTCATCCAAACTAGATTATGATGCAGGTGTTCTACCACATGACTATTCAGGGTCATCGATGGGAATATTAATCGGAAATAGGATGGGTTGGGATAATCCTATCTGATTCAGGGTTGAGAGTGAGATCTCTGATGTGAAATAACCCTATGTGATTCTGGTTTGAGAGTGAACTCCTTGGTGTGACACTAGGGTCAATATTTTCTCCTCTGAATGGATAGGTATCCTATTAGATATACATGGGGTTGTAGATTTATAAATCCCCCATGAGATTATGGGAGATGTGCTCCCTGATATGTGCTCGTTGTTGATATGATCTATGTTTATGATATTCGAGGTAATAGCCCAATGGTAAAGATTCTAGAATGAAAACCTGATGCATGAAGGTTGGTATCCCAAGCTCCCCTCTAGTATAAAATTATTCTTCTTATAGATCCTAGAATGTTCAACATACAATCAGAATCAATAAAGAGATAAACAGAAATAAGCATGAAGAGTACATTGATGATTTGTAATAAGAAAGGTTCAGAACATGACGACTTCATGACAGAGATGTTCAGTGCAGACATGTGATTATATATGAATATCACAATGGCATATTGATCGATGATCATATTTCAATATATTAAGTTTAGTTGTGATGACTCCATGATGCAGAGAACTACAAGTAGAGATTGCAAAGTGGAATTCTTCCTAGTTGAGAGGGAGTGTTAATTTTTGCAACTAAGGTCAAATTCCATAGTGGACAACTCAAATGATTAAGATAATGATTTAACTAGATTCCTCTTTTTGAGAGGATCTAAATCGACCTATATATCGCCCCAATATATTAAGAAAAAGTTAAGTTATGAATTAATTTAATATTTTATGGGTTGGCCTAACCGCATGTTGATCTGGTCAAAGCCCCAAGTGGTCACTCACAAATTTATAAATAGAGGTGAACTCAAGCTAATTTTCACACTTTCTCAAGCAATCTATGATTTTCATCCATTAGTTTATTTCGTCTATGTTTATGTTTTGGTTTTTAAAGGTACGTCGGAAGGAGATCGCGTAGTGGATATGGGTGAGAGACTGGTGCACATTCCAGATCTGATTCTATTGAAGCAGAGCTACGAGTAGGGCATGTTAAGGTAGTGGTCAAACTAAGGCAGAGGCATTGGCTAGGCTTGTTGAGGTCACGACTCAGATGGTAAATCCATTGGCAAAACGACTTTGGGGTGCAGCCAGGGTTCTAAGGTATTCAGACCCTCAGCCGTGAGCACAAAACATTGTGGTAGTGGCTCAGAGTCCTTCAGTCGCGTGCTGAGCGAGTTGAGGTCACAAACAAGAGATTTTCTGGGAATATTATATTTGTTTCCTCTTCATTTTATTTTGCATCACTTCCCGGCATAATCAATTCAGTCACAGTTGTGTCATAACGTCATTGACAATCTCCTGGATTCAAATCTAGGACTTCAGAGTTGATATCACTTGGTGATATTTCAGATTTGAGTTATGGTATTATAGATTTGTATATATGTAGATCATATATGTTTTTTTCCAATGCAGACATATCTTTAGTCCTCATTCAATATTAGTTGTCTTTAATAGTTTGCTACAGCTAGTGTCAGTGCATTTCAGTTCTTAGATTCAGTTTCCTTCAAGTAGAAGTATGGGTATGGTTTTGGTGCTTATATGCTATTTGTTTTGTGCATCATAAAGATATGTACTCATGGATCATTGTATTCTTGTTTCTGACTCATTCAATGAATATCTAAGAAGAATAATTTCCAATGGTTTTCCCCTGGTCTCAGACCAATTCTAGTGTCTCTATGTGTTCATGCTTCTCTTCCTTTGATCTTTTAATTTCCTCTGCTTAGATGATGTTGATGATGGTATTGTTCTTTCTGCATATTTTCATTTTCTGATGGTTAATGATATAGATCTGTATAATTGAATAATTATTTTGCATGAATGCAACATGTTAATGGTGAAATGTAACTATCAAAGTAAAGAGCAATGATGCTTTATGAAAAATTAACAGAGGATACTCTAGATGACTCTCAGTCATGCTCTATGAATTTTATAAAAATATCATTGATTTATTTCCTTCTTGAATTGAAAAACATTTTTTATGAGTAATTATTTACAGAATTTGTTGCACATTTAGCTTAAATTTTTTTATGAGAACTTACTTTCTATTTGCTACAATTTATTTTATCATGATTTCACATTATTAGAGAAAATCAATAGAGACATTTCCCGATGTTTCATATCGCAAAGAAATTTTATTTGTGATTCAGTACATTCTCTTCATTAGATTGAATATTTCCATCTAGTGTGCATTAAATATCCATATTTTATATGTGGTGAGTATCATGTTTTAGATAACTATAATATAATTATTATAAATATTGATAAAAATGTTGTATACATTTAAATTAAGGTTGATGTAAGATGTGCTACTCAATTATGACATGTTAGTTACAATGGAAATCTTGAAAATAAAAAATCTAATCACTAATAATAATTATTAAAGGTAATTATACAAAATTTTAGGACATGGCATACAAGGCTGAAAGGTAGACAATCAAATTGTTTTCTTGAATATATAATTTGTATTTATGGAAAATTGGTGTAACTTTAAAAAATGATGTTTTTATAAGATTTTTATGTCATTTTTTCTCTAAACAATAATGCATATCTTCGCATTAGGCCCCCTATTTGGTATGTATATGATAGATATTTATAAACAAATTTGCATGATTGTAGATAACAGATGAATTTCATGCATTATTATTTTTCCATAGTTTTTAATGTTGAATTTATATTTCTTTTGTTAAATTAGGAACAAAGTGAAATCTATAAAATGATGATGTCGAATGCTAGGGCCCGCTATGAGGGTCTTAACATATTCATTATTATTATTGTTGTTGTTGTTGTTGTTATTATTTACTGCATAGGTATTCATCTATTAATGCGGGTTCTTTTTTGGTTTCAAAATAAGTTAACTAATCACATGCTATAGCAGAAATAAAAGAACTATGTCTTTTATAAATTTGATATATGTTTAATACTTTAATAAAAAATAAAAAATAAAAAATAAAAAAAATATGTAAAAGAATATATATTTATAATCTAAACATCGATCTCTACAAATGTGTTCAATTTCATTATCAATGAAGGCATAAAGCATATACAGAATCATGGTTGAAAATCAAGAAGTTGTAAAAATGGGTATGTTTTTTTATTATGCGTACCAAACTAAGAGGTTTATCAATCCGAACCTAAAACCAAAGTGGCCACCTCATCCACCACGCAATTAAAAAAGTTCTTATCACCAAATATTTTTTGAAATTAATAAAGCACACAATTTTTATAAAATGTGCATGAGTCGTATAACATGCACACACTCCTTTTCCACCATCCTCTTTGTTTCTCTCTCTCTCTCTCTCTCTCTATCTCTCTCTCTCTCTCTCTCTCTCCCTGCTTTCCCGTGTCACTTTTCCTCCATCTTCGTCCTTTTCTCTACGTTTATCTATTTATCACTCTATCATTATGTCTCCCTCCTATATCAGGTTCTCTCCACCATTGGTTAAATCCCCCACTCCCTCTCTATATATTTCCATGTCCCTTTCTCTCTCACACTGTCCATGTGTTCCTCTCTCTCTCTCTCTCTCTCTCTCTCTCTCTCTCTCTCTCTCCCATCTCCCCTCTTCATCCTTTTCTATATCCTCATCCATGTCTCCTTTTGTGCTTATGTCTCCCTCTTGTATCCCTCTCTTTGTCTTTTACTAAGATCCCCCTCTCTCTCTCCCTAAAACCCCCACTCCCTCTCTCTTTTTACCTATCCCTTTCTCTGTCTCACACTCCATGTGATTATATCCTCTCTCTCCCCATTTTTCTATTTCCTCTCTCTCTCCCTCCCCCCTTTTATGTCTCCCTCTTCCTCCTCCCCCTCCTCTCTCTCTCTCTCCCCCCTTTTATGTCTCCCTCATCCTCCTCCTCCTCCTCTCTCTCTCTCTCTCTCACCCCTTGGCTCTCTCTCTATCTCTCTCACCCCCCAATATCTCTCTCTCTCTCTCTCTCTCTCTCTCTCTCATTTCAAAACCTTTTATCAGATAATAATCTGTATTTTAACAATGAATGAAATTATTCTTCAAGAAACCATCAAAACATGAGAACACCAACTTTTACATGGAAAACCTTGTAGGAGAAAACCATAATTTATTTTTTTCTTCTTCTTCAAGTCATTTACATATATTTGCAGGCACCAGCCCCCAAAATAAAATTAGTAGCCACTAACCCCCAAAATGTGAAAGCACCCACTTGCAATAAACTACAACTTGGTTGAGGCACCAACAACAATGTGCAAGCACCCACTTCCAATAAACTACAACTTCGTTTAGGCACCAACAACAATGTGCAAGATTTGACTTGTTGTAGGCTTAAATCTTATTTAGGCACCCACCTCCTTCTTCAACCTAGTTTGGCCCACTTTCACAATATTTCAGACTAGATCCACAAGAACATAATACAACCAAGTCAACTTGTCTTCTCTTCATATGTCAAAAACATGTTCACATGCTTATATAGCCAATAACCATGAGCTCCATGTTCTCAACAATTGTTTGTATATTCCCTTTATCAAATGAAAAAGAATCCAACCAAAGTCCTTTTTCAAAAATCAATTTTCACTTAATTTGAGGCAAAAAAAAAATAGAAAACTTAACTTTTCAAAAAAATGGTTATTTCTGGAACACGTTCTACAAAATGCCCAGATTTTGGTAGACATTCTACAAAATGAATACCATCGGTTTGGTTAAATGTTTGACAATTTGGAACTTCGTTGGCACAAATAAAATACAAAGAAAATAATACACCTTCTTTCGAGCTTGAACCCTTCACCTCATGGGGGAAACACGAACACCACACAAACTGTGCTACTAAGTTATTTGGAATCAGAATGTTGTGATTATTAAAACTATCTAAAATCCTTGACATGTCAAAATGATACATGTCACGATTGCATTCTCCTTGTGACACCATGAATAGACACATCAAAATAAAAATATGTTTTATTGCCACAACTAGGGAAAATTAACGTCAAAACTACGCTCACCAAAATAGAGCTACAAATATGTTTTATTTCCATGATTAGTTTCAATACCAAATCACATGAATAGGACTTCCACATCAGAACTATAGTCACACATCATAACCAAAATATTTTTCATTTCCATGAGCCAATCATAAGACTTCCATTTCATAATTGTGCTCACAACATCATAACCAAGAGTTTTGACCCTGTAACCTTTTGAAATACACTACCTCATACTAACCTCAAAGCACAAGTCTTCACATTGTTCTCCACTACTATCCAATTCCCTAAGAGTCAAAACATACCTCTAATATATATGCAACATGATCCTTATTTCGGGAAATGGTTCGACCTATGGGACCATACCAAATGGATAGAATATAAGGTTCATTAATTACCTATTTTCTAATGTCACTAAGATGTCATACTTGCTATGTGGTGATTTTTAAGTGGGCCACATGTCACCTAGATTTGAGATAATTGGTCGACTCAAAGTGTCATATTGGCATGCCACGTGGCATCATGCCAGGATGTCATGTCATCATCATTGCACCATGTCATTATGCACTATCATGTGGGCTTGACACAAGCCACCACATGTCATTGTACCACCAATTGTATATTCCACCTAATTGTACTCGATAGAGGAGCCATGTGGCACTACCACTTCATCGTCTTTTAGATTGCCACGTGTCACTACTATTTGATCAATCACATCCTGCAACTTGTACGTCCACTAGATTTATACCATATGTCAGCACTTCATTAGTTTATAGATGACCATGTTGTAACATGTTTTGGCACACCTTAAATTTTTTAATTTTTGGTGAAAATTTGTCAAAATATTACTAAGCTAAAAATGTTGAGAGATATATTTATGATTCTTTGGAATGGTTTATTAATTTTATATATTAATTTAAAATATATTATTTTTATAGAAATATAATTATATTTGTATGGAAATATTTGTTTTAAATTAAAATTATATTATAAAATTAATTAAAATTTAAAGCCTAAGTCCAATCCAACATTTTTAATTTATGAAGGACAGTCTCCATTCATTTCGGACCTCGAAGGGTCATTCGAGCTTTAAAAGCTGGGGGGTCCAAAATTAGTTGTTTTGTAAAACAACTCTTGGGCACGTGGCATTGTGTGGAGAAGTTCACACCCTCCAGCTGCAAAAACTTTTATAAACAAAGACTCGCTTTGAAAATCTACTCATGTTTTTCAATGATACCACAAACACGAAGGCATTTTATCAAACAATTGGCGTTCTTGGTGAATGCTTTGGAATTTAACATACATGTCGATGAGGGAACTTCCAACTGGTACTTTGTGGCATATTTGCTTGAGTTACCTAAGATCGAGAATGAGATGGATGGCAATAACAAGGAGGGGGGTTTTGGGGATTTTCTGCATCAGAAAATGAGGAGGTTGTCAGAGTGTCAATGCCAACCTAGGTCTAGGATCTGCAGTTTTTCTGCAGAATCTTCCTCTGTCGTGTGTCCTTTGGAGTGTGCTGAATGCTCTGGGAAGCAGCGTGGAGAATCCTGTGAGGGATCAGATGATTATATCGTTCCCGGTATTTATGATGATAACATAGAGAGAAATTTCCTCGCTCGATTGTCAAGATCATATTATTGTTCATTGGCTTTGGCGAATCTAAGGTTGCGTTCACTTTTTCGAAGCGGAGAGCTTTATGTTCTAAGGAGAGAACTTGGAATAGTGGAGCATTGGATTTACTTAGCGTGAAACCTGGAACGATGGGAGGCATTTGACCCCACATGGCAACATTGGATGCGCTTGCCCAGGATGCAAGTTGATGACATTTTTAATTTTTGCAAATAAGGAGTCTTTGGCAGTTGGCACTGAATTAAATTCACATTTCATTGATAAATTCCATCAAAAAATTTACGAGTGTTGGTCATGCTACTGCATTTGGCATACATATTGATAAGCGTATTATGCATTAATCTCTCTTTCAGGACCTCCATTTCCTCCATGTGAGCGTGGATTAGCTTTCCTTCTGACACTGCTTTCCTATGAATGCAGGCCTGCAACAAAAAAATATATATACAAGAAGCCGCAAATTGTTTGGGAGCAGATTTTGCACCTCGATATGTGGAAAGAAAACAAATGCAGGAAATTGGAGATATGCCTTGGGAAGCATTACTAGGCCAATGGCATAAACAAGTTGTTCAGCAAAGAAGATGGCAGGACTACTTGATAGGCAGGATCAACTTTCCTGATGGTCCCAATGGTAGAGGGGTTATTCGATTCCTCATTTATGTAGCCCATTTGGTAATGTACCTTCACATGTCTGAAGACCAACCAAATCACTTTCAAAAATATTTCACCTCCAATAGAGCTTGAAATGTGGCATAGGTGCCAATCATTGTAACAGTTAGGCATGTGGCAAATGCATTTCCAGATTCTAAGGGTAGTTGTGTAGGTAGCAGCCGATGGCATGGATGAGTCAACAAGTAGATTCGAAATCCTTCCAAACCTCTTTTTTTAATAAAAAAAATCTTCTTCTCCTTCCAAATGTTAGCAACACATTTCCTTGTAATCTAAAATAGGAGGAATAAGCTCGTACATTGTTTTTTTTAGTAAATAGGTGTTAGATTAGATTTGATATTAGTAGGAAGTTGTTAAGTAGCTAGGCTTGTGAGCCTTTTGATATTTATTAGGAATTTAGAAATAGTTTGGAGGTTACAAATTTCAAGAAGAGTCCATTCGGGATTGTTTTCATTTAATTATTTTAGATAGTTTGATTAAGTTTTTGTTTTATTTCCTAAAAGCTAGCAACAGCTCGGTTATTGTAATGTCTATATATTTGATGGATTGTAATAACAAGGTGTAGGCTTTTGATGCCAGAACTCAATACTTTGCAATAGCTTCTCCTATTTGATTTCTAATGAAAGCCTTTCGGCTCTAGTTTTTGACAAAAATTTGTGTTTCTAGTACGTTTTTCCAATAGTTTCATATCTTTTTCTGCACATTTTTAGAGTTTCATATAAGAGTTGGGTAATATTACAACTGGGTAAGGATATATTTGGTTTCAATCTCTCTAAAAATTCCCCGCATATTTATAATTATTTAAAGATATTAGTATATTAGATTGTTTGTCTAATCTAGATCCTCTTTGAAATCGGTTATTGTTTGTCCTTATATCTTCTTTTCAACATAAGCTTTTTTGGGTTACAACTTTCACATGCATCCAAATCTCCCTACTTGTTAAGTAGTCATTCGTCGCTCAATTATTAGGAATATCCCTACTTTATATTCTTTTCCGTCAAAATTTATATTAAATCAAGTCATTATGTCAAATGAAGTCGACAGCTTCTTAGGGAGCCCGTGAGAGAGGTATTTTATAATGATTAATGATTGTCATTGATAGCCAACCACCCCCAATTAAAACCATAAATCTGGCCATTGTGCTTCAAAGGCTCTTGTTCGGTGACAGTGAACAGTGTTAAACGAGGCCTTGTAACAACTAAGGGAGCCCCCTCTGGTTCAATTGCCATCTTGAACCTAAAGCTGGTTGAGTTGGTTCCTGGTGTAGTTTTTGCAGCCAAGGACCACCTACAGGAAATAGGAACAACATTTGGCGTTGTTTCTTGGGAGCGAAGTGACGAAGAAATTTTTCCCGGATTACAATAAAGATTATATCTATTCCTTGCTGGTGAAAAAGGAATAGGAATTTGAATTGGTTGCATTATTTTCACCTGGAGACTCCACTTTGTCGGATGGCAATTCCATTGGAAAACCGATCCCACCGTTTTGAAATTTTAGCTGCCTTTACTGATATGCAAGGCTCGTTGATACTTGCAATAAGCAATATATGTTTTCTCCTCTCAGCCATGATAAAAAAACTTACATGTCTACAGAGGATGTAGTTTTTAAAGTACACCTATGAGTATAAGTTTTCCATGGGATTTTATGTTCATATTGTATATATTCTTCATATTTTTAGCTGCTAGCAACATGTTTTGTCAATAGATTCACTCCACACTTGGTTATATTGGAAAACAGATTATGCCTAACAGTGAAAATGTTTCCAGTTCAGTTATATAGAAATGTGGGGATTGAATAGATATTCAGAGTTTTAGTATGCATTAGATCAAAGTGTTCATTGTTTCATGAATGGTGTGATTTGAAGAGTATATGATAGATTAACTTATATTTTTAGTCTAAAATTTTTAAGTTTTTAGTTTTCAATATGAAAGAGTATCCGGATTAATGATGACATATGGTTGCATTTCACAGTTGCAGGTTGAATTCTGCACTATCTGGCTATTCAAATGGTATGATTGATATGTGAGAATTTATTATGGAAGATAATGGTTGATTGTAATATCCCCAAATGGGAATGCACAGCAGTGCCTGCTGAAATAACGCACTTCTAGGAAATCTGTGCACAGAAATGAGTTTGCAGCCCCTGGATCCCTTAGATCAGTAGATCTTGGGCCTAGATACAAAAGGAGAGAAAAAAAAAATCAAACTAGGTGTGGTAAACAGATCTCCCACCACCTAGTCTAGCTGGAAAACCCCCAAAGAGAGGGGCTGCAGCTATGTACTACAAACTGCTTTAGAAATAACGTAGTCTTGGAAAGAATGGGCAGGAGGCCATCAAATAAGATCAAATTTTGAATATACAATCAGATTTATATTGATGCTCTTACATTATACAACAGAATACAGAAGACAAGAGAGGAGGAAATCTCCAAAAAAGAAGGCCGCAACACATGTATATACTGCAAAATCGCTTAACAACGTTATTTAATGGAGCTACAATAGCTAAATGTTACACTTCAGATCTAGAGCAGATCTGTGTACAAAATATCAGATCCATTTCAGATCTGTACCCTAGAAAGGCTCTATTAGAAGATCCCCTTTGGGTTTTGACCAAATCATTCAATACAAAGAGTAGATCTGAGTTTTAAGTAGCAGATATACAATATTATTCAGAAATTTCTGAAGATGATTTTACATTAGAAACAGATTAGATCTATACAGAACATGGATCAGTAAGCTAATCCATGTGTTGTCACTCCTGTAGGACAAACTCATGAGTTGTAATAGACCAAAGGCTTCAGGACATCTTAACATAGCAAGGAGCGTATGATATAATGTATGAAGTTTTCAACTTCATCTCACATGCTATCTCCTGTAAACAGGGAAATAAACTAGAATGGGACCAAGACCCTCAGAAACTGACACGGGAAAAGAGATACTACAGAGGCAAGATATAGAACTCTAATACAAAAGCAACAGACAATTCAAAGACAATTTACTGCAAAGCGAGCCAGTTCAAGTAATATGTCACAGATATCGATTATCAGAAGGTGTATGTAATGAAAGAAATGTAGAGGAGATATTAGTTAACATTGAGCTGATACCCAGATATACAATACCACCATGAATGGGCTTACCAATATAAGAATCCATACATGATAATAGCATTTTAAAAGCACCCTCCCAAAGAAAGTAATATAGCAGAAATATGTTTTAGCTGAATAATGGAACAGAATATCATGCATGAGCCGTATTTAAAGCGCTTGAATGATCCGAGCATGGGCATCAACTAGGATGAATCCATACCAAAAATCAGTGAGCCACTCGCATTCCAAAACATGATACAGGAAGGATGGATGAAATGAAATGATATATTAAACAACACATAAGAGAAAAGGTTACACACTGTGAAATACCAAAGACCAGAATCCTCTTTAACAGATAGAACTCCTCCTCACTGAGACCCTATGGGCTCTGAGCCTTCATACCAGAGCTTTACAAAATGTATACAAAAAGCCTTTCACTGCATAATTTTCTGATAAAATCTGGAACCTCAAACTATCTGTTCTTTGTGAGCTTTATAGGAGAACTAGAGGGCCCAAAAAGGGAGTAGGTGGTAGACATTTAACTATCTCATTAAAGAAAAATGGTGAAAAAGTGCCCGCTCATACTGTTTGACAACTGTGTAGGGTTGTATTTACTCTGTGATCTTCTTCCTAAAATAAATGTTCTGGGTGAAAATCTCTTTAGGAACACGGTAGAAAAATAGAAATCTTATGGGCGGTCTGTCCTTCCTGGAGAGAAAATTCTGCTAAAATAAACCTTGAGGGCATTGTTTTCTGTGTATTGTACCCTCTGCCTTCCCAATTCTGAATTAAGCTTTAAAATCTTCAATGCCGAACACTGAATTCCTCAACTATCCACTAATCTTCCTCTGCTGCTCCATTAATGTTCTCATCTGTGAAATCGGCACCTTGAATGTCCTTGCAGGGTTTGACAGATTTGAACCCTACTTCTTTAATTGAAGTCTTGTCGATTTGGCTTCCAAGGACTTTCTTCATAATTCTGCTCTGAAAAATAGTCCTTTGATGTGTGCTCTATCACAATAATTGAGACTGTGAATCATAATAGTTCTCCACCGCTGTAAACCTGCAAAATCTGCAAACTCGTTAAAGAAAACTAGGCCTGAAGATGATGGACGTGGCGGGATCGATGAAAATGGTTGTGCGGACATGGAGAAATGGTGAAACAACGTAGGGTGGTGGAAAAATGCAGCGGAGGAATGGCGGACGGGCTAACCAGAGCTAAAATGTAAAACATGAAAATATAACATATGAATAGAATATATGAATGGCAGAGAGAAAAATGCGATAGACACGTCGGATGATGACGTGGAGGAGGACCGAGTCAATGGCAGGATATGCAGATGATCTGGACCGTTCGATCTCAAACGAGATCGACAGTCGATAACGCATCGGAGGGTAATGAGACGGTGGGCCAGGGGCACTGTTGACATGGACTAACCCTCGTGCAGCTTCGGAGTATGATAACCGTTCGATTAAGGTCTCCAGATCCGATGGCTGACAGTGATATCGCTGTGCATCTCTTGTCGAACAATAACGCGTGATGAACGGCGGTTTTGGAACCATACGCTAGGACGCGTGGCAGACAGTGTATGGAATTGCTAGCCCAACGAGAATTACTGCCCACCACCAAAAGGCGGTGCGATACATACCACCCGGTTTTTGCAATGGGAGTGGGCATGGGGACCACCAGGACAGGCGGGCTGCGGACCGTTGATCTATGGTGTGATCGGACGGCTCAAAATGCGCCCGATATACTTTGATAAGCGCCTAGTGCTTTTGCCCTCGGTTCCAGCACTGAATTATGTGGAAGAAAAGGGTGCGGGGGTCTGGACGAAAAGTGCTAGGCTTTACAGATTTTCAAATAAGGGTTTTGCGGCCTTTTTAAATGTAATTTGGGGGCGGGAAAGGTAACGGTAGGCCGAAAACGGATTCCTCGGGCCACGAGAGGGGATTTGTAGGATTTAAACTGGGTTGCTTTGCAAAAATTTAATAGGGAGTTGATTATGATCAACACCATGGATCACCAAAGTGAAAGGAAAAACCCAGCACCAGAGATATCCCATCAAAAAGGGGGTCAAAACACCCTGCAAAACATCCACTGAAAATAACACGGTCTTGGAAGGGAAATTGCGCTGTAGCTTGAAGCACTGAGTTGGCCTGATGCCAAGATACAAATATGAAGCTCAACAGCTAATGCACTCTTCCAAGAGGATAAAAGACTCACTCACTCATAAGAGGCACTAGTATAATCTAGATCTGAGCAGATCTAGTCTCCACTTGCTGTAGCTTACAAAAGCAACCATACCCTCATTGGATCTGCGTTGTAGTTGGAAGTAGAGCTTGGCCAAATGCCTGATAGTGGATGAAATTAGCAAGAATCCTCCAAGAAATCCTCAATAGAAGAGGTGGGATCCCTGCATAGGAATTCCCAAGTGCTAAGCAGCACTATTCTTAGCTAAACACTAGAGAATGGTATTTGTCTAAACAGACAAGATACTTAGAAATATGCACAATCAACAACCTTCTCTTGCTACCTCCCCCTTCCTTTTATAAGATGAAAGCCTTGGCAAACCCTAAACCACCTTGATGAATTAGCTCCTTTCACATGAGGGGCCTCCATCTAGAACTGTGTTGTCCCTTCATGAGGTACATTATATCTAGACAATGTTGTAGATTCGGTCAAGGTTGACCTAGTCTCATAGCTCAAACCCCTTTCACACTTGCAATTGATTTGTTTGCATGGCCCATATTTATCCTTGTTCATATGGGCATTGATTTATTCATTCTTTTCAGGAGTTTTACATGTCCTCCTTTATTCATTTATTCATGCAACAGAAAATGAGACAAAAATGTATATTCCTCTTAGCTTAGGCTAAGTAGGAATATTACATTAATGATCAGGTTTACAGTATGACTCCATGCCCAATGCTAAAGGCAACTGATCTGCTTTTTCTTTGCATCCCATAGGGGGAAGCAGTCCCCATTGGAGCCGATGTTGTAACATGTTTTGGCACACCTAAAATTTTTAATTTTCGGTGAAAATTTGTCAAAATATTACTAAGCTAAAAATGTTGAGAGATATATTTATTATGCTTTGGAATGGTTTATTAATTTTATATATTAATTTAAAATATATTATTTTTATAAAAAAATAATTATATTTTTATGGAAATATTTGTTTTAAATTAAAATTATTATAAAATTAATTAAAATTTAAAGCCTAAGTCCAATCCAGCATTTTGAATTTATGAAGGAAGGTCTCCATTCGTTTCGCACCCCCCAGGGTCATTCGAGCTTTAAAAGCTGGGGGGTCCGAAATTAGTTGTTTTGTAAAACAACTCTTGGGCATGTGGCATTGTGTGGAGTAGTTCACACCCTCCAGCTCTAAAACCTCTTATCAGCAAAGACCCCCTCCGAAAATCTGCTCATGGTTTTCAATGATACCACAAACACGAGGCAATTTATCAAACAATTGGCATGCTTGGTGAATGCTCCGACATTTACAATACATGTCAACGAGGGAACTTCCAACTAGTGGTACTTTGTGACATATTTGCTTGATTTTCCTAAGATCGAGAATGAGATGGATAGAAATAACAAGGAGGGGGGTTTTGGGTATTTTTCGCATCGGAAAATGAGGAGGTTGTCGGAGTGTCGATGCCAACCTAGGTCTAGGATCCGCAGTTTTGCGGCGGAATCTTCCTTTGTCTTGCATCCTTTGGAGTGTGCTGACTGCTCTAGGCAACAACATGGAAAATCTTGTGAGGTATCGGATGATTATATCATTCCTGAACTACAATCACACATCATAACCAAAATATTTTTCATTTCCACGAGCCAATCACAAGACTTCCATTTCATAATTGTGCTCACAACATCATAACCAAGAGTTTTGACCCTGTAACCTTTTGAAATACATTACCTCATACTAACCTCGAAGCACAATTCTTCGCATTGTTCTCCACTACTATCCAATTCCCTAAGAGTCAAAACATACCTCTAATATATATGCAACATGATCCTTATATCAGGAAAGGGTTCGACCCATGGGACCATACCAAATGGATAGAATCTAAGGTTCATTAATTACCTATTTTCTAATGTCACTAAGACGTCATACTTTCTATGTGGTGATTTTTAAGTGGGCCACGTGTCACCTAGATTTGAGATAATTGGTCGACTCAAAGTGTCATATTAACATGCCACGTGGCATCATGTTAGGATGTCATCTCATCATCATTGCACTATGTCATTATGCACTATCATGTGGGCTTGACACAAGCCACCACATGTCATTGTACCACCAATTGTATATTCCACCTCATTGTACTCAATAGAGGATGCATGTGGCACTACCACTTCATCGTCTTTTAGACTGCCACGTGTCACTACTACTTGATCAATCACATCTTGCAACTTGTACGTCCACTAGATTTCTACCACATGTCAGCACTTCATTAGTTTATAGACGATCATGTTGTAACATGTTTTGGCACACCTAAAATTTTTAATTTTCAATGAAAATTTGTCAAAATATTACTAAGCTAAAAATGTTGAGAGATATATTTATTATGCTTTGGAATGGTTTATTAATTTTATATATTAATTTAAAATATATTATTTTTATAGAAATATAATTATATTTTTATGGAAATATTTGTTTTAAATTAAAATTACATTATAAAATTAATTAAAATTTAAAGCCTATGTCCAATCCAGCATTTTTAACTTCTCCATTCATTTTGGACCCAGGGTCATTCAAGCTTTAAAAGCTGGGGGGTCCAAAATTAGTTGTTTTGTAAAACAACTCTTGGGCACGTGGCACTGTGTGGAGCAGTTCACATCCTCCTGCTGCGAAAACTCTTATCAACAAAGACCCCCCCAAAAATCTACTCATGTTTTTCAATGATACCACAAACATGAAGGCATTTTATCAAACAATTGGCATTCTTGGTGAATGCTCCGGAATTTACCATACATGTCGACGAGGGAACTTCCAACTGTAATTTGTGACATATTTGCTTGTGTTTCCTAAGATTGAGAATGAGATGGATGACAATAACAAGGAGGGGGTTTTGGGGATTTTCCGCATCCGAAAATGAGGAGGTTGTCGGAGTGTCGATGCTAACCTAGGTCTAGGATCCGCAGTTTTGCTGCGCAATCTTCCTCTGTCTTGCATCCTTTGGAGTTTACTGAATGCTATGGGAAGCAGCATGGAGAATCATGTGAGGGATCAGATGATTATATCATTCCCAGTCATTATGATGATAACATAGAGAGAAATTTCTCGCTTGATTTTCAAGATCAGATTATTTTTCGTTGGCTTTGGTGAATTGAAGGTTGTGTTCACTTGTTCAATGCGGAAAGCTTTATGTTATGAGGAGAGAACTTGGAATGGTGGAGCCTTGGATTGACTTAGCGTGCAACCCAGAATGATGGGAAGCATTTGACCCCATACGGCAGCGTTGGATGCGCTTGCCCAGGATGCAAGCCGATGATTGTTTTAATTTTGCAGATAAGGAGTCTTCGGCATTTGGCATTGAATTACATTCACGTTCTGTTGAGACATCCCATCAAAAACTCTATGAGCATCGGTCATGCTACCGCATTTGGCATACATATTGATGAGTGTATTACGCATGAATGTCTCTTTCAGAACCTTCATTTCTACCATGTGAGCGTTGACTAACTTTCCTTCTGACACTGTTGTCCTATGAATGGAGGCCTGCAACAGATAAATATATATACAAGAAGCTATAGATTGTTTAGGAGCAGATTTTGCACCTCGATACATGGAAATAAAAAAAAATCAGGAAATTGGAGATATGTCTTGGTAAGCATTACTGGGCCAACGATATAAACAAGTTGTTCAGCAAGGAAGATGGCAGGACTACTTGACAGGCATCATTGACTTTCTTGATGGGGTTATTTGATGCCTCAACTATACAACCCATTTGGTAATGTACCTTCACATGTATGAAGACCAACCAACTCACAGTCAAAAATATTTCACCTCCAGTAGAGCTTGAAACACGGCATAGGTGGAAATCATTGTAACAGTTAGGAAAGTGACAAGTGCATTTCTATATCCTGAGAGCGGTTGTGCAGGTAGTAGCAGGTGGCATGGATGAGTCAGTAAGAAGATTCCAAAGCCTTTCAAATCTTTTAGTTTAATAAAAAAAACTTCTTCTCCTTACAAATGTCAGCAACACATTTCTTTGTAATCTAAAATAGGAGGAATAAGCTCATGCATCGTTTTTTTAGTTAATAGGTGTTAGGTTAGCTTTGAGATTATTATGAAGTTTTTAATTAGCTAGGCCTGTGAGCCTTTTCATATTTATTAGGAATTTAGAAACAGTTAGGAAGTTGCAGATCTCAAGGAGAGTCTATTCGAGATTGTTTTCATTTAATTATTTTAGATAGTTTGATTAAGTTTTTGTTTTATTTTTCTAAAAGCGGGAAACAACTAACTTATTGTAATGTCTATATATTTGATGGATTTTAATAAGAAGGTGTGGGCTTTTGATGCCAAAACTCAATACTTTGTAATAGCTTCTTATATTCGATTTCTAATGAAATCCTTCCGCCTCCAGTTTTTGACAGAATTTTGTGTTTCTAGTACGTTTTTCCAGTATTTTCATATCTGTTTTCTGCACATTTTTAAAGTTGCATATAAGAGTTGGGAAAGGATATATTTGGCTTCAATCTCTCTGAAATCCCTTGCATATTTATAATTATTTAAAGATATTAGTACATCAGACTATTTGTCTGATCCAGCTCCTCTTTGAAACTGGTTATTGTTTGTCCTTATACCTTCTCTTGAATATGTTTGGTTGGGTTGTAGAAATCTTCTACACACATCCAAATCTCCCTAGTTGTTAAGTAGTCAGTCTGGCTGCTCAATTATTAGGAATCTCCCTACAATTTTATGTCAAACTCTTATGCAAATCAAGTCGTTTTGTCAGGCTGGAAGCTGACATGTTCAGAAGGGAGCCTGTGAGAGAGGTATTTTATAATGATTAAGGATTGTCATTGATAGCCAACCACCCCCAATTAAAACCATAAATTTGGTCATTGTGCTTCAAAGGTTGTTGCTCGATAATAATGAACAACGTTAAACTAGGCCTCGTAATTATTGAGGGAGCCCCCTCTAGTTCAAGGGCCAGATTGAACCTAAAGCTGGTTGAGTTGGTTTCCTGGTGTAGTTTTTGCATCCAAGGACTTCCTATGGGAAACATGTACAACAGACCACATGGAATATATGGGAAGAATTAAACATCACGCATCTCTACAATCAATCCATCATACATTATCTAGATGATTGTGAGATCAGTAGAAAGGTGAATGTTGTTTAACTGAGTTAACCAATGCACATGTTTGTGCACCTAAAGCCATTTATTTATTGTTAATTTTTAGATCGGCCCTCAACATGAGTGATCTTTCACAAATTTGGTGATTTTCAAATAAATTTGGTGTTTTTGGTCCTCATTACAACTACTAACTTCAAATGATTGTAACTTCTTATCTAAGATGATTTTTTCTAAGTGTGATATATTGTTGGAAAGGTCTCAGAGAAAATATCCAACCATACCATCAATAGACTCATTAAAACATCATAACTTCGACAAAAAATCAATAAAATTAAATTCATTTTTTATTCATGTGATGAAGGCATGCAAGGGATCAGACTAATATACTACTTCCTTGGATTCATGAATGATACTACTACTTCCTTAGACATCCCCTTAGAAAGAAACGACCATTGTTGTTATCAATTACAACGCTATGTCCAACATAGTTGAAAACTTATATTGATGAAGAAATAAGTGAAGGAGAAAAGCGGTAATACAAACAATTATTACTTTACTAGCATTTTGGAGAAGAAATTGAACATGACCTTGAAAAAAAAAGGATATCATGTCAAAATTGGGCTTACCATCACTACGAGTCCTATAATGGTTCGTGGTACACTGCAAACATGTCAAATATCTAGTCCTAGGTTTTCATTCCCTTTATTCCCCAACCATTTCCAATGTAATTAATTAATTATTTTTCTTCAAATCAAATCACACCAATATTTATCCAAATATTTAACTAGTGTTGCATGCATCTGAAGATCATATACATAGTTAAGCCCTATCCCTCTCTCTCTCTCTCTCTCTCTCTCTCTCTCTGAGTAATTAATGTGGTTCTAGTTTTAATATAATCCCATGACATGGAATTATGAGAGTAAAAGTAATTTTTTATTTTATAATTTTTATGTAGTTTTAGTTTGTCCGTAGAATATTTTTAGTAATAATTAGGAATAGAAGGTTGAAACTTATCTTAAAGAAAGTTATGTTCCTTTTTTCCTTTTCAATTTAATTTAAAAAAAATATATCATATCTACATATGCTAAATATTATATATAGGAAAACATATGAGGCCCCTCCTCCTGATGAGGAACAAGAGGTGGATCTAAAGGACTCACCACGTAAAGAAAAAGAAGAATCAAATGAAACAAAAATATCGACAGAACAAACTCCAAAGTCGATAGAACTCCACCAGAATGTGGATATGGTAGTTTCACATTTTTCTGCAAAAAATGAAATAGTAGCAACATAGAATGAAGGGATCTAAGGAATTAAAATATCCGATGTCTCTGAAAGTTCTGAATCAAAAAAGAAAAAATTTCGTGGAACTCCTAAGGAGTCGGATTTAGTTATCATCCAACCAGCCTCTATGGTATGGAAGGAAGTAAAAAATAAGAAGGGGAAAAAAGGGAAATTGGAATATTTTTATAATTTTTCTAATAAGTAAATTTTATAATATTTTGTGATGGACTCTTAATGGTTTTTTTCTTTTTTCTTTTTTTTTAAATTAGGTACCACCATTCATCTGTATATATTTTATTTTCATTATATATATATATATATATATATATATGTATATATTTGACCCATGAGGGGGGGGATTTGAACTTTAGTTCTGTTTATAATACTTCATAACATAACAATCACTAATTAGATTGTCTGTTAATTATATATATATATATATATATATATATATATATATATATATATATATATATATATATATATATATATATATAAGCGTTGGAAATTTCTAGATCTATCTTCTTTTGATGACAAAGATGAAGAAATTGATGAGAGTAAGCAACAACCAGAGGCACAGATCCAACAACGATCCCAAATGGAGGAGGGAGAAGAGAATCAGAAGGCCAATGGTTTAGTGGT
The DNA here is from genome assembly GCA_034641835.2 of Pinus albicaulis. Taxonomy (NCBI): domain Eukaryota; kingdom Viridiplantae; phylum Streptophyta; class Pinopsida; order Pinales; family Pinaceae; genus Pinus; species Pinus albicaulis. Next base: position 944,373,554 of record CM076578.1, read on the forward strand.
GCCCCATACTCCTGGTAATCAACATGAGGAAAATAGACATCATATAGAAAAAATAAAGATCATAGTAGTATAGCAACAGAAGGTGATCATACCCATTCAAAAGGATGTAGGGGGAATAAAGTGAACCCATACATATGGGAGTTTGAACTCAGACAAAGAAGCTTCCTCGAAGGTGGAAGGCAACCAATTGGAAATATTATTGGTTGCTCCCAATCAAGAATTTTGGTGAAAGGTGGGAAAAAATAATGGAAAAAAGGGGAAACTAATTGATTATTATCAAACTTAGCCCCAACAATTTTAATTGTTTTTGTTTTTTGTTTTTTGTTTTTTTTGTTTTTTTGCATCGATTGAAAAGTTGATCTAATCGAATGCTCTTGTGAATCTGCAAAATATAATTTTTTTCCTTCGTTTTTAGGTTGAATAAAATTACGATTTTTTCTTTATATATATATATATAACAACTTAAAATAAAGTTATAATTTACTATTCTTTTTATTCTTTTAATTTTGGAAATGTGAGATGTATTAGGAGGTAAGTTTCTTTATGTCTATTATGGATTGATTCCAATCCATATTTACTAACCATTTTACTTATATGGTTGTGTTATTTGAATGTTCTCCAACCTATTATGGAAGAGATCTTGTAATGTCCTACCATGTTATGTAAAGAAAAATAATAAAATAATAAAAATAACATACATTAAAATAAAAATAACGTATTGACCCATGGTATTGACCGTTATATTCATGTGGAATATATCATATGTAAAGGGGCAAAGACTATCCTAGATCCATCTTAACTTTGGATATACCAAGCACTGAGAGGGATCAAATCTATTTTCACTCTAAAAGAGGTTTTCACCGCAAGAGATTTGATCCCTATCCAACCTAGTATGTAAGAGGTGTTGTATTGTCCTATTTTGTTTTGTAAACAAAAATAATAAAATAATAAAAATAAAATTAACCATATGTTAAAATAAAAATAATGTATTGACCATCCACAAGGTCTTGGATAGATGGTGATCTAATGTATTGTTCAGGCACTCCTTGATGTGAAGTCACTGGTTCAATTTCCCGCCCCGATCGGGGTGATGTATTTGGACATGATGATGACAATGTAGTCCTACCCAACTTACCAAAAAAAGTAGTAATAATAAGACCCGGGGGGGGCAGCTCAATTGGTTAATCCGAGAAATGTGAAATTGTTGTTACTTGAAAGACCCGGGTTCAAATCCCCTTTGTTGTTACCCAGACTGTGGGGAGGATATATCATAGCCCCCCAGAGATTTTCTAGTAGTCATGTGTTAGGTGGGCTGCTGGGTTCCTCTGGGTTACAAAAAAAAAATTAATAATAATAATAATACTAATGTATTGACCCATGGTATTCATGTGGAATATAGCAAACCTATGTAAAAGGGGAAAGACTAACATAGATCTATCTTAACTTCATATATACCAAGAACTGATAGGGATTCAATCTATTTTTGTTGATTTTTGGTAGCTATGGTTGGTATTCAAGTCGACTATAAAATTGAAATCAAAAGAAAGAAATTTAAAATTTGAACTTTTAATTTAATTTTCCTCCAAAAAGGTCAAGTCGGCCCCCAAAAATAGGTTGGACCAACACTAGCAGATGTGCCCCTTGGGCACATATAGACCACTATATAAATACAATCGACCTCCTCCAATTGGTAAACAAAAATTTAGATCATCTCATATATTTTGAGGTTCTTCTCACACGTGTGAAGGAGAGGAGAAGTCTTCTGAGGTTGACCAAGATTTCTGAGGGAGAATTTGACCTGTGTTGACTAGTAATTTTTTCGGCAGAGATGACTGAACTTATGTGGAGTTGCACGAGGATGAAATTCGGTTTTTTTGACCCACTATTGGAGTTTTCACTAAAATATGATGGCCTAGTATTGGATGTTCAACATAATTTTTTCGTCACTTTGACGGGCCTTATTTTCCATGCCCGTCGGTGCAACTCGGTTAAATAATTAATGGGAAAAATGGCCATCGTATATCTGATGCCAATTTGTAGTCAAATAAATTATGAGCATGATATGAATACTCTATTTCTTACCCAACACATTCTCTATCAGATATCCCATAACATCCCATCAAATAGTCCACAAATTCGATGATAAGAATCCAACAATGTGTCGTCAGATAATTAACAGAAAATCCACCAACCTCTATTCGAATAAAAAAAAAAAGATGAATATTTTATTGAGTGTCCAACCCAAGTGTTATCACTCTCCCCAACTTCCCAAGGTCGAAAATGGGATTGAATAAAGGTAACCACATAACAGGCTTTAGGTCAGGTAGATAGCCCTACCAGGACCAGACATGGCTCTCTCGGTGCCAATTTTGCAGTCAAAGGAATGATTAAGTATATAATGATATTATGCTAGGTATATAAGCTCAATAAATATGATATGTTTGGTGTTTTAAGTGTTGGATAGAAAGGTAAGTGGGAAGACTATGTGTAGGGTTTTTTAGGTTTGAATTCCAAGGTCAATTTGCAGATAATATGTGAGGCTAGATAGGTAGTTTGAAAGCATGTTTAATAGGTCATTGAATATAGGATGAATTAATAGAGAGTCTGAATGATCATTGACGTGAATTCATTCATTTAGAAGCAAATAAACATAATATGTAAACCTTGTCTAAAATAGACCATGAACAAACATGATTTCTGCTCATAAACTTACAAGATAAAAATATGGAAAGATGTATATGAAAGAAGGAAATATATCATTTAGCATGAATAGATAAACATACATAAGAAGAAAAAATTCTTCAATGCATACCACAAGTATCTCAAGAAAAGTGCAAATCTGTCTTTGATTTCATTCCAAATTGTTGATTACAAAAGTTCCACTGCAAAATGAGACTATCCAACCCAACAAAAGACTAAAGAGCTTCTACTTATAGAAAATAAGGACTATGACACCTCATCAGGTATAAATTCCATCCAAAATGGATCATAAATACACAAGATGAGTCATTTCCTAGATTCTATGGAGGTTAGAAACCATTCCCTGAATTTTAGCTATGAACTAGGAGTGTGTGTCTGTTACATTAACTCATATATTCCCTCATGGTAGGAGGAAAAAACCAACTCAATAACTCTAATTCCCACTCATAGGATAGTAAAACCTTGAATTTGTAACATTTTGTGAGCTTGACATGTGTCTTTAGGAATCCAATGTTGATTTCTGGCATAACCATAGCGTTTTTATAGATAAAGGTAGTGAAATTATCATAAAGGTAGTGTGGTCTTTTGCGGCCAATTTGATGACGCTTACATGCTCAATTTTGACTTTTCAATTTTTGTAGACATGTGAGTGTGTCTGCTAGCCATCTGAAGTGGTTTCCTAGCAAAAAAAAACCTCCAAGATCTTCAAATAACATTTCTCCCAAAACTGGTGTTATAAAGGCATCGTGGCTCTGAAATTGAGGCAGAGAGATGATTTTTTGCTAGTTTTTTTATCCTCCTAAGAAAAATAACAATTGATGTAGAAAACCAAGTGTATATCAATGATGTATTAATAATTCTCAATCTAAAAATGTCTTCCTTTCATCAATTGGATGTTATGAGAATAAAGGTAGCGTGAGCATGTTGTGTTTATGTTGTCTCCAAAAATGTTAAAATTTTCCCAAAATTGCAAAAATGTCAAAACTTCTCCAAATTTTCTCAAAATTGGTCCAAAATTTCTCCATGAGGACCTGAGATGGTATGCTATGTTATGAGGGAAGCATCAACAAGAAAATCCAATTTACCCTTCCCTTTTTGCTTAACTAGGGTTTCCTTGAGTTTTTCTTTCAACTGTTTGACCTTGACCTTGGAGATATGATCCCCTATATAGTAATGAGCAGCCATGTGTATTTGAAATGTTTTTTCTCTTTTGGACCTCTTCGGGAGATTTTCCAAATTTTCATTAACTATATCTAGCCAATACTCCCTGTCTTTTTCAATTTCCCTCAAGATGAGCTCATCCATTTTTATGTGTGTCTGTGGTGGAGATGCTTCTCTTTGTTGTTTCAGTCCCTTTTTTAGGCCTCTAGTTCTTGGCATATTCCTTCTAACCTGTTCTTCATCTTCATTGGAGTCATCAATATCAACTACTACTTTTCCCTTTACATCTTTTTTTCTAGCATCAAACTTATGTCTATTCAAAAGCATTTGGTTTACCTTCAATTTCATGTTTTCCTACTCATGGAATGAAATCATGAAGTTGGTTGTGGAAAAATTGTTCTTAATCTCTCTAATTTTAGCATCTTTCTCCATAATTACTTGTTTTTTAGATTTGTGCTTTTCATCCATATCCAAAAATGCTATGTCAGCATCAAAATGGATGGACTCCTCATGTTGTGATGATGATTTCTGTATTGCTCATGTAGGCTTGTCCCCTTCCACAATGTTTGGAGCAAACACAAGCCTCCCACCTCTTTGATATGTCTGACTCATCTTAGCCCTAAATACTCTCTTGAGTGAAACTTTTCTATTTGAGCCAATGTATTTTTTCCTGGATGGTGTTGATGGTGTAGCTGATGATGTACCTTGGCTAGTTGGTTGACTAGCAGGAGGTGAAAAGACACTAGACTGAATGAAGGTCTCCCAAGCGATATTCTTCTCTTCAAGCTAGTGCAAGAAAATTATTGTTATCAAACAATTATGAAATAGATTTGTATGATGGTCCTCTGCTTTGATTTGCACCTTTTCATCCATTTTCATGAGGCTCTTACATAGGAAGTATGATCAACTCATTGGCTTCATGGCTATGAAATGTAATAAAATCTGAACATGGAATTGATACAAAGTGGAGAACCTACCTTCACATGTGAATTATTTCATAATATTATTAATCAAGGGTGTATATCTATCCAATAGTTGTCTCATGGGAAAAATATGTGTAGGAGCCTCCCTATATTGTGTTTTCAAGAAGATTTTATAGCTCTCAAGGTCTAGTTGTGATTTCTTGAACCAGATTTCCCCCTTACTAGGGATCCTAGTGGCTGATGCAATACTTTCTGTTGATATAATGGAATTCACCCCTGCAATTATAGCTTGATCCTTCTTGAGTGAAGTGGCAAACAAACTAGTATTCTTAGCATTGAAACCCATTTCTTGAAATTTCTTGCAAAAATCTAGACAACCAACATATTCAAATGATTCTCTGATGAAGGGAGATGTCATTATCTCCTTGGTATGTGGTATCTCAAACCTACTGAATTTGCCTCCCTTATTATAGGTCTTCTTTTCTGTATCACTTCTTATAGTATCCATCTTGGCAATCTTTTATTGGTTGCACTGGAAAACAGGGGACTTAACAATTTTTTTATGAAAGGTAATGAGGGGGGTAAGGCCACTCTAAATTATTAATAAAATTTAGAGGTATTGGGAAGAGTGTTAGGAAGCTAATGGGAGTGGAAATGGAGGAAATGGGCTAGGGTAAGGGGCCCAAAAAACAAAAACACGGGCCCATTGTAAAACGGTAATGTAAGCTTAGGAATTAGTGAGGAAATAGTGAATTAGGGTAGAAATGTATTGGGAAAAGGTTAGGGAAGGTAAATAAAGGGTTAGGGAAGGTAATTTCAGTGTGATTTAAAGTAAATCATTCAAAATTAATGTGATTTCTAGTAATTGTATGCCAAAATGTGATGGAGGTGATAAATGTTGCGAAAACCCTAGCAGTGAGCCATTTTTTGAAATTTAGCACATGTAGAAGCAAGGAATTGATAATTACTGATGCTAACATGTCAAATGAGTGCAATAGATCCTGATTTTTTGAATTGGAGCTCTGCAATTGGTTGCTCAGCCCTCGAACTCAAGATTTGTTGTGCATCCGCATAAAGGTATCAAATATGTTGATCAAGGTAGCGTAGGGGAAGATTGGGTACCTTCAGGGGAGAATGAGCGAATTTGAAAGATATGGCAAGGTTTTTTGAGTTGATGTGCAACTTCACACTTCAAAAAATCGTAGGGAAGAGGCTTTCCATTTGCGGATTTACCATAAAGGTAGCGAAAGGCAAAAACGCTACGTTTTTGCATAAAGGTAGCGAAATTGCAGTGATGGGAGAATTTGGACTTTCGATGGAAAAGTATGGCTGGTCTGAGGTTGAAATTGGATTTTCCTGTTAAACAGGTGAAATATCAACATGAAATGAGAGAATGAGAGCTTTTTTTGGTCTTTATATCCTTGAAAAGACCCTTTTTTTATTTGCAATGAATCAATAAGACAGTTTTGACTTCTTATTTTTTTAACTTTTTGACATCTGAACCATTTTAAAACAAGAAAAATTGTCTTCCTTTACTTCCTAAGCGTGTTGCCTCCCTTTTAAAAATTTTATGAGTGAAATAAAGGGTGAGTTCCAAGTTTTTATGACAAAATAGATAGTTATGAAAGGTGAATGATAACCCATAGACAGTGACCTAGGTGAAGTGGAGTAACATGACCCTAAATGTTTAAATGATAATGAAAGAGATAACCTTGAAAGTGATAATGGAGATTGTTGGAGAGGTAAATCCCCTCTGCGGACAAAGGCGATCCCTACTAGCCCAGATCGGGTCTAGCAACAACTGAGTCACGCTAAGACGCAGGTTCCTAGTTACAAAAGACCAAGATACGACAAGAGGCCTACCTTAAGTCCCACACTATTTTTGTTTGCAGAAAAGATAGCGATTCTGTCCCTCACTTTGGCAGATCACAATTCTCCCGCTTAGCACGTTCGAACACCTGCACGTACACGAAGAAACAACAACACACAAGCGTAAAACCTAATACATGCAACCATATACCAATCAGAGAAGATATAATTCATAACATGAGACATGAACATATGAATGGAACCATAATCAAAGTTGTTTATTATTAATAACAATGAAAGAAAGATAAAACCTGAGCTCTGACGTTGGATCTTCCTTCGGCGGGTCGATAGCGGAGCACGTCTCAATGAAGCTTGTCGGGAATGGGACAAAGCTCTCTCTCTTCAATTTGGCTCTCAAAGGCTATCTGGCGATAGTCTCCTTGCTACAGATTCAACTCTTAGTTCTTATGACCATTAAGGCTACTATCTTGCTAAGGGAAAATTGCAAGCTTATATAGATGGTGGAAGGGGAGATTGGATCCCTACAATTGTGGGATTGGCCCTATCCTCAAGGAAGCTTCCATGATAGGTGGAAAACCACCTCCCCTACATGGAGATTCGGAGCAAAACCTCCCAACTCATTTTAGAGACTCGTTCAAGATTTTTTTGGAATCAAACTTCTGCCATTTATTTTTAAAAAACAATCCTTATTAAACTTGGCATGAGTAATACACTGGGAAGAGCGCTAGTTGGCGCACCCTCTTTGGTGGATTTCCCCCATTGGTGCGAGGGTTGAACTGGCTGGTCGCGCCAAGGCCAAAAGATCTATTTTTAGGGTTTTTTACAGGAAACTGTCTTCAGAGGAATGATTGTCCTTTTCAAGGGGGATGCCATGAAAGTGGTTTAAGGTCATGTCACTGCTCACAGGTCACAGAAAAGGCCCTCCAATGTGCGGGACGAGGGATTGCAGGGACGGTGACAAATTACTGTGTAACAGATGCCCTCTAAAGCATGAGGCCCGAGAGAGAGAGAGGGGTTAAATGCTTTACCAGAATGTGCCTAACTGAAAACACTGCCATAAGAAAACCTGTGTAGACAAGTACAACTGATATATCAAATACATGATGTGTGGTATGGGTGCAGCCATCCATCCATCAATAATCAGGATCCAAGGTATGGATGCAGCCATCTAGAAAGGATCAATAGGTAGACTCAGGTACGGTCGCAACCATCCAATCAATGAGTCATGTAACTAATGATGATAATCCACAAAAATCTGCAGCCTGGATTCCAATAGACAAAATCCAGGGTCTTGCGCTCCATCTCGACCCGAACAGAGTACAAGTCCTAGCATGTGAATATGTGAGCTGAAGTCGAACATGCAAGAACATCGTCTTATTACCAACCAATGATGAAAGTAGTTAATAGACGTGAGAGAAACCACCAATAATGACGATGGCCCTCAAGGTACTATAGGTACAATCCACGAAATGCGAATAGTGAGCTGGTGTCGAACACCTGCAGAATCATTCGATCGAAGGCCAGTGATGAAAACCCTGCGTCGAATGCGAAGAACCTGCCATTGAGACATGCAGGCTCCAAGGTACTGGAAAAGAGTCTCTAGATCAGCTTCCTAGATAATGAGTTGAAGTCGACAAGAAGTGACCTTGACCGAAGGTGGGCCATAGTGTTTCCCACATCATCGACACGAGACAGAGGAACATAATGTTTGTGAATTAGGATCAGATGAGAATCAGGGGTAGGTTGAGAAATGCAGAGGCCAACTTCTCTTAAACATATCGGTGGCACGACACTGGATTTGGCAGTATTAGACATCAAAAGATCTGAGGTCATGATGATGAGGCAAAGAGTAGATGAGCGGTCAAAAAGGATTACCCAAACCCACGGAGGCAAAAAGAAAATGAGATGAGATGTCCCCAACCCGACATGAATGCAGACAAGTTACATGTTCAAGAGAGACATACTGTCGACACGATGATGATATTGGCTCCATTTTTCCCCACCATTTCTGGCGAGTACCCCAATCATTTTTGGAAACAAGCTTGAAGGGGATAGCATATGCTTGTGATATAAGTTTGTCCTTCGGACAGATCCAACCTAGTACACTTAACGAGCCCTAGGAAGGAGGAACTTGAATAACGTCATTGCAACGGAGTCCGATGTCATCAGGTTTTAACAAGTCTGACAAGGGAAGAACTCGACGCCTTTTCATGTTTAGAGAGTTTTAAAAGACAGCGAAAAAGTAAACTCCAACAATCCCTTTTCGTAGATAGTTCCTCAAATCCGAAAAGGTATAAAACTGTGTCCAAGAAAATCTCCTAATCACGATAGGCTAGGGTATTCCTTGTTCGTAAATAATCTATCCCAGCCCGAAAAAGGGGTAAACATATACTAGGTAGATGTCGTTTCACAGCCACTTTAACGAGATCAAAACGACAAGTAACTCGGCAATATTTTCAGTTTTCAAGAGTCAGAAAAGAGCTAAAAGTTGACTCCTCTTGGAGGAACGAGTTGTATAAAGGGTAGCAACTGGTTCTGGTAATGGTGGAACTGCTCTAAAAATACAAAGGTTAAGAGGTTGGCTAACAAGACCACTCATCGTAGCGGTTCCTTAGGAATGGGTAAAACAACCAAGTGAAGGCATATAATCAGCCAAGCAGATAATGACGATGGAGTGAGAAAACCAAGGCTAAGTTGGCAAAACAGGCTGATAAAATGGAAATCATGAGAGGTAAAATGGGAATAGTTTCATTTTTACACAAGCTTGAAATCCGAAAACTCTACTTGAATTTGGTTTCATTTTTACACAAGCTTGAAACAAAGATAAACTATGCTTGAAACTAGTTTCATTTTTACACAAGCTTGAAACGGAAACAAACTATGCTTGAAAAAAAAAAGTAAGCATGCCCCCAACATGGTGACTCAATTCAAGGTACATGCCCCCCAAGCTTCAGTCCATATGAATGCCAGATGGATTGAAGGTTCAAAAATGATATCAAGAGAAAGACTCGACTGGGGTTTTAAGAGATCTTAAAAAGACTCGAATTGAATAGGAAAGTGTTTCATTGTTTTAACGAGGTTGACACATAAAAATAAATATCCTCAGATGACCTTGTTTCATTTTTTAACGAGGTTGATATATAAGACAAACTATCCTCGGAACACCTTGTTTCATTTTTTAAGGAGCTTGGCACAAGAAAACGAACTCTGCTCCGACAACCTTGTTTCATTTTTTAAGGAGCTTGACACAAGACAAGGAAATCTGCTCCGGACACCTCATCATGATAAATAAGAAGTTCCAGATTCCAAGGGTTCCACACTGGATGGGAAGAAAACATCCTGGAGGTCTGGACCCAATGCCCCCAGCACACTATGCACGACAACATAATCACTGAGTACATGCACGGGGTATGTAGCCACATAGTTGACCTGTGGTGGGGCAGATACAACGGGTGGATAAAAACCAGGAAGGGATGATGGCGGGCCAGCTGCCACAGCAGGACCAAAGAACGAAAGTTGATCAACGGTCACGATGCATCCTTCATGTGGAAAACAGACCACACGGAAAAGGGAGGAGACAAGCGCTCCCATGGCATAGGTGTAATCGTGCCCCAAGAGCAGATTGAAATCCAAGGGACCTGGAACAACCATCACGTCCATATGGACGGTTTTACCTCCCAAAGTAATAGGTAACCGTGGAAGGATCCCTAATGGTTAACTAGTTATTCTATTAAATGCCAATAGATTCTGCGTAACAGGCACAAGCGGCGGCGAACCGAAAGCTTTCCAAGTAGTTGAGGATGGAAAACTAACAGATGCGCCTTCATCTATAACAGTTCTAGGTACGACCAGACCAGAGGTTTGTACCGTTATCTCAAAAGGCACGTAAGACGAAAGGCGGTATCCTGCAAATCGACTCCAGTCAAAGGAAGCGACCAAACTACTCAGAGGGGCTACCATCGAACTGAGATGGTCTTCCCCTGGTGTTACGAAATAAGAAGGAGCATCATCCACGACCTCCATCTCGAAGGCGGGAGGAGTATCCTCCGGGACCTCCATCATGGGAGGCGGAGGAGCAGCTTCTTGAGGTATAGGGACAGGAGAATCTTTCTCCAAGTCTGAGGAATATGAAGAAACAAGAAGAACCTGAGGGATGTGAGGTCTAATCTCGACGGAAAAGACCTGGTGCACTATAAATGGGGCCAGTTCAACTGATCCCACGACGAATGGTTGGTCAGGGATGGATTCCTGAATTTGAATTTCTGAGGGAGCGGGATCGACCAAGGATGACTCTTGACCAATCGTAGGATTAGCTAGTGGGGGACTCAAAGAAAGATGTTTGTAACCAGCCAGAAGGCATGGCGCAGAAACAACCGAGTTGTCCAAAACTCACTTGGCTTCATCCATATATGGACAAAGGTGAATGGCATGGTGCCCCCCACACAACTTATAGGGATTGGCAAGCTTACCCTGCTTCTTAGGAGTTTTTCTAGCACTAGCTGAAGACGTGCCCCCAACTTGACTCCCAGAAGCCAAAGGCAACAGGGGACGACCGTTTGACCACACTTCGAGCACCTTGGGAATGCCAGGGCGATCTCGAAGAAGATGGTTTCCCTGGCACAACATGCAAGGGAACTTAACTTTCCGCGGAGAGTTGGAAGGTTTCTTAGGCACAATAGCCACAGAGCTAGCCTCTCATTTATCGGACTTCTTCTTCTTCATCTTCCGCTTATTCTTCTTAGCCACCTAGGTACTAGAATTCGAACTTTCACCAGGTGAAGTAGAAGATGAGGACGAGGAAACAGGAGAAGAAGGGGAGAGGTCCACCTTCGAATCAACATGATGTTGTTCAGGCGAAGGAATTGATTGAACAGTAGCTGAGACATTCGGGACCACAAAGGTTGAAAAAAACCAAACAGGCAACCCAAAAATTAACCCAGGAAGGGACAACGTTTCCATATAAGGAGTGCCAAAATTTCCAAAAGGAGGAAAAGGACCCGGATTCCCATCGGAGGGGATTCCTTGGTTGGTGAACTCTGGAAAAGTTTCCATTAGAAACAACTTTAGAACAACACCCTAAGAAAACTAAATTTAACCAGGAATATTTCATGGGCAGTTAATTTTTAAAACATTGAAACAAAACTCTACCGTTTCATCTTTTAAGAGTCGAGAAATAGGAAAAAGGTGACTTTATCGCTTTCATATTGGAAACAAGCGTGAAAGGACAAGCGCTTGACAATATTTTCAAATTTAGGGAGTGAGTAAAGATCAAACTGACTGCTCTGGTAATCTAGGTAAGAGGTGTACCAAGTTTCCGTGAACTGCAATATACTCGGCTTCCTACGGATAAAGGATAGAAACCTAATGGGGTCTCCCTTTATATTTGCGATGGTACGGGGAGCACAAGTACGTACTAGCACTGTCTAAAGCCAAGAGGTGAACGACAGCTACTAGGTTTAACGATGTTGGAAAACGTCACTAGCCTAGACCACTAAATGTTTCGTTAATGTTTCAATGCTTCCTTAGGTTTATTGATTAAATTTTAGAGTTGATCTTCAATTATGTCTCGGTTTCAAGGCCCTACCGCATGTCATCTGACAATCTCCTATATGCATCTATATGAGAAAAGAAATCTTTCAATTCGATGAATGCCATCTAGTTAAGGGAAGAGTTTCATACAATGATGCAACAAACAACAACACTGCCAATGAAATTTTTCCAAACTAGATGACTTTCACTATCCAAAAGTAATTTCAAAAATTCAACGATGCAAATAATGCAATGTAATCTATGCAAAATCCTCTTTTTTGAAAACTATGCAATTGTAATCTATGCACAATTTCCTTTTTCTTTTCAAATGATAATAATGTACTCAATGCATTTTTCGATGAAATGGGAATCTACTTAATGCATGCTTTTAATGAAAGAGAATGCGCTTGAAGCGATTTTTAACTTTCAATCATTAAACAATGTGATCTAAGTTCAATGATAGATCTCAAAAAATACTTTTCAATGCAATGTGATCTAATGCATTTTAACAAAAGAAAACTTTTGAGACGAAAACTAAATGAACGCCAATCTCCTTATTGGAAGGATGAATGCAAAAGAGATGTAAAAAAACACTAAGAATGCAATCGTTGTTTCAAACACTTTGTAACGAAATTCCTTAAAAAGAAACAAGACATATGAGATCAAACACAAAGAGGACTTCCAAAGCATGAGATCAAAACAAGGCATTCATTCCCTTTACATCAAGAAATCATGGAAAGAATACATTTGAGCTGAGCAATGAGCAATGTAATCTATGCTCATACAGAGAAAATACCGAAAGGGAAAGACACACTGGTGAAGGATTTAGGGAAAAACCTCAATTTTCACACACCCTGAAATTGACACAACTTTTTTGGGTGAAACTAGCGCCAACTGGCGCGACTTGCTCACTGAAAACTGCGCCAATGGCCAATTGGTGCAGGTTGCTAACTGAAAACAAGTGCCAACACCTGAAAATGAAAAAACAAATCATTTCTCCCAACCAAGACCAGAATCACCACTTCAAGAAAAATCTAAAACAAACCCAGAAGCAAAGTACTGACCAAAAGAAACTTCCGAACAGGGGAAAACCAAAGCACCTACAGGAGATGGCACGACTGTCTGGCTGTAATCCGTGCCAGATAGGGGATGGCGCGAGTGATGAACAAGAAAATTGCGCCAATGGGCGCGACTGTTAGGGTGGAAACCGCGCCAATCAAGCCAACCATGAAAAGATGAAAATTTCAGAAAAGCAGAGGTTAGATATGATCCTCTGGGGCTGAACAGAGGTTTTACACCAGAAGGAGACAGACCAAAAGAGAAAATCAAGCAGACAAAAGCCAAAAGCAACTGAAAGAGACAAGACAAACTCCAATAAACATCCCCAGTGGAGTCGCCAGTTTGTTGGACAGATAAATCCCCTCTGCGGATAGAGGCGATCCCTACTAGCCCAGTTTGGGTCTAGCAACAACCGAGTCATGCTAAGACGCAGGTTCCTAGTTACAAAAGACCAAGATGTGACAAGAGGCCTACCTTAAGTCCCACTTTGCTGTTGTTTGTAGAGAAGATGATGCTTCCATCCTTCGCTTTGGCAGATCACAATTCTCTCGCCTAGCACGTTTGAACACCTGCACGTACACGAAGAAACAACACAAAACATAAAACCTAATACATGCAACCATATATCAGTCAGAGAAGATATAATTCATAACATAATACATGAACGTATGAATGGAACCATAATCAAAGTCTTTTATTATTAATAACAACGAAAGAAAGATACAGCCTGAGCTCTGACGCTAGATCTTCCTTCGGTGGGTCGAAAGCGTAGCACGTCTCGATAAAGCTCATCGGGAATGGGACAAGGCTCTCTCTCTTCGTCTGTCTGACGATAGTCTCCTTACTACTGATTCAGCTCTATTCAGGCTAGCTTTTAAAGGGAAAATGACAAGCTTATATAGATAGTGGAAGGGGAGTTGGGATCCCTACAATAGTGGGATTGGCCCTATCCTCAAGGAAGCTTCCATGATAGGTGGAAAACCACTTCCCCTACATGGAGATCCGAGGCCAAACCTCCCAACTCATTTTAGAGACTCGTTCAGGAGTTGGTTGGAATCAAAATTCCACCATTTATTTTTAAAAAACAATCCTTATTAAGCTTGGCGCGAGTAATACACTAGGACAGAGTGCCAGTTGGCGCACCCTCTTTGGTGGCTTTCTCCCATTGGCGCGAGGGTTGAACTAGCTGGTCACGCCAAGGCCAAAAGGTCTATTTTTAGGGCTTTTCACAAAAAACTGTCTTCAGAGGAATGATTGTCCTTGTCAAGGGGGATGCCATGAAAGTGGTTTCAGGTCATGTCACTGCTCATAGGTCACAGAATAGGCCCTCCAATGTGAGGGACGAGGGATTGCAGGGACGGTGACAAATTACTGTGTAACAGAGATGGAATGAGATGAGAGAGCATAAAATTTGAACTAGACCTCATCATTGACCAAAATGTTTTTTGAAAACTTGTTTGAAAAAGTAAAAATTTTGACCTATGACTTTTAGGAAAACAACTAAAAGAGTTACTTTTGATCACTGACATACTGAAACTAACATTGGCTCCAGCTAGGGATGACAGCTCCTTAAGGAGGTGTCAAGAACACCATAGATCAGGTAGCCTTACCATTGGGAAATGGAGTCAAAACTGGACATTGAAAATATTTGACAAACTGGAAATGATGAACTAAATATGGAAATGACTTTGGCTAGAAAAAAATGACTTGACTCTGACTTGACAACTGACTGAAACTTTTTGAACTTTTTGAAAAGAAAACATGATCTGAATGTAGAAGTCTTGTGGGCTTCTCCTCGGGCTTCAAACTTCTGCAACAACTTCTTTATTGCTTGGACATCAAATTAAAATGATATGTACAATGAAAGTGGACTTCATCTTCAATTATCAAGTAAGATAATGTTTGAGGAACGTACCATTGATTGGTCCCCCTAACACTTCTTGCCCTTCAATATCCTCAAGTAGAAATTATTTATTACCTATGAATGCAGTGATCTTGTAAGGTCCTTTCCATATATTGTCAAACTTTTTGTGCTTACATTTTTCTTCATTCTCAGCATCCCAGTGAAGAACAATATCTCCAAGCTTAAAATAATCAGCTTTGGTCTTCTTATCATAAATATTTTTTATTTTCTCATGAATATTTAAAGTATGACTGACGACTTCATCTCTTGACTATTGTAGATGGATGATTTAGCTGATTCTTCATTGGATATAATTTGGTTCACCGTCAATCTCTTGTAGAATTGTCATCAACAGTACAGCTAGAGAAGTAGGGAAAACCGTGTCAACACCATACATGAGCTAGAAAGGTGACATGCACATTTATCTCTTTGTGCCAACTCTATCTTCCTATAGAGCATTGGTGAAATTTTTGTGCCAATTCCTCTTGTTTTCTTGCAACATATTCTTGATTATGTTCACCAAATATTTATTTAATGATTCAGCGAGCGCATTGCCTTGAGGATAGTATGATGTGGAATGAACAAGCATAATGTGATACTTATCACAAAATTCAATAATTTTCTTGGACTTGAAGGAAGATGCATTGTCAGTGATGATTTTGTATGGACAGCCAAAATGAGACAAAATATTGTTATCTAAAAACTAAATAATGATAGTGTCAGTAGCTTTCCTTGTGGGGATGGATTCAATCCATTTAGTGAAAAAATCTATGGAAGTGAGTATCCATTTATGCTGAGATGATGATGGAGGATGGATCTCACCAATAAATTCAAGTCCCCATTATTGGAATGGCACTTGCACTTCAATTGGTTTTAAGGGCAAAGGCAAGAGCTTCCTCTTTCCATGAAAGATTTCACATTCATGATAGCTCATGACTATTTTATAAACATCAAAAACTAAAATTGGCCAATAGAAACCTACCCTCAAGATATTTTTAGTTGTAGTCTTCCAATAAATATGAATGCAATAGTCACCTTTATGAAAAACATTCATTACTTTTTCAACTTCTGCTTCAACCAAACAATTCAGCAACACTCCACTCAGATCTTTCCAATACAAGACACCATTAAGAATGCAGTAGTTAAGAGATCTCAACTTCAAAGATCTAGCCTTATTACTTGACAAGCTGGGAGGAGGATTCAAGTGTTGCAAAACATGAACTATATCAGGATACGAAGGTAATAAAGAGAAAATTTCAGATACCTCAGGTAATTTTTTAGCCTCTTGCTCCTCAGATAATGCAGCAATAAAATTAATGTCCAAATCATGGATATTTGAATATACCATAAGCTTCACCAGGCCTTGTCCTTTGATCAAATTTGTGGGCTTTATCTCCAATTCATATTCCAACATAGCATTGATCCATTTACCTTGCCTCCCTTTAGGATCATTCTATGTAAGCACATCATTGACAACAGTGTTTAGAACATATGCAATGATGTGAGGGTGGAGAATATAGACCTGAAATTCCTTCAATGTTTTGACTAATGCCAAGGAATGTTTCTCAATGATGTTATACTTCAAGGCTGCGTCTCTTATGGTTCTACTGAAGAATGTGATGGGTTGCTCCATGTTCTGATTTTTCTTTTGCATAAGGACAAAAACAAGAGTATGTTCTGAGGAAAATGAAAAAATGATAAAATAAAGTGTATTATATGGACTAATAAGAATAGGAGCATGAGATATAGCCAATTTAACTTTATTGAATGATTTATTCACCTCTTCAGACCGTTTGAATTTACTATCTTTCTTCAACATGTCAGTAATTTTCCTTAAGTGTTCAGCGAGATTGGGGACAAACCTTCTCAAACAATTTATTTTTCCATTGAACGACTGAATTTCCTTTTTTCTCCTAAGATAGTCCAAGTTCGGTATTGCTTCAATCCTTGAAGGATCTATCCTAATTCCATCTTTTGATATGATATGGACCAACAATTTACCTTCCTCCATAGTGAAAAGACTCTTCTTTGGGTTCAGCGATATGCCAAACTTTCTACATCTCTGAAAAATTGTTTTCAAGTGTTGCAAGTGCTGCTCATATATCTTAGAAAATACATTGATGTCATCATTATATATGACCAAAAACACATCATTTTTATTGACGAAATTAATATCCATTGCTCGTTGAAAATTAGCCCCTGCATTCTTCAATTTGAAAGGAATTTAGGCGTACATGAAGGTGCCCCAAGGTGTTGTGAAGGTTGTATTTTCCTGATCATCTGGATGGAATAAAATCTTATTATAACCATAGCATTCGTCCAGCAATGAAATTCTGGAAGATCCAACTACATTTTGCAGAATATGGTCCATCTTTGGTAATGGGTAATTGTCCTTGAATGACACTTTATTCAGATTTCTGAAATCAATGCAGCAGTGAATCTCTCCTGTCTTCTTTCTCACTGGCACTAGATTAGACATCCAATTTGAAAAGTGAAGAGGAACTATAATACCAATAGCAAATAATCTATTTACCTCCTTTTGAATAGAGGGCAGAAATTTGGTATTCATTCTCCTTAACTTCTAGTGGAAATGTTTCTGATCCGGTTTAAGGGGATGGTAGGTTGGATTATGCTCTTATCATACACTTTCAAAATTGAAATATTCCCAAGCAAATACATTAGAAAACTAATACATAAGAATTGTGTATTTAACTTTTATTTCTGCACTCAAATTATTTGAAATTTTGAGCATCTTTGGCTTTTCCAGAGTGCCAAGATTGAGACCCTCCACTCCCACTTTTGTCAGTAGCATGGTCGGTTTGTGTGCAACATCATCTTGATCGAAAAGCTCTTCCAAAGGTACCAACCTCTTGGAATGGAGTTATTTCAGCTAAAGCATTTGCATCTTTTCCACATGGATCTGTTGGTCATCTTCATAACACTGGTTATCGATTTGAGAATTCACAAATTCCTCTTTTGTCTACAAGAAGTTGTTGATATTTTTATCATCTTGAAAGACCTGCCAATACTGAACATTATCTGGGACAACAGGGTGGTGTTTTACATTTATTTGATACTTCTTATTAGGATACAAATGAATTTTGAACATGCTGGCCAACGTAGCAAGAGAATCAATAATAACGTTGTTGTCCCTTGGCATCAATGACAAGGTATACTCAGTGAATGTCTTGAGTATATCTAGCACTTCATTTTGGTAAGTTAGCATCCATGGATTCTTGGCCTGGTATTACCCTTTGAATTTCTTTATTACCAACTCAGAGTCACCATATACATAAATCTTCTTGGCACCTAGCTTTTTGAGAATTTTCAGGTCGATTATCAAAGCCTCATACTCATCTTCATTGTTTGAAAATTTTAAATCCAACTTGTAGGAGGACATTCAAACATTGGGAGGAATGTTTAGTGACTGATTTATAGGACTATGAATCCACACTCCAATGCTAGCCCCTTATTTTCCCAAGGCTCCATCAAAGTCCATAGTCCACAAACTAATTTCTTCATCAGGAAGCTGAAAATCGGATTGTTGAAACTTACTTGTTGTTTGAGAAAGTTCTATTGTACAAAAAAATTATGCTTCTTTCGTTGTTTCATCACCTTTTTAAGGTGATGCGCTTGGTTCCAAACCACTTGGCACCTTTTCATAAATTTCTGCATTTGCCAATTCTAAAATAGAATTTGAAAATTCAGAAATTTCTGCTTTTTCTCCAACCAAAAATTCGGAAGATGTTGAACCTTCATCATTGAACAAGATAAATGACTCTAAATATGCATGGAAAACATGTATAGGATGGTTATTTGGCTTTTCTTTGTTGTTTCTCATGTACTTCATTTTAATTTCTCGGTATAGTTTCCTAAGTTTCCAAAGACGGGAATGGTAGCATATGAAAATTCAAGCTGTAAGGTACCTCTAAGCTTCGCTCCCCATGTCTAAGAGAGAAACACTCCATATCTAGGAGGGATATCAGCCACAACAACATCCATGAAGAAAATCTTGGCTGGGATTTTCTCTAATGACACCACTAGGTCCTTGATGAGTCCAAGACATTTCACCCTCCCTGAATCAAATGAATAAAGATCATGATAAGGTCTTGTGATATCCAATCCTAATCTATCCATAATGGCCTTGGGCATAAGTTTGTGAGAGGCTCCGGAATCAAGAATGGTGTTTTGGAGGATAAAATCATGGATTTTGAGGCTTGGATAAAATGGAGGGAACTCACTATGTTCTAGATCACCACCGACAGCAAGACCAAATAGAAGCTCAGGGTGATCATCACTCACATTAACCATGTCGGACATTTGATAGAATATAAGCAACATAGCTACTTGAACTTTGTACTGATCATTCTTGACTATTTTAGTTAGAGAAATGGAGACTTTTCAGCTTGGTAATTTTGTTTTCAAGACTAAAAGAGAATAATGTTTTTATACCTCTTTCAATGGTGCACTTTTCTTTCAGGTTGTTCTTTGTGTGAAGTCTCCTTCTTCTATCCTCCATCTTGGGCTTATTTATCCTTTCTCTAACCGCCAGAGGAAGCATCATTATCTTTTGCAGGATTAGGAACAACAACTCCCTTGTCTTTTCTTTGATTTGGGGCAGAAATTTATTTATGATGAGCATCTACTTGACCGTTCTGTTTTTCTGATTGGAGGTTATAGGAACTTTCCTACTCCTCAAACCATACTGTCTCTGCACTTGATAAAGAGCATTCTGATATCCCCTCTGATAATCTTATGTCCACACTGATAGCATGTCATCATTTGATAAGACATATTGTTGATCATCCGCTGCACAAATTTCTGTAGAAAATTGATCTTCTTCAGTGAGGAAAATA
This sequence comes from Pinus albicaulis, assembly GCA_034641835.2. Classification (NCBI taxonomy): domain Eukaryota; kingdom Viridiplantae; phylum Streptophyta; class Pinopsida; order Pinales; family Pinaceae; genus Pinus; species Pinus albicaulis. Next base: position 944,393,515 of record CM076578.1, read on the forward strand.
GGGTGTTGATTTTCCTCAAATAAATGATTCTCACTAGAAATTTCTTATTCATCATATGCATTAGGGCCTTCAGTGTAATTCTGTTGAAATGGAGTGTGAATTTTCTGCTGACTTTGTGGATCCTGACTCATATGTTCCCTTTGCTTGATCTTGTATTGAGGTTGTTGATTTTGACCCCTGAAATTGGGATTTCTAATGGAGGGTTCATCTTTTCGATCAGTGATGGAAATTTTATCCATGATCTTCTCCATGGTCTTGATCAAGGTGTCTAATTTTCCCTTTGATGAAGTAGACATTTCCTCTTTGATAGTGACTCTTTTCTCCATCTTGATTTTAGACTTTCTGATGATCAAATTAGATTCCACGCTCACTACGTTTCTTTGCATTTGTTCAAGAGTTGATGGTTTTTTTCCCCTCGGTTGATAGGCCATGTTAGGATCAAAACCATCAGGATAATGAAGTAAATCAAGGCCTAGATGAGGCTTAATATTCTCAAGAATTGAATAATAGATTTTATTGAATCTAGCTATAAAGTCTTCGACAAACTCATTGGAATTCCTTTTCAAAGCATTATACTCAGCTAAAATCTGCAATGGATTCTTATTCTCTTCCCATTTCTCCATAAACAAGTCAATTAGTAGTTGTGCAGTACCTATTGAACCAACTGTGAGAGAGTGAAACCATTTATTTGCCTCTCTGATAAACTTTGTGCAATGATGTGCTTATTGGCACATCATTTCCAATCACTTCAAGATCTATGAAATAAATCATTTTGGAAATGTGTTGATAAGTTGTAACTTATGATGTTCCATTAAAAAGGGGAAGCCTCTGACCATAGTTTTGAGGTAATGGAGTGATCTGGAGCGGTAGGATCAACGGAGAAAATCTGGCCATGTCTAATGGAGGAGGTGGTGGAGGAGCTGATGGAGTGAAAACTTGCAGAGGTAGTCACTGAATGAAAGGAAGGGTTGATATTGTAGTAAAATGAGAAGGTGTAATGATAGGTGAAGCAAAAGCCTGCTGCTAATATTGGAAATAAGATTTTTCTAAAGTTTCTTGAAACTTATCAACCGAGCCTTTGAGTTTGTATAAATTGGACCAGACTTGACTATCAACTTCGGAATAAAAAGAGTCAGAAAATGGTGCAAAGGTCTTGAAATCAAAAGGATCAAAGGTGGTTCTCAAAAGAAAGGTTTCAGACTTAGTCCTAAACAAAGATCTTTCAGGTTCTGAATTATAAAACAAATATTTTGAAAAAAATCTCATGGGCAAGGAATTTGATTTGACTAGTGGAGGAATAGCTCTTCCAACCTTCTGAGACTTAGTTTTATGCTTTCTTAAAAGACTCTCAGGGTCATTCACAATTGATGAGGGATTTGGGTCTAGATTTGACCTAGTATGCCTTTTAGGAGCCAACTTAAGATAGGAATTTTGGACTTTGGCTCAGATTTTAAGAATTCAACCTATTTCGAATGCTAGAGCTTGTCACCTACAAGTCTAAGTTTCAAAGGATTAAAGAAATATTCCCAGGGAAACTTTAGAAATCACTCCCTGGAAACGACACCAAAAATTTTATCACTCTCCCCAACTTACCAAGGTTGAAAATGGGATTGAAGAAAGGTAATTACGAACCAGGCGTTAGGTTAGGTAGCTAGCCCTACCAGGACCAGAGAGGGCTCTCTTGGTGTCACTTTTGCAGTCAAAGGAATGAATGAGTATCTAATGATCTTAGTCTAGGTATGTAAACTCAGTAAATAGGATTTATTTGATGTTTTAAGTGCTGGATAGAAAGGTCAGTGGGAAGATTGTGTGTAGGATTTTTTAGGCCTGAATTCCAAGGTAAATTTGTAGAGACTATGTGAGGCTAGATAGGTAGTTTGAAAGAATGTTTAATAGGTCATTGAATATAGGATGAATTAAGAGAGAGTATGAATGAGCACTAAGGTTAATTCATTCTTTTAGAAGCAAAGAAACATAATATGTAAACCTTTTCTAAAACAGAGCATGAACAAACATGATTTCTGCTCATAAACTTACAAGATAAACATATGGAAAGATGTATATGAAAAAAGAAAATATATCATTTAGCATGAATAGATAAACATACATAAGAAGAACAAATGCTCCAATGCATACCACAAGTATCTCAACACAAGTTTTGCAAATTTGTCTCTGGTTTCATTTCAAATTATTGATTACAAAAGCCCCACTGCAAAATGAGACTATCCAACCCAAAAAAAGACTAAATAGCTTCTCCTTATAGAAAATATTGACTATGACACCTCATCAGATTGAAATCCCATCCAAAATGGATCATAAATACACAAGATGAGTCATATCCTAGATTCTAGGGAGGTTAGAAACCATTCCCTGAATTTTAGCTATAAATTAGGAGTGTTTGTCCCTTACATTAAATTACATATTCCCTCATGATAAAAGGCAAAAACCAACTCAATAACTCTAATTCCAACTCATAGGAAATTAAATCCTTGAATTTGTGACATTTTCTGAGCTTGACATGTGTCTTTAGGAATCCAAGGTTGATTTCTGGCATAACTGTAGTGTTTTTACAGATAAAGGTAGCAAAAATTTCATTAAAGTAGCGTGGTCTTCTGCAACCAATTTGATGATGCTCCCATGCTCAATTTTGACTCTGCAAGTTGTTGTAGATAGGTGAGTGTGTCTGCTAGATATATAATGTGGTTTCCTACCAAAAACATCCTCCAAGGTCTTCAAATACCATTTCTCCCAAAACTGGTGCTATAAAGGCATCGTGGCTCTAAAATTGAGGCTGGGAGTTGTTTTTTTGCTAGTGTTTTTATCCTCGTCAGCAACATAACAACTGATGTAGAAAACCCAGTGTATATCAATGATGTATTAATAATTCTCAATCTAAAAATTTCTCCCTTTCATCAATTGGATGTTCTGATAATAAAGGTAGCGTGAACATGCTGCGTTTATGTTGTTTGCATACATGTTAAAATTTGCCCAAAATTGCAAAAAATGTCAAAACTTCTCCAAATTTTCTCAAAATTGGTCCAGACTTGCTCCATGAGGACCTGAGATGGTATGATATGTTATGAGGGAATCATAAACAAGAAAATCCAATTTACCCTTCCCTTTTTCTTGATTAGGGTTTCCTTGAGTTTTTCCTTCAATTGTTTGACCTTGACCTTGGAGATATGATTCCTTGTATAGTAATGAGCAGCCATGGGTCTTTGCAATTTGTTGCCTCTTTTGGCCCTCTTCGAGAAATTTTCCAAATGTCCATTAACTCTATATATCCAATACTCCCTGCCTTGTTCAATTTCCCTCAAGATGAGCTCATCCACTGTCATGTGTGTTTGTGGTGGAGATTCTTCTGTTTATTGTTGTAATGCCTTTTTTGGGCTTCTAGTTCTTGGCCTCTTCATCAATATCAACTATTACTTTTCCCTTTACATATTTTTTGCCAGAATCAAACTTATGTCTATTCAAAAGCAGTTGGTTTACCTTCAATTGCATGTTTTCCTGCTCAAGGAATGAAATCATGAAGTTGGCCTTGGAAAAATTGTTCTTAAGCTCTCTCATTTCAACATATTTCTCCATAATTACTTATTTTGTGGATTTTTTCTCTTCATCCATCTCCAAATATGCCATGTCAACATTAGAATGGATGGGATCCTTATGCTTTGATGATGATTTATGTCTTGTTGATGTAGGCTTGGCCCCTTTCACAATGTTTGGAGTAAACAAAAGCCTCCCACTTCTTTGATATGTCTAAGTCAGCTCAGCCCTAGATACCCTCTTGAGTGATTGTTTTCTAGTTTAGCCAATGTATTTTTTCATGGATGGTGTTGGTGGTGTAGTTTATGATGTACCTTGGCTAGTTGGTTGACTAGAAGGACGCAAAAAGGCACTAGACTGAATGAAGGTCTCCCAAGTGATATTCTTCTCTTCAAGCTGGTGTGGGACAATGATTTTGATCAAACAATGATGAAATAGATTGGTATGATGGTCCTCGCCTTTGCTTTGCATATTTTCAACCATTTTAGTGAGGCTCTTACATGGGATGTAGGATAAATTTGTTGGCTTCGTGGCTATGAAATGTAATAAAAGCCAAACATGGTATTGATACAAAGTGGAGAACCTTCTTTCACATGTGAAGTATTTCATAATAATATTCATCAAGAGTGTATATCTATCCAATAGTTGTCTCATGGGAAAAACGTGTGTAGGATCCTACCTGTATTGTGCTTTCAATAAGGGTTTATAGCTTTGAAGGTCTAGCTGTGATTTCTTGGACCAGATTTCCCCATTACTAGGGATCCCAGTGGTTGATGCAATGCTTTATGTTGATATAATGAACTTCACCCTTGCAATTATAGCTTGATCCTTCTTGAGTGAAGTGGCAAACAAACTAGTAAGCTTAGCATTGAAACCCATTTCTTGAATTTTCTTGGAAAAATCTAAACAACCAGCATCTTCAAATGATTTTGTGATGAAGGGAGATGCCATTATCTACTTGGTATGTAGCGGCTCAAACCTACTTACTTTCCTCCCTTATTATAGGTCTTCTTTTCTTTATCACTACTTATAGTATCCATCTTGGCAATATTTTCTTGTCTACACTCGAAAACAGGGGATTAAATTATTTTTTTATGAAAGGGAATGAGGGGGATAAGGCCACTCTAAGTTATTAAGAAAATTTAGAATTATAGGGAAGAGTTTAAGGAAGCTAATGGGTGTGGAAATGGAGGAAATCAGCGAGGGGAAGGGGCCCAAAAAACAAAAACACAAGCCCATTGTAAAACCGTAGCGTAAGCCTAGGGTTTAGTGAGGAAATAGTGAATTAGGGTAGAAATGTATTGGGAAAATGTTAGGGAAGGTAAGTAAAGGGTCAGGGAAGGTAAGTTCAATGTGATTTAAATTAAATCATCCAAACTTAATGTGATTTCTAGTAATTTCATGCCAAAATGTGATGGAGGTGAAATAATGCAGTGAAAAACCCTAGCAATGAGCTACTTTTTGAAATTTAGCACATGTAGAGGCAAGGAATTCATAATTATTGATGCTAATTGGTAGCTCAGACCTCGAACTCAAGATTGGTCGCTCAGACCTCGAACTCAAGATTTGATGTGCGTATGCATAACGGTAGTGAATCTTCTGATAAAGGTAGCGTAGGGGAAGCTTGGGTACCTTCGGGGGAGAGTGAGTGAATTTAAAAGCTATGGAAAGGTTTTTTGATTTGATGTGCAGCTTCACACTTCAAAAAATCATAGGGAAGAGGCTTTCCAATGGCGGATTTTCCATAAAGGTAGTGAAAGGAAAAAACGCTACATTTTTGCATAAAGGTAGCGAAATTGCAGCGATGGGAAAATTTGGACTTATGATGGAAAAGTATGGCTGGTCTGAGGTTGAAATTGGATTTTATTGTTAGAGAGGTGAAATATCAACATGAGATGAGAGAATGAGAGGCTTTTGTTGGTCTTTATATCCTTGAAAAGACCCTTTTTTTCTTTGCAATGAATCAATAAGACATATTTGACTTTTTTTTAAAATTTTTGACATTTGAACCATTTTAAAACAAGAGAACTTGTCTTTCTTTACTCCCTAAGCATGTTGGCTTCATTTTAAAAAGTTTATGAGTGAAATAAAGGATGAGTGCCTTGTTTTGATGACAAATTAGAAAGTTTTGAAAGACAAATGATAACCCCTAGACAATGACCTAGGTGAAGTGGAGTAAAATGACCCTAAACCTTTAAATGATAATGAAAGAGATGACCTTGAGCAGCGAATTAAAACTAGACCTCATCAGTGACCAAAATTATTTTTTGAAAAATTGTTTGAAAAAGTAAAAATTTCGACCTATAACTTTGAGGAAAACAATTGAAAGAGTTATTTTTTATCACCACACACTGACACTAGCACCTAGCACCATTAGATCTATAATGATGTTCCACTAGAAATTCCACAAATTTGACAATAAGAATCTGACGATGAGCGTCGGATAGTTGACGAGAAATCTGTCAGTGAACTGAAGGCCAAGTTGCGTATCCAACTAGGGTTTTCTGACGTGCTGACATCGAAAATCCAATGAAGTAATATGAAAAACGTGTTGTATATCCGACGACCATTTCTGACCTTTGGAGGTTGGAAATTCAATGGTTATTTTTGTTCTTATAGCGACTGTTTTGTACATCTGACGACCCCTTCTGACCTTATTGTGTAGGAAATGGATGGTTTATCCGATGGCTCAACTTTATATCCAATGGAATAAAAGAGTGAATCTGATTACCCTTATTTGTGTTAGACAGGTTTTGTGTTGGAATCCAACGGTTAATGGACTTCTAAAAACTACTGATATTCACAAAACAGGATCCCCGGCTTTGATAGTAAATATTTAACCGATAAAGGGGTGAATTTTGGGTATACTTTTGTACTTGATACCCTATAGCATGCAGCAGTGGGACCAACCCCTCTATTGGATAATTCAACCATTGTTTACCCACTCGCAAATTTGCATCTGATATCATCAAGCGGATATAAATTCCTCTTATCTTGTGGCTAATTTCCCCAAACCTGCACGTATTTCACACCCACACTCATTCCATCCAATGGGGAATGTGTCACATTGGGTGAGGAGCCAAGGATTTTATAATGACTTTCCACCGACTGATATGATCCAATGGTTATGAGTGATGCAGATCAACGATTTTCGTGATATATTGAAATGCTAGGTGAATGGGAGTTAACAACCCCAACCTAACCCAATATGTTGTTTTTGCAGTCGAATTGGCCAGGGAGTATGTTAGGTAAACATGACTCGGGGTAGAGTCAATGTGAACTAGGGTAAACAGTGGTGGTTTTGGGGCACATGGTTTTGTGCACCCATGGTTTTGACCCACGGTATTGCATGTAATGAAGCCTATAAAAGGCTGGGAAGACTTCATTGTAAGGTAGGCCTGGAGGTGAGCGGTGAAGGCTCACTTGGTCGGATTGGCCAGGGTTTTGGCCAATGCTAATGAAATTTCATTAGGATGGGTTTTCCCCGGAGTTTGGGGTTTTTCCCGGTTAAACATTTGTGTTTATGTTAATGATTTGTTGCTGACCTTTTATGTTTATTTCTCTGAGAAAATTCTTTACTGTTTTTCGCTGGTTTACTCCCAACAATTGGTATCGGAGCGATGAAGATCTGAAATCTGGAATGAGCTGCCGAGTTTAGTGATTTTGCTATATCTATGAAATTTTCTCTTAGACAGCGATACGTAAAGGACGGATCTGCATCATATTTGCGTGTGAATATGCTGGATCTGATTAGATCTATTACAGTCAGAAAATTGATGAACGCTGCTATGCGCAAGGTCCAAAACATCGAGCATGGGATTTAAATTTTGAATTCATCCTTGCGTGGGCTGTGGATCTGGTGATAGCAGAAACCACAGCGTATCCCCTCGAGGGTTTTGACGGCCAGAGCTAAGTTTGGCTTCAAAGAGACACTTCTATGGCAAAGGGTTTTATGGCCTAATGGATAAAGAGATCTGATTGCAGATGATGGAGAGCGATATGCCTGCAATGGAAGATGTCAAGGTGGACGGCTCAGAAAGACCCTGCGATCATTGAGAGCAGCGAACGGAAGCATGAGACTGTGAGCAGCAAAGTCATATGATGAGAGCCGAGTTCGTTTGTCTGTGACCGCGGTTGAAGGCGGCTGGTATCTACCAAAAACCCGTGGATTGGGTGAACCAGCAAGAGGTCGCAGAGGAGCTGTGTTGATTAGTTGCAGCCGTGCTTTGTCGTGAGCTGAGAACAGTGCCCGGTTCACTGTGAAATGATTGGACCCAAGACGAAAGAAAGTCTGATGTTGAAGATTTCGTTGCTGCATTGTGAAACCACCGATGTGAAGACATTGGATGAAGATGCTGGATATTGTGCGAAATTTGTTTAGATCTGACAGATCTGATGTTGAAGATCTAGATCTGCGAGTAAAGGGGCGTTAGATCTGAATAGATCTGCGTGTGAACATGATTGTGCATAGAACATATGAAGGCAGAGGCATCAGACGAGGCCGAGGATCGATCCCTGGACATGGGCGCCGTTGGAAATCACTGGATGGGCACCTTCTTATGTGCCGACGGTGTGACTCTGAGCGATGAACAGAAGTCTGGTCAGGACGGCCACTTTCGCATGCAAGCGGCAGCGAGGAATCTGCGTTGTGAGCTAGAGCGAGCCATGAATCGCTGAAACCTGGCTGGACGATGCGGTTGCCCCAAATTCTGCTCGGTGATAACGGGATTTCATCGTGTCACTTTGCAAGTTTTAATTAAAAGTTTTTATCGTGAGGCTTTGCTGCCTGCATGTTGCTAAGTGACGCTGTCATGGGACATTGATCACGTGGCAGCGTTACCAGTCGGGGATTTTTTATCGTTTTCAGGCGCTAAAGAACTGTGATAAAAGGCAGATGTCACGACGTTTTTTGATGGAGAGCCGAACTGGGATTAATTGGGGGAATCGAGCAGGGCACTCGATGGTTATTGGATTGAACGATCCACTGGTCAAGGAGCTGCAAGAGGCATCACTCGGCTGGTGCGTGCAGAGAATCCAGGAGGGTATAGGCAGAGTGACAGATGAATACATTCGCTCTGCAATAGATTGGATGGAAAACGTGTTGGCGTTTTCCAGATATGCAAAAGGACAGAAATATATGAATTATGGCAGCGAGGAATTATGGAAGCTGCACCAATCCAGATAATGTGATTGGTCTAGAGCGCTGACTGTGAATGCTGTTTGAAAGGATCGGGCTTGATCAAGGGCGTAGTTCACGAAAGGGAATTAAAAAGACCATGCCTAGGAGGACAAGGAGGCCATGGAGCAGCGAGGTCCATGGTGGAAATGCAACCAATACTTGATCACATGAGTTTTGGTCACTGCGTGGGTTGTAGTAAGGTCAGCATCCTTGTGTTGTGAAAGGACGAAGAAGCACATGGAAAGGCTTATGAAAAATCAATTGCTTTTATTGCAGGCAGACTGATGTACAACTATGATGTCCTCTTTGGAGAGGACATCATGTATGAATGTAGAGAATGGTCATACAAAGAACAGCAACAATGAAACAAAAAAAAAATTATTATAATGGAGTTAATTTATTACATGTAAATGGGCATACTGCTGTAAGACCTGGTATGGCATGCGTACCCCTGGGTAATCACTGGTAAAGTCTGGGTTAGACCTAGGTGATAGGGGGATGTCAAGTTAACAATTACCCTGGGTAAAAATTTGAGGGGGGAAGAGCTAGAGTGAGCGGGGTTGTCTCACTTAGCAGGTTTTGGCTGGATTTAGTCAAGAAGCCCCAAGTCAAGTTTAAGGGGGGAATTGTTAGGTAAACTTGACTCCGGGATAGAGTCAATGTGGACTAGGGTAAACAATGGTGGTTTTGGGGCACATGGTTTTGTGCACCCATAGTTTTCAGCCTATGGTATTGCATGTAATGGAGCCTATAAAAGGCTGGGAAGACTTCATTGTAAGGCAGGCCTGGAGGTGAGCGGTGAAGGCTCACTTGGCCGGATTGGCCAGGGTTTGGCTAATGCTAATGAAATTTCATTAGGATGGGTTTTCCCCGGAGTTTGGGGTTTTTCCCGGTTAAACATTTGTGTTTATGTTAATGATTTGTTGCTGACCTTTTATGTTTATTTCTCTGAGAAAATTCTTTACTGTTTTTCGCTGGTTTACTCCCAACAAAGTAGTCTACCCAGGCAACGTTTTAGCCCGGACGGCAGTTTTTTGCCGGAATCCGTGCAACTTAAATTCAAGAAATCAGGTACTTGCAATGTTTGAAATCCATTTTTGAGGTTGGAAATGGATTCAACACTACCAAAATCCCTTAGGGCACTCAAAATACTTAAGTTTAACAACTGTAAACATGATTCTGATGAAATCTTTGCCGGATTTTTAAAAAATCTTTGACGGAGTCCGGGCTAAAACGTTGCCTGGAAACGACAACCCATTGGCCAGTGAGCAAAGAACATCATTTCACCATCAAAACCTATTTATTTTCAGTAAGGTAATGTACTATACAATTAATTTTCAGTACATATCATTTAATGAAAGGTGTAATTCATAACTTAACCCGCATTCACGCACTAATTCGTCATTGTAGTTTATGTTGTTGCATTGTTAACCCCTTGGACCATGGTAAAAATCCAAGTGATCAACCGGAACCTCGGGAGGCAGGTAAGTACCCAAATTTCCATCATTGGAGAATTTTAGTATTCATGTAAGTTGTCTCAATGCCATTTCAAGATAAAGGGATGAGTCACAAGGGCCTTTAGGTAAAATCCTTGTCAACCCCTGGACCAAATTAAAGATATTTTAGTAGAAAGCACTGATATATATAGCTTGAGGGTGGAATTGGAGTCTAGTGTATCTCCCTACTCAGATGAATGTCTAATAAATATAGGTTTTTCATGTGCGACCTTACTAGCTATCCATTACGACCTTGATATTATCTTTTTACTTTCCACGAACTTTCACAAACATACTAGGATAATTGTTTATCCCTTTAATGGTAAATTCATTTTGGAAATTTATGAGAAATCCATAGTTAGAATTCTTAATTTACCCTCTTATGGAAAGAATATTATAGGAAAGGGTTAGGTGAGGAGTTTATTGCCTCGGTAGAAAGGGGAAAAATTGACATTTTTACACAACCTGCCAAAGAACCATATTAACTTTTTAGAAGTAATATTACTAATTTCAACTAAATTTCTCAAACCATTATACCATACTATGACATCACTTTTAGCGGTTATCAAGGGTTCCCTTAACGATCTAATGATGGATGAAGAGATGTGTATGTTCTTGAGAGAAGTATTGTCGAATCCTACTGAAATACTTATCAATTTTTTGGGATACTTGGCAAGAAATAAATATGAATATTTTATCACAATACCAACCCTTCATATTTTTCAGCATTGTACTTATTTAGTGCATTTTATTATGCTCAATTATACACAATATTTTGTTGACACAATCTTATATGAATGATTCAAAATACGCATGGAAAGTAAATGTAGGTTGATAGGTGGACTCAGGTACTTTATCCTAGTAGAATTCCAGGGATTTATGTGAGGTTTATTAATCAGTTTTCATTTTATTTAAGGGTCAATTTATTGATGAAAACACTAGACAAAATATCCGAAGATCTCACAAAAGCTCTATGGATAGATAAGGAGACTACTATCAGTGACTATTCCTTGATTTTTTGTGATTCATATTTATGGTTTTTAGGGAAGGCCATATCACCCAAGTTTATAACTGCTCATATTTTTTCCCTGGATGTTTTTAGATAGATAGTGCATGTAAATAAATTCCATTTATTTCAAAAAGTAAGAAGGTTATATGTGTTAAACTCTTTGGTGTGGGTTCTTAAATAGTTAAAAACAAATATACCTTAGAAGTTATTGAAAAGGAATTAAAATATTATCAATTTAAAGAATATGTACCTTGGCATTATGACCCCTTCATATCATATCATCGGTAAGGAAATAGGTTGGTTTATCATTATGTTCATCTCATAATGATGAACAAATAACTGATATGGAGGTACTTCAAGAAGATGATACTAAGATCATAAAAAAATATGCTATCCCTATCATAGATAGTATGCCAATCTATAAGGATATTCATATTATTTTTGAAGCCATTGAAGCTAAAGGTGGTGACCTACATATTAATCCATTGAAAAGGACATCAGATGAAATGAACCTAGATCGTGCTCAATATACATTAGGATTAGAAGTTGGTGACAATAGTTGTTACGGGTCATTTTGTCGCATTCAAACAGATGGCCTTCAACCCAGATATATCATCATCCATTTACACTTTGCATCAATCCCATACAAATCCAAAAACATTCCCTTTCCAAAAGCTACAAGAATATTGGGTTACATTGGCTAAAACCCATAATTTTTTGGATCATCGCACTTGTCTTTAAGACAACCTGCACTTCTAAAATTTGCACACATGTAACTTGTGTTGGTCAGAGCAGGTTTTTTAAAAAGAAAATGTGATGAACACCTGGAAATGAGAAAAAATAAAAATTAATTTCAAATTTTCTCTCTCTAGAAGATTCAAGAGTGGCTTTAACTATTTAATGTTGGAACAGATCTCGAACTCCTGCTATTAAGGTCTTATCTCTTATCTCCTATAACTTACCTCCCTCTAATGTGGATATAAGCCCTAGAATAGTAAATCCAAAACCACCTCATTTACGCTATAAATCCAACTCCTACCATAGAAACATAGTTACCAATGAAATAGGTAATTGAACTGGTACCTACTTTTTTGAGGTAGCAAAAAAAGCACCCGATTTTGAAAAGTGGTGATGCAGAATCACCCCCCTTCTTTTTGGCATATTTTTTACACTTTAATTTTTTTATTTATGCAGTATGAACATTTGTTTTCAAATGTTTGTGATTTTCATGCTAATTTTGAAAAGTGTTGATGCAACATCAAACATTTTTTTTAGAGTGGTAATTTTCATGTTTGTAATAAAACATAAAAATAAAATAAGAAAAACATGACAAAAAAAACTCACACACACACACACACATATAATAATAAAAAAACCAATAAAAATGTTAAAAAACAAACAAAATTAACTTGTAAAAATAGAAAATTTAAATAAAAATAAATAAATAAAACAAAGAAAAAACAAAATTTTTTGAAAATTAAATAAAAAATGGGAAAAAAATAAAAAAAAACACATAATTTAAAGAAAAAAAACAAAAACTGAAGAAAAAAAAATCATCAAAAACAATCTTTTCTAAGTTATATATATATATATATATATATATATATATATATATATAAAAATAGAAAATTTAAAAATTTAAATTTAAAAAGAAAATTGATAAGAAAATTAAAATAAAAAAACATTAAATTGAAAAAACAAAAAAACAAAAAGCATTTCTAAATTAAAATTAAAAAAAAAAAAAAAAAAAAATTTAAAAAAAACCTAAAAATATTAAATTTAGTAATAATATATATAGTTTTAATTTAATATTTTTAAATTAGAATAAAACATTAAATTAAATTAAACAAACAAATATGAAATATAATAAATAATAAAAAAAATTAAAAAATTTATTAGAAAGAAAAAAATATTAAAATCGAATTAAAAAATATATATTTAATTGCGCCACTTAGGTGGCGGCTGAAGGTCGATTCTCGGAATCACTCCGGGGAGGTTGATTCCCGAAATCGACCTGGGGAGGTCGATTTCGTGAATCGACATGTGAAGGCCGATTCCCGGAATCGACCTGGGGAGGTCGATTCCGTGAATCGACATGGGAAGGTCGATTCTCGAAATCGACCTTTGGAGGTCGGTTCTCGGAATCAACCTAAGGAGGTGGATTCTGGGAATCGACCTCGAGAGGTCGATTTTGGGAATCAACCTGGGAGGTCGATTCCAGGAATCGACCTTGGGAGGTCGATTCCGAGAATCGACCTGGGGAGGTCGATTCTCAGAATCGACCTTGGGAGGTCAATTCTGGGAATAGATCTGGGGAGGTCGATTCCGAGAATCGACTTGGGGAGGTTGATTCCTAGAATCGACCTTGGGAGGTCAGTACTCGAAATCGACCTGGGGAGGTCGATTCCCAGAATCGACCTGGGGAGTTGGATTCTCGGAATCGACCTGGGGAGTTCGATTCTCGGAATCGACCTGGGGAGTTCGATTCTCGGAATCGACCTGGGGAGGTCGATTCCGGGAATCAACCTCCCACCCAGGTGGCAGCGGGGGTCGGCCATTGGGCAGGCTAGGAGGCTTCAAGCAGCCCCCCGTCCACCCAGTAGTCGGCCCCTGTCGCAACCTAGGCGATGCAATTAAATAATTTGTTTTTAATTCGATTTTTTAATTTTTTTTTTTTTTTAATTTTAATAATTTTTTTTGTTTCTAATATTTTATTTTTTATTTTTATTGCTATTTATTATATTTCATATTTTTTTTTTTAATTTAATTTTATTAAATTTAATATTAATTTTTGAATTTAATTAAATAAATTTTGTTAACATTTTTTTTTAATTTATTTAAATTTTTTTTTGTTTTTTTTATAAATTACATAAAATTTAATATTTTTTTAATTTAATTTTTTAAATTAATATATATTTTTTAAATTTAATAAGATGTAGAATATATATTTTTTAATTTAATTTAATTTATACATATAATTTTTTTTTTATAATTTAAATTTAATTTATTTTTTAAAATTTATTTGTTTTTTTATAATTTTGTTTTTAGTTTAATATTTTTATTTTGTTTTATTTTACTTTTTAATTTTTGACCAAATTTTAATTATATATATATATATATATATATATATATATATATATATATATATATATATATATATATATATATATATATATATATATATATATATATATATATATATATTAATTTTTTATATTTCAATTTATTAAAATTTAACATATTTTTTAAATTTAATTTTTTATTTTCAAATTTAAATTCTTTTGTTTTTAGTTTAATAAAAAAATTGATTTTTATTTTTTAAATTTAATTTGTATATTTTAATTTTATTTTAGTTTTTTAAAATTTATTTGTTTTTTTAATTTAATATTTTTATTTTGTTTTTTTTTTTTAAACTTTTAATATATTTTTAAATTTTAATTTTTAAAATGTTTTTTATTAACTTTTTCTGTTAATTTTTTTTTAATTTTTTAATTTTAAAATTTTTTTAATTAAAAAAAAAATGTAATGAAATTTATTTATTCTTTTTAAATTATTTTAAAATGTTTTTTTTTTATATTATTCTAAAATTTTTGTTTCAACACTTTTTGTTTTCGGGGTGTTTTTTGCACAATTTTTTTTTGTTTTTACGTCTATTTTTAAAAATGTTTAAATTTACCTCGAAAAAAAGAGAGGTTATTCCACAATACAACTTTTTGTTTTCGAGATGTTTTTTGCACAAAAAAAATTGGCTTTTTCTTCCATTTTTAAAAATGTTGAAGATTTACCCCGAAAAAAAATAAGGTTATTCTAGAATTCAAGTTTTCGTTTTCGGCTTGTTTTTTCATGGTTTTTTGATGTTTTTTTGGTTAGAGTTCCCGTTTTGAGGTAATAGTTCCCTTTTGATCGGTAACTATGTTTAGAGTCTAGGTTCGATTTTGGAGACTTTGATTATGCCCTTATGCTACTCATTTGTGTCTAAAGGTCCATAATCCATCCATGTGCTTTAGGTGTGATTGAAAGCTTACCGTTGTTGCAAAGGAAGTAAAATATAGCTGGGAGAGATTCACAAAGTCAAGGCCTACAAGGGTTGTAATCTTTTCCTGTCATCATTAATACAAAAATTCGTTATTTCTCCTATACATTATGTCTTATTTATGCATATGTATAACATGAATCCTTGTCTTCTTGTTTAGAGTTGTTTGTATATGTTATTTTATGTATTTCGGTTCTCTTGCTTGTTTTGGATGATTTACAGGTTCCACTTTTGTAAATTGGAGTTGGAGTTGGAGCTAACAAGTAAAGAGAAGGAGGAAGCTTGCATTGAATCCCAAGTAGGTTTTCTAGGGAAAATTTTAAGGATGGAAGTTTATCTTAAATTTTAGCAACCTTGGAGAATATTACTAGTCCCTAATATCCAAATCTTAAAATTTTTTATGATAATTTTGTGAAATGAATTATATTTATAATTATATTATATTAGAAAATATATAATATTTTCAATTTTTAAGTTAAAATAATTTTATAATATAAAATTTGGGTGAATTTGTTTTTAGAACAATGGAAATTGGAGAATATTTTTCTGGAAAAAGCATAGAAGATTAGCCCACCTACGAATATTAGCCCCTAAAATTTCCCTAAGGTTTTCCTTCCATATTTTAAACATCTCTAAGGAAAAACATTGTAGTTTTGTCTTGGTTGTTTCGAAACTAAGCCACTAGGTCTAGGGAGATTTCTTTTGTCTGTAGAAGGAATTTATCCACAAAACAACTTAGCAACTCCATTGGGGAACAAGATGTTATTCATTGGTTTTCTTTGTATATCATTTTAGGACCTCTGAAATAGACTCTATTTGACTTGTTCATACTATCATCGGATTTAGGAAAGCTTAATTTCGAGCTTGGTTAGGGTTTTTTTTTCGTTTTTTAAGAAAATCTGCCACATTGCACTTTTTTTTTTCGAGATAGAGTGACCCGTCGCATTTGTCCAATTCAGTAAGTGTGATGACTTGCAATGGTGCCTATACTGTACCTGCAATGATCCCCTAAAAATTCAAAAAAATCATTTTCCCTATGTTTCTCTAAATTTTGTTTTGTTTGCAGTGTCTTCCTGAGTCTCTCATCTATCTAAGACCTCTGTAAATACACCAACTTGTGTGAAATTGAGTGAGATTGAATTTTTGATAAGAGATTTCTTCTTATTGCCTCTCCTTGTTAATTAGGTTTCTTTTGTTATTTGGCTTGGTTATTTACTTGTTAAAAAACTTTTCATATTACACTAGCAATCTGGTTGAATTATTTTTTATTCAATAATCTTGTCATATTTTCATTTTTATTTACATTGAAAATTGAAATAAAAAGAGAAAATATTTCACTTTTTCATGCATTGGGCTTTGAACTTTTGAATTGGAATAGTAAATTTTAATATCTTGTTTGGAAGATGTTGTTTTCTGCATCTTTGTTTGAAACTCCTTCCTTTCTTGTTGGACATAATTGTGAATTACGGATAAAACACGCTTCCCTAGACAGGTGACAGTCTAAAACAACAAATTAAAGACTATACGACTACTTCTCCTAACTCAAAACAGACACACATAAAGGATTAGAGGCTTACTTGTAATCCAAGTGCTTCTAAATGGCTCCTTATGTCGCTTCCGTTGTAGCTTCAAATTCAAGTGGTTTGTGTGAAATGCTTCCTGCAAGAAAGAACACTAAAACAACAGAAGATAGCAATAATACATATGTCTATTTAAGTTAGTTAGCTAAATCAGTAAAGCATAAACCATATACATTAACTAAGATCTTGCAATATGGAAAATCAAAACCAATACAGATGCATATAGGGAAAAGTAAGTTGTATTCTTTATTGATGATAAAAGGAGAGGTTACAACCTAGTGATTGATTTGAAGTGACCCTTCCAGCAACATCCCTAGCCTCATCACAGTATAAATATCTCCAGCAGCTGTTACACAAATCTAACTCTCAATTGAAAATCCACCAACATTTCTCTACTCAAATTCTTCCCTCTCAAACACTCATATCTGTGCTCAATTTATAGAGAGGCTGAAGGTTGTTTTGCAATCAATGAATTTCCAATAATACGAAAGACATGTTCCCAATCTTGTAGATGTCAAATGGACACTTGGATTCGAAACTTGACACATGTGAACTCTTCTAGAAGGCACTGGCCAAGTGGAGATTCCGGAACAATGAGAATTTCGCTCCCAATGTGACCAACGCACCCATAGGTGTTGGGAAGTGCTTTGCAGAGTAGCCTTGCATGGGGCTACCTGCATATGCAATGCACTTAGTCCCCTTAGAGGCAGCGTTGGTGAGCTCTCATATGCTATATAATAAACTTCAAACATTGAAAACCTTTGCTTGATGAAAGTCATGCTTGATTTGTCTTGTTCTTATCTTAGGGCATGTAGCAATTTGAAATGATAGGGAATGATAGACCCTTAGTCATTGGTCCCAGAGATGATGCCTAGTTAACTAGGTCATTGGGAATGATGCCCAAATTGACCTATAACAATTTCCCCCTAAAGCATGAGGTCAAAATAATAAAAACATTTGATTGAGATGCTTTACACTGTGATGGGCTAGAGATGAAGCGGAGTGGTCACCTACATCAATCTTACAATACATTATATCATGATATATCCTCTTTGATGATAATTACTGAGGGTAGGAATTCCCATGTTCAGCACATAAACAATCTAATAACATGTACATAATTCAAAAATTCGTCGACATTGGAATGTTGCCCAATGCAGACATGCCTACAGTTATAGGCCCATGTTTGGATGACGGTCTGTATGTAAGGTCACCATATAGATGATGTGTACAACAATCCTGAAATTGCATCCCAGATGGATGAAACTAGATCCGGGGTCTTCTTATCTCGTTCACTCAATCATTCGGGTACAAGTCTAGCCATGTGAATATATGATTTGTCGTCGAACATGGAAATACATCATTTGATTACCAACCAATGATGTGAGTTGTTAACAAACGCGAGAGAACCACCATTAATGAAAATGGCGCTCAAGGTATTGCAATACATTTTGTAAGGCATGAATAGATGATTTGATGTCGAACGCCAAACAAAATCTTTCGGTCAAAGGTCCGGAAGCGAGGATCTTGTCGATGCTGTAACAAGCCTCATGGTACTGGAATCTGATGTTTCTAAGTGAACTTCCTAGATATTGATTTGTCGTCGAGAGGAAGCCACCTTATTGCGAAATGGGAGTTACTGATTTTGGAGACAAGGGTATGACTTGATATAGCAATTTTCAGGGATGACAGTCATGAGAATGAAGGTTTATGAGTATTGCAGAAGGATGAGTTTATTCACTGGATGACTTCTCTTGAACATATCGGCGACACTGTGATGAGTTGGCACCATTTACCCAAAACCAAAGTGAAGGTATGATGAACCATAGGTATGAATGAACCGTCAAGATGATTACCAAACCCAAACAGTCACGGACATGGAGTGAAGGAAGTGTCATGTTCAAGAGCGACGTGCTACCATAAAGAAATTTTGCTCACTTTTCCCAAATTTTCCTCGGTCATTTTTCGACCAGTACCTCTTTATTTTTTAACAAGCTTGAGGAGGGTAACATTTTATTGATCTATAATTCAACCCTTCAGGCAAATAAAGTATCACTATTTAATAATTTAACGAGTCTAGCGATGAATGAAACTCGATTCTTGCCATGATCGACAAGCCCATCGCTATTTTATGTTTTAACTGTTGAACCCTTAGTTAAACTGAGAGGGGGGGGGGGGTGAATCAGTTTAACACATACATGGAATTTTAAAATTTTTTCCTTAAAACTTATTTACACCTTCATTTCATGATCAACTTAAGATGTGAGCAATCTTAATTTGTGAGAAGCAAGTATCAAGCAGATTTGTTAATGTAACAACAGTCTTAATATGTGAGCAACAAGTATTAAGCAGATTAGATAAACCACATCAGCACATAGACATCATGCATAGAGACACTAGATATAAGTGGAAACCCATAAAGGGAGAAAAATACATCTTATGATTGTTGTGATGAAAAGGAAAGCTCCAACTCCCTCTCACCACTGATTTTCTGTAGGCACCAACCTATAGGAGGCTCCAACCTCAATTCTGCAAGCTACAACTTGCAAGGAAGCTCCAACTCCCATCAATTTTCTGCAGGCACCAACCTACAGGAGGCTCCAATCTCAGTCAGCTACAACTGACATCTATCAAGCTACAACTTGATAGGGAAGCTCCAACTTCCTTACTCTTTCAAAAGAGAAACACTTGCTGATTTACCTTTGATGTTAGCTCTGTTCTATTCCATCTGCTCTGTTGTTCATCTATTCTCATATCTGCCCTGTGTCATCTCTGCATCTTCTCATATTCTCTATCAGCTTCTCCTTCTTCTCTGCTCAGCTCCTCCTTCTTCTCTACTCAACTCCTCTTTCTTCTCTGCCTCACTGCTTCATTTCTGCATTCTCTTCACTCACTCTCTAACCTTCTTGTGCATATCAATGTGATATTATATGTAGAGTTCATCACATGACTCTTTACATTCCTCAGGGAATTTGAAGTGAATAGTCCTGACTTTTTGCCTTCTGCCTTCTCATTTATTTTACCCGCTCATTTAGAAAAATATAAGAATATGCATTAATTTCAATATTACAGTGGGAGTTTTTTTTTCCTACTGGAGACTTGCCAATGCATCACAAACAATAAAAAAATTAATTACAACATTTACATTCACATTTTTAGTTACACATTTTAATTTCACTCAGCTCCTTTTCTGGATTTTGGCTTCACTGGATTTGTCTTTTCTGCTGCTGTTAAGTAACCGATCTGCATACTTCTGTTCATCATGCCTAAAAAATTCCTTGTGACTTTTCCAGTTCCTACATTCTTTATTTACCTCTGTTAGGCCCACATTTTCATCCCTGTGTTTATTCACCTGTTCACTGTACTTTTGTGCACCTGCTACATATATAACTGCTTTTTCAAGTTTATCCTCAAATAAATATAAATCTAGGCAATTTATGTTCATTATTAATCTCTGTGCTTGAGCTACCTGCTTACACCCTCTCTGTCCATATAATATACTTTCAAATCAACCCCCTTCAGACTTTTTGGATCACTATCCATTTTTCTGCAACTGTCTCTCTCTCTTTTGTTGCAGTTGTGTAACTGTTGCACACATAACTGTCTTTTAATATAACAGCTGATTTTAAATCTGGGAAAACTTGAATTAATGCGGAAACTTCATTTTTCCATGGTTATAAAAACATACGTATAAATTCATTCATATTTCAATCTTTACAATATTTCATACGGGGCCATATATATCGGGACCCACATATTCCAAAGTCTTCAAAGTGAAAACGCCTTTTGAATAGTTTTTACTATAGAACCTTTGGTTTAATCAACTCTCGGCATCTTCAAAACTGTGGTTAAACCATAATAAAAAACCTTCATATCAATCCCAATGCATATTATAATACATACATATTCTGTGGAGCCCCCACTTGTTAGCGCATTTCTTCAATCAACGATTAATAACATATCACACATCCAACACTGATCTAACAGATATCGCTCGGCGAAGATGCACAGACGATAACGCACAATGGCACGCTGTGGAAGCGGTTTTACAAATTTGCTCAGGGCCACGTGTCGCCCACTCTATGGAATCGCTCTGATTTCTTGAAAAACGCTTGCCCGTCGAAGGTGGTGTGATGAAAACCACCGGTTCGCTCTAAACCGTGTCCATTGTTCCTCCTTCGTGGTTCCGCCCCTCTACTCCAGGTTCTGTCATCAAGGTTCCGCTCACTCTTCAATGTATTATTATAATTAAGCTCCATTCACACTGTGCATTTAACTATGGTTCCTCCTCTCCTTTTGTGACATCAATCCTTCCGGCAATCGATAGGACCTTAGTCCATACAACCCTTTAGATATATATGTGCAGAATCTTGGATGAATCCTTATTTCAGAGTTATTCGATCAATACAACACATCTAAGTTCGGAACAAAGGATCTTCATATATCTATACTAATCCTTATTTCATTCAATTCAAACGATAAAACATATATCCTCAACACATCAGAATTGTTTATAAATCAAACCATTGGCATTAAACCTTAAGACAGAGCTTAACATGCGTTTCTCATATATTTTCTTATTGAACTCAAGGCCCACCACATAGAGGTTAAATCAATAATAGAGACAATTTGTGAAATCGGTCACTCTGTGATCGATTCACAGAAACTTACGATCACTGCTTCAAATTTTAACACAAAGTTTCAATATGCACTTCTTATATGCTCTCTCTCTGGGACTTAAGGCACTCCTCACGCCTGCCATTCATATATCAATCCCTTGGAACCAGATTTTAACCATACTTAAATCAATCCACTAGTGCGCATGATTCAAACAAATACTTTCACATATATACAGTGAAATAACTTACAGAGTCTCTTGATTCTAGCTAGATCTTCAAGTCAAAATCAAAAGCCCTTCTCTAACTCTGCCTCTGAACATGATATGGATTTTCTTCATTTATCTACAGAACTCCAAAAAAAAACTTTCACCACAGAGTTTATTTATTCGACACACACCACACCTCATAATTTCACACCTCAGCATCATAGACCTATTTATACCCCCAATTACAGAGTCTCACACTAACCCTACTACATTATTGCCATTAATCCATTGGTTCCAATACACACAATTCCACAGTTCTTCATTAACATATATAAATGAAATCAACTACAAAACCCTCTTGGTCTTGGCCAGATATTCAATTGGTCCTTCAATTTATTACCTTGTCTCTCCCTAGCAGCTCTCCCTTTTGCCATCTCCTTTGCCTCTGTTTCCTCTGATGTCTCTGCTTCCTTTCCAGATCTCCAATCAAATAACCCTTCTAAAACTGCCTCAGCTTCATATTTCATGTGCTCCTCCATTGTCATCTCCTTTGCCATCAATGACAACATTTCCAACAGTCTCCCCCTTTGTCATTGATGGCAACACATCCACCGATAATCCAATGCTTCCTCCAAGTCTTCCTCTACCTAGCTTCTTTTAGAAGACCCTTTCTTCTATTACCTGCTTTTCCTCCCCCTTTGACATCAATGGCAAAGGGTTGCACATTTCTCAGTGTAGATTCTATGTTTGCATTTCTTCTCTCTGATTTGTGTTTAGATCTTCTTCTTCTGAATTTGTACCCTGCTGCTCCAAACTGGTGTAAAAGAGTTGTTGAGAGAACACTTTTGGGGATTATTGAACTTGTCTATACACATTAAGTCAATACCATTCCGAAGCATAGACTCCTTGCACTTGTATAGAGAGTATGTGATGACAGCCATATATAATCAGACTTGTATAATAAGAGATGCATTATTGGATCAAGACTTAAAGATTGTGAATGCTATAAGTGACATATCAGGCTTGCTTCAACTATACTTCAGTCTATATCTGATGTAGTGCGCCAGTATATTTCTGTTGAGGAAGATTGTAGATGAGATAAGTCTTCTTCTGCAATACACATCTGTAGACAACATCTGTTCAGTTGTTATGATGCCAATATATCTTTTGTTGCTATGGTTCACCTGTACTACCTGTTGTTTGTAATCTGAGCTAGACTGCTGACAAGGATAATACACTTAAAGATTGAAAGGTCCTTGTTGCTATTGTGAACAATGAATCAAACCAGAGTTTACAAATTATTGTGAGATTAGGAAATATCTTTCAATATAAGAGACCAAATGACTTTTACTGCTTTCACACTGTACTTTCAAAACAAATCCTTCAATGTATTGGTCAGTCTTATTTATCAATCATGCAGTTTTCTTTATGACATGAGGAGGTATGTATGTCAATGATAAATCTCTCTTTAAAGGTGGATTACCAGTAAATCCTTTGTGCTGAAGTAGGATTTAGATGATTAAGAAAAACTTTTGAGCTTCAGATGGTAATCACAGCTAGTCCTTTATTCTTCAGATACTTTGGCTGTTCTATCAGAATAAACTTCCACAAAAGCATATTCAAGATGTTTGATTGAAGACTCAAAAAACAGACTTCACACATTTTTGTAACTGATTTTTAAAAAGAGGCCTTGAAGATATACATGTACCAACTTCAGGAAGGCATGAAATTATATATAGAAAAATATATTGCTTCGGTGCTCAATATACTACTTCAAGTGTAAGCAAGATAATGTTGTTTTTTCTTTGCTACTGACCTTTTCATGCTGAATGCAGATAACCCTGGGAATTTTACCTTGATGCATTCTTCCATAGTTCTTTGATCATGAGGACCTATGCCATACTGCTGTTCCTCCATGATAACACTTGATATTTTGTTGATAGGCATTCTGCTTGTACCAAGTACCAAATGATATTACCTTGATAAAATATGCAGATATTTCACTTTAGCTTGCACATTTGCCCATAATTTAAGACTTCCTTCATAAATTCTTCTATTTAGCTTTCCACTGTTCACCTCAACAGTCATTAATATCCTCGATCTGATCTTTTCATCATTAACTATTTTCTTATTCTGTCATTTTGTTCAAAGGAATGTCACTGCATTTTCCTTTGCTATGACAGATCCATAATCATTGCTGCTTTATATTGCTTTATATACCACTTCAACTGTTCTGACATGATGATCTTCAGAAGGACATCTTCAATTTCTATACTATGAATCTTCATGGGCTGATTACTCAGAGGTTTGTCACTTATTTGACTTCATTCCTCCAAGGGGACTTTTCATAGATCAAT
The DNA here is from genome assembly GCA_034641835.2 of Pinus albicaulis. Lineage (NCBI taxonomy): Eukaryota > Viridiplantae > Streptophyta > Pinopsida > Pinales > Pinaceae > Pinus > Pinus albicaulis. The sequence goes on from CM076578.1 coordinate 944,417,540, forward strand.
GATGTACTGACATTAAGATAGTAGACTATTTTCTTACTCAATCTTCTTAATGTGATTCATTGTTAATTCTATAAGTATGATGCATTCTGTGATCATCCTTTAATGTGCTAATATATTTTTAGCTTACATGTTCATTACTGATGTTTCCTCTATCATCATGGTTGCTTGCTGCTTTTTCTCCTTCTATCAATCTGTCAGCTATTGAATACTTCAAATAATCTTCTTGATCTCATAGCTGTTCTTATTACATGGAGCTCTTCTTAGACTACTTTCATGGGGTCTATATTTGAACTGCTCTCCCCCTGAGATGTTGCTTCATATTTGTCACTGGATGGATTTTTGCTTTGATTCCTAGAGCAGCTCCCCCTGAGACTATGGAAGATTCGTTATGTTATTAAGATAATAGGCTCCCCCTTTCTATTTTCCTTCCATACTTTATTGGGGTTCTTCATAATGTATGCACTCCCTTTTGATGCATAGCTTTGTTTGATTTGATTGGGTTTCATCATCTGTCTAGAGTTCTTTAATATATATGCCAGTTTACAGTCTTTTGCTTTGTGACCACGATTGAGGCATACATAACATCTTATTTGACCAAGGTGCATTTGAGCTGATGTATAATATTTTTTTCCTCTTCTTGAAGACATTTTACAATCAACAATTTTATGTCCAAAATTATTGCATGCATAACAATAGCCATGGAAATTATTTGTGTACCTTGTGGAAGATTGTCTTTTCCCTTTGTTTGCTTGAGGTGTTCTTCTTGTTTGCTGCATCTTTTGCAGGTTGGACTGGGTTTGCTTTGTCTTACAACATGTTGCAGTATGTCCTTGTTTGTGGCAAGTAAAACATGTGATATTTTTCATAGGAGGAAAGAACCTCCTTTGACAACTTCCAAATTTATTCACTTCATCTTTAGGAGCATATGAGCCTTTAGTGGCTGATTTTTTCATCCTTTCATTCACTGTCCTACCATGTTGCTGCTTGATTCTATTTGTTTCTTCACAAATCCTGTTCTTGCTGGCTTCTATTTTTTTAGTAATATGTTGAGCTACTTCACTGTCCTTTACAACTTTTACAAATATGATTTTCTTGTTATCTTCTGCCTTGGATTTACTGGTTTCTCCTTCATATCCTATCCCAGTCTTTATGAGAGGTGACCTTTGTGCATTTAGAATCTAGTCCAACTGTCCATAGCCTTTCATTAGAGGTGTATTCATTAACAATTCTCTTTGGGATTTTTCTAAGTTCTTTCTTAGGCTCACTACTTCTTCTTCCAATCTTTCACATTCCTAACTTTTCTCTCTCATTTGTTGCAGCAGAGTGTCTTCTACTTTCTTTGCCTCTTCAAGCTGTGTCTTCAGGCCAATAATTTCTTTCCTATCTTCATATTCTTTCTCATCACATATTTGTACCAATCTCTTAAGGTATTTGTTTTCATTCTTCAATTTTTCTATTTCAGTCAGAGCTGTGTCAAGTTTGGCTTTTTCTTCAGCTGCAATTTCTTCATGACTCTTACTACCATTCACACTAGCAGGTACCTCATTTGATTGAACATCTTCTTTTTGACATGAATTTCTCTTTTTCTTAATTCTCTTCTCCTTCTTGACAATGCAATCCTCAGTGTTTACTCCATGCATGAAATGCAGTCTGCCCCAGATTTCTTTTGCTGAAGTTAAATCCATTATTAAATTAAGATCCTTGTTATGAATATTGTTATATATCACACATTTTGCCTTGGCATTCCTTTGTTGTTCTTTCACTGTGGGGGAGTCTGTGCAGTAACCATCACAAACAAGCTTCCATACCTTAGGTTCATCAGCCATTAAACCTGTTTTAACCTTATCTCTCCATTCAGGAAAGTTTGTTGTATTTAGCACAGGTAAATTTTGATAGTCCATGACCCAAATCGATCTCCTTCAAGCTATTAAGCTTACACCAAAGGAACCAGCTCTGATACCAATTGTTGAACCCTTAGTTAAACTAAGAGGGGTGGGGGTGAATCAGTTTAACACATACATGGACTTTTAAAACTTTTTCCTTAAAACTTATTTACACCTTCATTTCATGATCAACTTAATATGTGAGCAATCTTGATTTGTGAGCAGTAAGTATCAAGCAGATTTGCTAATGTAACAACAGTATTAGTATGTGAGCAACAAGTATTAAGAAGATTAGATAAACCACATCAACACATAGACATCATGCACAGAGACACCAGATATAAGTGGAAACCCATAAAGGGAGAAAACCACATCTTATTATTGTTGTGATGCAAAGGCAAGCTCCAACTCCCTCTCACCATTGATTTTCTGTAGGCACCAACCTACAAGAGGCTCCTACCTCGATTCTGCAAGTTACAACTTGCAAGGAAGCTCCAACTCCCATCAATTTTCTGCAGGCACCAACCTACAGGAGGCTCCAACCTCAGTTAGCTACAACAGACATCTATCAAGCTACAACTTGATAGGGAAGCTCCAACTTCCTTACTCTTTCAAAGATAAACACTTGCTGATTTACCTTGGATATCAGCTCTGTTCTGTTCCATCTGCTCTGTTGTTCATCTATTCTCATATCTGCCCTGTATCATCTCTGCATCTTCTCAGATTCTCTATCAGCTTCTCCTTCTTCTCTGCTCAGCTCCTCCTTCTTCTCTGCTCAGCTCCTCTTTCTTCTCTGCCTCACTGCTTCATTTCTGCATTCTCTTCACTCACTCTCTAACCTTCTTGTGCATATCAATGTGATATTATATATAGAGTTCATCACATGACTCTTTACATTCCTCAGGGAATTTGAAGTGAATAGTCCTGACTTTTTGCCTTCTGCCTTCTCATTTCTTTTACTTGCTCATTCATAAAAATATAGCAATATGAATTAATTTCAATATTACAGTGGGAGTTTTGTTTTCCTACTGGAGACTTGCCAATGCATCACAAACAATAAAAAAATTAATTACAACATTTACATTCACATTTTTAGTTACACATTTTAATTTCACTCAGCTCCTTTTCTGGATTTTGGCTTCACTGGATTTGTCTTTTCTACTGATGTTAAGTAACTGATCTACATACTTCTGTTCATCATGCCTACAAAATTCCCTGTGAATTTTCCAGTTCCTACATTCTTTGTTTACCTCTGTTAGGCCCACATTTTCATCCCTGTGTTTATTCACCTGTTCACTGTACTTTTGTGCACCTGCTACATATATAACTGCTTTTTCAAGTTTATCCTCAAATAAATATAAATCTAGGCAATGTCTATTCATTATTAAACTCTGTGCTTGGGCTACCTGCTTACACCCTCTCTGTCCATATAATATACTTTCAAATCAACCCCCTTCAGACTTTTTGGATCACTGTCCATTTTTCTGCAACTGTCTCTCTCTCTTTCGTTGCAGTTTTGTAACTGCTGCACATATAACTGTCTTTTAATATAACAGCTGATTTTAAATCTAGGCAAACTTGAATTAATGCGGAAACTTCATTTTTCCATGGTTATAAAACCATACGTATAAATTCATTCATATTTCAATCTTTACAATATTTCATACGGGGCCATATATATCGAGACCCACATATTCCAAAGTCTTCAAAGTGAAAACGTCTTTTGAATAGTTTTTACTATAGAACCTTTGGTTTAATCAACTCTCGGCATCTTCAAAACTGTGGTTAAACCATAATAAAAAACCTTCATATCAATCTACACCACAGAAATCTACAATCTACATCAGCTACTGATTGCAATTGTTCTTGTGGATGGATTTCATCGCCATTTGATCCAGGTTAGTGCCATGAACCTCCTCTTTCCTTTGGTATTCATTTCATCTCAAATTTCTGCAAATGTTTAGGGTTTTAAGGCCCCTAGGGTAAATTATGCCCAAAATGAGGGCAACGCAACTCAGGTATAGTGAAGTGTACTTGCATGTGCAATGCACTGTCTCTTGTTAGGGAGTGCTTTGGGCACAATATACGTTTTTGATTTTCTCATAATGCCCAAAATTTGCCTTTTTTTTTGCAATGAATGGAATCTAATGGATGTTATGGTTGTATTTCAAGTTTCCATCGGACTATAATAACGATTACATGGAGGGAAAGAGAACATGAAGAAAAAGATATGATTTCCTTGAATGATCCGGGTATCGTAAGAGCCCTAAGAGATTGTGGACTGCTTAAGTACTTCAAATTGTCCGGGATGAGGCAAAAAATAGAACTATTGGAGTTCTTAGTTCGAGCATGGGATCTAGCGATAGAGGCATTTCATATTAAGAACCAAGTGTTTCCCATAACAGTTGAGGATGTGTATTTTCTCATAGGTTTGTCGAGGAGAGGTTTGCCCATTTCACTCTCAGGGTCTACCATTGGAGGAGAGATAGTGAGGGATTATATTCTGCAGTATTGGTATCCAGGGGAAAAACCTAGCAAAGATGGAAAAATAAACATTCGGGATGTCAGAGATTTGCCTTTAAGAACTATCCTTTTCACGATCACTAAACTTGCTGGGACCGTTACACTACATGTAGCGAATAGATTGTATATGTAGTATGCGCTAGAGTGTATGGAGCCAACAGTCTTCAACTGGTCTGAAGCTGTTCTATCTCAGATAAAGGAACAATTGAATAAAGCAAAGCGAGGAAGGAAGAAGAATTTCCGTTATGGTTCTATCCTTATATCCTTTGCCTTGGAATGGATTCCACTGATGTAGCCACAACATGTGACACTGGATATTGCTAGTCCTAGAGATCCTCGGATGCAGAGATGGGTAGAACTCATGGGTCGGCATGCAGGCTAATCGACTGTTGCGTTCTCGACTGCATTATTTTCCTGGTTCCGGTGACAGATCGTCGCCATCGATGAGTACACATACGCAGGTGTTGACTTCTGAGGAGATCCAGATTTAGCATTACCAGAAGGCGCTATTGGGGTGCAATGGGTAAGAATGTTTTGACCATGTTTTTTGATTTTCCTAAGGTTTATACAATGTTTTTTATTTTGATTTCTTTCCATGACTAAACTAAATGTTTGATGTAATGCAGATGGTCATCATGTTCAATCAGTAGTGGAACTGAAGCCCGAAGCAGATGTGCCAGTAGAGAGGGTTGTCGAGAGAGCAGTCCTTCAGGATCTTAATATGGCTGAGACTCTGACTGAGCTTCAACAACACATAGAAGGTTTGACCTTTGGGATTCCAGATTTATAGATCGAAGAGCTTCCTATGCGACTGCAACAACACACTATTGGGGTTCCTAACCGTTGGATGTGGTTACTTCGTAGGATAGCTAGATCTATAGCATGTTACCACGAACACCACTAGTTTACTTATGACATTTTGCATACATTTTGAGGTCAGATGACCAATGTGTCTTGGGCACAAATTTTTTAAAAACCTATAACTATCTATCTATATGATTTCAGTGTTTTCCTATGTTTATTGTGCAATCCTATTCAATGATGTGAATGTTTTCTTTACATATGTTGAAAATGTCTATCTAAAACTTGATTAGCTAATGAATCAGTCAACGTGTTCAAATTTATGGAAATGTGTTGATATTGAATAAAATCAAAATGTCTTTCCAAAAGTTGAACTCTTAGGAACAATCTGAGAAGTGTTGGATTTCTAACAGTATAAATACTAGTAATTTGTAATACCACAAGTTGTGAGTCTAACCTTATGATTATGCGGTTAATACCAAATGAAATGGCATCAGAGAGAAGTTCGATCAACGTGCTATACTCAACAATATTTTTCGTCGATCTACCAATACAAATCCCTTGAAAACTCATTAACTCACCGTTCGGAGCGAAAATGGCCCATGCTGTAGAGGATATATTCTGCGTAATATGAATAGCAGCATCAACATATCCAACAAATGGTTCTGAAGATTCAGACATCTGCAATGAAATGTCCTAGAGATCCTCGGATGCAGAGATGGGTAGAACTCATGGGTCGGCATGCAGGCCAATCGACTGTTGTGTTCTCTACTGCATTATTTTCCTGGTTCCAGTGACAGATCATCGCCATTGATGAGTACACATACGCAGGCGTTGACTTCCGAGGAGATCCATATTTAGCATTACCAGAAGGTGCTCAGTGGGGTGCAATGGGTAAGAATGTTTTGACCATGTTTTTTTATTTTCCTAAGGTTTATACAATGTTTTTTATTTTGATTTATTTCCAAGACTAAACTAAATGTTTGATGTAATGCAGATGGTCATCATGTTCAATCAGTAGTGGAACCGAAGCGCGAAGCAGATGTGCCAGCAGAGAGGGCTGTCGAGAGAGCAGTCCTTCAGGATCTTAATATGGCTGAGACTCTGACTGAGCTTCAGCAGCACATAGAAGGTTTGACCTTTGGGATTCTAGATTTCTAGATCGAAGAGCTTCCTATGCGACTGCAACAACACACTATTGGGGTTCCTAACCATTGGATGTGGTTACTTCGTAGGATAGCTAGATCTATAGCATGTTACCACGAGCACCACTAGTTTACTTATGACATTTTGCATACATTTTGAGGTCAGATGACCAATGTGTCTTGGGCACAATTTTTTTAAAAACCTATAACTATCTATCTATATGATTTTAGTGTTTTCCTATGTTTATTGTGCAATCCTATTCAATGATGTGAATGTTTTCTTTACATATGTTGAAAATGTCTATCTAAAACTTGATTAGCTAATGAATCAGTCAATGTGTTCAAATTTCTGGAACTGTGTTGATATTGAATAAAATCAAAATGTCTTTCCAAAAGTTGAACTCTTAGGAACAATCTGAGAAGTGTTGGATTTCTAACAGTATAAATACTAGTAATTTGTAATACCACAAGTTGTGAGTCTAACCTTATGATTATGCGGTTAATACCAAATGAAATGGCATCAGAGAGAAGTTCGATCAACGTGCTATACTCAACAATATTTTTCGTCGATCTACAAATAAAAATCCCTTGAAAACTCATTAACTCACCGTTCGGAGCGAAAATGGCCCACATTGTAGAGGATAGATTCTGCGTAATATGACTAGCACCATCAGCATATCCAACAAATGGTTCTGAAGATTCAGACATCTGCAATGAAATGTAAAGCAGATTAGTAATGTCAAGAAAAATATAAAACAAATTAAGACAGTGAATGCAAATCAACAACATATATACAATATAATACAAAAAATTACTACGCTCATGATTAAGCATAGTAATGTTTCAAATACAACCCATTTCTAGGCTGCACCAATGGAATTCCATTGTAATCAACTAACTCATAGGCACCCTAAGCAAGAACTCTTTTGACAGTATAGGGGCCATGCCATAATGGCTCAAACTTTCATGTACCTATTACATCAGCTTCTTGATTGTAAAGAAGGACCAAGTCGCCCTCTAAGAAAATGTGAGGTTGGACATTTTTGTTGTATTGCGCCATTATACGTCTCTTATGTGCTTTTTTGGCCAATTGGGCTTCACGACATGTTTTATCAAGATGGTTGAGTTTAAGGAGACACGTTTCCTCTTTTGAGGTGTCAGGTAACAAGTCTATTGCGAGTTTTAACGATGATATTTCGCATTGGATTGGTAAGATAGCTTCCAAACCATACACCAATTGAAAAGGAGTAAATACAGTTGCATTTCTCACCGAGGTTCTATACAACCACGAGGCAGAGTACAAGATCAAATGCTAGTTTCTTTTATGAATTCCTATCATTTGTTGAAGCATTTTTTTAAGAATTTTGTTAATAGCCTCAACTTGTCCATTTGATTGTGGATAATAAGGAGTAGAATTATCATGTGACAATCCTAACATGGTAGTCAATTCAGACATCATGTGGTTGCGAAAATTATTCCCATGATATGTAACTATAGCCTGTGGGACCCCAAACCGTGCAATAACGTGATTAAAGAAAAACAATGCAACTTTCTATCCTGTGTTGTTGAATGTAGGTATCACTTCGGCCCATTTGGTAAAATAGTCGACCACGACAATAAAATAACCATGCCCCCCAGACAAAGGAGGGTTACAGGTCATGAAGTCAATACCCCATTTCGTAAATGGTCCAGCAGAGGCAACATGATGCATTGGCACTGGTGGTTTGCGGATCTTACGATAAAAAATCTAGCACGCATGACAAATTCTGACCACGAGGATGCAGTCTTGAAAAATAGTAGGCCAAAAGCAACCGGCACGGAGTATCTTCTGCGCGGTAGCATATCCAGATAAATGTCTACCACAAGCCCCAGCATGACAATCATTTAACACTTTTTCGACCTCCTCATGAGTGAGGCACCTCCTTAAAATGGTATCAACACCACGATGATAAAGTGTATTGCCAAGGATCAAATAATATTTGGCTTGGTATCGAATATGTCGTTGTTTAGAGCGAGAGGCATTAGGTCAAAAATTTTGGGTTTGGAGATAAATGATGAAATCCCCATACCAAGGATCAGATGATCCGATCAGAAACAGAGACTCTTCAGGAATTGATGGTTCCGACGTAGTTGCAGTTCTATTAGAGGGAAGGTCACAGAGAAGCTCATCCAAAGCTAAAGACTTCTTTGACTTGATTTGATAAATTCCAAATCAAATTACTGCAAAATCAAAATCCATTTTGAATATTTTCCCCCCAGCAATTGACGTGATAAGATATAAGTCATGGGGTTGCAATCTGAAACTATTGTTGTTTTTCAGAGCAAAATATAATGGCGAAATATTTGGACAGCTTGAACAACTACCAAGGAAAGCTTTTCTACGCATGAGTACTTAAATTTCGTATCATTGAGATTACGACTCAAATAATAGATTAGATGTTAAATTCCATCTTCTACTTGGACCAATACCATAGCAATGGTCATTTTGGCCGCGACGATATATAGGAAATAATCATTTTAATAATTAGGGGGATACATTAATGATGCTTAGACAAGAGTGTCCTTGACAACATCAAAAGAACCTTGCGCAACTTAGTCCCAATGGAAGGGAACCCCCTTTTTCAAGATTCGAGTAAATCCTTTATCCATTTCGGCGTAATTTGGAAAGAACCTCCTTAGGAAGTTAGCCTTTCCTTGAATTTTCTATATCTGAAGTAAGTTTGATGGTGCAGGCAAATCAAGAATGGCCTGAACCTTCAAAGGGTCGATTCGAATTCCTTCTTTTGAGATTACGAATCCAATCAAATGACCAGAACAAAAAAAGAACACACATTTATGTGGATTGAGGCGTATTTTGTAGTGTCAGCAGCATAAGAAAATGGCTCTCAAATGCATCGGGTGATCAGTCCAATTTTTTGAATGCATTGGTAAATCATCTAGATATGGTTGAACAGTGTGCTTGATGTCATTGAAAGCATAATCCATTGCTCTCTGAAAATTTTCCCCAGTGTTCTTTAAACCAAACAAAAGTTTCCTATAAGCAAATGTGCCCCAGGGACAGATGAATGTTGTCTTATGTTGATCATCTAGGCGGATATTGTTTTGATTGTAGCTGGAAAATCCATCCATGAACGAAAAAATTTCGCATCCAGCACAATCGTCAATGATCTGGTCCATAAAGGGAGTAAGATAGTTGTCTTTTGGACAAGCATGATTAACATCCCAATAATTGACACACACTCTAATGGTTCCTTGCTTTTTCATGACAAGAACGATATTGGAAACCCACTCAGTTAGCGGAATAGGGTATATGAAACTAGCACGCAAAAGTTTTTCAAATTATGCTTTGATGGTGGCAGCTTTCTTCGGATGAACATGACAAAGCCGTTGATGCACCAGTTTGATATCAGGATACATATTAATAGTGTGTTCAACTATACTAGTATCTATTCCTGGCATTTCCTCGTAAGACCAAGCAAATACGTCACGAAATTCACGAAAGAGAGAGCGATATGATTCGAGTTCTGATGGAGAACAAGATACACCAACATGAATATTCTCTACAATGCCAGGTTTGATTGAAATATCGATAGAAATCGTTTCTTCAATATTTGACAGATTTTTCTCGGAATCGATTGCATTAATTGGAAAAAGAATTCGAAAAGAAATTTTTGATGGATGGGTGATATAGTTCACTAATATTGTTTTCTTCATAATCGGGAAGATGGGAACGATGATGATAATATTCCCATGGCTCTCCTTCTGACATCATGGCTTACAAACTATTCTCATCTGTCAAGAACATTGAGGAAAAAGGATCAGATGGAGTACCAAAATCTAAGGAACGATCAACCCAAACACTCGACGACATTGATTTCGGATTTTCCGCCCAAGCCAGATAGATTGATTGTTATGCCAGCTCAATGGGGTTGGGCGACAAAAACTCATCCAATGTAGAAATATTAGAATCACCCGTACTCTCCCTTAAGCTAGATAGAGTGGAAGAGATCATGTAGCAGGTCTTTATAGTTGCAATTTATGCCAATGTCGCGGGTGGCGGTAATGAAAAGGTTCCCATAAGAGTGGAATAATTTAAGAGTCCTACACCAATGTTCTGAAGTTTTAGTTGGGGTATGTGAATGAACGGAATGCTTCCAGTTACCTACGAAGTAGAGGCAAAGAAGGATAGTTGATTAATGACTGTAATTGTACCTTTATGTGGAAAGGAAATCATTCTAAAATATGTAGAAACAATAGCAGTCATCACATATATCCATGGCATTCCAAGTAAAATATTATAGTCAAGGGGTCCATCAACAACCTCAACATCAATATTCACTATTTTTCCCCCTAGTTCAACATGCAGGTTATTGATAATACCACAAGGTTTATATGTACGTCCATAAAATGCCTTCAATGTTGTTGATGATTGTGATAAGTGCGGCGAGCCAAGTGACTTCCAACATTTTAGAGACATAATGCATGTAGATGCTCCCTCATCAATAATAGTGCGATGAAAAAGGTGATTGAGAACATTTACTTGTATGGAGAATGAAAATTCTGCTGGTAGTTGCAGCAGATAGCCCGTATGATTAAAGACGACAAGATTATAATCAGTCGGATCAATTCCACCAATAGTTGACAATAAAGCCTGTTTTTGGGAGGGAAAATTTTGTAATACCTCAAGAGTAGACATAGCTGAAGGGGATTGAGCCAAATATTCAACTATATTATAATTTTGTGCAGCTCTTGCTCGAGGATTATATGTCGATTTATGAATTACTCCCTTTGGTGGCTTGATTGTTAATTCAGGAATAGCAGTAGGCGGTACTGATTCTGTAGATGGATTTGTTTTCGAGGTAGTAGGTTGATCAGTAGCCTGAATACCATAATATTTATTTCATGTTGACACCAAAATATTTGTTGAAGGTTTTGTGATAGATAACATTAACACTTGGGAACTAGGAGCTGGATCCGTAGCAACCATGTTTGTGTCCGGATTTGGAAATGGGTCTGTCAACACAGCTGACACATGAGAAGTCTTGTTGATTTTTGAGACTTCAGCGTGGTGAGGACAATCCATAACAAAGTGTTCCTAATTACTGATTATGCATGGATAACTCGGTTTCCGAGGTCCAGACGGTTGATCATATGATCTTTCCTGCGGGTTAGAAGTTTGATTTTTCTTACTTCCTGGTTGCTTATCACTTTTGCCTTTGTCAAATGACACAACATTAATTTTGGAAGTAGGTGCAGGATCAGATGCAGTAGTGTGTTCTGTGCTTGTAGTGCCTATCAAGCCATCTCTGGCATGAGAGTCCTTTAATTGAGGAGGAACATTGAAATTAGATCTCAGCGTGTTAGGAATTTTTTCATAGAGCATGCCAAACTGAGTATAAATCAAGTCTAAATATTGGGCACAAGCAACAAATTGCTCTTCTGTGATGACACCACCCTTAGCCACATCCTCAGTTATAAATGGTAACAGGGACTTAATGAACCATTCAGCAAGGAGTTGATCCGAAACAAATGTCTTAACCATTTGATGACGATGATGCCACTCATGAATATGATCAGAAATGTGAGTATCATTAGTCTACTTGAAATTAGTCAAGAGTTCTGTTCCAGTTTCATATATGATAGGTAACTGGAAATGAGTCAAAAAGATAGTAGCTAGGGCTGTGAAATTATCAAAATAAGCTCTACGTAATTCAATGTACCATTTGGCAGCTGGACCTGTGAGTGTACGCTGGAAAAGACGTAGTTGAACAAAATCATCATTCAGGGAGTTTGATGAACACCATAAATGATAAGTCATAAAATGAGTCGACGGATCTTCTCCAGGGTTTCCATTGAACTTAGGAATATCCGAGGGTAATTTGTGAGGTATCCTCGACCACCAAGGAGCATAGTTTATTGGTTCATTGGTTAACCAATTTAAATCTGGTAACTCTAAAGTTGCAACAAAGGGCAACTGTCGATTAAGGTCGGGTTGAGCATAGCTAGGGTAAGATGAAATTGCTTCAGAAATAGGCCTTTGAGCACCAGCATAAGGAATCTAGTGCTGATAACCCAGATACAGATTTTTTTGCATAGCAAACACTTGAGGATTATGTTGACCAAAATCTAGATATGATACTTGTTGAAGTGAAGTTTGAGGCATTTGCGCCTATGGCTGCCAAGGGGTTTGTCCATTAATGTTATAACCCAAATTAGGATAACTTGGATTCGGTTGATATGTATAACTAGGTTGCGGTTGTGACATCCCATAAAATGGTAGAACAACTTGTGAATAAGTTATTCCTGATACAGGTTGTTGTAAATTAATCAGAGGATTTAGAGTCTGTGGACCCAACATTTGATGATATTGAGTTGAAGGACCTGCTTGATAAGTTTGATGTACAACATTTTTATTTTGTAACATGGGTAAAGATGTATTAAAAAGCAGTAATGAAGTGGGTGTAACAGGTTGAACCGGTTGATATGAGTGTACAAATGTTTGTGGTTGGATAGGCAGAGTGGGCTGCCATTGACAAAAATTCGTTTCAACATTAGATTGACCAAACAGTGATGGAGTACTATCATATTGGGTGACCAAAGGTTTCCCCCCAGCATGAGGAGGATAATAAGATGGAAAATATTGCTCTCCAAATGCTGGGAGTCTAGTTGATATGGTACTTGAAGGAATAGACCCAAAAGGACTGGCTTGATATTGCCCTGAAGATGTGTATAATGAGTCAAGTCATTCAGTACTTACGATAGGATTACTAGTTAAAATACCGGATGATGACATTGGTAAAGTCCATGGATTTGAAGATGCACCAGAGAAAATTCCAGATAATGATTTGTAACTTGATGGGACCATAGGGCCACCATGAAAATATGACTCTGGTGAAGTTGTAAACATCGACGGGGTAGCTAGGGCTTTGGATGATGTAATTGGAATAGATGGCCCAACCGAAGATGTTGGTTCAGTCATGGTTACTTGACCAAATGTATACCCTTTTGAATCGATGGGAATTTGAAAAGGAGGAAGATCAAAAAAAGCAGAGGGTGTCGATTAAGAAACAAACTTGTACATATAAAGGTCCTCCCCAAAATGGATTGGAGTTAAAGGTGTATTGTTTTGTGGTATTTCTTCAATTGCAATTAAACCAGGTTGAAGTATTTCACCTTCAGGCCCAAAGTATATTTCAGGTGGTTGACTGTGTGATATAGGAGATTCAATAGCTATAGAACTTTGTGGGATGAATAAGGTAGGAACAACTTCCAGTTGTTCGACTTCAGGATTCAAATGTTCTGGCAAAGAAGAGACAGGATCTGGATCAATTTGTGGTTGAACAACATCGGGTCTAGGAGGTATGGTCTCACTAATTGGATGGATCGTGACCATAGGTAGCTGTGAAGACTCCATTTCGACAACAGTAGATGAATCGAGATGTGTAGAAACAACTTGAGCTAGCTCTGGTTTAATGGGAAAATGATGTTTCACCAGAGGTACGAATTGTACTTGATTCAACAGATCGTGATCGCCTTCTCCTACCAGAAGTAACTTTTGGTGGTAAAGGTGGTTTTAACGCAAGTCTATGTGAATGAAGGGGGAAAGGATTTTGTTCTTCCACGATTAATGATTTATTTTAACCAAAAAAATAAACAAAATAAAAAGGTAATGCTAGGAAAAAGGGTTTACCCAGAAACTTTGAACTGCAGAATACCTCCTGGCGAACCAAGAAGTACAGGCAGGTAATCTCCCTGAATGTTGTGTTCAGTGTATCACAATTTACAAGGTGGCCGACTCGGTTCACTATGGATGGATAGCACCTAAAAGTTGTCCTCCCAAATATACTCGAAGGTACATGGAGGCCCAAGTCCGTATTAGCACTGTTTGATGCAAAACTGCATAGTGAGAGAACCCCTTTATAGTTATCGTACTATAACACCACCCGATATACCCGAAAGTACATGGGCGAGCTACGATATACTTACATACGTGGAGTGAGGTATCACACTTGGAATGTATCGTAGACAAGTTAACAACATCTGCTATGTTTTAAGACGTTGGAACATGTCTCTAGCCTAGACCTTCTAAATGTTATCGTTATGGTTCCAATGCTTTGTTAGGTAAATTGAGATTAATTTTATCTTGATCTTACTTAACAATTTTCCTTTCAAAGGTTCACCGCGATGATGTATTGGAAAATTCCTAAAATGCAACTAAGAATGATAAGAAATCTTTCACTTTTAGTTTTTCAATGAAAATCCTAGCTACTAGAGGGAAAGAGCAAACAATTTGCGAGCAAACAAATCAGAAAACACAAACTAAATGCAAATTTCCTAATTGTTCCTTTTTGTAAAAAACATAAAATCCTACATGCAAATGCATATTTTTCTTTTCAGTTCCTTTAATGTTATGAATGCAAAAAAGAAACTAAGTGCACTAAATCAACAAAACAAATGCCTTTTACTTTTGAGAAATGAGGAATGAAAACAACAATTTCTCTTTTCAAGGAAAAATGAGGAATAAAACAACAATTTCTTCTATCAGGAAACGAAGATTTTACGACAATTTCATTTTTCAAAAGCAAATGGATCTAATGCGACAATAAAAATACCTTGAAATAAACTTGCCAATGATAAAGGAAAATGCTTTAAACAAACATTGAACAAATTTTCTTTCAAAGGAGGAAGAAATATATAGATTCACTGGTCAATATGAGGTTCAAACTTTTCAAAACACAGCAGAAAACAAACTGAATCAATTTGCAAAGACAAATTCAAGGGAATCTGGATGGTTTCAAGAGTCAACGCAGTCTCTAAGGGGAGACAGTGCTCTGCAATGCAGGCCTGAAAGGGAGACAGTGCTATGCAAAGCATTGTGTCCTGCCCAAGAGTGTGTTGGGCATAGTGTATAAGGAAAAACACCACTGTTTAACACACTTCTTTTGCAAATTAAGATTTGAAAAAGTTTAATCTTTGTGAATAACAACAACTGGGTGGATAAACAAAGAAAATTAGAAGCTAAATCACCTAGATCTAAGAGAAATTCTCCCCAGTGGAGTCGCCAATTTGTTGGACAGAATTGTGAATTATGGATAAAAAATGCTTCCCTAAATAGGTGACACTCTATAACAACAGATTAAAGACTGTACGACTACTTCTCCTAACTCAGAATAGACACACAAAAAGGATTAGAGGCTTAATTGTAATCCAAGCGCTTCTAAATGGCTCCTTCTGTCCCTTCCATTGTAGATTCAAATTCAAGCGGTTTGTGCGAAATGCTTCCTGCAAGAAAGAACACTAAAACAACATAAGATAGCAATAATACAAATGTATATTCAAGCTAGTTAGCTAAATCAGTAAAGCATAAACCATATACATCAACTAAGATCTTGCAATATGGAAAATCAAAGCCAATACAGATGCATATAGGGAAAATTAAGTTGTATTCTTTATTGATGATAGAAGGAGAGGTTACAACCCAATGATTGATTTGAAGTGACCCTTCCAGCAACATCCCTAGCCTCATCATAGTATAAATATCTCTAGCAGCCGTTACACAAATCTACCTCTCAATTGAAAATCCACCAACATTTCTCTACTCAAATTCTTCCCTCTCAAACACTCAGATCTGTGCTTAATTTATAGAGAGGATGAAGGTTGTTTTGCAATAAATGATTTTCCAATAATATGCAAGACATGTTCCCAATATTTTAGATGTCAAATGGACACTTAAATTCGAAGCTTGACACATGTGAACTCTTCTAGAAGGCACTGGCCAAGTAGAGATTCCAGAACAATGAGAATTTCTCTCCCAATGTGACCAACGCACCCATAGATGGCGGGAAGTGCTTTGCAGAGTAGCCTTGCATGGGGCTACCTGCATATGCAATTCACTTAGTCCCCTTAGAGGCAGCGTTGATGAGCTCTCATATGCTATATAATAAACTTCAAACCTTGGAAACCTTTGCTTGATGAAAGACATACTTGATTTGTCTTGTTCTTGTCTTAGGGAATGTAGCAATTTGAAATGATAGGGAATGATAAAACCTTAGTCATTGGTCCTAGAGATGATGCCCAGTTAACTAGGTCATTGGGAATGATGCCGAAATTGACCTATAACACTTCTTTAGTTGGATCTCCATTGAATGAAAATAGTTCATTTTCTTATGCAAGTTTCATTTTAGGAGTTTGGGTGAATTCGTTTTGATCCTTGACACTAAAACCTTAATCAAGTTCAATATTAAAATTTATCAACAATATCAACATTAAAATTTATCAATGAACCTAAGGAAAATTTGAAGCATTAAAGACACATCTATTTGGTTTAGGCTAGAAGACGTGTTTTCACGTCTCTAAACGTAGGGGTTGTCATTAATTGTTTGTGTTACATTCTGTAGGTGGTCGATATTCCATGTACTTCTAAGTATACATGAACATTCTTCCATGTAACCATGGTTATATCAAAATGACACTCCACGTATGAGGAGTATATAGGGTGCTTCCCATCGTACAAGACAGATTAGACAACACTACTACAAACTTCACTTACATGTACCCTCAGGTATATATGAAGTCCCCTTTAGGTTGCAAACCAACCCTAGGAACCTGAGTCATATAACTTGTTTATTTTATACACTTAACGCAACATTAGAGGAGATTTCTTGCATGTACTTAGTGGTATATTGTAGTTCACAACAACCTAGTAATCCCTTTATACCTAGTGATCATTTTCGTTGTTAATGTTTCCTTGATTGAATTCTCACTTTTTATTCCTGATTAGAACTTAGGTTGAATATGATGGAAATAGTTCCAGACTCTACCAGTTAAGGAAACCCCTTTAATGGAAACTTGGTCCTTTTCCTTATTTTATAAATATTGTTACTCCTTATATGGTTGTGTTGTCCCTTCTTGAATTTACTATAGGTTTAGTGATATGGTTTTTTTCAACTTCATTGGTTTCGAATGTCCCAACTACTCCATAAGAAAGTTATCCACCTTAGCAACGCCAACCTCAAGTTGACCCTTTTCCTTCTTCGCCCATTTTTTCTTCTTCCCTTTATTCTTGTTCGCTTGGTGAAATTATTGATCCTAGTAACCATGAATCTAAGAAGAAGAAGAAAATGAAGAAAAAGAAGAAGAAAAATAATTAAGGGGGAAATCCAACAACCATTTCTATGAAAGTATTTAATGTCTGTAAACATTCCAACAAGCCTCGTAAAATTAAATTCCCTTGCAAGATTTGTAAGGGTGACTACCTTCTTAGAGAATTACTTGGTCTTCCCTAAGTATTAGAAGTGTTGTCCACAACCTCACATTAGCTCTTGTCTTCACTCTCTGGAGATCATGTTGGTGACAAACCATCAACTAGTGATAATAAAGTTCTCGGGAAAATGTTAAATTGTAGCAAGAAAAGGCTTCATTTGACTTGTGCCTTGGTCAAATCGAGAAATTTGAATTTCCACATCAGTGGGATGACGTGAGTTTCAATTAGAAGGAGTGAAATGGATAATTCACTTAGTTAAGTTAGTCAATTTTAGTTAGATATAATCATGAATAGAGTCAGTACGAGTTCAGTTGAGTAGCAGTAACTATTGTTAACTCCTTGATTTCTTAGTTAACTAGTCAATTTACTCAAAATATCCCTAGTCATGCATGCAATTCGAATTTCCTAGATGAGTTGGAGCAAAAGGAACATTGTAATTATCAATTGTATACTATAGAGTGTATAGGTTTTCCATTAGAGCATGTGATCACTTTCTCTTGGATTTGCGCAAGTAAATAGGATATTTCCCTATTTTTTAGGAGTTAATTTCCTTAGGAGTTGCACAAGGAAATAGGAGGAAGTTGGAGGCCTATTTTGGCGAAGTGTTTGTCAGACCAATCAGAAATCAGTAATGCAGTGCAGGTTGAGCTTCAAGGATTGAAGTTGTCATTGTAATAGATCCATATTCTCATAAGATATAATACAAGCAGAGGAGGTATTTTTCCCAATTCGGTTCCCCGATTAAAATAATATGCTCATTGTGATTAGATGATTGCATGTGTTTCTATTATCTGTTTTCATTTCCACAGATTGAGTTGAAGAAATTTGTGTCTATTTTTTTTTTCAGTTTGAATTCATTAGTAGCTGAAAATTTTGAGTTATTTCTACATGGTATTTAAATCAGGTTCCAGATATTCTCTAAAAAAAAATCGAATAACAGGGTTTTTGAAGCATATTTTCTTCAATGCAGGAACAATGCCTTTCAATGGATTTAAGCTTGAGTATGCATTGGAGGGATAAAAAATTTGTGCTTGGAAGGATAATATCTAAGTTGTGGTGGATGACAATGGAGTATGGGAGTACACACAAACTGATATTCCAAAACCAGCAGCATTAGATGCACATAAATTGGCCCAGTGGAAGAAAGACACAAGAAAATATAGGATGATTATCCTGGATGGAGTTAGAGATCATGTGGTTTTGAATTTTCATGGCAAGGATACTCCATTTTCAATGTCGAAAAATCTCACAAATATATTCCAAAGTAGCAGTGATGCCAAGAAAATGGCATTTAGAGATAAGCTCAAGAGCATTCGAATGCAAAAAAATGAAACTATTGTTTAGTACCTATCAAGATTCACTCAGGTTAGAGATGAAATTGGAGGATTTGGATAAAATGTGCCATCATATGAATTGGTGAGCGTAGCACTCCTTGGACTTCTAAAATCCTGGAACAACTATCAGGATTTAGTTAATGGGAGAGACAAGCTATCATATTGGGAGATAATTTGGTTTGATTTGGTGCAAGAAGAGATTAGAAGAAACACCAAAGATGGTGTCACATCCAAAGATAAGGAGGAAGAAAAAAAAATTTTGGAAGGAAAATGAAATAAATTCAAGGGAAGGAATTCCCAAGGCAAGGCAGAATCTAGTTGAAACCATGGAAAGAAGAAATATCTCAATAAATTAAATGTTTTCACTACTATGAGTATGGAAATTATGCAACCAAGTGTCTACATAAGAAATCCAGTAAGAATTTTACAAGAGAAGCAGGAGGTGATGCTCTAACATCACAATTTGATTTGGATTTCACCCTTGTTGCATGCATGGAAATTATTGTACGAGGTGGTGTATGGTACTTATATTTTGGTGCTTCATTTCATATGACAAGAAATAAGGAGCTTTCAAGCAACCTAAAGGAGAAGGAACTACAATTACACATAGAACTTGGAGATGATGGGAGGTTTAGTACCAAAGGTATTGGAATTTTCACCTTTAAGAAGTAGTTAGGCTATGATATTCACCTAAAGAATGTAATGTATGTGCCTAGTTTGAAGAAAATTTTATTTGTGTAGTTGTACTTGAAGATCGAGGATATGATGTGGTGTTTAGTAAAGGGAAATATATTTGAAGCATGTTGCTATTGGACAAGTAAAACAAACTAGTGTTTGGGTTAAAATTATCTTCAAGATAGAGGTGGATGCATGCGCTGCATTGAGTAGCAAAGTAGAGCATGTTCAAGGATGAGATGTTGGAGATATATGACATAGATGCATGGGACACCTACACCATGGAGCTTTGAAAATAATGCATTAGTTCACCATTGAACTTCCAAAATGCACACCTGATCAACATGATATGTGCAAGGGATATAGTCTTGGAAAATATGTTAAATCCTTGTTCGAGGGCTGAGATAGAAGAGTTGGATCCATATTGGAGTGATTTCAATCAGAAGTGTGTGGACCCTTTTTTACAGTCTCAATTTCAAAGCACATGTATTATGTGATCTTTTTAGATGATGTTTCCCACAAATGTTGGATCTTTTTTATGAAGAAGAAAGATGGGGTTTATTCAAACTTTGTTGAATTTAAAATCCTAGTTGAAAATGAGATTGGGAAGTAAATTAAACCCCTGAGAAGTGATAATAGAGGAGATTATGTGTCTAATTTATTCAAAGAGTTATGTGTAAAGGAGGTTATTAGAGGGGAGTTGACTGCACCTCAAAACCCACAACAGAATGGGGTGGCAGAGAGGGAAAATAAAAGTATTGTAAGGGCTACAAGAGAAATGTTGCATGATCAAGAATTGCCACTATACGTGTGGAAAAAATCATGCCATACAATTGTTTATTTGTGGAACAAGAGCCCTCACAAAATTCTTGGAATGTTCACACCTAAAGAGGATTTCTCTGGGACGAATCCAGATATCTCCCACTTTCACATTTTTAGATCCATGGTCTATCGTCATGTCTCTAAATATAGTAGGAAAAAGTTGGAGCATACTGAAGAGAAGGGGATATTTGTAGGATACACAGAGACACTTCATATTTATCAGGTGAATATTCCTTAACTCAGGATGAATGTGTTGAGGAGAGATGTCATATTTTATGAGGATAAGGCCATGAGGATATCTCTAAAGCAAGAGTTGAGGATTCCATCAAAGGAGGAGCCCCAGTCAGATCCACAAGATGTTGTGGAGCAACCTCATGTGGGGTAGAAAATAGGAGGTAGAGTGGATGCACCCACTCACACAAATCCTTCAAAGAAGTGAGGAAGAGAACCAGGGAGGTAGATAGATTGGTGTGGGATGATCAAGAGCATGTTGGATCTTCTAGCACCTTACACACACAGAGGAGATCGCCATACAGATATACCAGATATATGGCACTCATGAGAGAAATTATTGATTTTGAGCCTTATTCATTTGAGGAAGTAGTTTCCCAACAGTTGTGGGTAGATGCCATGGTGGAGGAGTATGAATCCATCATGAATAATGATGTCTAGGAGGTTTTGCATAGACCCGAGGGAAAAATTGTTATTGGTTCCAGGAGGGTGTATAAGGTGAAGCATGCAACTGATGGGAGTGTTGAGAAGTACAAGGACATATTTGTGGCTAAAGGCTTGTCACAGGTGGAGGGAGTTGATTATGAGGATATTTTGATCATGTGGCAAGATACTCAACCATCAAGAACATACTTTCATTGGCATCACATATGGGCTGGAAGATCCACCAAATGGATGTTAATACTTCCTTCCTCAATGGAGTGGTTGACAAGGAGATACACATTGATCAGCCTAAGGGATTTGAGAGATTTTATAGGAGGACACATGTGTGTAGACTCAAGGGATCCCTTTATGTTATCAAGCATGCACCTTGTGCTTGGTACGCTCATATATATTCTTATCTTAGTGGATTTAGCTTCATTAAGAGTGAAGTAGATTACAAGATCTATTATATTTTGGTAGATGGAAGTTTCTAATCTTAGTCATGTATGTCGATGATTTTATACTGACAAGAGATGAGAGGTTGATCCATCCTTGCAAGGAGGAACTTTAAAGAGAGTTTGAGATAAATGATATGGGTTTGATGCATTAATTCCTTGGTTTGGAGGTGTGGCAGGGAGATGGAGAGATTTTTTCGGCCAGGGGAAGGACACCTATGAAATCCTTCAAAGATTCCATATGCAGGATTGTAATCCCATGTATACTCCTCTAGATACTAACTAGAGGAGAGAGGATGCTTCTACAGGAGAGGCAGTATATGGCGCTATCTACAGATAGCTAGTGGGGTCCTTGATGTACCTGGTGAACACAAGGCCCAATATGTGTTTTGTAGTTAATTAGCTTAGTCATTTTATGATAAATCCTACCAAGCATCACTAAATAGAAGAAAAACATGTTCTCAAATACTAGGCACAATAGATTTTTTTATGGTACAGGAAGATAGATGGAGTGAAGCTCCAAGGCTTCATAGATGTAGATTGGGCAGGGATTCCATCAGACATAAAGAGCACATCGAGAGCTATCTTCAGTGTTGGGTCAGCAACAATTTCTTGTTACAATAGTAAATAGATATTTGTAGCACTCAGCTCAGTAGAGGCCAAGTATATAGTTGCCATTCAAGAAACATGCGAGGTTATTTGGATGAGGAAGATCCTTGTTGGTCTCTTCAATCAAGGGATGGAACCTACATTGATCCACTATGATAATCAAGGTTGTATCAAACTCTCTGAAAATTCAGTGCTTGATGATAGGACCAATCATATAGACATCAAGTACCATTACCTAAGGGATTGTGTGTAAAGGAGGATCATCATGTTGCAGTACATTCCCACATAAGAGTTAGATGAAAACATTTTGAAAAAGGCTTTGTCAAGAGTCAAGGTCAAGTTCAACAGGAGAAGGATATGGGTGGTTTAGAACCCTTTTCTTGCTAAGAGCAAGTGTTAAATTGTAGCAAGAAAAGGCTTAATTTGACTTGTGCCTTATTCAAATGGAGAAATTTGAATTTCCACGTCAACGAGACGACTTGAGTTGCAGTTAGGAGGAATGACATGGCCAAGTCACTTAGTTAAATCAATTAATTCAAGTTTGTGGGCTAGAAGTAGAGTTGTGCATGAGTTGATTGCTAAAATCTAGTTATCTAGTGGATTTATAGTTATCGAAACTCGGTTATCTAAGTTATAGTCATGAATAGAGTTAGTAGGAGTTCAGTTCAGTAGTAGTAACTATTGTTAATTCACTGACCTCTCAGTTAACTAATCAATTTACTAAAAATATCCCTAGTCATGCATGCAATTCAAATTGCCTATTTGAGTTGGAGGAAAAGGCACATTGTAATTATCAATTGTATACTATTGAGTGTGTAGGTTTTGGATTGGATTAGGTTAGAGATTTCTCTTGGATTTGCAAAAGGAAATAGGATATTTTCCTATTTTTTAGGATCTGATTTCCTCAAGAACTGCACAAGAAAATAGGAGGAAGTTGGAGGCCTATTTTGGCTAATTTTTGGTCAAGGAAGGCAGAGAAGTAGGAGATCGGTATTGCAGTGCAGGTTGAGATTCATGGATTGAAGTTGTCATTGTAATAGATTCATATTTTCATATGATTTAATACAAACAGAGGAGGGATTTTTCCCATTTGGGTTCCCCAATAAAAATATTGTGTTCTTTATTATTGAATGATTTCATGTGTTTATATAGTATGTTTTCCTTTCTGGAGAATTGTTGAGTAGAATAAATTTGTGTCTATTGTTTCCAGTCTGAATTCATTAGTAGCTGAAAATTTCGAGCTATTTCTACAAAAAAGGGTAAATTTAGGTTTCCGTGTAGGTTATGTGAAGGGAGTCATCAAACTCACCTTTGCCCTCATGTGAATTAAGCCTCAAAAATATTGATAAACCTTAATGTCTCTTAGCAACATCTTCTAACTAGATACCATAAAATTCCCCCAAATCATTCATTAGTTGATGAAGTGATTGATTAAACTCCATATTCAGTCAATCCCACTCTCCCTCGATGTGAATCCCATGAGTATGTTTCCAACCAAACGTTGGTTGAGAAATTGTTCGAATCAATTCCATCTTCATTCTATCATACTCTCCCCTTAGTGAGTGAAATTAATACTACTGAGGTTATTATTGTTACTTCATATTCCACCGAACAAGGGGGAATTTCTCCCATTCTCACAGAATCCCCTCCAATTAATGAGGTCAGTTCCTTTGATTGGATTCAATAGACAGAGTCTCACATCCCTTATATGCCCTTTCAAATCATGGTGAAGGCTTGGGACAAGAACATATATCACATTGTTATAAATTAAGGTGATTTTGTTAGAATTATATCCTTGACTTCTTGGCAAGCTATAGGCTCACCTCAACTTGTGTCCATTACTCAAAATTTGTTGGCTTTTAACCGAAGAGCTAGTGAACCTTTAGGGATCCTTCCTTATATTCCTATTACCTTAGAAGGAAAAACTATCTGTGTTGATGTTATGCTATTCCAAAGCCCCTTGGATTTTAATTTACTCCTTGGGTGATACTATGTTTATGCCATGAAAATTTTCGTTTTCACACTCTTTCGAGTGATGTCTTTTCTGCATGATGGAAAAATTGTGACTATTGACCAGCTTTCATTTGTTGGTCCTGATTTGATTGCCAACCATCCAACTTCCCTAAATGTTACTAATATGCAAGCGGTATCCCCGTCACCAAAAGTTAATTATGTGGAAACTTGTTCCATGCCTGCATTGACTGAAAAAAAGAGCCTCTCATTGTTTTCTTAACTTCCTTTAACCTAGATCCATCAGGTGATATGATAAATAATTTACTATGAACATTGGATCCTAATCTTCCTACGCTTATTGGAATCCTTGATACCTTCCAGAGCATTATCCTTCCATCTCATGAAAATATATTGGAAGCCATGATTAATCCTTTGAAATGTATTCCTTCCAGATCCTTGGCCTCTTGGGAGCCATGATTAAGGTAAATAATGGCCCGAGAATAGTTCTTTTATTGTGTCAAGCTCATTAAAAAATTAAACGGGTCACCAAGAGCATAGTTTCTTCTATATTTCAAGTTCACATAAAAATGAAACAAACCTTTGAGCATAGTTCTTTTCATGTGTCAAGCTTGTTAAAAAATGAAAGAGATCCTCCTCTACAGATTGATTCAAGTCTTTGACTACATCTCATAAATTTTGAGTCAATTCTTTCACCTAGTCTCATAAATTAACCTTCATTTAATTTTCCTATTAGTAACCAATTGTCTATCTAGGTCCATCATAAGAGTTGGAAGACGAAACAAAGTTGGGGGAGAATTCCTCTACCCTTGTCCTGGGTGAAATATACTTATATCAAGCATAGTTTTTCTCTATTTCAATATTGTGTAAAAATGAAACCACTCTCAACCATAATTGTTTCTCTATTTCAAGCTTGTGTAAAAATGAAACCACTCTCAAGCATAGTTGTTTCTCAATTTCAAGTTTGTGAAAAAATGAAACCACTCTCAAATATAGTTTTTTATATGTTTCAATCTTGTGTATAAAATGAAACCTATTCGAGCTTACTCTTTGTTCCTTCTCGTTATTGTAAATACATGAGAATAAGTTATTGAGCATATATTTATCACTTTTTTGGACTCATTAAATCTTACGAAAAAGGAACCCCCCCAGAGTTTCCTTTAAGCTCTTTTCGGACTCCCAAAATATGAAAAGATTGTCGAGCACTTGTCTATTTCGCACTCGTTATAGTAAATGAAAGGATTTTTTCCCAGTATAATTTTAAAACTTTTCTACACTAGATGGACTATCTATGAAAGATGAATAATTTAGTCAAGCATGACTAAAAGGTTCTACTGGGTATTGTTTTATGTCTTTTTGAGCCTAAGGGACTAAATTTACAAAAAGGAACCTCTTGGAGTTTTCTTTTTGGCCTCTTTTCCAAACTCTCTAAATATAAAAAATAAGTCAAGTTTGTAACCACCTCACCCCATATTTACCCACTTTAACCTGCTCACTAAGGTAAACACGAAGATAAGAGTTACTATGCGAGACTTGATTTCCAAGATGCACTTGTGGAAAATTAGGTCCATATGTACACAAATTTTCACAACCACCAATTGACACATGATCACATTCTTATCATCCCAACTTGATGAAACACTATTTATTTTCAGTTTCAACTCCTTAAATTTAACATAAATTTTTATCTTTGGTAGTTTTTTGAGTTCTAAAATTTTGAGACTGTTTTGAGGGCCTAAACGCCATTTTCAAGGAAAACAATGATACTAGAAAACAAGAATTTCATTTTATTTTCTCAATTGTAGCCTCCTTGTGGAGATATTTGAAATGAGGTATTATGATAGTCAAATGGAGATCGTATGCGAAAGTTATGACCCCGGGAATTTTGAGGTCCAAATTACTCATTTATAAAAACACTTTGTGTACATGTATTTCTAGGTTATAAATACATATATGTTCATTAATTCGATAAGCTCAACAAAAAATCATTGAGAAGGCCCTATGCCCTCTCCATATAGTTGCAATACCACTTATTAGTCCATACATTCATTAACCAATCAATAACTAAAAAATTCCCATAGAAGATGCACATCATATGAAAAACATATAACCAAAAAATAACCAGCATATAAACCATGGAAACTCAGCCATAATATCACCAACAGAGTGCCAAAAATTATACGTGAACCATCATAGAATGATAGCTCTTATTAACATATGAAAATACCAACCAAGTTAGGGACTTCCACATACCACCCAACCATACATTGGGTTGAACCAAAATGCTATTTCATCCAATCATCCCCGCACCATATTCCAATCATGAATGTGGGATTTCATGAAATAAATAAAACAAAACCAAACCAGGGATTCCAAAGGCCAAACCACCTCAACCCTCAACCAATGATTCCACCACATGGCCGGAAATCACTAACACCAATCATATCAGTCTCTACCTAAGTTTTCCAGGGCTTTAGGGACTAGTAACTTAACCCACAACCTTCTAGGGCTCTATAGTGTTTTTCTAACCCAACCCCGGGGACTAGTAACTCAACCCACCAAGGGCTCTAGAGCGTTTGTCCCAACCTAGCCTCCAGAACTAGTAACTCAACCCAATTTATTCCAGGTCTTCTATAGCATTTGTTCCAATTGACACCATAAGGAATTATGAGCACAAACTAGAAAAAATAAAATAATAAAATAAAAAATAAAATAAAAAATAAAAATAAAAATAAAATAAAAATAAATAAAAATAAAAAATAAAAAATAAAAAAAATAAAACATAAAAATAAAAAATAAAATAAAATGAAAATAAAATAAAATAAAATAAATAAATAAATCAAACGGAAAAACCCACAACACCATGGATATCTAGGAAATGAAAAGGCAAGGCTAAAACCACTGTCAATCTAGGAAATCCTCCATTCCAATGATAGTACATAACCAGACAATCACATGGATACACCATACATACATAAATATGCAAGGAAAACACACATGAGACCTGTTATCTGCAAATTAATCCAGTTGTTGTTGTTGATCCAACTATTCCCTTGCCTTTTCTTGCTTTCCTTTTACCTCTTTCTCCAAATCAAATTGAATACTAGAGTGCTCCAAGCATGCTACAAGAATGATCTAATTGTTCAAGAGTACGAGAGAATGAGAGAATAGAAGAGAACTCCAAAATTGAACTGGAAAAATGTTTTGAACTCATCCTTAGAAGCCTTGTTATCATTGAGGCCTCTATTTTCTTCATTTTCCTTCAATTTGTATCTGATGCAAATTTGTGATCCTTCATCTCCCTTTTCTCATATTTTTCCTTTATTTCATAAATAAAATTCCAATTAATCCCACTTTTAGGCTTTGCTAATTTCCATAGCTATTAATTAATCACAAGTGATACCCATCACTATATTTTTTCCCAACATTCAACTTGGAATAAGTGTCTTATGACATTGGTTATTATTTTTATTTACATATAAAATCAACAAGGGGATGTTACAAATCCGTCCCCCTTGGGGGCACATTGTCCTCAGTGTTCTATGACACCTATGACCAACAAATTGTTGAAAACAAAACATACCAACCATGGAGATTTATAACATAGTTGAATGCAATATTTTACTATGAACAACAACTGCAAACCATGACAAACACGACAATCATACTGATTATTGGGGATTTATAACACAGGTCATTGCAGCATTTACAACAACATACATATATACATATACATATGTCAAAAACTCATTTTCTTGAGCTAGAAAATAATTAAGAACATAAAGCTCACATTTGATCAACCATCTCCTATGTAGCTTCATTCAACCCAAAGTGATTCCACTACACTTTAACCTGATCGATTTCTCTGTTCCACGACATAAGTTGTTTCCACTGAAATATGCATTATGGTTCTGGTTGGAATTCTCCCTCTAGTTCCACGTGCAATATAGACCAGTCAATCACATCATCAAAATATTGTACATACTTCTTAAGAAATGAAATATGGAAAATATCATATACTTTCACTGTCAGAGGTAGTGCAAGTCGGTAGGCCACCGGCCAATTCCTCTCAAGGATCTCAAAAGGCCCACAATACCAAAGTTCCATCTTAGCACATAATCAAATCCTCAAGGAGCTTCTCTTGGGCTTGATGCCCAAGTACACATGCTCCCCAACCTAAAACTCCTTAAATACCCTATGTTGATTTGCATAACTCTTCTACCTGTCTTGTTTTTCTTTCAAATTTTTCTTGATAACCTACATTTCAAGTTCCATATCGAACAACGTATCTATTCCTGCCAGTACCTTGTTCACTAGATCACTCCAAATGATAGGAGTATTACAATTCTGCCCATAAAGTGCCTAAAATGGAATCATTCTCAAGGACTCTTGATACCCATTATTGTATGCAAACTATACTAGTGGATGATATTTTTCCCGCTTCTGTTGTTGATGCATGAGATACATCCTCAAAATTTCCTCAAAATTCCTATGAATCCTCTCTGTTTGTCCATATGTATATGGATGATAAGTTGTATTGTGTTAGCCACCTATAAAATTTGTTATACCAAAAGGTGGCTAAATCATTTTTTGGAGTCTTCAAGGAACATATTTTACTGCTAAAAAGTGTTGGTTCTTGAAGACTCTTGAAAGGCCCCATTTCTCTGTCCAAATCTTCACTGTTGTGCCCATTTTACATTCAGAAATTCTGCTGATTTCTAAGAGAGAATACTGCTGCAAGCACCATTTTCCCCTTCCCTCCATTTCCAAAACTAACCTCATTCTTATCCCTTTATTCCCCATAAAATCCCTCATTTTTCATGTTTTCCTTTTTCCCTTCATCAAAACCCCTGTGATAAGGTTTAAGACTCCTTCTTTGCCTTATCCAAATACTCAAAACCCTTGAAAAACATTGAAAACTTCATAAAAAATACATAATTTGGTGTAAAGGTTTAAGCCCCCTTGGGCTAAGCCCTTAGTCATTTTTCACTCCATATGCCCTGGCACTGGAACCAGGCACTGAGCTCTTTTGGGTGCTTATCCCATCGGAGGTAACACAGTGCGCAAGTCTTCCTCCTTTTATTGAAATCTCCGATGCCGATCAGCCATGTGCTATAACCTCCGATCATATTGTTATTCCATATAACCCTGGTGCCTGCAATCAGGTGCTAAAACACTGTATAAACCCACTTACCCAAAGTTCTGGTCTAACACACCCATATAATTATTTTTCATTATATTAAAATAAGGGCCAGAAGCGGTTTTCATTGCACTTCTTTTGAGAGAAAAGTGGTTTTCCATAATTGGCAGCGATTAACGTCGCCGGCCGACACGTGGCCTCGGGCGGTATGGCAATACCATTTTCCCTGGGTGTTAAAGATTGGATGTGGAGTGAATGCGATATCTATGCGCGCCGTCTGATCTGAGGACGCTCATCGGACGATGATTGCGCTCTGAAGAAGCCCAACAGATAGACTAAGGTATAACGCGGTATTAAAAGCATCTCTGCCATCAATCTGATATGTAGATCGACGACCCAAAAATAGTTGCCCTGCCCCCACAGCCATGACAGTAATCCCGCAGAGCCGGTGGCCTCAAATACCCAGTCAGCATCCACGCGACAAAATATGATTGGAGCAGATCTCCATGGGTTCCTCGCACAGTCACCGAATGCAGACCCGTCGGGTTTTTTATTCATCCTAATTTTATTAGAGGCTTGAGGTCCAGTCACACTTTGCAAAGGTTTTTTGGCACAGGATCTCCACTGTTGATCGCGTGGGCCGATCTCATCTGACGGCCCACATTCGTCCCTATCCCCAAACACCATTTTTCACCATTTTTCGTCGAAACAAAGTTTTTTAGCCCATTTTCTTCATTTCTCTAAATACAATCACTCTTTCACTTTGACTGTTCACCTCCGCTCCTGACCGTTGATCTCTGTGCGATCAACGGCTCCGATTTAATTCCTCCTCCATTTCCCTTTGACCCCTTCTAATCAATCTCGACCATTGGATGATGCCATCCAACGACCACGCTCTCCCCACATGTCCTTCCAAAGTAGTAAACCTATATATGCAGGATTTCATAATGTTTTTGTATTTTGTAGGGTATTAAATGGTTTTTCCGCCATGCTAAAGAAAATTCAAAGGCTGAGGGTGAAGATCCTCCTACCTTTGATTCATTAAAGAGAATCATTCGCAGGGTTTAAACTCCACGTTTCATCGGTGTTTCATGAAGCATTGATGCCATATCATCCCTACGCAACCTTGCACATGAACAAACACAACAAACCAAGCACAAATCAAATAATATCAGTGTCGAAGACGGGAACACACCAGAACATGAGATTGAAGATAGATCTATGGGGATTACGGCTAAGATGGATTATCAAAAGCCTAGTTCCCCTATTAAAACACGGTTTAAAGGTAAATCTTAAAGGTTCATCAGATAGAAAGCCTCCACCGCCACATCTGATGAGGTATTTTCCTCAGCGCATCTAGAGAAGTTAATTCTGCAAATAAAATTAATGACAAAATATTAGCAGAGTTACTTTAACACAACATTGAGCCTCAAAAGTCAAGAAGAGCTCCCACCGAGCTTAAATCTTTATGTAAATCATTTAATACAGAGGACACCTATGTAAGCTTCTTCATTGAGCCCCCCAAAGGCCAAGAAGCCATTTAAGTCTGTATTAATTATCTTTAGAGATCTTTTATCATATCTCACCTCCTCATTCTTTTATAAATACTACTGCAGAAGATGAGAGAGGGGTTGGTTGAGTTGGCTACTGAACATTGAAATGTAATTGAGCTTGAGACTTCTATCTGTAAATAGTGTTCACTGGCTCTTGGAGCTCTGCTTGTGATAGATAAGTTAGGCTGAGATGTGTAGATGATTACTAAACTAAAGCGTTGGACTTAAAGCTGTAACTGGTTTGGAGCATCAATGCAAGCTGATTTATGGGATCTTGGTCTATGTTGACGGTGATGTTTTTCTCATTGTGACTTGTTATTTTGTTTCTGTCTTCACTGTGTTCATCTTCTCTTATAAAGAACAACATGCATAGAGTTAGGACCTGTTGTATATCAGTACCCTTCTCTGACTGAAAATATTTATCTGAATGTTTTCTTCCAATCTGTGTTATTTAGGAATGATTTAATTCAGTTTAAGCATAGGAATGCTGGCGTTCCCTCATCCTATTGTTTTAGCTGAATATTGTTATTGGATGTTATTTTCATTTCATGTTAAGTAGAGATGAACTAAGGAAGATATGGTGTGCCCTGGTCCTAGTTTTATCTCCAAAGATTGCCTGAATCTTTCCCTTGGAATGTGTTAAAAGCTGGCTAGTTTCAAAGTACTTACCAGATCTTAGAACATCCTTTGTTATCATTTGTGTTTTCCTCTATTTTTATATGTTTTCTATTGAAAGTGCATCAAAGGCTGGCTAGTTTTAAAGTACTTACCAGATCCTAGTTTACTTTCATGTCTTTCTTAAGTGTTTTTCAAAGGCTGCCTAGTTTCAAAGTACTTACCAGATCCTAAGCTACTCTTTGTTCTTCATCTGTTTAAATTCCCCTTCTTTTTGTATCATTTCATTCCATAAATAAAATTTCAAAGAGATCCTTAGACATAGATGACTTTCCCCATGGACGAATCTTGAACTTGATTGTTTCAATTAAACCCTATTATGACTCCATAGCCCAATGGACTAAAACCTGCAATTATCTACCTTCTTGGCCATAGCTTGTTCTGTTTGCTTGCAGCTTCTCACTTTTGAAAATCTTTGCATTTAGAACTTTCCACCTCAAATAGTAATCGTGCTCAACCACCCAAAAAAAAACAAAACCCTCGGCCTTTCATAACTAGCCTAATATAATTACCCAAAACCTTAAAGATAAATCCATCTTTACACTTATTGGAGAGATCCCTCTGTGGATTTAGGAGGGCTAGATCCTAGAATCCCAAAGTGGTTGAAACGATGTTGTTTCTGTGATCGGTCTTTTCCAATCTTGCTGATTATAGATTCCTAACATTTCTAGCGACTCCGCTGGGGAACTCAAAATTGAATTTTCACCTTAGGTTCCCTTAGAAACTTCATAAAACCTTGTGAGTAAAAGCAACCTTTTCAAGCACTACCAAGAAATGGTAATCATGATGAAACTTGTTTGAATCAGTGACAAACTAGGTAAACCCTAGGATTATCATAAAACTTTATCTAACCTTGAAAGACCAGCTGGCTTAGCCATAAGAGTGGATTGTATTTGTCTCATAACTGTAGCTAAGTTTTGAAACAAAGTTAGGACATTCTTAGAAACCACACAACTGAAAAGTAACTTAGAAAACCCAAAAAATATTTCATATTGGTATTCAATAAACATGGTGGTGGACCATAAAACCTTTTACCTCCTTGTGAGCTAAAAAAATCCACTTGGCGACTCCACAATCCTGAATAGACCTGAAGACTCCACTGGGAAGAACCCTTATCATTGTAATATCACTAAAACTCAGTTAGAGGACTGTAGGATTAAAATTTGTGTAAACAGATTAGTTGACCATTTAAAGATTGTCATACCTGGTTGAACTTTTCTTGTTTATTTGGGTCTGAAAAACACAGCATAGTGGCTCCTAGAAAGATCCACACTAGAGCCTATCCTGACCCTGATCCACCTGAGATAGTTGATAACCCAGAAAGTATCCTTAGGAAGTCTCCTAGGATTAAATTATCAACTGTTTTCAAATCACCTTTGAGAGCTAATTCAGTTCCTGAAAATCTTTCAGCTCTATAACAATCACAAGTCAACTTAGTAAATCCATTTAGAACTAGGTCTCTTGATGATTTAGATCAGTTAGATTCTGAGTATTCACTTTCATATCCTAAATAAGTGAACATCCTGGTAGCAGAGAAACAACACCTCCAGATTTAAATTTCCTTCACAACTTAGGTGTCTCTCATCCAAGATCAGCTCAGCAATCTACTCCTGGTCCATCCACTTCTGCTTACCCTACATCCACTATTCAAGCCGCTCCATTCCAGCCCACCTTCCCTCTAGTTCATCCACCTCTTGTAAATCCACCTCCACCTCCTACCATGACTACATGGTATGCCCCCTTAGTCCTTCCTGTACCATTAGTCAATCTTCCGCAGGACTATCAGTCCAAAATTCCATTATATGATGCTAACAATACTACAACGGCATCACAACATGTGGATAAGATGAATGACTACTTCGACTATTTATTCACCCGCTATCGCAACTATTAGTTCCTCTTGTGTTCTTCTTCACTTGATTTCGGCTTGTCTGTTTGTTCTGATCTCTGTCTTCTGCTGTATATTCTCTTCATTTGTACTCATGCATCTGCTTTCTTCAACTATCTCTTGCTTCTTTGCAACCTTGATAGCTCCACGACTTACTGTAGTTGCCACTTGGTTGCGATTTCCATGTGTCATTCTGCAACCCACAGTCTGTCCTTTATTAAAAATTCAAAATATTCAAAACAAGTTTTCAAAACAAGGGCCCCAACAGGCCCCGACCATAGTTTCTTGACTCATCCCGAGTCAATCAAAAATCATAGTCTCTATCTCGATTGCCCCGCTAGACCCTGTGGCCTGTTCTTGCTGTGCTCCTTCCGTATATTGTCCAAACAAGGGCCCCAACTTCGGGACTCTGCGGAACGTTGTAGCTTTAAGCTCAGTGAAGGTCGAAATAGCTTTCTACCACCCCTGCAGTAGTGAATCTGTTTCTTCGGCAATATTGGTGACATCAGCCTCCTCTATGTGCGCCAGTACAACCTCGAACACCGTGCTAATCTGGGTCTTAGCCTCGGTGGCTAGCTGTTGCCTTGTCCTGGTGCTGAATTGGAGGGGCGAGCGGAGCTCACGAATTACCCATTTGGCCATTGCTGAGCTGGCCTTTGTTTGCTGGATCTGCACTTTGAGATCATCTTCCTGGGCATATAACTGGTCCAACCACGTGGGGTCCGTGGCCTCTTGGATTTCCCTCGAAATCTGCTGTAGCTGCACTGAAATTGGCTGCGTTTTGACTGTAAGGGCCATTGAGAACTCCTGAAGACCCTTCAGGAGGTCTTGAGCCTCGCGCACCGCAGAGTTGAGAGTTTCCTGCATTTGAGTGGCTTGGCCCTACTTTGCTGCAACCTGTGCTGGATAGACAACCTCTGGATCGGGCAGCGCTGGCCGTGTGGCTAACGCTGCTTGAAGCTCCTTGTTTTCCCTATGGAGAACATTGAATGCGATCTGGAGGTGGAAAGCCTGTTCTACGACACTCATCTCTGTGACATCGACATGCAGCTGAGTATAATGAGCCCTGACAGTCAGCCATAGCTCTAAAAACACCTGGGTGGCAATGTTTATCTGACCTTTCAGTTGCTCCTGTGCCATTATGAGCTGGTTGCGCTGTTCAGTAAGCACTGAAATCTATTTTTTTTCTCATCGCACCTTTGCTGTAGCTCAGAATGAAGCCTTTCGGCTTGCCGGGCCACCCTCTGGATAAATAAGTACAGCTGAGCTATACCCCATGTTTCTAAATTGGCGATCCCCAAAGTGCCCTAGTCTGGCCTCCTTTCTTGCAAGAGTTTCCCACTGGCAATTGATCGATTAGAATGATCTAGAGGGGATGGCGACAGGGTCGGTTGGTGTGCTGAGTCGGCCATATTCAAGTCTGGCCGTTCCTGCTGATCTGTATGGCTAGTTTGTGGAGGGACAGTAGGCTCAGGCTGAGTCTCAGCTGAGTTGGCAACAATGTGTGCCCTCTGGGTAAATATATTAGACAGAGAAACTTTGGGTTCTCTCGCGGGGTCGATTGGTGGTACTACTGCTGCAGTACTGGATTCAACTTCAGCCCCGTGGTCCCCACCAAGGAGTTCCTGGATGATTGGGTCGGACATGGTAGCAGATGAATTGGATGGAGCAGATGAGGTGGTAGGTGGAGGTGGAACAGTGGTTGGAGGTGGAGGGTGAATATTGATAAAATCTGAGGGGTCAATGAGAGGTTCTTCTTGTATCAGCACCCCTATACTTGGTGGCAGTGGTGGATCATCCGCAGTGAGGTCCACCACCAGATTTGCTTCGGTGGTGCGGGTCCGCTTGGCTTGAGGAGCTTCTAATTGATCTGTAGTCTTGCTCTTCTATCCCATCGGGGTTATGATTGGGCTTGCCGAAATAAATAGAAAAGTAGGGATGGGGGAGGTGAGAGGAGTTGTATGGGGGTGCGAGGTAGAGCGAGAAAGCCAGAACTCGAAAAGTAAAGGGAAAGGAGCGACACTGCTTGAAATGACCTAGGCCGCTGCATTAAAATTGCGTACCTGAGTGTTCAAGTGGCGGACGATGGGGACGAGCGGCTCAGGGAGTTCCTGTGGTGTCGCCTCCGCATCTGTTTCGGCAGGCTGTTGCTGTGGTAACATCCGATCAAAGTTGTACCTGGGTACCTCGTTGCAGATTTCCATCGCAACCCCCATCCACGAATAGACCTCATTGTGGATGGCGGTATCTTCAAGCTGGAATTTCAACGGCTTCATGCGAAAGGTGTCCTCCGACACGCAAGTAGGTCGGAGGTAAGTATGCCTGTGATTGACCCCGAACCACACTTCCTCACTGTACTCATCTAATAGGTTCCTGGGCACCCTTTGCTGGCTAGTTACCATGTCCATCATTAAAACATACCAGGTTTGAAATGCCTCTGCATTCACTTGTTTGGAGCTAGAATCAGCTGACACCTTCCACAGAACGAACTTCATCGCTAGAGGCTGGCCCTCTAGAATTTCCACTGGTAATATGACTAGGGGAGTGTGACATTTCCACATGGCAAAGGAAATGATAAAATATCCATAAATGAAGCTGGTATGATGCTTGTAGTTTTCCTCGCACGCGTCAAACAGTTCCTTCAACAGGAAGGAGCACCAGTTCAACTTGGCGCCCTGAACACAATGCTCGGCAATGGAGATAGTGTCCAGAGTGCATTCGCCCTTTGTGTAGTGCCTCATTGTCTTGCTGGCAATGAGGTAGCATGAAAATTTTATCTCGGGCTTATTGATAAGCTCTATCGTGGCTCCCTTTCCTCCCCGTCGGGTGCCATATTTGACATACAAGTCTGCATCTCCCAACTTCCGTGCTCGCTTGGAGGTGGTCTGGCATGCAGTCGAGACATCCGCACCATTCTGGGAAAGCCTTGTAAGATGATGGATATCCTCAGCATGAATGGGAATTTCCTTATTCAGCCACAAGGACCCATTCTGGATGCGGCTAAGTAGGAACCTAGTGCACTGCATAGCCGGTCCTGTGGTCCCGAAGACCAGAAGATTTCTTAAGTTCAGCAGAGAGGGTTGCTGAAGGCCCCAGAATTCTGGTAAAATTTTGGTTGCTGAGTGCCTGACTGTTGTGAGGTAATGTTCCATATATACCTTCCAATTGAGTGCCGGGGATTCGGAAGAGTCTAAAATGTTAGCATCAATCAGGGTCACATTGTCATATTTCCCTACAAGGGACTCGGTATTATCAATTTTGCTATTGACCTCGGGTTCTAAGATGGCTGGGAGGGCCTTCGGAATTTTTGCTCAATGCTGATAGACTTGCAGAATTCGTCTCGGCGTCCTCTCTTGGTGTTGTGCGCCTGGATACTTCTGGTGCTCTGGTTCTGCTTCAATTGCTAATTCTAACTGTTCTGGCATTCTCATGCTTTTTCCCATGCAATTTATGTTATTACCTGGCACGAGTGAAGTTGAGGAGACCCCATAACGAGTTAATTCCTGCTGGCATTCTTCTCTGTGATAATCGTGCGATCAATCGTGTGCCAATGTGTATTATGACAGTTGTTGACGGTGGCATGGGGAAATGGGCGGACACGACGGCTGAGGTTACTGTGGATGATGGCAAGGTTACTTCCAATTATGGTAATTTATGGTGCAAATCTAGACGATCCTACGGACTGACACAAGTACTGACTGAAATGACCTGGACTGACCTTGACACATTTATTAATACTACAGGGATGACATGATGGACACTCCCCTCCCCGACCACAGTCGGTTGTGGTGTGGTCCCGCAACAGAGTGGTTATTGACAAGCTATGTATGAACAAAAACACTACCTATGCTCATCTTGGTTGTGAGAGAGTTATTCAACTATGCTACTCTACGGGTGCTCTCAGTTGTGAGAGTTATTGATGAAGAGTGAAATAAACTTATTCCTGGTAGGGTTTCAGGCGTGCGCCATTCACCCACCCCGGTAAAATAGTACCGTCTAGTTGAGCCAACCAAACGGCTCCAGACTCTCTAATCTCAATGACGAAGTAAGGTCCCAACCAGTGCATCTGCAGTTTCCCGGGAAACTTCTGAAACTTGTTGTCATATAAGAGAACATTTCCACCAACTTGGAATGTTTTGTTCTTGATGTGGTAGTCATGCCACGCCTTCTTCCTGTCCTTCTGAACCTTTTGGTGAAACTTGGCCAAGAACCAGGCCTTGTCCAGTTCTTGTAATTCATGTAGGTGCTCTTGGAGCGATGCTTCTTTCGAGAACTTGAGGGATGTGGCAATTAAAGACTTGGTATAGTGAACTCAGTGGGAATCATAGCTTCCCGACCATACACCAACTGGAACGGTGTCTGATTGGTCAAGCGCTTCACCGTAGTCTAGTAGGCCCATAGTGCAGCTGGTAGCCGCTCATCCCAATCATCCCACTGGTCATTGTAGATCTTTGTTAACCCCTTTTCAAGAATTTTATTAAACGCTTCAACAATACCATTGGCCTGCGGGTGGTACGGGCTGCTTTTGTGATGTTGAATCATAAATGTGTCCAGCAGCGACTTGACCGTGTCATTAATGAAATGCATACCCTGATCACTGGTTAAACTGCACGGGTAGCCAAACCTGCTAATGATGTGTTCAAAGATGAACCGTGCTGCGGTATCTGCCGTGCAGTCTCGTACCACCGCTGCCTCGACCCACCTGGTGAGGTAGTCGGTTGCGGTAATGATGTAGTGGGCCTTGGAGTGCCTAGCGACTGGGGCTATGGGGCCTACGAAGTCGACAACCCACTTCTCGAACGGCTGCAACACATGTACTGGGTGTAGCGGAAGCTCGTCCCTATGAGAGGGCCACCCTGTCCGCTGACAGACATCACATCTCTTAACAAATGTCTTACAATCGGCATGGACCTTCGGCCACCACAGTCTAGCTTGGAGCACCTTCCTCGTGGTAGGTTTCGCTCCCACATGCCCTCCCGCAACACCACTGTGGCATTCCCACATCACAACTTCGCATTCATGGTCAAGTACGCATCTGTGCAGAATCTCATCAAGGCCCAGTTTGTATAGCTACCCCGCAATCAGTTGGTATTCGATGGCGCGGACGACCAAGTGCCGTTTCTAGAGCGGGGTGTAGCACTGAGGGCACTACCCCGTGGTCAGATAGGTGGCAATGTCGGCCAAGTAATCCGGTACAGCTTCGACTCGGAAGAGGTCAGCATCTGGCAGCTGATCATCGAGAGAGCCGTCATTCTCCCCTATTTCCAACCTGGATAAATGATTAGGCCCGACATTCAACCTCCCGAGATTGACGATCACCTCAAATGTGAATTCTTGGAAGAGTAGAAGCCAGCGACAGATCCGTCCTTCCAAGACAGGCTTATTTACCAGGTACTTCAATGCAGAGTGATCTGTAAAGAACTTGAATTTTCCCCCTAGAAGAGAGTGGCAGAACTTCTGGAGCGAGTACACCATTTCCAGGGCCTCCCTCTCGGTAGTCGTGTAATTATTCTCCGCATTAGACAGTTTGTGTCTGGCGAAGTAGACTGGGTGGTCAACTGTCATCTCTCCGGGTTGCACCAAGACAGCCCCAAGTGCAATACTAGAAGCATCAATATGCACATGGAACTGCTTATCCCAATCTGGGTGAACAATAATAGGCACCGTCGCTTGCTTTTCCTTCAGAGTGTCAAGGGCCATCTGACACTCCTCCGTCCACTGGAATACTTTGGACTTCCGCAGTAGCTTTTCTAGAGGAGCAGTGATCTTCACGTAATTTCAGATAAACCGCCTGTAATATCCTGTATGCCAGAGCAGTGCCCGCAACTGCTTCACAATTTCGGGGGCTTCCATGTGGACGATCACTACGAACTTGGCGGGGTCGACGTAGACCCCTTGCTTGCACACCACGTGTCCTAAAATCGTGCCGAAAGGAACTTCAAAAATGCATTTCTTCAAGTTCAAGGAAATCTGCAACTGGCGACACCGATCGAACATGATACGCAACAGGGTGGCATGTTTCTTCAGAAAACTGTAGACAGTCCAATCATCCATGTATAGTTCCAGGAAATTGTGGATATACTCCCAGAAAGCAGAGATGACAATCCGGGAAACACGACCGGGGCGTTATTCAAGCCAAACGACATTACGTGGTATGCGAACGATCCCCACTCGGTGGTGAAATTTGTCTTCGTTTTGTCCTCTTCTGCAATGCGCACCTGATGATAGCTCCAAAATCCATCAGTGAAGGAGTAAGCTTCATTTCCCGCAACATGATCCAGTACTTCATCGCTGAATGGAGTGGGAAACAGATCATGGCTGCATGCATTGTTCAGACTCTGGTAGTCAACACAGACGCGTATCTCCGACTTGTCCTTCTTATTCTGAATGATCATAGGACTCACCCACTCTGCTTCCTCCACAGGAAAGATGAGACCGGTGGCCAGCATCTTGTCAATCTCCATCTTGAACTTTTCTTTGATCTGTGGGTTCAACCGATAGGGTCGATGCTTTACGGGCCTGACATCTGGTTTCAGCACAATACGCATTTCTCCGAGGTCACCTTTGATACCCTTCAAATCGGTAATCGATGAAGGGAATAAGTCTTCGTATTCTTGGAGGAGGCTGAAAATTTCCCTTGTCGTCTCCTCGTCCTAGTAATCCCCAACTGTAGCTAGTTTAGGTTTTTCCACCATACCGATGTTCAACTTTTTTATCTTCAACGGGCGTAAATGGACGCCTTCGGTGGTCAGTTCTTCATTGATATTCTGTTGGCCTTCCTTCTCTTCGAAATATAGGTGCCTTAGGTCCTCCAGACTGTCATTGTCTGGATCACCGTCAATCCATTGGCAAGCCAACTCTCGCCTGGCCTCAGGACATGATGCAAAGGTGCTCCCATCGGTCTCTGGGTCACGGAGAAATAGTACCCCCTTGATAGATCGTAATGCTCGGGACACCAGCTCTGTCTCTCCTTCGAATGAGAAGCACCGAAAAAATTTGTTCGTGACTTCCTGCCAGGAGTTGGTCCCTCGTTTCCGCTCTTTTTCTAAGTACCAGGCCTGGGGGATGGTATCTAAGGAGTGGATGAACCGATGTACCCACAGCTCTTGCAGGTATCCTAGACTTTGCCACTACTCCTCACAGGTCCTCAGGTGGTCCCGCGGATCGAAAGTCCCTTAGTACCTGTGCCTGCTTTGAGGGCCTTTGTCTTCTTTGAACCGCGCCCTCAAAGCCTTCGCCACACAACTCTACCGTGATAGGGTGTTGCGGTGATTTTTCCATCACCTGGCTGATGTGGATTGTAGTGCGATGTCCAAAAGTGGTATCCTGTTTCCTTCTGGTACCATGTCCTCGACCTTGGTAATAAAGGTATTGACAGCTTGCATGTTCGACATGGTGGGCTATTCTCTGAAATTAGCACCAATCCAACGGACTCGGGAAATGGCAGCACATCTCCGCACACTGGTCTCGTACCCCCCTGCTTCCAGTCTTCCCAGGCGAGTTTTGATCCCAGCTCTGAGCTCTGGACACTGCGCTAGCTGAGGGAGCTGATTGCGGTCGGGTTGATATAGTCCTCCCGCTTCCCTGCAGTCATCTGATAAAGGTGGTCCATCATCTTAGCATCCTTCAAATTGTCCAATTTCTCGGTATATCGCGGGCCTTGATACGGGTCAAGGGGCTGAGTGACCTGGACCTCTCCATCTTCAAATATCATCAACTCTTTTTTGAGGTCGATGATGGTGTAATTCTCAAAAGCCTAATCGATGCCTAGCAGGGCAGGGTAAGGATCCTTGTCTCCCATAATATCAATAAACTCAAAATCCGTGTAAGTCTTTACCCCCGCAATGTCGACCTTGACGCCTTCTAGTCGGCCGATCGGCACAATGTAGTACTGGTTTGCCATTATGAGTTGGATTGCTGAGTAGGTTAGCTATGTCCGTCCAAGAGCCTCCCACGTCTTCCGCAACAGGATGTTGACGTCAGACCCTAAATCAAGCATGGTATCACTAATTTGGAATCTTGCAACCTGCGTGTTAAGCCGAAACTATTTTCCCGTTCATTGCTTGTTCCGCTTGACTCGCTGCACATAATGGGGTGCTGTGTCCATAGGTTCCCTCAGCCCCGTATTCCCATGCAGTGCGTCCTCCAGGGTACTCTTGAGCTGGTCCCGCATCGAAGCATTATCAAAAATCTTGAGGAACAGCTGAAGCCATTCCTCAATCATGGTCCTTGTAGTGTTTTGTTCTTCGAAGCCAGTCGTCAGGGGTACCTCGAGGCCTCTGGCTCCCCCCAGCTGAGCAAAAGCCTCCACCGCCTCCTGGAAGTACCTCTTTTGCGCATTTGGCTGGATCGGTTATTTCGGGGAGGCAAGCCAAATAGCCCAGACTGGCTCCTTTCCATGAGCGTCCTCTCCCATCTTCTTGCTGCCACACGTGACGATCGCTACATTCTGCATGGCCGGAGTCGTGGTTCCTTGCGGCTCGGAGTTTACCAAATTTGTGCCCCTCTGTCGTGCCCGTTCCTCCCACTTCTTGATGAGTTCTGGACAGTCCTCTGTTGCGTGGGTGTTCACGCGGCACTGGAAACACCAAGGATGTCGGGGAAGGGGAAATTCCTGAGCCACGTGACCCTCCTGGTCACAGTTGTAGCATTTCACTAGACCTCGTCCCCCTGTGCGGCCTTCGCGCATACTGCCTCCTCTTCCCCTGGAAGCCTCGTTCACCCTATAGGAGGGTCGGTCCAACCGGTCCGCGAGTGTGTCGAGAGCCTTGTACTGCTCAGTGTTGTGAGTCGTGGAAGCACAAAACTCACAGTATACATTTTTTGGGACGTTGGAGTACTTCTGTAGTATTGGGCACATCCGAGGTGGATGCCCCATCATCCGGCAAATCTCGCAATACTCTATGGCAGTTGGGTTTGGTTGAGATGGGAGCCCCGCATAAGGCTATTGCAGCT
Source organism: Pinus albicaulis (assembly GCA_034641835.2). Taxonomy (NCBI): domain Eukaryota; kingdom Viridiplantae; phylum Streptophyta; class Pinopsida; order Pinales; family Pinaceae; genus Pinus; species Pinus albicaulis. The sequence goes on from CM076578.1 coordinate 944,459,886, forward strand.
GGTATACCATTAGGGGAATTTTGAGGTCTAAAATGGGCCTCCTAAGGAAATTATATAATAATAGTGGAAAGAATCAAATAAGATTTGATGACATCATCAAATTTTAGAGGGAAACATGAAAAAACTACTTTTTCAACTCATATTTTCAACTTATATCCCAAAGTTTTTACTCAAATTTCGAGCGGGAGTACTTGTTGGATGTGAAATTTAATTCCTCATCCAAGGAGTACCCATGTTGCATACTTTCGATGGGTCCTACTACACAAAAAATGAGAAATACATGAAAAACGTGATTGTAGTCTCGTTTTTTTATGTATTTCTCATTTTTCGTGTAGTAGGATGCATCGAAAGTATGCAACATGGGTACTCCTTGGATGAGGAATTAAATTTCGCATCCAACGAGTACTCCCGCTCGAAATTTGAGTAAAAAATTTGGGAGATAAGTTGAAAATACGAGTTGAAAAAGTAGTTTTATTATTTTATTATTTTTTAATATTTTTGCCTTTTTATTTAAAAAATGGTGAATCATCCCCCATGGTTGACATCATCATCTTGAATCCTATTGGTTCTTATAAAGTTTATTTTTGTTGTACATTTTTCTTAGGAGGCCCATTTTAGACCTCAAAATTCCCCTAATGCCCCTACGGATTCATCGCTGTGCCACCCCCCATGGGTGGACCTCCCTGGATTGCCACGACAGAGGGTCCCACCCCCGTGCAATGTAGTCGAGGACCCTCAGTTGCGACGTGGCCTTCAACCAGGCAATGAGTGCACCAAACGTTCGACCTGGCTGGTCTTATAGGCTGCATCTCCTTGAGATTTTCAGTCAGACTAGCGATCTGATGCTGCAATCCCACCAAGGAAGGATCCTACGGGGCCAGCCCTCCCTAATATTCCTGAGGGTAGCCCGCCATGGCCTGTTCCAAAGAATCCTGCAAGTTGTCAAGGGAAGCAGAGCCTTGATGAACTAGTCCCTCTGATGGTTTGGATCGATCAAGTAGTTGAGTTTCCCGATCGCGTCCTTGAATCGACGCATCAAATCCCATGCAGTCTCTCCCTCTTTCTGCTTAATCTCCCAGAGCTCGGACATACCCTATTGGTCCGTCTGGGGAAGTTTAAATTCCCGGACAAAATCCCGATGAACGTCCGTGATTTCTGGATTAGGATGGGCCTCAGACCACTTGATAAACCATCGCAGAGCCCTCTCTCAGAGCGTGGTTTGGAACTCTATTAGCTTCCCTGCGTCTGGTGTCTGCTGAGCCCTCCATATGGCTTCGCAGAGATACCAGTGTTGCTCTACATCATCGTTGCCTCGGCCACAAAATTCTGGATACCGGGTGAATGAACCAGCCATATTTACTTGTGGAGGGTTGACCAGGATAAATCCTCCAGGTCCTGGTTGCGTGACTGTTCCACTGGGGAATGAAATACTACTAGTGATGCTGCTATTAACGTGTGTCACTGTCGACAATGAACTACTATGCAATTGACTCAATGCTTGTAACTTAACGAAAATATTACTTAAAGGTTGATAGAGTACCAGGGGAAGGTAGGGATCCTTGCCGTGCAAACTTTTGGAAGTAGGGCTGCCTGGAGAGATGAACGTCGTCCACTCTTGAAACAACTGCTGCATCACGACGTACCATTCGCCATTGGAACTTCCTTCAGGCTGCACACCTGCATCATCTTCGTCAGTCGTCATCTCCCTTTCCCTCTTAGCTGGGCTCCCATGCACCCGCCGCACTCCCACAACGGTCCCTTCCATTTCCAGGGTATCCGCCTGAGTGTCCATAATTCCTATCCTCTGAAGTGCGTCCTCTTGATTCTTCTTATTGGTTTCTCGTCGCTTTAAATCCTGCATCACCCTTTCTCGCCACCTATCGGCGATCTGTGCCCACCGATGTGCACGTCACTCCCTCAACTTCCTTGCGGCCTCAGCATCCATCCCCCACTCCCCGCTTCACACTTCACGTAGCATCTGTCCCTTCAGCCCTTCCCCCAGCATTGGAGGTTTACGCTTCGATGCTCGACTTTTGGAATTCCATCAGCCCTTCGTCCACCATCAGGGCCTTAATCCATATCGGAATCTCTTTAAGCAACTTCCCTCTTCGCCCGGAGCGGAAGACAACTTCAGCCTTCAAGAAGGATTGGTAGCACTCTGCAGCAAACTCAACAATATATCCGTCCAAAGTGGTCTCTACCCAAAAATCCACCGCGCGGGTCAACTCAGTGTTCAATCGATGCAGAGCCACCAGATCCCCATGCACCCACTTACGGTTTATCTTCTGTGAGCTATCCCTAGGCATATTTGTCTGTAACCTCCGAAACCAATTATAGAGGTCGCTAGGGAATTTTCCCCAGAGGATCTCGTAGGTATCACTAGCGGAATCTGAGAAAAGGACAAGATCCTTAAGCAGGCTTTCCTTTTGATTCGTCAAATCCGCTTGCTGAGCAACGAACTGGTCCAAATGGTTATCCCACCATCTCCGTATTTCTCCTTCGAAGATCCTCGATACCATGATCTAGTTCCCCTCATAACATGCAGGTCCCGACAACGAAACCATTTGTTGGTGAAGAAACACGTCTCGCAAGCAAGACCCAGGTTCAAGGGTTGGGGCCAACAAGGGAATCCGCTGTAGTCTAGAACCACGTCGGCATTTTCACCCTACTCTGGAGAGCAGAGAGTCTCACCCGAGGCATGCTGCAACCACATGTAGAAGGGGAATATATTGATAGCAGTGAAAGGATTCGCAACTCATGATTAACAATGAATTGATTGCATAAACATCGTTATATATGCAAGAACATTCAGAGAGTGTACAGGTATTAAGCAAATAAAATTTTAATTCGTCACAACCATCATGCATGCATGTGAATCACATAATAAGACAACAACATGCAAGTATATTGATATCTTCGGCCAAACCCATAGTTACATAGCTTTCGCAAGGAGAGCTTACAAGTCTGATACAAATGCCTTATAGAACAGAAAGGTAGATAAGAGAAACCTAGGAACTATAGAGATATCATGCTTGGTCCGTGTTCCTGCTGCAACATCCGCTCATTCTCCTTCAGTCGCTCTGCATTCCTCCTTTCTTTCGCCCAGGTGACAGCTATTTATTCACCCGCTATTGCAACTGTTAGTTCCTCTTGCGTTCTTCTTCAGCTGCTTCCGGCTTCTCTCTTGTTGTCTGTGTGTTCTGCTCTCTATCTTCTGCTGTATATTCTCTTCATCTGTACTCATGCATATGCTTTCTTCAGCTCTCTCTTGCTTCTTCGCCACCTTGATAGCTCTGCGAATTACTGTAGTTGCGACTGCCATGTGTCATTCTGCAACCCACGGTTTGTCCTTTATTCAAAATTAAAAATATTCAAAACAAGGGCCCCAACACACCTTATGATGACAAAAGAGATGATGATGAAAATTATTATCAAAACATGGAAAATGTCATCATAGAGTCTAAAAAGGAATATGATCTTAGAAGAAAAACTAGTCAGCAAAATCCCAACACCAAAACCTCTGAAAAATCTTCACAAAACAGCACTGCAACCAAGCCTAAAGTTGTCAAACAAAAGGACAAAATAGTGACTGTTAATTCTGATAAAGGTAGAGAGAAATGCACTCAAAATATTAAAAACAGAGTGCATACCTTAGTAGTACTAGCACTTCAGCTAGTAGTCCTGTTAAAACCATTTTGTCAAATGTAAATAAAATAAATCAGCAAGCTGATGTTGCTGATAGACTAGCAGCTAGTAAAGCTGAGACAATTTCTTCAAAGAACCAAATTCGTTTCAGCCTAGAGTAGGAAATTTCAAAGATCAAAATCTCTGTTCCCCTTACTGAGCTAGCTGCCCAGAATGTATATAGGACCCAAATTTTGAAGGCTTTAAACATTGAAGAGAATAATGACACAGTTAATCTTAATGATGACCAGCCAGAGCTTATTTTTGGTCCTAAGATTGAAGGTAGATATCAAGAGGGACCTGTTCCTCCCTTTTATATAAGTTTAAACGTTCATGACAAAATTTTGCACAACGCTATGCATGATTCTGGGGCTTCTCATAATTTAATGCCTAAAGTTGTGATGGAGAGCCTTGGTCTAGAAATCACCAGACCTTATAAAGACCTTTACTCCTTTGACTCAAGCAGAGTGAAATGTTCAGGATTAATCAAAGACCTCTGTGTTAACTTAGCCCATATTCCAGCCAAATGCTTAGTAATGGATATTGTTGTAGCTGATGTGCCCCCAAAGTATGGAATGTTATTATCAAGATCTTGGGGGGCTAAGTTAAAAGGGATTATGAAAATGGACATGACCTATGCGACTATCCCTGTTTTCAATCAGACTAGAAGACTTTACAGGGAGTCTCATATGCAATACACAATTACAAGTCAAGACAAACCACAGAATTCTCCTCTTTATTATGTAAACATAGGCCTTGATTCCTTTATTATGTTTAACGATGAAACACTTAGTGAACAAGTCACTTTAACAAAATTAATGGCCGGCAGGGAGGAAGAGGTAGATAACACAGGAGTCTCAAAACAGTCTGCTTCATTTGAAAACTCTAGCAAAAAAAACACAGGTCTTGAGCTACAAATAATGTGTCCTTTTCTTTTAAACATTCACAATCAAGAAATAATTCCTCAACCCAATAAAAGATCTAAGGAGTTAGAACAAGTTCAACTAAGTGTTGATATTCAAAAACAATAAAAAAGCACAATAGTTGAAGAGGACAGTAACCAAGATGAAACCGAAAACATTCCTCTGTGGAGTATGCATTTTGATGGGTCTTACACTAAGACCAACGCTGGTGCAGGTGTCTGGATCTGTGACACTGAAAACAACCACACAGAAAACATTTCTTGCAAATTAAACTTTCAGTGTTCTAACAACATAGCGGAATATGAATCCCTGCTTCTAGGCTTGTGTTTGTTGAAAAGGTTAGGAGCCAAGAAAATCAAAGCATATGGGGATTCAAAGTTAGTCATTAGGAAAGTCAATGGGGAGTATAACGCAAATCACCCAAGACTTAGGGCCTACCGAAATGATGTCATGGACCTTTTAATTTTTTTTTAAGAATACCAGATAATTTTTGTCCCGAGAAAAAGAAATATTGCCGCCCACAATTTAGCCTTTGCAGCTAAAACATGCTTAACGCCATATGAAACCAAAGACTGCACAACTCAGATAAAATTTAGACCAGCCGTGCCTGATAATGAAAAGTATTGGTAGGTGTTTGATGGAGACAAACAAATAGAAGACTTCATGCAATTCAGAAATGAATTCGAACTACACAGTTCGGACTTAGATTATGATACAGACTACAGTGAAGAAATTTTTCTTGGTGAAGAAGAGCTGTCTCCTGAACTTGCCAATATTAATCTTCTGATTAGCAAACTTAAAAACAAAACAAAACTGATTGCAGAATTAGAAACAGAAGAGTTAGAAACCTTGCAGTCCAAAGATGAAAGTTTGCCTAAGGGTCTGGCCCCTTTAGAAGAGTTGTTCGATTTTAACGATGTGGCCAAGAAGCCAAAACTGGAACCTGTAGAGACTGAAGTGGAAGAGTGCAATATAGGCAGTAAACTTAAACCAATGATGATCAAACTGTCTAATACTTTACTAGCTCACATTAAACTCAAATACATAGAGCTGTTTAAAGAATTTTTTGATGTTTTTGCGTGGAGTTACGAAGATCTTAAATCCTATGACACTGAAATAATACAACACAAAATTCCCCTCAAAGTAAACCAAAAACCATTCAAACAGAAACTGCGTAGAATAAACCCTGTTCAGTTGCCTTTGGTTCAGAAGGAGATCACGAAAATGTATGAAGCTGGTATTATTGTCCCTATTAGATATTCTAAGTGTGTGTCTAATCTGGTGTCAGTTAGGAAGAAAACTGGAGAAATCAGGATTTGTATAGACTTTAGAGACTTAAACAAAGCTTCATTAAAAGACAACTACCCTTTACCTAAGATGGATCATATTTTACAAAGGGTGGTAGGGTCTAGAAGAATTTCTTTGCTTGATGGCTACTCAGGGTACAATCAAATCTTAGTTCACCCTACTGATCAGTTAAAGATAGCCTTTACTACACCATGGGGCACTTTCATGTATGTGAAAATGCCCTTTGGTCTAATGAATGCTGGAGAAAATTTTTCAAAGAGCCATGGACATAGCATTTTCGGAAGAACTAGGCTACTTCATCATTATATACCTTGATGATGTTACTATGTTTTCAAAAACAGATGAAGAGCACTTAGAAAATATAAGAACAGTCTTCGAGAAATGCAGAAAGTTTGGGATATATTTAAACCCTAAGAAAACACTGTTTGGGCTCCAAGAAGGTAAAATTCTTGGGCACATCATTTCAGAAGAGGGTATTAAGATAGATCCCAAAAGGATTGAGGCCATATTGCAGATCTCTCATCCTTGAAACATCAAGGAGTTGAAATCTTTCATTGGAAAGATTAACTTTTTGAGGAGGTTCATCCCCAACTTGGTTGAGCTTCTTAGAAATATCACAAACATGTTGAAGAAGGAGCAAGGGGTAAAATGGACCTTGGAAGCAAAGAAGTCCTTTGAGCTGGTGAAACAAGCGTTAACCAAAACACCGGTTCTAATAAGTCCTGATTTTTCAAAAGATTTTTATATTTTTTCGTTTGCATTAGAACATACCATAGATGCTGTCCTTTTACAGAAAAATCCACAAGGACAAGAGCAGCCTATTGAATTCTTTAGCAAGGCATTGAGGGATGACCCTCTGAAGTATAACATCATGGAGAAGCAAGCTTTTGCTTTGGTTAAAGCTTTGAAAGGCTTCAGAGTATACATCCTTCATTCACACATCATTGCCTTTGTCCCAAAATCAGTTGTTAAAGACATTCTAACACAGGACCCAAATGGTAAGAGAGGTAAGTGGATTGCTGTCATTCTTGAATATGATTTAGAGATAAAGCCCACTAAACTCATCAAAGGCCAAGGTCTAGCTAGATTAATGGCTGAATCAAATTTTGAAGTTCTTGATATTAATATGATGGATGCTTTGGATGATCAAGAGGAAATCTCAACTCCCATTGTAGAGGACCATTTTATGAATTCCTCTTGGTATGCCAATATTAGTTATGTTTTTCTTAATTTAAATACACCTCCTGGTTTGACAAAAACAAAGGCAAGGTTCCTAAAGTTAAAAGCTGTAAACTATTGCATTATAGATAGATGTCTTTATTGGAAAAATGCAAGTGGTGTATTGCTTAAATTTTTTCCTGAGTGTGATGCAGATAAGGTTAAGTACGAGTTCCATGAAGGAGAGTGTGGAGGTCATTTGTACTGGAAGACAACAGCCAACAAAATTTTGAGGGCTAGTTTCTATTGGCCTAATCTTTTTCATGATGTGCACAAGATGATCATGGCCTGTCATAAATGTCAACTTTTTGAAGGCAAAAGAAAATTGCTATCCCTACCTCTGCATCCAATCACTGTTGAAGCCCCTTTTCAACAGTGGGGACTTGACTTCATAGGAGAAATCCATCCACCATCTTCTGCCCAGCACAGATGGATTCTCACTGCCACATACTATTTCAATAAGTGGATAGAAGCCATTCCTTGTAGGCAGGCCAATGATTCTGTTATTATAAAATTCATGGAGACTAACATTCTCTCCATATTTGGCTATCCTACCAAGATCATCAATGATAATGCAGCATCATTTGGATCAAAGAAGATGGTTGAATTCTTTCACAGATATCAAATAAAATTGGGGCATTCCATGACCTATTACCCCAAAGGTAATGGACTTGCAGAATCCTCAAACAAAATTTTAGTGAGCATAATCAAGAAACTGTTGGAGGACAACAAGAAGTCTTGGCACACAAAACTTGTGTATGCACTTTGGGCTAATAGATTAACATTGAATAAATCTATTGGCATGTCAACTTTCCAGCTTGTGTATGGTACTGATGCAATTTTTCCAAACAACCTTGGTGTACCAGTGATGAATTTAATTCAAGAGTTGCAAACTGAAGATAATGACATAATCAGAAGAATAAATCAGACCATTCATCTTCAACAAACCAGAGAGGAGGTTTATAACAAAGCATTGCAAAAGTAGGACAAAATTAAAAAAGCTTTTTGATAGAAGAACAAAGGCCAGCAATTTCAATATTGGGGACAAAGTTTTAAAGTTGGACTCAAGGAGGGAAGACAAGGGCAAGCATGTAAAATTTGACAACTTATGGCTTGGCCCTTACTCTATCCATTCATCCGTTGGTAACAATGCCTTTTTCTTGCAAGAGTTGAATGGAGCAGAATTGTTTGGGGGTCTTGTCAATGGAAGGATGCTCAAGCATTACTTCTCTTGATACATTCCATGTTCTGAAAGCATTTTTATCTTTTTCCATTATAAATACTCCACCCATCATTCCATTCAAATTTATAAAAAATAAAAATACAAAAAAAAAGAAAGAAAGAAAAGAGGGCAGATTGTAAAAACAAAGGTATAGCCCCATACCAAAAAGAGAAACAAATCTGAAAGTGTGCAAGATTAAATGCCACTCCTAAAGAACACACTTCTAGTTAGTCAAATAACCTAATCTTGACTAATTAATTTTAATTTTTCTACTGATAGGATAGTGAATTCGATTTGCCAAACTGTTTAACCTTGGCTTATCAGTAGATAGTTTAGGATAGAAATTAAAGGTTCAAACATGATCAAAATCTGAACCTAAGTTTCCAAAGAAAATATGACTCAAATCTGTTTCAAATTTTGATTCAAGAAAAATGGAAATCTGGTTCCCATTAGCTCAAAATATGAACCAATTGACAAAGGAAAGATAGCTCAAAACAGAGCTGTAAAAGAGATGAAGGAAATGATTTGAAATTTTAGAGCTAAACCTTCCATTTTTGTTTTAAATTTTGTGCAGAATAATGTCTATGTGCAACTTGTTTTTATGCCATAGATCACAGCAAGTCAAACAACTTAATCTTGACTTGGCTGTTTTTAAATTTTTGTTGTAGAATTTAGTGAATAAAATCTGTTGGATAGTTTAATCCCAACAGATAGTAGATTAGGTAGAGAATCATATGGGCTCAACTGTTTAATATGAGTTCATGGAGAAATAAGGATTAGAAAGAGTTTGCCAATCCAAATGCACTCTGATGAAGAAAAAATGTTAGATCTGTAGGATTGGGTAGTTAGAGAGCTTGTTGATGAAAGATCCATTGTTTTTATGGCTACTAATATGTTTTCAGAGCAAGATCATCCTAGCAAAGGAAGAGCAGCCCAATGGATGAGGCAACTGATCAGCCTCCCGGAGAATGCAAGTCTGAAGTTCTTGATGCCTTCAAGAAGGCACCATCCCCAAGTGGAGCCACTGTTAGCCACCTATAAAATTTGTTATACCAAAAAGTCGCTAAATAATTTTTTGGAATCTTCAAGGAACAAATTTTACTGCTAAAAAGTGTTGGCTCTTGAAGACTCTTGAAAGGCCCCATTCCTCTGTCCAAATCTTCACTGTTGTGCCCATTTTACATTCAGAAATTATGTTGATTTCTAAGAGAGAATACTGCTGCAAGCACCATTTTCCCCTTCCTTTCACTTCCAAAAATAACCTCATTCTTATCCCTTTATTCCCCATAAAATCCCTCATTTTTCATGTTTTCTTTTTTCCCTTCATCAAAACCCTTGTGATAAGGTTTAAGACTCCTTCTTTTCCTTATCGAAATCCTCGAAACCCTTGAAAAACATTGAAAACTTCATAAAAAATACATACTTTGGTGTAAAGGTTTAAGCCCCTTTGGGCTAAGCTCTTAGCCATTTTTCACTCCATATGCCCTGGCACTGGAACTAGGCGCTGAGCTTTTTTGGGCACTTATCGCATCGGAGGTAACACAATGCGCAAGTCTTCCCCCTTTTATTGAAATCTCCGATGCCGATCAGCCCCGTGCTATAACCTCCGATCATATTGTTATTCCATATAACCCTGGTGCCCGCAATCATGCACTAAAACATTGTATAAACCCACTTGCCCAAAGTTCTGGTCTAACATGCCCATATAATTATTTTTCATTATATTAAAAGAAGGGCCAGAAATGGTTTTCATCGCACCGCTTTTGAGAGGAAACTGGTTTTCCACGATCGACAGCGATCAACGTCACCGGCCGACACATGGCCTCGGGCGGTATGACGATACCATTTTCCCTGGGCGTTAAAGATCGGATGTGGAGTGAACATGATATCGATGCGTGCCGTCCGATCTGAGGCCGCTCATCGGACGGTGATCGCGCTCTGAAGAAGCCCGACAGATAGACTAAGGTACATCGTGGTATTAAAAGAATCTCTGCCATCGATCTGATCTGCAGATCAAACAGTCGCCCTGGCCCCCACAGCCACGACAGCAGTCCCGCAGAGCCGATGGCCCCGAATACCCAGTCAGCATCCACGCAACAAAAGATGATTGGAGCGGATCTCCATGGGTTCCTCGCACAGTCACCAAATGCGGACCTGGGGGTTTTTTATTCATCCTAATTTTATTAGAGGCTTGAGGTCTGGTTGCATTTTGTAAAGGTTTTTTGGCACCTGATCTCCACCGTTGATCACGTGGGCTGATCTCATCCGATAGCCCACATTCGTCCTGATCCCCAAAAGCCATTTTTCACCATTTTTCGCCGAAACAAAGTTTTTTAGCCCATTTTCTTCGTTTTTCCAAATATAACGACTCTTTCGCTTTGACTGTTCACCTCCACTCCCGACCGTTGATCTCTGTGCAATCGACGGCTTCGATTTAATTCCTCCTTCATTTCCCTTTGACCCCTTCTAATCAATCTTGACCGCTGGATGATGCCATCCAATGGTCACGCTCTCCCCACATGTCCTTCCAAAGCAGTAAACCTATATATGCAGGATTTCATAATTTTTTTGTATTATGTAGGGTATTAAAAGGTTTTTTCGCCATGTTGAAGAAAATTCAAAGGCTGAGGGTGACGATCCTCCTACCTTCGATTCATCAAAGAGAATCATTCGCAGGGTTTAAACTCCAAGTTTCATCGATGTTTCATGAGGCATTGATGCCATATCATCCCTGCGCATCCTTGCACACGAAAAAACATAGCAAACCAAGCACAAATCAAAGAATATCAGTGTCGAAGACGGGAACACACCAGAACATGAGATTTAAGACATATCTATGGGGATTACAGCTAATATGGATTATCAAAAGCCTAGTCCCCCTATTAAAACATGGTTTAAAGGTAAATCTTAAAGGTTCATCAGACATAAAGCCTCCACCACCACATCTAAGGCAAATTTATTCCTCCTAGCTACCACAGTGCCACCTATGCCTCAAAGCATTCAAACAGAGGCCGAAGTTATTGATCCAGATGAGGTATTTTCCTCAGCGCAACCAGAGAAGTTAATTATGCAAATAAACTTAATGACAAAATATTAGCAGAGTTACTTTAACACAACACTAAGCCTCAAAAGTCAAGAAGAGCTCCCACCGAGCTTAAATCTTTATGTAAATCATTTAATACAAAGGACACCTATGTAAGCTTCTTCATTGAGCCCCCCAAAGGCCGACAAGCCATTTAAGTCTGTATTACTTATCTTTAGAGATATTTTATCAGATCTCACATCCTCATTCTTCTATAAATACTACTGTAGAAGATGAGAGAGGGCTTGGTTGAATTGGCTATTGAACATTGAAATGTAATTGAGCTTGAGACTTCTATCTATAAATAGTGGTCACTGGCTCTTGGAGCTCTGCTTGTGATAGATAAGTTAGGCTGAGATGTGTAGATGATTGCTAAACTAAAGCATTGGAATTAAAGCTGTAACTGGTTTGGAGCATCAATACAAGCTAATTTATGGGATCCTGGTCTATGTTGACGGTGATGTTTTTCTCATTATGACTTGTTATTTTGTTTCTGTATTCACTGTGTTCATCTTCTCTTATAAAGAGCAGCATGCATAGAGTTAGGACCTGCTGTATATCAATACCCTTATCTGACTGAAAATATTTATCTGAATTTTTTCTTCCAATCTGTGTTATTTAGGAATGATTTAATTTAGTTTAAGCATAGGAATGCTGGCGTTCCCTCATCCTATTGTTTTAGCTAAATATTTTTATTGGATGTTATTTTCATTTCATGTTAAGTAGAGATGAACCAAGGAAGATATGGTGTGCCCTGGTCCTAGTTTTATCTCCAAAGACTGTCTGAATCTTTCCCTTGGAATGTGTTAAAATCTGGCTAGTTTCAAAGTACTTACCAGATCTTAGACCATCCTTTGTTATCATTTGTGTTTCCCTCTATTTTTATATGTTTTCTATTGAAAGTGCATCAAAGGCTGGCTAGTTTCAAAGTACTTACCAAATCCTAGTTTACTTTCATGTCTTTCTTAAGTGTTTGTCAAAGGTTGGCTAGTTTCAAAGTACGTACCAGATCCTAGGCTACTCTTTGTTCTTCATCTATTTAAATTCCCCTTATTTTTGTATCATTTCATTCCATAAATCAAATTTCAAAGAGATCCTTAGACATAGATGACTTGCCCCATGGACCACTCCTGAACCTGATTGTTTCAATTAAACCCTATTATGACTCCATAGCCCAATGGACTAAAACCTGCAATTATCTACCTTCCTGGCCATAGCTTGTTCTGTTTTCTTGTAACTTCTGACCTTTGAAACTCTTTGCATTTAGAACTTTCCACCTCAAACAGTAATCATGCTCAACCACCGAAAAACAAAACAAAGCCCTTGGCCTTTCATAACTAGCCTAATATCATTACCCAAAACCCTAAAGATAAATCCATCTTTACACTTATTGGAGAGATCCCTCTGTAGATTTAGGAGGGCTAGATCCTAGAATCTCAAAGTGGTTGAAACGATGTTGTTTCTGTGATTGGAATTTTCCAATCTTGCTAATTACAGATTCCTAACATATTGAATGCTAAATCTATCCCCAAACCTGCAAAAACCACTTTCCAAAGCCTAGAATTGAACTTGGCATCTCTATTAAATAAAATATTCTCATGAACACCATGCAATATGACTATCTCCCTAATGAAAATATGAGCTATGTAATTAGATGAATTAGTAAACTTCACTCGAATGAGGTGAGGTACATTAATTAACCTTTAAACCACAACCATGATGGAATCATGTTGTCTCATTTTCCTCAGAAAAACTATAATTAATTCCATGGATATGAATTCCCATTTCCACTATGGAATCAGAATAGGCTGCAATAAACCACCTGAATGCGTACACTCTGTATTTACCTACTGACAGTCCAAACATTTCGTAACAAATTCGGCCACCTCTTTCTTCAAGTTCAGCCAATAATATAACTTTTCAACTTCTACTAGAGTCTTCTAATATCTCGGGTGACCTGAATATGGCTTGACATGAAACTCCCTCAAGATAAGGTTCTTGATCCCACTGTCATCTGGTACATGAATATTGCTCATGAATCTGACCAAACTATCTGTCGTGAGATGATAATCCTCATCCTATTTTTGTATCTTGTGCAGCAACTGTTGATACCTGTCAGCCTGTTTCCTTTCCTACAAGATCCGCTCCTACAATTTTGTCCCATAAGAAATAAATTCAGCAATGTGATTCACCTGCACTCTTCTACTAAGAGCATATACAACCATTTTCTCATTTCCTTTGATGTACCTGGTCTTGAAATCAAACTCATTGAGGGTATCCAACCATAAAGCTTGTCTAGCATTCATATTAGGTTATTCAATTGAGTATCTCAATCCATTGTGATCACTCATCAGAATAAAGCACTTGCCAAGAAGATAATGTGTCCACATCTTCAAGGGATGAATGATTGATGCCAACTCAAGATCGTGAGTCACATACTTCTCCTCGTGCTCATTCAACTTCCTTGGCTCATATTATACCACATGTTCTTCTTGCATCGAGACTCCACTAAGTCCCCACTTGCAAGCATCTGTACATACCACAAACTCTTTGTCAAGATCTACAATCTTCAAAACCAGAGAATTTGTAAGAAATTGCTTCAACTGTTGAAAACCAGTTGCACACTCCTCAATCCATTAAAAATTATTTCCTTTCCTTTGCAAAGATGTAATAGGATAGTAAATTCATGAGAAGTTTATGATGAACCATCGCTAATAACCTGCTAAACCCATGAATGATCTAACCTCATCCACTTTTCTAGGAGTGGCCCACTCCATGATATTTCTGATCTTTTCTGGATCCACTGCTATACCTTCCTTGGAAACCACATGCCCCAAGTAATGAACTTCTGTTTGAAAGAAACTACATTTACTAAGTTTGGCATAAAATTAATGCTCTCTTAGAAATTTCAAGACTATTGATAGATTTTTTGCATGCTCTTCAATATTCTTAGAATATATGAATATTTCATTAATTAATTACTACAAAAAAATTGTCTAAATAAGGACACAACACACTATTCATTAATCTCATGACATTATATGGAGATTATTCAAAGCAAAAGGAACCACAACAAAATCATAATTCCCATACCCGATCCAGAAAGCAGTCTTGTATATGACCTCTTATTTGATGTGTACCTAATGATATACTAATCTCAAATCAATCTTAGAGAACACTACATCTCTCTTCAGTTGATCAAAAAAATTATCGATCCTCGGAAAAGGGTACCTATTTCTAATTGTCACCTTTTTCAACTGCCTATAACCAATACACAACTTGAAATTACCATCCTTCTTCTTCTCAAACAATATATTGTTGTTATAGAATCATTTATCACCTATATATACTTGATGATCTATGTATTGGCCTTGGGAAAACCTTTCCATTTAGACTTGGTCCTTTACTTAAAAAATAATGTTTTGAATTCCATACACGACTCTTCCCTATCAAAAATGTGTACAGTCGTGGGTCCACTCATATATAACCCGCATATATAATTTAAAATATATTAAAAAATATAAAAATCCCTATTATTTGGGTTTATGGGTTACACCAGAAGCCCACCTACAGGAGCATGTGGCCAAACTCTTTCCTAACTGAAAAAATAGTTTTTAGGAAGTATAAATACACCTAATCAGAAGGCCTAAAGGGAGGAGAGAGATAGGTATTGATAGTATAACTTGTTTAGCCCAGATCGAGTCTGATTATCCTTGTGCCTCCTGCACTTTCTACGTTCAGGAAACCCTTGTTTCCTTCTTTGAGACGTTCACCTCCTTTATGTGACATCGTTGTGCACCTTTATGGAAGAAGATTGCTAAGGCTTATGTTGGACAGATCCGGAGGATGGTTTCACTTGGAGCCATGGTTGATTTCAGGTGGTATTTCTCCACATATTTTACATACATCAATAAAGAAGCTATGTCCCATTCCTGATGTTGTTATCTTTAATTCTTTTTATACATGTTAATGATCTTGTAATAATTGATTTCATGTTATTTTCTATAAGCTTATATAATATAACCACTGACATCTAGGATATATATGTTGTTACAACTAGTCTATGTGTTTTTTCTTGAATGAGGTGCAGGTCTTGAAGCACGTGGAGAAGCAGAGGGTTTGAACCCTGCAGGAACAACATGAAACGCAGGACATATGGGTATGGTCGTCTCTCCCAAGTTTACTAGTTTAAGCATTAGAACCTTTAGTTAGATTGCTTCTTGATGTCGTATGCCTTCTTGTAAATTTATGTAGATGTTCTATGCTTAGATGAAAATATAATTTAACCTTCTAGGGCATGGGCATAATGAAAGTAAGATGCAGATAGTACATACCAAAATATCGATGGAATACAAGCCAAAAACAGAGATAAATAATGGTGGCATTACTGTGATCAGCAGGATGCTTCAACCAGCAAAGTCTTCATAAGGTCAGCCACCCACATGTGTCACAACCCCAAGAATACTCCATCAAGATGTCGCACCAAGAAGCCCTAAATGCATAATCAAGAACATTTCTCCATCACCATCCAAGAGAGAAGAAAATGCCTTCAAAAATTATGTGTGTGAAATGAACTCCAAGTCTCTCCAATATATAGGCATTTGTGGGGGTGTGTGACACATCTCTTATGCATGTGGGATAAATTAGGCCGACCTTGCATGTGTGGAATAAATTCAAAATACATGTTTTTCTCATCTGATCACGATGATATTTAGATCGATCTTGCACCTCTCTAGAAGGGGAATCCAATAAAAATATTGGCATCATCATTTGAGCATCACAACATGGATTTTGGATCTCATTTCCAAAAATTAACACTCCCTCTCAACTAGGCAGAACTCTATCCACCAGTGCCATCCAAACATTGTGCGTCATCCCACCAAAACTTTCTTTGTTGGCTTCTTTATTTCAAAAAAAAAGGTGAGTCACAAAGAAATCACTCACAGCTAACCCGAAGTCATCTCAGAGGTCTGAAACCTTTATAGGACTCAAAGGAGTCACATACCAACCAGAAGTTGGTTTAATTGACCCGAAGTCAGTTGGAGGTATGAAACCTCACTTTGACTCAAGAGAGTCATATACTAACCCAAATTTAGTTTAATTGAACGTAAGTCAATTGGAGGTTCGAAACCTCACTTGGACTCAAGAGAGTCATATACTAACCCGAAGCTAGTTTAACTGACCTGAAGTCAGTGGGAGGTCCGAAACATCACTAGAATTGATCCCAAATCAAGTGGTTAGATACATTCCATCCTAGACATAGAGAGTATGATAATATTTGATGCATCCATTGGTATTTTTATGGTCTCCATTCACATTTCCCACCTCATTGGCCAAATGAGAGGTACTTCCCATGAGTCCAAAACTCCATGGGTAGGATGCATATGGGGCACAGATTAGAGAGAGGTAAACCAACTCAATATCATTATTGTGGGGTGGAAGCACACCAACTAGGTTCGGAAATCCTAGCCCAGTGGTTGCTTATAGCACCAAGAAGCTATCCCCAAAGCCCCTTGGAGCTCCTAGAGCTCATTGTCCAACAGGACGCTCCAAATAGGGTTGTTCCACAATTCCAAGATTCTCACAGAAGGTTAGGAACATGAAATTCCCCAAGGGCTTTGTGAGAATATCTGTGACCTGCTCATCAGTTCCTATATGATCGAGCCTTACAGTGCCTTGCTGAACCATATCCCAGATAAAATGGTAGCAGAAATCATCATACTTGGATTGATAGTGGAATAGGAGATTCTATAACAAACGAATCCCCCTATGGTTATCAAAAAGGATAATGGTGGCATCTAGCACATGCTAGAACAACTCACTAAAGAGATTTTGCAACCAAGTGGCTTCACAACAGGCCATACACGCTACAATATATTTGACCTCAACGGTGCTCAAAGCTACCGACTTCTACTTCCTGCACGAAGCAGAGCCAAGTGTGAAGTAACATCCAGATGTTCTCTTGCAATCCACCACACTGCCAGCCTAATCAAAATCAGCATATACACGGAGTCTCAAACTCCTGGCAGTGTATCTGAGCCCATGGTCTATTGTGCCCCAGAGATATCTCAATATTTTCTTGGCACCAACCCAGTGGATGTTGACTCAAAGTGTTCAGTGCATGACATACGTCCGGATGGATGTTCCCTAAGAGCATTAGGGCCCCTACGAGTTGACGATACTCAGTAGGATTTGCTAGCACGAGCCCAGCAGCACTGCCACTCAAATTCTTAAAGTTGAGCTCCATCAGTGTCAACATGGACTTATAGTCCACCATTCCAAATCTTTTCAGCAGCTACACCATATATTTTCCTTGAGAAAGGAAAATCTCGCCAGGTCTCTGCTAGACCTCCAGGTCTAGGAAGTAATGCATTAGTCCTAGGTCCTTCATCTCGAAATCAAAAGTGAGCTCCCTCTTATACTGATGAATGAGAGGGTCAGCACCTGCTTGGAAGAGATTTTCCACATAGAAAACTAGAAGAATAGGCTTTCTCTATCAACCTTGAATTAAGGTTTGGATCAACATTACTATGAGTGAAGCCCCACTTCATGAAGTAGATATCTATCCTCTCATACCAAGCCCTGGGGGCTATCTTCAACCCATATAGGGCTTTCTACAACCTGCAAACATGGGTGTCTTGATCCTGGACTTCGAACCCCAGAGGTTGCTCTACATACACCTCTTCCTTTATCGCACCATGTAGAAAGGAAGTCTTCAAATCCAACTGATGAAGATTCTGTCCCTATGTAGCAACAAAGGTAATAAAAGATTACAGGTGAAATAATAATCAATGCCTTCCTAGAGAGAAGTCTCAGGCAACACATCTTGCCTTGTAATTTTCAGTACTCCCATCAGATCCATGCTTGATCTTATATCGAGGTGACAACAGCTTTGTCCTCCGGTCTGGGGACCATATCCCAGACATCATCCTTCGTAATGGACTCGTACTCTTAGTGTATCGCATCCTTCCAGACTTGATGCTTTACAACTTCTTCACATGATCCAGAATCATATTGTACTCATGGCAGCTAGATACCTCTGGTATTTATATGGCTTCTTACTTTTCTGGAATTCCCCCTACAACAAAACCATAGGCTTGTTGAATTAATTGTAAAATACACAAGAGGTATTCGTAATAATAATTTATTATATATAAAATGTATAAGTGATGATTGAATGTTACAATAAGGCCCTGCTTATATACCTAGGCAGGTGGCCTTTCAGGACTGGGCATGTCTTTTAGACATACCTTTTCAGTTAACTAATGAATATTTAAATAACCATTATCTAGATTATTTATTATCTACATTTATTGTATTTATTCTATTTTTTATGAATTATATTCATAACATTGCCCCTTCCTTCAAAAGCTTTGTCCTCAAAGCTATACCACTCAACAATTTCTTTATTTTTGTTTGTTATCTTGTCATATATAACTACACTGGTACCTCATCTTGAATAATTTTGCAGGCGATATTGCCTTGAATTTAAGGTTATCGAAAGTTTTTTATTTATTTTTTAATAATTGAAATATTTATTTTTATTAATAATTTTAATTTTTTATTATTATTATATTACTTTTAATTAGAGCCACGTACGAAATGATGCCAGGACTGGCACTTTTAACTGTTGAATGGGCATGATGTTTGACAATGGGGGAACAATGAATAATAACTGTTGACCTTCGACACATGTCGCTTGAAGATTGGGAATGGAAAATTATTAATTTTTTAAACGGTGTGTCCCTGTGCAGATTTTCTCCTTGCTGTAAAAACAATGGCACACAGTCACAATTTCTGCGGATTTATATACAAACAATGGCACAACCTGTACAACAATGATTGGATTCCAATTTGAACGTGGAAAATTGACGGTGATCTGAGGCACACCGCAATGACTGTAGGATAGGGGCACAACGGAGAGGGACGTGGGAGTTAAAGGCGGGGGAGCACGACAGTGGGAGTCGAGATAGTGGGGAGACGATGACAGTGAATAGAGAAGGGCTTGGGATGAGAGAAAACATGCAGAAAGGATAGGGAGACATAATTGGGAATGTGGAACGATGACAATAGACGATTCGAGAACTCACAGGGGACAGGTCGATCAGAATATACAGTAACAGGTAATGAAGGTGTGGTTGGTCAGTGATCAATGGGAAATTCATGCAGAGTAGTGGTTTGTGATACTCAAATATAGTAGAGAAACAATTATTCAAATCCTAGTAACCTTCAAATACTCTAAACTTAAAATTGGCCTGAGTCGCATAGATTGATGTTGTGTATCCAGTAGGGCCTGAACCAATTATTATTAAATTCTCTATACGCTTTGTGGGCACTGAATCAATTTTCAGCTCCTCTTTTGTTGCAAATGAAAACCTGATAAGTTGGCATGAGTTGCTAAAACCTAGCTGGTTTATACCCGCTAATGTCCGTAAATTATTATTTTGGGGAACATTGCACCAAAAACTTTTAATACTTAGCGTGCATGAATGTTGAGCCCTGGAATGCAATGTGTTGGTGGAGGCTGTCGGGAGATATAATGATGAACAACCATAGATATTTCCAACTATTACGGATAAAATGAAATTCCATAAGTCTTCTAAATTTTCATTCCCAATATCTACAATAGCGTGCTCCTTCTCCAAAGCCACACATAGTAGTTTTTCGTTGATAGCATCTTCTTCGACAGGCATAGATGAATCTAACATATTTTTATTCTCCACATCTACAATGTCATGATCTTTCCCATGCATCACAGATGACAATTTTTCATTGACAACATCTTCCCCTAGAATAACTGACAGGAAACTCTCAAGCTTTTGGTCCACCTTTTCATCTTCCCTAGTGAAAGGACTCGATGGGTGTTTGATAACATGAGAAGAAAAGGGACGGAGGATCATCTCCCTACAGAATATTTTGTAAGACTCCCTGTTCTAACCATCGAATAATTTTTCATTCTCTTTTGTTTCTATCGGCTTGGATTTCTTGGATTCCTGTAAGCTGTTGTCTGAATCAAAAACTATAAAAATTCCAAATTTATTTTGTTTATTCACATCGTTTAAGGGGGCAGGCATGTCATTAATTAGATGTTCATCATATTTTTCAGCTACTTCAATAGATTCCTAGCTAGCAGACTCATCTTTGTTTTTAAGATCACCTTCATCATAATCTGAAATTTCCATAACTTGATCTGCTGCAGAATGTAGTGATGCTTCATGATTATCTTCTGAATTTTCTGAATCAGCTGAATTTTTCTGTTGATTATGTCCACTATTCGAGAATATTTGTTCTTGCATATTTATCTTGTTGCAAATGACGTTTAGCTTCTGCATTGCTTTTTTATGATTTTCTGTAAACTCACTATGGTTTTTCCAAATTTGTCTTTCTATCCGATTTGTCGTGTCTTGAAGTTTTTTGATGTCGTTAGAATGTCCCTTAACCTTATCCTCAAGATTGATTAATATTTTAGTGAATTCATCAGGATTATTGATCTTACTCTCAAGATCGATCAACCTTTTGTTGAAATCGGCCATCGACATCGATGAAGACATCGAACATGTATGAGGTGGTGTATATTTATCTGCCAGATTCTTTTTTTTTTGTTTTTTTAAATAATAATAATAATAATAATAATTATATATATATATATATATATATATATAGATAATTTAATTAATTATATATATAACAATTAAATAATTTAATTATAGGGTTAGTTAAAAATATAATTTAATTAACACTATATAATTTATTAATGTGAAACTGTGGGGACACGAAAAGGCACTTGTAACTATTCGGGCTCGACAAAATCGACTAGACGTGGTCAACAAATGACAAGGGGAATATACATACGCGGTTGGGTGTGTGAGTCTGTGGATGGACGTCGAGTCGATGTGGACAGTGAAAAATTGCAGAACAATGGATGTGGGTTGAATAGAACATTGAATGTGCGATAAGAGGTGGTGGCATGATAGGGGTTGGTTAGCGGAGATGGTCAGCAGTGAGAGATGTCGACACGAAATGGGTATGGCAGGTAATTGGAATGCAACGGAACTGTCGAAATGGTGGATTTCCGACTATGAGAATGACAATGAAAATAAGGGTAGTATCTGTGCTGAGCAATGGAGTAATGAGGGATAACGTAGGTAGTCGGGGATGTCGAAAAGCGAAATGGTGCACTGGACCGACTGAGAAACAAGCCACCAATCGAATTTACTAAAAACCGTAGGCTTGTTGACCTAATTGTAAAATACACAAGAGGTATTCATAATAATAATTTATTATGTATAAAATTTATAAGTGATGATTGAATGTTACAATAAGGCCCTACTTATATACCTAGGCAGGTGGCCTTTCATGACTGGGCATGTCTTTTAGACATGCCTTTTTAGTTAACAAATGAATATTTAAATAACCATTATCTAGATTATTTATTATCTACATTTATTATATTTATTCTATTTGTTATGAATTATATTCATAACATCCCCCTTTGGAGCCATAAGTCTCTGAGCCATGAGGGTCTTCTTTCTTCTTTCTCCCAGTAATGTTATTTGCTTAGGATCATATATGGTTGTGGTCTCCCTCTTAATGCCATCTCCTCTGCAAAAGGTGCCATTATCAGTCCTTGGAATCTTCATCTTCTTCTTCAAGAAATATATCCATATGGGCAGCATATCAGATAAATCAGAATGTATCAGCTGTTAGACATCAGATTGTAATTATTTTGAATTTGGGCATCCCAGAAAACTCTGATATATGCCTTCATGATTAATTTGAATTTGGGAATCCCAAAAAGGGCTTTGTAATCATGGGCCTGAATCTTAATCACCCACTGTCAAGGCCATTCAAGAATCATAGCCATGTATCGTTGTCAATATCTTCCCATATGGTTGATCCCCCGTGTGGATTCCAACACAAGCTGCATCTTTGTAAAGAACACGGTTTGATAGATATGAATATTCTACCTCACATCACCTTTACTTACCTCACATCACCTTTAAAAATTCATGATATCTGCATCCCTACGCATGATTGCATAACACATGGTGTGGAGTTCTGATATTTGAATCCATACGCCCGATTCCATGATCATGAACAAATCAATTCATTGTGAATGTCTGACATTTCTTTCGTTTTATTCCTAGTTATTCTGCGAGGTTTTATCAAATTTCTTGGCCTATGCAGCCTAAAAAACCACCAAAACGTCCAAGATCCCACCAGAAAAAAAATCTTGGGATGGAAGGAGATCAGCATCAGCTGTGGAGATCTTATCGTGATCTTAACCTTTCGACGCAAACTTAGCCTCTTCCTCTTATTTTTTCTTTTTTTTTAGCAACATGTTTTTTCCCAAAAAAAAATTTGATTGTTACAAACTGTATTACACAAAGTACACACCTTAACTTCCACTATTGCAGTGCCAACATCCAATAACCTTTTCCATTTGGTAGCTATGGCATCAATTTATTTTGCTTTAAATTTTATTTTCCCAGTGATAGAATCAGAAAATTACCCCAATGATTTTTTTCTTATTTTGTCTAGATATTTAGTTTCTTGTCATATCCTATTGCTGATTTGCTTTAGATTTGATACTGAAAGTACCATTTTGGTTTTCCTTGTTCTCAATCAATCCATTGATAGAAGGAATTTGTGTGACTATATTGTTATCTTTCTTTAAATTTATTTCCTGGTTTCGTGAGGCTAATTGCTTCATGTTCCATTTTATTTCTTTGTCTCTGGGCAAGGCATGGAGGCATGGAAGATGGAGATTTAAATCCATAAAACCAATCCAAGAATTTGGACGCTTCTATCAGTGATGATTCGATGACGATATTTATGGTCCCCAGATATCATGATTGTTTTTTTTTTTCGATTAGTGATTGCATTCGTCAGATAGCGACCCTGCGTGCGTATCTTCCCAATGTAACAAAAAAATTGAGACATATGGTATTCAGGTGGTACTGATGGTCCCCAGCTATCGCTATTTTCCTCTACTATTCACATTTTCTTATTGTCACAGAATGGTTTTGCGTATCTTTCGATAGTTAACAGAAGAATTTGAGGTTTCTATCACTTGGATATTGGAGTGATCGACGGGAAAAGATTCAATTAAGAATAATATTCAGGCCCTAATACAAGTGAAATTCCCACCATTGGAACTTTATGCAGTCATTTAATGGCATCTAGAACCAATCTCAGATGCTTAGAGAAACACGCAGCAAGATGAGTGGCCCGATAGGCCTGCGTATAGGAAGAATTGACTTTCGCGAGGGCCGTTGCAATAAAAAAAAACCTTCATCGGATCCTCGCTGTGGCTAGAGCCTGAATCGTGCTTCATTTCAATATTATTGTGAACAAGACAACACATGAAATTTAACCCATGTTGCCTTCCCTCAATTACTTCTATTCTTCTATATCGCGAAACATTTCAACTTGAAATTTCACATGAAGAATCACTCCCATGTATTTTCTTTGACAACTGAGAGTGAAGGGGCCAAGGCCCAAGCCAATTTAGAGCTCAAGAGAGATTAGGCGTATGGCTGCCCCTTCATGCTATCTTCTGGTTCGATGTTGCATCCTTTCAAATTTATGTGTAGCCCTCTAAATCAATTTGACGAGGACCTTTGGTGGGCAATTCTTTTCAATTTATGGTACGGAAATGAAGATGTGTTACGAAAGTTTTATTGGACATACCATTCCCTTCTTCGCAATGGATGACCCCCACCTCTATTTTATACGTATCCAACCATCAACCTTCCTGCTTGTTTTCTGTGGCTAGATATAAAAAATGTCTTGAAAATGGTGATTGTGATAGCCCTGGTTAGGGCACAACATGTTGTTTTCTCCATGTAGTTCAGCACACTAGCCTCTTTGGGTTGTGGTCCACATACGCTACTCTTACACTGTCACCTCCAACACTTTAAAAATGCATTCATTAAATCTACACGCTGTCACTTTTTGTGGTGGTATGGCCTGCAGCCTACCACATAGAATTTCTGAGGCTAATGACACCTTAATTTTCCCTTAGAATAACCTGCATCTCACTACCCTAGATAAGCTCGGCGTTGTCTTCTCCGAGCTCTGATCCCATGTAAATTTATGTAGATGTTCTATGTTTAGATGCAAATATACTTTAACCTTCTAGGGCATGGGCATAATGAAAGTAAGATGCAGATAGAACATACCAAAAGATCAATGGAAGAAAAGCCAAAAACAGAGATAAATAATGGTGGCATTACTGCGATCAGCAGGATGCTTCAACCAACAAAGTCTTCATAAGGTCAGTGTAATATTCCCAATTAGCCATGAGCTAGTTGGAATATTAATTTTTTTTTGCTGCTTTGTTTTATGAATAAGAGGATAATGGAGGTCCATAATTCTCCTTAATAATGAATAAATCAATGTCAATGTGAAAGATATAGATCTTGGTAGCTTAATTGAGCACGCTTTGGTGTGAAAAGGAGCTGGAACACCTTGAGTGGGTCAACCTTGACCAAATCAACAACGCTATCATGGAGGAGTGGTCATTAATGAGAGACAACGTAGTTTTAGATTGAGATGCTTTGCATGGAAGTAGTGCTATTATTGGATGGGGCTTAGGGTTTGCAAGCTCATATCTTATTTAAGGAAGAGGATGGAAGCCATTATGTTTAGGTATGTTGATATATGATTTTCTGAATATATGGTATGTTTAGACATATATCTTTGTCTTGTTGTTTACCTGAGATTGAGTGCTATTTAGCATTGGGTGTTCCTGATTGGGAATCCCACCTCTTCCATTAAGAATTTGTTGGAGGAGTCTTGTACTAAATTGTCCACTACCAGGCTTAAGGCCAAGTTTCATCTTTCATTTACAAAGTAGATCTTGTTGAGGGTTTAGTTGTTTTTTAGGTTGCAGCAGTGGAGACTAGATCTGGGTCATTTCATTGCTCATTTTCAGTGGAGGAGGCTTCCATTCCATTGGGAGGACAGTAAGGAATGCCCTTGAGCATATTTTCAGATCTTGGCATCAGGCCAACTGTTTATTTATCCCTACAGTGCAGTTTACTTCCGTATTTTCATTATTTCTATAGGAGGAGTTGTAGAGTGGATTGGCACACCATTTTGAGAGTTGGTTTTCTAGTGAAAGGGATCTTCCTTTCATTTATTGCATCTATTGGAGGAGGCTATTATATTGATCATATCATATCAACCACACTTTCCAGATCTGTATTTTTCAGTGGATCTTCAGCCCTAGGGCCTAGATCCCCATCTTGTATATGGTGTTTTGCTGAAAACCCTTAAGGGGTTCTTCAAAGGAGGTTATATAGTGCTCAGATCTATAGTAGATATATCTTTTGAGGCACATATCAGCCTTAGATCTTATCCATAATCATTTTTTGTAGCAATTCTTTTAAAACAACGTTGTAAGAGTCTTCCAGCTTTATATATAGTAGCAACACCTCATTTTGATGAATTTTGTTCATTGGAGGCTTGATATTTCTTCTTTTATATCATATGGCCCATTACTTATGCATATTTTACTGTTGTTATAACATATGAAAGGTATCCATATTGGCCTCTTGCTTTTATATGATGTTTTACACTATTTTTCTAGCATTCTGCACTATATTCCTGCTTTTCCCATTTGGGAATATTACAATGAAATCATAGCATAATCTTGGCATAATGTGTGCATCTTGAAAAGCCAATATATCATCTGAATAAGGAGATCCTCTTACTGATAGAGAGAAGAGCTATCAAAGAAGAAGACACTAGAATTTTGATTACACAAATGAAAAAGAATACAAGGGTAAAACCCCTTTATCTGGAGGAGAAGATGAAGAGAAGGAGTTCCCCAAGATCCTTCTTAAAGCCATGTAAGACATTGCTAGAGAGATCAAGGAGATGAGGATGGATAGATACAAGGAATCCCCTAAAATATTTCATCATGGTGAAGGCTTCGACATGTCTCATCACTGGGGTGATCAATGAGTGCAGAAACCACAAGTTTCCCAATTCTCTACAATGCCTACATTCTTGGCTGTGGGAAATGAAGGGTTTCAAGAGAAAGAATCCCTTGAAGAATATTTTATGGAGTATGAGTCTCAAAATCATAGATTCAAGGATCACTTTAGTTGTTAAGATTTTTTTCAAATCAAGGACAATAGAAGATCCAGGAATCATAATATAAGTGGTGGATTCATTCAGAATCATGATCTACACCGCACTATGGGCAGATTTTTCTTACCCAAATTTGATGGGTCATCCAAGTGCACTTCCAAATCATGGGTAGAGAAGCTTGACATCTACTTCCAGTTGAACAAAGTTCCAGAAATGGAGTCCATTAAGATAGAAACACTACACCTTGAGGGTGAAGCACATGATTGGTGGTTCCATGGCTAGTCTACATTGGGTCATGCCAATGTGACTGCATATTCAGAGTTCATAAGGAGGCTGGTGGAGAGGTTTTATAGAAGAGATCCTGAAGCACCATTCATGGGGCTTGCAAATCTTAAACAATTAGGTAATCTAGAAACTAATATTTCTTAATTTGTAAGACTTTCTGTTATGGTTCCTGATTTATCTGCAGCAAGAAGGGTCTATATGTTCATTGATGGGTTAGATGAACCTCTTCATGGGTTGGTTAATTCTACCAAGCCCACTACCCTTCAATATGCCATTGAAAGGGCTAGAGATATTCAATATGCCTTGCCAAAAGCAAAGGAAACATTTAAACATAAGCCCTCTTTTCCATCAAAGGCAAAAGAAGAGAAGGCTCCTGCTTCAAAGGAGAGCCAAAATAAAAAACCTCTTGATGATGATGTACGAAGAGATTTGAGGAGGAGGAAGCTTTGCTTCACATGCCAAGAATCCCGGGCACTTAGACAAAGATGTGCAACATGAAAGGCACAATACATAGAGGTATTCTCAGATGATGAGGAGGAAGAAGAAGATGAACCAAGAAGAGGTCACAGTGCTAACACAACAAGAGATGAACCAACACCATCTGGAGTTTTGAATGGGGCATTTGCTCCAATTGGAGGGGCTCTTGCATCATTGAGAGGAGTACCTAAGTACTTGACCTTAAGGGTTCAAAGTTGCATCTTAAATAAGAGGGTTTTTGTTTTGGTTGATAGTGGGGCTACCCACAATTTTATTGATGCCCAACTAGTGCAAAGGAGGGCAATACCCACTGATGCTTTTGAGGGATTTTCTGTTTTGGTCCCAGGAGATAGGACTATGCAATGCATACATTATGTTCCATCCTTATCAGTCCCCATGGGAACATATACATTTATTGATCACTTCTTTGTGGTTGACATACCTGACACCAATGTGATATTGGGTGTGCAATGGTTGATTACTTTGGGGAAAGTCACCACTGATTGGGAGACTTTGCAGATGGAATGGGTGGATATAAAGAGTGGAAAAACTAAAATGATTAAAGGCATGCACACATATCCCTCACATACAACATCAACACAGAAATCAGAGATGGATTTGTGTAGTGGAGGCAAGGATCTAACAATCCCATCTATTATGCTCATGCGATTGCTTCATGAGACATTATTATCTTGTGGAAAACCACCTGGGAGGCCACCTGATTCAAATTTGGTGAGAGAAATATCACATCATGATGCTCCAAGCATAGTTCTAGGATTGATGGGAGAATTAGAAGACCATGATACAATGCTGAGAATCTTGGGTAGACTCAAGGAGGAGGGAAACATTCTCCCAACATCATCATTACCCACTCTCATTTCAGATTCTACGATATGGGAGGAGAAGCATGGGAGGAATAAAAGCCTTCCAACATACACCTTTGGCATGGGAGATGTCAAGGAGGAGAGTAGCCATATGACATATTTTCTTTGTGATATATCATCAGCGCTGTCACTATGGAAGATTGATCCATATTTGAAATCCCAATTGCTGGTGGATTATTCCAAGGATCATTTCACATGCATGATACTTTATGACCAACTACATGAAGAGGGCTATTCAGTCCAAGAAGAAGTCATATACTATCATGTTAGACACTTAGCTTATGAGGGAAGCTTATCACATGTTGGTGTAACCAATGATGGAGAGTTGTAGCACTCACCTTGTCAATTTCTTGAGGACAAGCAAAAGGGAGGACTGTAATATTCCCAATTAGCCATGAGATAGTTGGAATATTAAATTTTGTTTGCTACTTTGTTTTATGAATAAGAGGAAAATGAAGGTCCATAATTCTCCTTAATAATGAATAAATCAATTACAATGTGAAAGAGATAGATCTTGGTAGCTTAATTGAGCACCCTTTGGTGTGAAAAGGGGTTGGAACACCTTAACTGGGTCAACCTTGACCAAATCAACAACGCTATCATGGAGGAGTGGTCATCAATGAGAGACAACACAATTTTAGATGCAGATGCTTTGCATGGAAGTAGTGCTATTATTGGATGGTGCTTAGGGTTTGCAAGCTCATATATTATTTAAGGAAGAGGATGGTAGCCATTATGTTTAGGTATGTTCATATATGATTTTCTAAATATATGGTCTGTTTAGAAATATATCTTTCTCTTGCTGTTTAGCTGAGATTGAGTGTTGTTTAGCAGTGGGTGTTCCTGATCGGAATCCCAATTCTTCCATTGAGAAGTTCTTAGAGGAGTCTTGTACTACATTGTCCACTATTAGGCTTAAGGCCAAGCTTCATCTTTCATTTACAGTGTAGATCCTATTGAGGGTTTAGTTTTTTTGTAGATTGCAGCAGTGGAGACTAGATCTGGGTCATTTTATTTCTCATTTTTAATGGAGGAGGCTTCCTTTCCATTGGGAGGACAGTAAGGAAGGCCCTTGAGCATATTTTCAGATCTTGGCATCAGGCCAACTATTTATTTATCCCTACAATGCAGTTTACTTCCAAATCTGCGTTATTTCTGGAAGAGAAGTTGCAGGGTGGATTGGCACACCATTTGGAGAGTTGGTTTTCTAGTGAAAGGGATCTGCCTTTCATTTAGAGGATCTATTGGAGGAGGCTATTCTATTGATCATATAAGATCAGCCACACTTTCAAGATCTATATTTTGCAATGGATATTCATCCCTAGGGCCTAGATCCCCATCTTGTATATGGTGTTTTGCTTAAAACCCTTAAGGGGTTCTTCAAAGAAGGTTGTATAGTGCTCAGATTTGTAGTAGATCTATCTTTTGAGGCACATATCAGCCTTAGATCTAATGTATAGTAGTTTTTTGTAGCAATTATTTTAAAGCAACATTGTAAGAGTCTTCCAGCTTTATATATAGTAGCAACACCTCATTTTGAGGTATTTTTTTCATTGGAGGCTTGATATTTGTTGTTGTATATCTTATGGCTCATTTCTTATGCATATTTTACTACTGTTATAACATATGAAAGGTCTCCATATTGGCCTCTTGCTTTTATATGATGTTTTACACTATTTTTCTAGCATTCTGCACTATATTCTTGCTTTTCCCATTTGGGAATATTACAGTCAGCCACCTACATGTGTCACACAACCCCAAGAATACTCCATCAAGATGTTGCACCAGGAAGCCCTAAACGCAGGACCAAGAACACTGCTCCACAAAACCCCAAGAATACTCCATAAATATGTTGCACCAGGAAGCCCTAAACATAGGACCAAGAACGCTGCTTCATCACCATCCAAGAGAGAAGAAAATGCCTTCACAAATTGTGTGTGTGAAATGAACTCCAAGTCTCTCTAATATATAGGAATCTGTGGGGGTGTGTGACACATCTCTTACGCATGTGGGATAAATCAGGCCGACCTTGCACATGTGGAATAAATTCAAAATGCATGTTCTTCTCATTCGATCAAGATGATATTTAGATCGATCTTACACCTCTCTAAAAGGGGAATCCTATAAAAATATTGGCACCATCATTTGAGCATCACAACATGGAGTTTGGACCTGGTTTCCCAAAATTAACACTTTCGCTCTATTGGGGTCCTCAACCCAGATCGTAGTGTAGTTTCTCCTGTAATAGATTTAGCAACTCCACTGGGGAATATGTCTATGTAATTCCTAGTTTGGGTTGTTTTGTCTGAATTTGGGTTCCTTGATTGATATGATCACTTTCCCAATATTGTTGGTTATTTATCCATCTAGGAAAAAGTCTTGATCTTCTTGATCAAGCTTGGATTTTTTATTTTTTCTTTTCTACATATTTTATATGCATTCTCTAGTGCACACATTTTCATATATATGCATTTTGGACCAAAGAAACACACGTATACGCGGTTTTCCTTAGACACAGTCACGTATGCATGTTGGTTGTACACTGCCAATCTGCCTATGGTCAATCTCAAATAAAAATTTAATTTTTGGGGTCCTTTAAAATATTTTTTCCTGTTCTTGGCTACTTCTGTAGAACCTTTGATAGTTATGGATAGTGTTTTTGTCTTATGTGTATCAATTTCACTCTTTCTTGCTTGAAAACCTAGTCAACCTAGGATTTGCCTTGCTTGGTGAAGTTTCAGTTTTGGCTTTTGCACCAGGTCTTCTTTCTGAGGTTCTTGGTTGTTCTGAAATTTTAGAGAAATGAGTTTTTGTTGGATTTATTATGCTTGGCCTTGTCATTTGTTCAATTTTTTTTATTTTTGGCTTGTTGGCTTGCTTGGTTTTATTGGTTTCTTGAGATGATATTTTTCGGAAAATCCCAAAGTTGTCTTGTTGGTTTCTTGAAGTTTCTTAGATTCCTGGAGTTTTACATTTTTGTTCAAATAATTTACTTGAGTTAGTTACTTCATTCCAATTGTTAAGTCCTATCATGAGAGTGAAATTTTTGGCTTATGGAATTTTAGGACTCTTGTTTGTTCAATTTGTTGATTTGGAGTTTTTGGTATTTTGTGCTTTCTCATAGAGATTTTGCTGCTTCCTTAAAAATAAAAGGGCTCAAAAAACATTGTTGTTTTCCTTTGATTTTTATTTTGGTTTTTGTTTTAAGGTTTTCATAATTTTTGGAGTAGGTTTTTAGTTTGTCATTTTGGTTCGGATTGCTTGGTTTTGAGAGAAGTTCTTCATTGAATTTGTCTCTTCTTGTATCAGGCTGTTTTGGAATTTTGGTTGAAGGTAGTTCTTGTTTTGAGCTTGTCTTTGCTTTGGAGTCAAAGTGTTGAAACCTATCTGCTGAGAAACTCATTTGCTTCCTTTTTTAGGAGTAGTCCTAGAATTTTCATTTGGCATTGCACTACAAGGAAAAGACCCTCTAGCAAATGTTTTTGAGTAACCCCTTATAAATATACCCCAGACATCCATTTGTAGCAGAGGTTACCAGAGGAGGTTGGCAAGTGGAGGTTTTTGTGCATGTTTTCATCTGGTGTGTTTATCATCCTCAACCGCACTGGTGCACTTATCATCCTCAACTGCATTGGTGCGTTCAACAAGAGAAAGCACCGGTGCGCACAAACCATTGGCACACTAGACACCGTGCACTCCATACAAGCCCATCTGGTGCATCTTATTACTGTAGTGCACCAGTGCCTTACAAATATTCTGCACCGGTGCGTCCTAAAACCTGGCACCAAAACTGAAACCTCCTGGTGCGGTCTTAAGAAACCGCACCGGTGCCCCTATAAAAACCCGCCCACCGGAACGGGGTTAAATAAAAAAAAACATTTACGTTCAAAACACTGCATTTTTTACTTTTCTCAGTGCTCTAGAGCTCTCAAGCACCAGTGCAACTTATTCTTGTCTAGGCTGCCCTGACATCGGTGCTCACATTGCACGCACTGCTATTGTGCATTGCCCACCAATCTCCATTTTGAATTTTTAAAAATGGTGGGAAAATTTACTTTTGCAAATTATACAACCAATATGCCTCCTCGACGACCAAATGTACAGTTAATTTTCTTGCTTTTTCATAATTAAGATTTTTAGCGGATTAGATTTGTAAATTAGCTTAAAATTAACCATTTTTTCAAAAAGAAAAATTGTCGCACGGTGCGCTTGAGCAGTTTGGTTCGCGGTGTTGTTTGTAAATTTATAGGTCACACTGCAACCGGTGCTAATGGTATTCGCACTAGTTTCGGGGTAGTACCGAAAGGCGCACTATGATATTTTAAAATTTAAAAAAGGTGTGGTGCAGTCGGTTACTCGGCCACACTGTTGACCCTATG
Organism: Pinus albicaulis; assembly: GCA_034641835.2. Lineage (NCBI taxonomy): Eukaryota > Viridiplantae > Streptophyta > Pinopsida > Pinales > Pinaceae > Pinus > Pinus albicaulis. The sequence continues at coordinate 944,492,450 of CM076578.1, forward strand.
GAATAGCGGCAATGCGGTGCATTGATTGAAATATTTTCCCTAGGGCAGGTATTTTTGTCAGCACACCGCATTCCAGCATTTCGACACGGTCAACTGTGCGACCTAGTAAAAGATTGCACCGTTGACTATGTAATGATGTAAGGAGGTCGGTGCACTGACCAAACTATACGTATAGAAATTTGAATAATTGATATATTATTCAACGAGATTCTCCTGATCACACACTATTTTAATTTCATGCACAATACAAAATCTCTTCTACCATTGATCATTAATTGCGGAAATAAAAACAATCGCATGCGCACATTAAAACCATAAACAATCACACATATGAACACAGTATTTCATGGGAAAGCTTAAAGCTGAAAACCCAAACTATATGTATATTATATGTCATAGATATCATGTAAAAATCATTATACAAAGCTCCTCACAAGCTCTCAATACAATCTCTAATTGCTACACACTAATCAAGCTAGATCTAGCAAAACACATGCTCCAATCTCTGCCACCTGATAGCCTGCCTCTATTGTGTAATCAATGCTGAAGAATGGCTCATAAATAACTTCTAAACACATAGCTTGTACTGCAAAATCCTCATTGGCATCTCCAATCACTGGTTGTTGCAAATCATTCAACATTATAATCACAACTAATAGTCACACTGCTCTTTCACCTATCTCTTCACTGGTCTCCACTGAAACAGTCCATGCACTGAAGTTAACTGATGTATTCTTTAGTTGATTAATGAGTTTATAATTAGTGAATTAATTAATAATTAATTCACACCACTCTCACTAATTGTATCAATTAGTTTAACTGGATACAAATAGCTCAACTATGTTTAGATTAGTTAAACCGAACACAACTCCATTAACTTCCTCAATTAACTCCACCAAACTCTGTCACATGAGTTCTAGCTGAAGTATCCATGCAATAGCTCCACTTAACCCTTAGGAATAGCGTAATTCCTTCTGTCAGCTCCTGTGCCACATCTGTGCACTTAACTGAAGTGCTCCAAGAGAATAAGATAATGTTTAGAGTCCAAATATTATTAAGAGCTAATAATATTCGACGTATCTATTTTTAGACTGGCAATCTAAAAATAGATTCCGCCCAGTATGTCTAAAAATAGAAGTCCATCTATTTTTTCCGACTTGACCAACCATCCACAAATAGCATCCTGCAAATCATAGAACATGATCCATATGTCTAAAAATAGACATAGTCTAAAAATAGACTTTGCGCCAAAAATAGCCTGCGGGCCCACTTAGTGAAGGTGAATTCTTTCCACTAAGCTCATCATCTTGTTGCAATATCAACACTCCCTCTCAACAAGATAAGGATTATCTGCCACCCCTATCTTGCCTCTGTGGTATTCGAATTTTATCTTGGTGAGTGCCTTCGTCAAGATATCAACATCCTGATCCTCCGTGGAAATGTATGAAAGTAACATGATCTTCCGCTGCGCACAATCTCTGATATGATGATACCAGATGTCAATGTGTTTAGATATATTATGAAATACTAGATTAACCAAGAGTTTAATGCAACTTTGATTATCACAATAAATTATAGTAGGATCTAAGTGTGAACTGAACAACCCGACCAGGATCTTCCTCATCCATATAGCATCGCATGCAGCCAAAATCGCTTCCATATACTTGACTTCTGCTGAACTGAGTGCCACGGATCTCTGCTTCATGCTGTACCAAGAAACTGTTGTCAACCCAATACTGAAAATCCCTCCAGATGTGTTCTTTCTGTCCGTTGGGCTCCCTGCCCAATCTGCATTCGTGAAGCCACATAGCCTCACCTCATCCGACTATCTGTACCATAATCCATATCCCGATGTGCCTCTGAGATATCTCAATACATGCTTGCCTGCCTTCCAAAAGAGCTTGGTAGGCTTAACAATAGCTTGTGAAAGCTGGTTAACAGCATAGCATATGTCGGGTCGTGTATTGACCAGATACATAAGTGACCCCACCAACTGTCGATAAACAGTGGCATCCACTACCTCCTTCCTCCATCCACCAGGAAGAGGAGTATAACAGGCTTGCAGCCATGCATGTTGAACTTCTCCAGTAACTCCCGAGCATACTTTCCTTGAGAAACAAATAGTCCATCACTGCGCTACCAAATTTCCAATCCCAGGAAATAATGAAGGAGGCCCAAGTACTTCATCTCAAACTCCTTTGCAAGATCAGAATTGCACGAGTGTATCAATAGTTCATCACCTGTCAAAATCAAATCATCTACATAAAATACAATGATCAACAACTTACCCTCCACCACAATCTGGTATAGGTTCAGATCCACCTCACTATTGGAGAATCCAAGTCCAGTGAAATAACTGTCTATCCGTGTGTACCAAGCACGAGGTGCTTGTTTCAACCCATACAACACTCTCTTGAGCCTGCACACATGCGACTTGTTGCTGAAGATATCGAAACCTTTAGGCTGCTCTATGTACACCTCGTCCTCAATCACCCCATTGAGGAATGCAGTCTTCACATCCATCTGATGAATGTGCCACCCCATCTACGCTGAGAGAGCAAGAATCGTCCATATGGAAGAATACCTTGTGACAGGTGCAAAGGTTTCCTCATAATTGATCCCCTCAATCTGTGAGAAGCCTCGGGAAACAAATCTTGCCTTGTACTTCTCCACACTCCCGTCAGCTGCTTGCTTCATTTTGTAGATCCATCTCGAACCCACCACTGATTTCCCCTCCGGCCTTGGGAAAATATCCCATGCACTGTTTCTGACAATCGAATCATAATCTTCCACAATGGCATCTACCCATGCGGGATCCTCCACAGCTTCCTTGAAAGAGGATGGCTCCGTCATGATACACTTGCTCATAAGAGCCATGTATCCAGTATACCGGTCAGGTGTTTGTCTTTTTCTACACTATGATGTAGGTGCTCCTACAACCTTCTCTGCATCTTGAGCTAGTCGCTCAGCTTCTGTAGTGCGCTTCCGCTTTCTGATGGTTGGCATTGCATGAGTGGTCTCTTCCACTCCATGAACCTCCTCTTGTGGCTGATCCACATCCAGAGACTCATCCTTAGGAACTAATAGCTCCTCATCTACATGCAAGTGTGGCTCTCTCTCAAGTGAACACTTCATGGCTTTCTCCTCATGAAATTTGATATCCCGTCGCACAACAATCTTGCGACTGTCTGGAAAATACACACGATAGTTGTGGGGCGTATCATTGTACCCCACAAATATCCCAAACTCTGCAGTTGGTTCCATCTTCTTCCTGGCATCCTTCATCACATGAATGTAAACAGGTGAACCAAAAATCCTCAAATGTGAAATATCAGGCTTCTTACCAGAAAACTCCTCCTCGGGTGTACTCATGCTAATTATCGTGTGAGGACAACGGTTCTGCACATATACTGCAGTATTTCATGCCTCAACCCAAAAGTGTATGGGAAGGCCCTAATCATGCAACATCGCCTGTGAAACACCCATAATCGTTCTTTTCTTCCGCTCTGCAACCCCATTCTGCTGTGGGTTATGAGGTGGTATGAGCTCTCTTCGAATTCCTTCTGCGCTGCAAAAGTCCTTGAACTTTCGAGAGATGAATTCACCACCATTGTCACTCCTAAGAGCCTTCACCTGCTTCCCTGATTCTTTCTCAACTAGTGCCTTGAACTAATAGAACTTTGAGTATGTCTCACTCTTCTTCTGCATGAAGAAGATCCCGCACTTACAAGAAAAATCATCAAAAAATATCACATAGTACCTGTGCTTTGCTGTCTAAGCTACTGAGAAAGGTCCACACAAGTCTGTGTGAATTCTCTCAAGGATCGTCGTGGTGCGACTATCCTTCTCGTGAAAGGTGGCTTTCATAAATTTTCCCAAGGTACATCCCTTGCACTGATCTGACTGCGCAAGAGTACCCTTAGGAATCTCAGTAGAAATCTACTGCAGTATCTTCAAAGCGCCATGGTGAAGGTGGCCCAATCTCCGGTGCCACAGCTCGCCATCATCCCGGCTCACCACTCATTCTTCCTTGCCTGCCATTTCTGTGCAGCCATCTACCTACAATTGATAAAGGTTCTTAACTCGAACCCCTATCCTCCAAGTCTCACCAGTTGCCTTATTTCTCAGGAAAGCCTTTCCCTCGCTAAAGACAACATCATATCCCTTGTCTTCTAACATTGCCACAGAGATAAGATTCTTATTCAATCCTGGAACATGCATCACTTCCTTTAATACAAAGGGTTTACCAGATTCCCTCTCAAAGGAAATGGTACCGATACCGGTCACACTGTATCTACCATCATCGCCCATCTCGATGTGCACTCCAAGATCTTTCTCATCCAGATCAGTAAACAAATCTGTCTCCGATCATATGAAAAGACACACCAATGTCAAGAAACCACACTGAACCCATCACACTTGAGACCAAGCATGTGATCAGAAAAAAATGCAGCTCAAACTATGAGGCTAAGGCCTCTCCAGCTGCAGATCCAGCAGCCTGCTTATTTTTCTTCTTCTGTGGACAATTAGTGGCATAATGTCTGTGTTGGTGACAGTGAAAGAACTTCACCTTGGACATGTCCTGCTTCTTGCCTTTCGCACCAGATTGAGAAGCATTCTTCTTGCTCTTCCCCTTCCTTTCTTTGGCAGCCAAAGCACAAATTTATTCATCTGAGTTCTTTTATGAAGATCCGTCCCTGGTACTTCACCTTATCTCCTCTTGCACAAGATCTGACCAAAGTCACTCCCATCCTGGAAATTTCTCCCGACCATTGACAGAGTCCTGATAGGAATGCCAACTCTTCGAAAACCCAAGGAGAGCCAAGCTCACCAAGTCCTCATCATCAACAGTAACCCCCACACTTCCTAGCTCATCCCTGCATTGGATGAACTTTGTGAGGTACTTGGGCATACTGTCGCCTTTCTCCATTTTTATGTTCCTGAGTTTATCCTTGAGAGCCAACTTCCTCTGGTCGCTCTTGCTTTGAAATAAATCTGTCAAATATTTCCACATCAAGAATGGAGAAGCCTTACCATGAAGGCTTGACACTATGTGATCCTTCACACCTTCCAACAAAATCCTTCGACACTTTGCTGTCTTCTTTTGCATGCGTCAAGTACGGCAACATCGATAGAAGTAGGTTTTGGAATTTTTTCATCTATGAACTCCTTCAACCCATTTTCATCCAGCACCGCCTCCATCCTGTCCTTCCGTGCAATATAATTCAAGCTGTCCTCAAGGGCATACTCCAATCGCAATCCGTTGAAAGACATCTCAACTTCGACACCAAGAAAACACTGCTGTAAGTTCGAATTCCACCAGCTCAAAACTCAACTGCTTCAATGTTTTGCAATTGCTCCAATGATCAATATCACTTTGATACCATGTAGAAATTTGAATAACTGATATATTATTCACTGATATTCTCCTGATCACACACTATTTTAACTTCATGCACAATACATAATCTCTTCTACCATTGATCATTAATTGCGGAAATAAAAACAATCGCATGCGCACATTAAAACCATAAACAATCACACATATGAACAAAGTATTTCATGGGAAAGCTTAAAGCTGAAAACCCCAACTATATGTATATTATATGTCATAGAGATAATGTAACAATCATTATACAAAGCTCCTCACAAGCTCTCAGTACAATCTCGAATTGCTACACACTAATCAAGCTAGATCTGGCAAAACACATGCTCCAATCTCTGCCACCTGATAGCCTACCTCTATTGCATAATCAATGCTGAAGAATGGCTCATAAATAACTTCGAACCACCTAGATTGTACTGCACAATCCTCATTGGCATCTCCAATCACTGTTTTTTGCAAATCATGCAACAATATAGTCACAACTGATAGTCACACTGCTCTTTCACCTATCTCTTCACTGGTCTCCATTGAAACTGTCCATGCACTGAAGTTAACTGATGTATTATTTAGTTGGTTAATGAGTTTATAGTTAGTGAATTAATTAATAATTAATTCACACCACTCTCACTAGTGTATCAATCAGTTAGACTAGATACAAATAGCTCAACTATGTTTAGATTAGTTAAACTGAACACAACTCCATTAACTTCCTCAATCAACTCCACCAAACTCTCTCACATGAGTTCTAACTGAAGTATCCATGCAATAGCTCCACTTAACCCTCAGGAATAGCGCAATTCCTTCTGTCAGCTCCTGTGCCACATTTGTGCACTTAACTGAAGTGCTGTAAGAGAATACGATAATGTTTATAGTCCAAATATTATTAAGAGCTAATAATATTCGACATATATATTTTTAGAGTGGCAATATAAAAATAGATTCCGACCAATATGTCTAAAAATATAAGTCCATCTATTTTTCCCGACTTGACCAACCATCCACAAATAGCATCCTACAACTCATAGAACATGATCCATATGTCTAAAAATAGACTTTGCGCCAAAAATAGCCTACGAGCCCACTTAGTGAAGGCGACTTCTTTCCAGAAGCTCATAATCTTGTTGCAATCTCAACAATATGCCCTAGGACGTATAGTTTGCTCAGCCCACCGCCCTCCCGACAATGGTCCCTAGTCAACAGTGCGGTCTGTTATGCCACCGCACCGTTGACTTATGAACAATGCCAGGAGGGCGGTGCACTGAAAATTTTTAGGTGCACCGCCTTTGGTGCACTGAAATGTTTTTGGTGCACCACCGCCGATGCATGACAAAAAAGGACGCACCAGTATCGGTGCGTGCCTGTTTTTTGTGGCGCACTGACTGTTTTTATTTTTTATATTTATATATGTATATTCCTAAATACATGTCTCATTAAATAAAATATTGTATTTAATATGTCAATCATTCAGAGATGTGAAAGAAGAGAAGAGAGGAAAAAAAATCAACAACAGGCAGACCAGTATAACATGGTTCGCCTTGGGAGGCACGAGAGAGGGAGAGAGATGCGTACCCTCACCCTATTACAGCAGCTACCCAGGGGCTCCTAAGGCAGGTAGGCCTCCTTAAGTTCTATGAGGAGGCTACTTCCTAAAACAACCATGGTTTGTTTTTGCAACATCTTATTTGTAGGTAGAATGCCCACCTACAGGCTTTGCAGGTTGGTCCTAACCAGTGGTACACACCCATTGAGGAGGACATCTATTTCATTACAGGGTTATCGAGGAGAGGGGTGGATTTTCCCTCATTCCCAAAGGTTCCAGTTGGCTATGCAGCAGGGAGTTAGTTGGTGTACTCCTAGAGATACATTAGCGTGGATATACTGTCTCTTCAGATTTTTAGGTCTTTAGAGGTCAGTTACATATTGTTGCATTTGGTAGTGAGGAGGTGAGGTGCCTCTCACTTCTGATTTCGACCATTTCACACAACACCAGTGACGAGCAACGCATTAGTTTCCCACTTCTATATTATGTTAATTCTTTAGTACAGGTTGTTAGGTGGTCTACCATTTTTTTTGCAGCAGTTCTATATAGCCTTAGATAGATGTCGTGCTCATGCACAAGGGAGGTTTAACTTCCCTTTTGCTGCAGATATTTTTTGTTTATGTTTTGAGAGGTTTCTAGAGATGAGGCCTACTTTTATTCGGCATCCTCGTAGGTCAATTTTGGATGCATGGAGCACATGTGGGGACAGATGATGCCCAAGAGGGGCGAGATTGAGTTTTCTGCGAGGATATCACATGATGCACTGGAGTTGCTAGCTAGTGTTGACGAGCATCCCTTCATTATGTTCCCCTATCCTTATGCTGGTTCGGATTGGCGAGGGTGTGAAAACATCCTCTTCACAGATGATGAGTCGTCGGATGATAGAGGTAATATCACTGTTTTATTTAAATTTATTCTAACATGTTCTTTAACTTGTTTTTATTAAATTGTGTAATGAAATTGTCTAATTATTGTTGTGTACTTGTATATATTTTGCAGATATTGGGTCTGTTGATGGCGAGGACATGCCAGTGCCACCAAATGATCCAGGTGTGGATCTTGATGATGATCCGGATATGCCAGATGTCGAGGATAGTGAGGCCGATGCAGAGAGACCTACTCCTACTGGTGCGCTGGTACCACCTTTTTCTAGGCATGGTAGGCTTGATAGCAGATTTAGGATAGAGTTGGGTGACCAAATCTATGCATTGATTGTTGAGGCGAGAGTCAGGCCCACTACTATGAGAAACATACAGGCTGATGGTAGGCTATTACATATGTGGAGAGGAATGTCGTGTGACATGTATAGCCTGATGTGGTATGTCATAGAAGATATGACCTTAGTTACGCGGCTGAGGAGGACCCTTTCACGTTATAGGCATGCTCGAGACACAGCACGTGATCGACAGTCTGCGAGTAGTGACGCATCATCTGATGATCATGATCAGGGGAGCGATCATCGTTCACCTTGCGCCGCACTATATGAGTAGCCTCCACTAGCATCAAGCATCAGTCATCATGGAGAGAAGGTCGGACCATCGACCACGTCAAGTTAGCTGCTTGCAGCATCCAAAAATACTCATGATCATGAGTAGGCTGGACCATCGACCATGTTGAGTCATCACAATGAGCAGCTGACAGTTAATCTTGATCAGCATGAGGCACTAGTACCATATCAGCAGGCACGTGATGATCAACATGTATCTGAGCTTGTTGAGGCTGCACCATTGAGTGAGCAAGCCTCGACTAGTACTGCTATTGATGATGTACCACCAGCTGATATATGAAATTGATATTACAGTAGCATCTATTTTACATTATTCAGTTATATATATATATATATATATATATATATATAGATATATATATATATATCTAACATGACCTAACAATATACACATCATGATGATCACCAACATGTAAATTAAGTACAACTGCAACATGAACATAAAAGAAATGGGCTATATATATATATATATATATATATATATATATATATATATATATATAGCCCATTTCTTTTATGTTCATGTTGCAGTTGTACTTAATTTACATGTTGGTGATCATCATGATGTGTATATTGTTAGGTGATGTTAGATATGTTCATCTTGCAGATAGATGTGTATGTGATAGTAGCTATTTCACATAAGATGTATATTTGATGTTTGTGTTGTGATGATGTTATACAATGCTAAGTGTGTTTTGTTAGATGATCGTGATCACGATGATGTTAGCGAATTTGAATGTGTTTTTTAGTCGAATATGATGTTTGTACGATGGTTATCATGATCATGATGTTTATAAATTAATTTAATATTAAATGATCATGATATTGTAAAATTGTAATATTTGTAATTCTAATTATATGTAGAATTCTAAAATTGTATTTGTATTTGTAATTGTAATTTTAATTGCAATTGTATGTAAAATATTTGTAAAATTTTAATTGTAATTGTAATATTTAATTTATTGTGAAATGATTGTAATTGTAATTGTATATATGTAAAATTGTAAAATTGTAATTCTGATTCTAATTGTATGTAAAATTCTAAAATTGTAATTGTAATTGTATGTGAAATTGTAAAATTGTAATTGTAATTCTAATTCTATGTAAAATATTTGTAAAATTTTAATTGTATTATTGTGAAATGATTATAATTGTAAAATTGTAATTGTATGTAAAATTCTAAAATTGTAATTGTATGTGAAATTGTAAAATTGTAATTGTATGTAAAATATTTGTAAAATTTCAATTGTATTAATGTGAAATGATTTTATTAAAAATTTTAAATTTGTAAATTTGTAAAATTTTAAATAATTGTAAAATAATAAATCTAGAATAATATGAATTTTTGTAACATAATAAAGTTTAGAAAATAATGCAAATAAATTCACGTACTTTAGAATTATCATTATTTTATTATGATCTTACATACAAAAAAAAGAACTTTATACAGTACGCCATTGTTTTTGAGATCAAAATAATTGCAAATTATCAAGTGAAATATTGATTTAACATTAACATAATGAAAATTACCAAATAATTCAAAATACATATTATAATGTTTCGAAAAACCTATCTTAAAAAGTATAAATATTGATGAAATAACACATGTACCATATCACTCTCGGTTCTCATGATCACCCTCATTATCTTCCATCTCACATGGCATGATAACACTATTGTTCTCAAAAATATGTTTCGATCTAGGGTCATGTCTCAATACGAACAACCAATCTCTATCCAACACATCTGGGCAAAAAACACCTGGTTGCAGCGTTTGGGGAAAACGTAGGGCTCCTTAGCTTCATCCCACATCTTTCTACAATTGATACATATCATCATACTATCACGATCTTCCTTTACATTATTTCGATCAAAGGTGTCCCGCCACTTGCACCTAAAAATAACACATTGGAAAGAAGATAAATCCACTTCAATGATCTCTTGTATCTTTCTAATGTAACCTAACATCCCTCATACTAGGTTTTGGTCACAGTGGCTAGATTGACTAGATTGATCGAACTCAACTTTCACTCCACAATTTTGTGTGATGCTTCTAGCATCGGCATTTTCTGTGCGAAAATGGTGTCCATATGCCCACATAGATGGGAACAAATGAAACTATTATAAAAAAAGTTAAAAAATAATAGTGTCATGTGCCTTATAATAACCCAATAGTTAAAATATGAAATATAGATGTAATTACATTTGAAATGTGCATTATTAAGTTTCAAATGTACATATAAATTAAATAGATTATTACCAAGTTTCTGCACCCAATCTCTATGTTTAGCTTATCCTCTTCAGCACGCAGTAACGATCGGTTGCACCATATTTCTCTCTGACTTGGTCAGTAACCCAACTGTTAGGGCATATTTTTGGCATATTTTCTTTTAAATGATTGGGATAAGGCACACTTCTACCATTCAACCGTCTGAATTCTTTCATGTCACTATCCCATTTCATCCTCTTTTATTCGTACAATGCGACCCATGGTTGTGTTGCTTCAGAATTGGAAAGAACGAATTTATCGATTGCTTCAATTTCTACATTCGCTGATGAAATCAAACTAACATTATATAGTACATAGAGATCAAAATATACATTATATCGAAGTTCAACATGAATATTTAATTCATGTAAATTTGAAAATTTATAAGTCACTTACTATTTATCAAGTGCTTTTTTTCACTCGTTTGGAGCAACTCCCCTTCTCTTTTGTCTTCATCCCTTTCATCGTCCCAAATCACCGCACTTGGTCTGTTGTCAATCTGCTTGATGTACTCATTTTCATAATAGAAATACTCATACGGTATGTACCCATATTCCATAGACCCCTTGGGTTTTTCCCTTTGTCGAACAAAACCTTCAATTTATTCATGTACCTCTATAAGAAGAACATCCAATGATAAGAAACAACCCCAACTAATTCAACCTCATCTACTTGGTGGATTAGAAGATGAACCTACAAGTCCATGAAAATCGTCGGCAGTTCCTTCTCAAACATACAAACAATCTCAACTATCTCTTGACGCCACTATGGAATGTTAGCCACATCAATCTCCTTTGACGTGGTCCAATGTAGAAATATAGATAATTTAGATATGGCATGTCCTAGGTCTTGAGGGAATTCATGTTTCACACACCCATGCACGAACAAAGGATAATGACACTGCAAAGTTATAAACACGTGCAATAATATACAAAATTAGTTATGTTTTATGATCCCTGCATGGGATAAAATTTATTAATATAACAATAATAAAATCATTCTTTTGACATTATACGTACTCTTAGAATATTGAGATGGTCATGCGATTTCAACCTCGACAAATGGTCATCCACATTGAAGCAGCTTCGTAGTGAAGACCTATATGAATTTGGCACCCTCACACCAATTATAACTTCCTTTGCCAAAGAAATATCATCTTTTTTTAAAATCCATGGGACATCACCTTCTTTGAAATACCATGAATTAGAGGGACCAGTGCTTGCCTCTGATCTTATACTTTCTAATCGTCTTGGCCAATGTTTATTTTTAGTTTTTGAAGTGATAAGATATTTCCTAACAACCGAGGTGTCACTTTGTTTCGATGATATGTTCCTCCATAAAGAAGATGAAACATTTTTAAATATATGCATGGGATCTAATAAGTGGGTAATCTTAAGATGCTCCCAATATGGGAGGTTATAAAAGATAGATTTCCATTTCATCCCAATGGGAAAATTCTCAAACATAGGTGACAAAGAATTTTGGATCATCGAACGTAGGCTCCCCATTTGAATCAAAAATTTCCATGAACTCCTTCTCCTTCTATCTCTCATATGCTCTAAGCCATTCAGTTAGTGTCATTATTGGAGGCCTTTGGGTTCTCTCTCGTTTACCATTGAAAGTGTATGCTAATCTTCTGTAAGGGTGTTCTTCTGGGAGGAATACCCTGTAGCAATCATACACTGGCTTTTGTAGGTCCTTGGACCATATAGCTTTCAGAGAAGGTCCACAACATTTACATCCAAAATATCCTTTTGTTACAAGACCTGTGATATTATTGTATACAATTAATATCCATGGAACGTTAAAGAATATCATGAAGATCAAAACAATTACAACAAATTAAATAACTAATATGTGATAGAATATTGTTACTTATATAAACAAATCAATAAATTAAACATGTAATTTACCAGAGAAAACTCCTACGCCTAGATAATCATGTGTCGTGTAAGCACATATGCCATGCAACATAAAAATCCTCTCTGTTGTGATGGGTCTTGATACATCGTATACATTTATCCCATCCTATAATTCCTTCAATTCATCTACCAGTGGTTGTAAGTAGACATCCTTATTCTTCACTTGTCTTCTACCAGGGACTATGAGAGCCAACATAAGATTTTCATTCTTCATGGACAACCATGGGAGGATATTGTTATTGATCACTACTATAGGTGAAACAAAATAGTTGGTGTTTTGGAGGGAATATGGGTTGATGCCATCCATGGCTATGCTGAGTCATAGACTTCGTACTTCATCCTTGAATTTTTTGGGCCATGTATCTTATATATGCTTCATGGCGATTAAATCAGTTGGGATTCGCATAACTCCCAACTCACTTCTATGTGAGGCGTTCCATCCCTACAACATAGCTAATTCTTTGCAACAAAAGAGCCTTTGAATCCTTGGGATTATAGGTATATGCCTCAATATCTTAAAAGGAGGACCAATACGTGATTTACCCTTATTTTTTTATTTATCATACCTATCATGCCCACATTTCAGACATATCTCTTTGTCTGCATATTCTCCTCTATATAGAATACAATCATTTGGACATGCATGATATGATATGTACTCAACACCCAACATTTTCAACAATTTATTTGCCTCTTCGTAGCTATCGGGCAAGAAATTATCCCTCGGAAGAACCTTATGTTTGAATAACCTATAGTTGGTGGTCATGGAAGAATATATTAATAAATGTACATTAATGTCAATATAATTATTAACGTTCAGAAAATTTACCATTTGTAATGTTCATTGTGTAATGATTATATTTCTCAAATTTATATAAGGGATTACTTATGGTAACTTACCTCAAAATTTCCGAGAAACATGAATTCAACAAGAAAAACTTTTCTTTAAAGTTGTACAGTAACATCATTGTCCCCAACTGGGTAGACTTCGACTGACTGCCAGGTCCGAAGAGAGGGGTGGTGGAAGAAAATTTAAGGCTTTCAAAAAAGGTGTCAGCGATATGAGCATCATCCCTAGCTGATCATTGTTTTGGAATGCATCTAACAACATTGTCTCCATGGTAGTCGTATCCCTTAAGTAATCATCCAGACCAACCTCTATTTGATTGCCTCCATTTCCAGCTTCTGAAGAACTACTATTGTTTTAGTCATTCCTAATTGGTGAATCTGGACGTAGCGGGAATTGAATCGGTGGTTGATTCAACCATTCTTGGTATCATTCCTCTTTTATTTTTTTCTCTTAATTCAGTCTTCTCTCGATTTGAAATTGTCGTGAGGTGCAACGGAAGATGGTAGGTAGGTCGCTCATCATCACTATAATCCTAATAATATTAAAAAAAAATATCTGAACATGATTAGTACAAAATATATGATATCAATTAGTAAGTAATTTGACAATATTGCATGATTAATTGGTTTGATGTTGAAATAATTACATTATTCAATATACCAGAAAATTATAATTATTACCATCATTGTCCCAGGATTGTGGCTAGAAGATGCAATATTGTTACAATTGGTAGGGTGAAGCGGCTGCCCATTTTCATCTACCAAATGCGCCTTGTGGTATGCTACTCATGATAAGAGCTTTCGACATTTTGGAGTTGTTTGAATATTTTGTGCATCTGAACTCGATTCTGAATCTGCATGAACATGCAAATTTTTATACATTATAAATTTAATTAAGTTGTGCATGATTGACATGGATAAAAAACATAAATTCAATTGGATAATGAAAATATAAATAAAATCTAAAGTAAATATTACGTCTCGAGATGGATAGGGAGAATTCCACGATGGACTTTGAAAAATATTATGGAACGAGTTGGATTTTGTAGAATTGTCCATTCGATATAATTATGATATTTTCTCCCTGCATTTGAGCAAAATCAACAATAAATTTTGGTGTACACACCTGAAAGTAATTTCGATGCCTTAAAAATGGACTTCTTCTTATCAGTGCTAATGTATAGATAACTGCCCTAGTGCGTTTTAGTTAATGTGCACCGGTGTCATGTTATCAAAGGACGCACCGGTGCAGTGATATTAAGTGACGCACTGGTGACGAATAACCGCAAATAAAAAAAGCGCAACTCTATTTTCTTTAAGTGAAAAAAAAATGGTAAATTGAAAAATGGGAGGCAAAATATTTTCAAAAATATAATTTCATAAAACAATTCTTTAAATTCTAAACACTTTCCATTATTTCACTATTTTTTCAAAAAATTTCAGCGAGAGATTTGCAGGAGACATACCTGGAGAAAGAGAGCACAAGAGCACTATGGAGCAGCGAAATACGTTCGAACATGAGTATTTAGACAATCAGAATTCTAAACCTCTGGTGATTCAAGCCCTGTAGCATAGAATTTCAAATGATCTCATGTTTAAAATTTATTTTTTTTCTTACCTTTTCTGCAGTTTTTTTTACGCAGCGAGAAAAAAATTTCAATTTGTTTTTCATTTTCAGAAACAAAAAAAATCCATTTTTATCCTAAACCCTTCATTCTTTTTCTTATGCCCTTTCTTCTCCCTGTTTCTATGATTTCAGAATTAGGGCTTTTCATTTTATATTTATAGGGTTTGTATTGCTATATATAGGCCTATGACATCCAACCCACGAGACGAATTGCATAGTCAGATCCCAATCCATGTCGGCCCTTGCGTGAATTTTTGAAAACAAAGAATTTCTTTTTTATCGGAGTGCCCGGTGTAACCTAATGCACTGGTGCACTGGATTATCCTAGTGCACTGCGAAAGTACTGTGTGAATTAAAAAAAAAATCAATCAGTGCACCATAAGTAAAATAGGGCACCAGTGCGCTATTTCATTATGGCGCACCACGCATGTGTTGTTTCGAAAATATTTTTTTATTGTGTTAATTGGTGCACCATGTAACATATAACACACCACACTGGGTCTCTTAGTTGACAGAGAACACCGTATGGTGGTCCCTTGTTTGCGCGGGCAATTTATGCTACAAAAACTAACACTAGATGATTTTTATTAATTTTCTTGTGTTAATCGGTGCAGTGGTTAACATTTAACGCACCGGTGCTCTTTGTTTACATAGAGCACCGTACGATTTATTATACTATTTTGGCGGTGCGTTTATAAGACCCCAACGCACCGACGTCAATGCGTAGACCATGAATGGCACAACGATTTCTTGAGAATTTTTTTTACCTGAAAATTTGACAATTTATTTATAAAATATATTAATGAATGATATGGTACATGTTTCATATAGATAAAGAAATTATTGATAAGATATCAAGTAACAAAAATATTGATAACACATCAAGAAAAGGAAAAAAAGAAATTTCTTTGTAAATTCTTTACAAAAAATATTATTTTTAAACTATATGTAAGTTTAACTAATATGTATTGTTTCCTGTGTATCATGTAGAGCCACAAAATGACGAAGCTCGATAATATTATTTTTGATCTAGGACCAGAAGAGCGTTAAAGGTTGATGGAAAAATTGCAAAAGGATGAGTAAGGTGAATGAAAAAATAATATCGATCCAATATGAGTTTCTTTTTTTAATTTTCATCAATAATATACTTAAAATTATTAGATAACATGTGTCAAAAAATCTATTAATTCACATATGTTTAATGTTCTACATGGACCAACAACTCAGAAAAGTAAGGTTGTTCTAAGAAAAGAAAAAAAAATGAACATTCAAATGAAAATTAATTGCTCCTTAGCTCATATGGAGTTGTGCTAGTGGTTAACAAAAGGGGGAAAACTTTTACAAAAGCTTGAGGGATCTAGTGGAACGAATGTATAGACGTTCTTTCCACTTAAATACAAAAATCAATCCAATGATTCCAAGAACCACATTTTATATAACTATAGGAAGAGTTTCCATAGAATTGGTCAATGAGACATGTCAGACTTTTAATAGCAAAAATGTACAAAAAAAAAAAGGAATGAAAAATTAATCTTCCTTTAAATGTTTGTCTGGAATTATTTATAAATGTCATTTGTAAATATCACTTTTGTTATATTTACTTTTCATATATCAGTACAAAAATTAAATAGTTTACTGTCATGTTACATTTTTAGGAAGATTATGAAAATCTACAAATTTGAACGAGCTGATATCATAAATATGCCAGTAGGAATGTCCAAAAAGGTGTACAAGGAGATGGTCAAATAAATGAACAAAATTGCATCATAGGAGGAGTCATCTCAACAACAACGTACTTCAAATGTAATATGTAATCATTGAATTTTTCGATCATTAGGTACAATAAATACACAATTTAGCATTAAATATTAATTTTCAAGTATTTTCTTGCAGAAAAGAAAAGAAAATGGAACCCATTCAGCACATAAGACAAGACGAAAAAGAAGAAAAGGGTTGATATCTAAGTTTGTGATTAATTTTTACTTCCTTATAACAACTTAACTAGATTTATTTTTTGTATTTTTTAAGTTGTTTTACAAAAATCATCATTGAATGTCTTCAAACATGTACTAACATACAAATAAGAACCATCGAAGAATTGATTGATATTGGGTTAAATATGGGTTGTGAGTATATGTTGGCATATTAGAAATTAATTGTGGAATTTGTAAGCATCTATCAATCTTGCTTTACTTAGCTCTGTCTATAATTAATAGAACAAAAAAATATTTTATATTAAATGTATGATTTGTTATGGGATATAAAACTTGTAGGAAACAAAGTATGAAGCTATGCCAACAGATGAAATCTTGAAAGATGGCATACTACATGGTTTTGAAAGAATGTGTATAGTTCATGAGTCACTTGTTGCTATGGTAGGTCGTTTATATTTTATTTACATTGATGTATATTATTTAATATTGCAATTTTCATTATTCTCACCAATGTATATACACTCATTACAGTTTATTTTTGTGTTTGTAGATGGAAGGTGAAGAAGAAGAAAACAATCAACACCGTGAACAAAACATTCCTGAAAATAACCCAAGTCATGGAAGGAGCTCTAGTAGTGACAACAGTCAAGCGAAGAATGATGATTGGATATCAAAACAAGGCATTGTATTTTTTGAAATATTTGTCTGTGAAATCAGACATTTTTTTTAATTTAATGGACATGGTGTCCCGATTGAAAGATAAAGCGATACCAATAACTGTCCTATTTTGTATGACACAGACTCTCTTCTTTATCTATATATATATATATATATAATAAAATATGTTTTAATTTATTCTATTGCGTTCCCCATTGTTGCTGTGAAATGTAACACCACTGATTAAATTTATGGATGATTAAATATTATAATGAAGAGATGTGAAATTTGATGATATTATATAACAAATTAATCCAAACATCACATTCAAATGCACTAATAAAATTTTAATTTATATGAATACTATTATATATGTGTCGTCTTTTGATGAATAATGAATTTTAAAAAATCACAATAATTATGATATGATATAACAAATTAATACAAACATCACATTCGAATGCATTAATAAAAATTTAATTAATATGAATATTGTTATAAGATCTGTCGACTTTTGATGAATAATGAATTTTAAAAAATCACAATAATTTCACTGTCAGAGGTCGATGTATCTAAAAAATACAAAATGAACACTGGTGTGTGTCAGTTATTGTACACTGGTGTGTTTGTATGATACAGTGCACCGATGCATTTCTACGACCTGTAGGCACCGCACAAATACCAAATTCCAATTATAAATCTCGGTGCATTTGTACGATACTGCGCACCGGTACGTTTATGTGAGACTACGCACCAGTGCATTTGTAAGACCTATGGGCACCGCACAAATACCAATACCAATGATAAATATTGGTGCATTTGTGTGATACTGTGCACCGATGCATTTATGTGAGACTATGCACCTGTGCATTTGTACGAACTACGGGCAACGCACAAATACCAATACGAATTAGAACAATCGGTGTGTTTTTATGATACTGTGCACCGATGTGTTTCTATAAGTCTACGTACCAGTGCATTGAGACAACCTATGGGCACTACATAGATCCCAAGGCCAATTAGAATGGCCCCATGCGTTGTATCACAAACACTGCTCTCGGTGTGGTTTTATACCTTTATGGCCTGGTGCATGCACCTTCGACCGCCCCGAGCCACCTTCTAGATGACATGCACCGGTGCGTTGACACCTTTGCAGTGCACCGATGAAAAAAACATCTGTAATAACCTCCAACCACCCAGTTTTTTTAGTTGTGTTGAATATCCATTAAAAGCTCCGCCAAAACCTCCGTAACTGTAAACAGATGTTGTAGAAAATGTTTTTTTGACAATTTTGGCCAATTTTATAACACTAAAAACCTCCTTTACAACCTCTGCTAGAGGGTTTTTTCCTTGTAGTATTGGTAGTTATGCATTAGTATAGTTGCACTCATAAGCATATTTAGTCTTTTAATAGTTTTTGAGTATGTGAGTGTGATCTATAAAAGAAAAGAAAATTTCTTGCTTTTATTATTTGTTCGTAGAACCTGAGTAGAAATCTCTTTCATCGAATAAAAAATTGCATATGCATGTTTAGCATGTTTCTATTGATTTCTCTTTTGAATCAAAACATCACAAGTTGCATTCTCCGTTTACCTCTGACTTAAAAAGAATAGCCAATAAATCAAACGCATAATTTAAAATGAAGTAGAAATTTTGAGTTGTCATTAATAAACACCAATTGTTCTAGGTCATTAGGGCCTTGGAATAGGTGAGTGGAGAGTTAAATCTCCAAGGCCACTCAAAATTTTAAACTTAGAAGTTGATTAATGAGTGAAATCGAGCCTCGTTAAGTGGATTGGGAAAGCTCTCCTCGAGAGAGTCAAGCGTGAGGGTGAGTGAACGAAAAGAAGAGAGATACCCCCTCTCTTATTTGTTGGATCTCAACCAAATACCATTTCGCTCGGATGCCGATATGAACTGGTTTCCATAGTTTCGATTCCTAGGTAAGGTAACTGCGGGGGGGACTACCCATGGTACCTAAGGTAGACGTTGCATCACTCTCATTAGTACTTTTGGAGGGTGCCCTTGTGAAGCTTGGGCACTTTCATCGGCAAAGGATTTTGTTTGAAAGTCAGCGTAACTGTTTTTGTTACTGTCGCTAGTAGGCCTGGGGCATATTTACCCCAGACTATTTTCAGAAGGTCCTTATTTTCATTGTCTTGTTTTTGGTGTCTGGTCCTAATAACTTGGAGTGGAAATACCTGAGAGTTGCTTGATTGCTGAATATTAGGGACATTGTTTTAGAGTTCTCTTTGCTCCTACATTTCCATAGCTTTGTAATTTTTTGAGTCTATATAAAATCTCATAATTATTAAAAATGGTTGAATCATCAATCGAGGAGGCTTCATGGTATTTATCCTGCTAGTGTCAAGCCTTCTTCTAGAAGGCATAGGAGTAATTCTGCTAGTGATTTCCAACCAGTAGTAGAAATTTCATCGGAGAGTGATCCTCCTCTTGGGGATATTATTTATGAGGGTATACCTAGTTCTAGTCATGATTTAGAGAGTACTCCACTCCTTTCTCAGATCCTTTTTCTGGCAGAAGAAGTTGAGGTTGAAGAAATTCCTGAACCTCTAGTTACTCCTTCCTCTCCTCTTCCTGCTATTTTTCCAGAAATTTTATTATACATTGGGCCTCCATCTCATAGACCGGCTAGCCTCATATTTCTCCTTATTTTCTTTCGATGGCTACAGTTGGGAACACTGCTTCGACTATGAGTACTTCTAGTGTACATACTCCTCTTTCGAATGAGGGGGGAGGTACCATTGCTATCTTGACCATCACTCCTAGTACTGCAATTTGTAGCTCTACCTCCATTTCTTCTACAAGTGGGGTCACCCAATATTTTTCTTCTCATACTGGTCCCTTTTCATTTGGGATGCCTTCTAGTGCAATTGCTTCAGTTTTTTTCACTGTTTAATCTGTTGTGTAGATGCCCATGTCTTCTATGGCTAGTGGGCTAGCTTATTTTAAGGGTTTTCCCTTTGGAAGTGGTCATGTCCCTCATTTGAACCCCTCCTTAGGTTCTTTTCCTTTCTCTGTGCAAGGTCAAGGTTTTAATCCTTTTCTAGGAGGTCAAAACTCTAATGCATTTCAAGGTTGTAACCCTGCTTTCAATGGGTTGGGAACTGGGAATCAATTTATTTATGGTCAACAGGGGAATGTTCCTTTCTCTTTCGTAGGTGCTTCTCAGGGTTTCTCTCTATTTTCCAATGCATGGAACCCTTAACAAGGGGTCTCATCTTCATTTAATACTTCTATTGGGGGGGGGGGGACTTATTGTTTATGGTAATCCTATGGTGGGAGGAGTTCCTACTTCGAGCACCTCTGGGCCACAAGGTTTCTCTTATGGTCCATATTTTTCTACGAACAATCTGTGGCAACCTGGCGCCTCAAAAAATCTAGGTTATTCTTCTTGAAATGTTGGGAATATTTCCCTTGGTGGTTGGAGTTCTCAAGGTCCTTTGCGCTTACCATTCTTGTCAACCCTAAATTTTCTAGATCTATCAAAGTTGACTAATGATCCTATCCGATATAGATTGGGTTGGCCTCTGGTCCCTACTAAAATTCCATCATATATTTTGAAATTTTAAGGGAAGACTAGTGAGGATCCTTTCAACCATGTTACCACTTTCCATTTATGGTGTTCATCAAACTCCCTCATTGACGATTCAATAAGGTTGAGGTTATTTCAGCGCACCCTAACTGGAAATGCTACAAAATGGTACATTGAGCTTACTAGGATCACTTTTGATTCATTTGGTGAGTTGGCTACCATGTTTTTCAACCATTTTCAGTTGCATGTTCATTATGATGTTGGGACTAAGCTTCTGGCCAATTTCCAACAGGATAAGGCAGCACAAATTTCTGATCATATTCATGAATGGAGGAGAAGGAAGAGGCTCATTAAAGCCTATATTCCCAATGAATTCCTTCTCAAATGGTTCCTCAAATCCTTACAGCCAAAAATATCAAAGGATGTATCTCTTTCTAGGGTATTCACTGAGGAGAAATCCATCTTTAGGGCCCAACAATTGGAACTGATATATTCTCAGTCAAGGATTCTTAATAATGTCTTTCCTGATTCTCCTCATTCCAAGATAGATTTAGCCAAACGAAATCTAGGTCCCCATGCTTACAGGATTGTTGGTTCGATTGATAGTAGCACAGATAACCTTTTGACTCAATTGCAATAGTTGTCTCTACAATATTCTCCTTCTATTCAGACTATGCCGTTAGTGTATACTCATTCCCAACCCTTAATGATTAATGTTTTCCAATATTCTAACCCCAAAGGAAATCAACAATCTGATGGGAAGAAAAAGGACAGAATAACAAGAATAAATATAAGGATGGGAAGGGTAATGCGAACAAATCCAATGATAATTTTGGAGAGGGTAAGAGAGAGTCAAAGAAGAAATTCAAGTTTCCTTACAAGTTTTGCACTAGGTACCATCTCACTCATCTCTGCCCTAAGATTCTAGATGCTCAGCAAGGTTCCTCTAGTTCCCACGCTATCCTGACTAACCCTTTTCCCCAAGGGCAGTAAAAGCTTGCTAGCGCGAATGAAAATAATAGAGCTCCCACATGGGGAAACCAAGAGGGGGGGGGGAGTTCTTCAAATGTATATATAATGAGTGCTCACGTTGATGTCACCATGAGATCATGTGATTATGGTGAATCTAAATCTTTGAAGGCTAAGGCCACTCCTGATACTTCCGAGCCACTCCATATTGAGAGGCTTATAGTTGAGCTTATACCTTGCATGCAAAAAGTTCTGCTAAATGTTTGACAATCAACCCTAATGCCAAGGCAGCCCAGAACTACTCCATTGTAGAAGATCTGTCTCAAATTCCTTGTGCTATGTCTGTGTTGGAGGTATTCCAGTCATGCCCAACACAAAGGAGTGTGCTTCTCACTGCGATCAGAGCGATAGATCTAAAGAACTCTCTTATGGTCACATTTGATCTGTCATATCTTAAGAAGAGACTTCCTCATCACATGGATTTTTAGATAAAATCTACGTATCGGAAAATCAATATTTTTCAAATTGTAGTCAATGAGTGCACTTCCACATGTGTCATGTCTATCTTGTGTTGGAAAGCTATTGGATATCATCAAGTTTTTCCTTCACCTACTCTCCTCACTACATTTGATGGTCATTCTCACAGGCCACAAGGCATTGTTCCGGCTTTTCCCATCTATGTTGGGGGTAAAGTTGTTAATATCGAAGTAGAGATAGTTGATGCCAATTTGGACTACAACCTTCCATTGGGATGAAATTGGATTTATAATATGGATGCCATTGCTTCATCATTATTTCACATCCTGTGTTTTCCCCATGAAGGAAGGATTGTTACTGTCGATCAGATGGACTATTCTCTGATAGATCCTAATGCATATTCTGACTCTAGGAGTTAGTATGTATATCTCGTTGATGGGTACCTTTGATCTTCCACCTCCTTATGTTCATATACATGATATTTCATCCTCTAGGGCTCCTACTTGAAGAGATTTCTTCCGAACTCATTAATTTTCTAACCCTTAGACCTTACCTTCTCCTACTACCACATTAGAAGAAGGTCAAGTGGGTGGAATGGCATACACTATATCTCTAGCTGAGATTTCTTATCAGTTTATTGTTGACTCTGCATATTCCGATCCAGTTTCTCTTTCACCAGAGGATTTAAATGGAGATGTGGTTCCGTCTTGGACACTTAACTAATATTCTACTCAGGACTTCCTCGATACTATTCTACCACCAGACGAGGCAATCCTAGAAGAAATGAATGGTGTGGAAATATTGTGGGATGATTTGCATCATCGGTCATATTTTATACATAATTTGTGCGTGGTTGAGTCAAGATTGTCTAGCCTTGTTTCTACTGGTTCTATTCACCCAATCCTAAACCCTTTGGCTCCAGCACAGATTTTTGCTAAAGGGAATATGGTTGTCATTTCGGAAACGATCCCAGTCAACATTTCCAGGATTGCCAATGTTATAGAGAATTTTTTCATCGGAGCTTAATGTTCCCCTGAAGAGATTTAGATTTATACCGAGCTCTTTAAAGAGGTTCACAATGTGATCACTTGTTCTTATGAGGAAATTCCTGAAATTGATCCATATATTGTCCAACATGAGATCAAGACTTAGAAGAATGCTAAGCCTATATGGCAGAAGCTTCATCCGGTCAACCCTAGGAAAGCCGTAGCTATCAAGGCTGAGGTTGACAAGCTGCTTAAGGAGGGTTTCATATACCCCGTTCATTTGACTGAATGGGTTTTGAATCTAGTGCCCGTGGACAAGAAAGAAGGAACGATACATGTCTGCATTGACTTCATAGATCTGAATAAGGCATGTCTAAAAGATAATTATGCCACACCATTTATTTATCATATTATTGATGAGTGTGTGGGGAATGAGATTTTCTCCTTCATGGATGGTTTCTCAATGTAATCAGATTACCATCCATCCTAAAGATCATGACATGAATTCTTTTATTTTCCCCCTGGGTACGTTTGCATACAAGAAGATTCATTTTGGTCTTAAAAATGTTGGAGCTAATTTCTAGTGAGACATGTCTTATGATTTCCACAATATCAAGAATATCATCAAAAATTATTTGGATGATTTAGATTCTCGTTCTCGAAAGAGAATTGATCATCCTTCTCATCTTCAACCAATTTTCCAAAGATGACATCATTACAAAAATTGGTTGAATCATAATAAGTGCATTTTCACTATCACATCTAGTTGGTTTTTGGGATTCATTGTGTCTACTAAAGGGATTCGGGTAGATCCCTTTAAGGTTGAGGAAATACTTCAGTTGCATCCCCCGTCTTTTATTCGTCAACTTCAAAGTATTCAAGGAAAAACTAATTTTTTGAGGAGATTCATCATAAACTATGTTGAGGTTATGAAATGGTTTATGATATTGTTGAATAAAGGAATTTCATTCCTGTGGGATGACTTTGCTTAATTCTCGTTCGATGCTTTGAAAAAGGCATTGAACTCTACTCCTTTATTGATTCCACCTAATTATAGTAGAGACTTTCTTTTGTATCTTGCCGCAACAAAATCTATTATAGGTATGATTCTGGTTCAGGAGGATGACACTCTTTGTGAGCATTTTATTTATTATCTAAGCCAAGGCTTGGTAGGCCCTAAATTGTGATATTATCCCATTGAGAAGTTAGCTTTGGCAGCCGTCCATGCTGTTTAGTGACTTAGGCATTACATTCTGCTTCACAAAACTTATGTTTTGGAAACTTTCAATCTGTTTCAATTTGTTCTTAGTAGGTGAGTGATTGGGGGAAAATACAATAGATGGATTTTAATTCTACAAGAATTCGATCTTGAGTTATTATCTGCCAAATCCAAGAAATCGTTGGTATTTGTGGAGTTGATATCTACATTTCCTTGTGGAGAAGAGATTATTTATGAGGAGTCATTCCCTAATGAACATATTTTCCTCATTTCTTCACAAGATCATTGGTATGGAGATATTATTGTTTATCTCTAGACTTCGAAGTTTCCCCTAGCCTTTTCGAAGGATGATCGTAGAAAATTGCGTCACGTGGTGAAAATTTATCTTATCATCAGTGACACTTTGTATTGTCACGGGGTTGATTCAATCCTTAGAGATTTCTTAAATCTCGAAGAAGTTGAGGTTGTGCTGAATGATTTCCATAGTGGAGCTTGTGGTGGTCATTTATTTGGGCTTGCTACAACTCAGAAGATTTTGTGTGCCGGATATTTTTGGCCCTCGATTTTCAAATATTATTTGAGGCAGTCAAAAAATGTCATCCTTGTCAATTTTATACTTGGAATATGTGCACTCATCTAGTTCCTCTCTTTCCTCTTATCAATGGGTTCGTTCACTAAGTGGGGAATTGATTTTACTACTTGTAACCCGCCTTTGGCGAAGGGTCATAAGTACATTATCATAGCAGTGGAATACTTCATGAAGTGGGTCGAGGCTATGCCTACTTTTTCAAATTATGGTGAAACAACAGCCCTGTTATCGTTCAACCAATTCATATCTTGGTTTTTTATTCCCAAAGATATTGTCACTGACCATGGCAGTCATTTCTAGAACTCCATGATGGCTGAATTGGCTCTTAAATTAGGTTCACGACAGGAGAATTCATCTCCATATTATACTTAGGCCAATGTGCAGTTGGAAGCCGTGAATAAATCCTTGAAGGTTATACTGCAAAGGACAATCAATAAAGCTAGGTCCAATTGGCATGTCATGTTGTATCATACACTTTGGGCATACCGGATGTCAGTTAAGACTACAACCAGGTTCACTCCTTTCCAACTGGTTTATGGATTGGAATCAACCTTTCCTATTTAGTGTGAGATTCCTTCCCTTAAGATAGTTGTTGAGCTTATTCCAGAAACTTCAAGTCTCGAATAATGACTTGTTTATCTGGAACGTATCGATGAGCAATGTTGAGATGCAACTATGATTAATGAGGCCCATAATAAATGAATGAAGGTTCATTATGATAAGGTTGTAAAAAATAGGGTTTTCTCTAAAGGTGACCTCGTTTAAATCCATGTGGTATGACCCTTTCATCATCAAAAGATTCCTTAAGAAGGGAGCTTATGATTTGGTTGAATTTTACAGAAACAAGCTAGCGGAGCCCAGAAATGGGCCCTATCTTAAGAAGTATTATGCCTAGGAATCTGCCTAGAATTTTCTTTGGTTGTATATATTGTAATTTTTGTGCATATATTTATATCGATTTTGTTGTGATGTTGATATTTTTGATCTTCATTGGAAGGTGTCTATGGATGATATCTTTCATGTTGGCTTTGCCGATGGTGCTAGTTGACATACCCAAAATCTTGCTTCCGTGGCTTAGGTAATCTACTATCCATCCGGTCAGTTGTTAGTCTGAAGGGGCATATGTATTAGTCCTGCTTCAAACAATGTCGCATAATATACTAATAGGATCATTCTACTTTCGGAGGTAATGTCTCTTGGTATTGGTTTGTTAGTAGTGTACTTGGACTCGCAACTGATGGTTTCAAAGTTGAATAACATCTATCGTGTCAGAGATCCATATTTATATCATTTATTTTCTGCGAGTGCGTTTGTTGCAAATATCAATTAATTATGTTACATACATTCACATTCAACGATCAAAAAATGCATTTGTTGATTCATTAGCTAATCAAGAAATTAATTGGCATATAAATCATTCATCACATTAAATATTAAAAATCATCAATAATCGTTGTATATATGAGATAGACACATCAAAAAATTGTTTTATATAGATAAGAGTCATCTGTTTAGAAATATACAAAAATTGGACAATTATGTCCTACAAAATTAGGGCTTATGCCTCATCATGTCCATCATCAAAAAATATTAAGTCATTCAGTCAT
This sequence comes from Pinus albicaulis, assembly GCA_034641835.2. Classification (NCBI taxonomy): domain Eukaryota; kingdom Viridiplantae; phylum Streptophyta; class Pinopsida; order Pinales; family Pinaceae; genus Pinus; species Pinus albicaulis. The sequence continues at coordinate 944,519,544 of CM076578.1, forward strand.
CCTAAAAATTCTATGCCTATGGGTCCTGCCATGGATAAGCATCAAGAAAGAACACTATGGAAATAGCCACATGGAAAAATCGTCGCACCCAATCATGTGGTACACCAACCACACGTCTAAGAATAGCCTCGGGGAGGTCCTCTAGTACAACCATAGGGACCTGATGGGTCAAACCATCCAAGTTCCTTTGTATGGCATGGAGGACTCTCCCAGGGTCTTCCGTGACATTCTCTGCCTCTCTTCCACAGCGCCTATGCCTTGGTAGACCCTTAGGTGTAACTGCTCCAATGTATATAACATGATCAATAATTTTGTAAGTACTTTTTCCTATCAATTTTTTTTTCATTTTCATATTTTTATCAAAAATCCAAAAAAACAAATAATCAAATAATCATTTAAATTTGATCTTACCAATCTCTCCCCATGCAACTTTGGGTGGTAAGGGCAGATTTAGATCTCCCCTAAATTCCATACCTGCATAGGGGTGATCCTCCATGGTGATCACACGTTCTCCTCACCACAGGAAGAACTCATCATCCCAGGTAGTCCTAGGGACCTCACCGCCCCCTAGTCTTTTCATCAGGTCATCCCATCGTGCTATTAGTGGATCCTGTGGGTTGTTGATGGTTGATATCACCTTGGGTTGAAGCCCGAGTATTCTCTCGAAGAAGAATGTACACAATATGGTTCCATATATTAAATTCTTAGTTTTATTCTTCTCGATGGAAGTCAGTTGTTTCTTCAAGTTGGTCAACAATGCAGTGCTCCAATCATATAGAGTAGTTAGGCAATCAACTTGCAAAATCATGTTTGCATGTGAGGCCTGGTGTAATGAAGTTGACCTAGCTACTCACACTATGGTGAAAAGAAGGATTTTCATATGAAATCCTTGTACATCTCTGATTGGGATCTGGGTCCCAGCCTTCTAAGTATCTTCCGAGCAATATAGTCGGATGTAGTCATCTACATTCAGCCCTCTTGGTGCATTTCCCTACAAATTCACTGGCTCTCCTCTTCGAGAAATTCTAGTAATGAAATATGTGCCTTCGATTTCAATTCTCAAAGGCATTTGATCAATCATGAAGGCATCTTCCTCTGGGTCCTATTAATTAACAAGCATCTCAAGCAATTTGGTATTTGCTTTCATATTGGGCATTTTGAAAAATTTAAGCAATCCACATCCTCGGAGCACTGCCAAGGAAAATTCATCCTCCATTACCTCATTATCAATTTCACTATGCTCCCTCTCTCTCCAACTAATGGTCATCCTGATTCAATTCAACAATTCATCCATTGTATTTTTATTTTGAAAAAGTACTCTGCGCATACGCTTGTTTCATTTTCACACATTCGCGTCTATACACAGCTGGATATTTTCAACCCGCATATACGCAGAGGATTAATCTAAAAAAATAATTCCTATGGTGAAATTGACTTAAAATATACTTGAATTGATAACAAAAATTATTGCTAAGATGATTGAGAGGATTACCTAGAAAATTTGAGCTAATTCGGCTGAGAATTGGTCCGAATTAAAGTTGGGGATTTTTTACTCCAGAGATTTTTCTCAAATTCACCAATGCACAAATGACCAAATGTGAGTTCAAAGGGTCTATTTATGCCCAAATTTCAAAAAAAATTCAAAACCCACTTGTATAAAGTTTTTTTTTTTACTTTTTGAATTTGTCCAAGACTTTATGACCTTTTGGCTTGTAAGTGCTAGGATAGGTTGTTTTCGGGACCATTTGATGATTTCGAGATGATTTTTACCGCTTTGATTCCATGACCGCTGACTTCTTGTGGCAGGTATTGTGTTCATAACTGGAATATAGGTTAGGGAATTAATTTTCCATTTCACTTATGCATTCTAAGCTCCATAATGAAATCTTGCCATAAGGTCGACCTCGTTATGCTATGATTATTAAATGATTTTTTCTCATCGACTTATAAAATCATGATATGATGTTAGAGTCATCCTTTACATGGGCTTCCTAGTTAGATCCTTGCTATAATATGTCACCCATGTTGAAAATTTGTGCAGGATCGGGATTCCTCTTTAGTCCTGCCATGACTTGTACAACGAAGCTTCAATCTTCTTCCTCTTCACTATCTTTCTGGCTTTATACCCTAGAGGCTCCCTTTTGTTGAGTTTTTATATTACATTGAATATTGACCATTTGTATATCTTGGCCTTAATCTGGCTTCACTTGGACTCATGTATAAGGCAAATTTTTGACCATGTCCTTCTGCAAAGTTAGCCTTGCAATCACTTAGCATCTGCAACTTGACACCCTTGCTCATGGACAAGACATTCCTTTAAGTATCATCTACCAATTTCACCACCTTGCATTGAGCATAGGATTGTTCCTATCCTAGGAACTAGTGCATTTTTTTACCAACACTCATTCTATCCACTGTACTATAGGCATTCTTTTATTCTTTTTCAGGCTTTCAATATGAAAAAGACAAAAAAAATCAAATATCCCAAAAACAGTGGGAATGGTACATTACTTCCATATTTGATGGCAGCTAAGAGTCAGTTGTGTCGCCCTTGAACAAAGCAAAAAAAAACTAAGTCTTTTCTCCATTAGGATGGGCTTTAGTTTGACTTAAGAGAGCCATAACCTTGTTATTGAGTTAGTACTCCCCCAGTTGGTTATCTCTTCCAACCATATGGAGGGTTTTTTCATGCCTTCTGCATGACAAATTTAAATAAAGTTATCATATGCTTCCATAGTCACATTGAGTTGTGCTTTTGTTCAAGGGAAGTAAACCTGAGTCGGCCTTTCTGCAGTGTCTCTTGACTCATTTTCTGGTCGGCCATCCCTAGTTTGTCAGAGTCTTGTTCTATCACATCATCTATTTGGTCCTTTTCTCGTGCTAGTTTGAGAAGGTCTCCATTGACTTCTTGCAGGCAGGTTTTTCTCTTATCGACTTCCAAAAATTGCTCTGAGATTAAACCTAGAGCTGCACCCTAGCCCTATTTACATCATTGATAGGTGACATTGTGCTTAGCATTTGATCAACACCATGGGTATTTGACTGAGTGGTTTCCCTTGTGTTTGAATTCACCTTTCAGTATTACACCTGGAATTCGTGTAGTACCTTGGTTTCCATTTGACCCTATTGGTGGATTCCTCACCTCTTTGTTAGTTTTCGTTATTGGTTGGTTCAGAGGGTTTGTGTCGTGTGCTTGCTACAATTTGTGCATGTCAGAGACGTGCTTCAGGTTGGTTACTTCACTTTTCTTCATCTGATTAATTCCACATCTTGGCCTACGGGTTACATTCACATTGGATTGATGTGGGATGACTTAATGCCTTCCTTCTAGTAGATATTTTCCCATCAACTCTGACACATTTCTTTGGGAACAAGGTCTAGGGTCATTTTTTTAGTACCTTAGGGTTTACAGTCATTAGTAGTAGATTCCTTTTCTATAAAAAATGAGAATATATCAATGTCTCCTGCTTGGTAGATTCTATCAAGTGTTCGACTTCAACTCATTCATTCATGTTGTTTATATTGTACTAGGGTACCTTGACTCTCATCATCATTATTGGTGAGTTGTCTCACATTTGTTAACGGTATAAATCAATGACCAATAATCAAACAATTTCTCACATGGTCGACTTCAGCTCATTTATTCACATAGTGTAGAATTATACCATGGTGATTGGTGAAGACCTCGGGTTTGCATCATAATGCTTTGGTTCACTTTGACAACTCCTTCATTTTTTTGTCAGTCACACCATCCTTATATGTTGCAGTTCATCACAAAAACATCCTATATGTTGGCACCCGAGTTGCGTGCAGTACCACCTTTTCACCACTTATGATTTGGTACTTGGAGATTCAGTTGTGACTTCAATGATCAGATATCTCTTCAACATCATTGATCAACCTTCTATATGTGATACTTTGACATGACTTTGATATGTACTTTCGGGTAGTGATCATATGATTCACTATCTACTTTACAGTTTTTTCTATACTTGTATACATATTGGATTCGCTCCACAGTTGTTATGCAGACATTCTTGACTTTCACTAAGAATGGGTATGCTCGCCTTAGACATGAGCTTGCTTTCTTATTTTTTTCACTGGTTTTTGGTAGGTTGAAATTTGGTGAAGTCCTCTCAAGTCCTTGCAAGAGTTTTTCTTATGAAAATAATACATTTTTTCCATCATGCACCCCTTCTGACCTCATATATTAGGGGGCATCTCTTATAGAATAATTTATCACCTTGATATACTTGATGATCTATGTATTGCCCTTGGACAACCCTTTCCATTCAGACTTGGTACTTTACTTCAAAAATAATATTTTGAATTCCATATGCGACTCTGCCCTATCAAAAATGTGTATAGTCATGGGTCCACTCATATATGACCCGTGTATATAATTTAAAATATTAAAAAAATATAAAAATCCCTATTATTTGGGTGGGGTTTACAGGTTACACTAGAAGCCCACCTATAGGGGCATGTGGTCAAATTGTTTCCCAACTGAAAAAATTGTTTTTAGGAAGTATAAATACACGTCAAGGGAAGGCCTAAAGGGAGGAGAGAGAGATGTATTGATACTCTAGCCTGTTTAGCCCAAATCAAGTCTGATTATCCCTATGCCTCCTGCACTTCCCAGGTTCAGGAAACCCTTGTTTCCTTCTTTGAGATGTTCACCTCCTTTATGTGACATCGTTGTGCACCTTTATGGAAGAATATTGTTGAGGCTTGGGCTGGACGGATCCAGAGTGTGGTTTCGCTTGGAGCTGTGGCTTATTTCAGGTGGCATTTCTCCACATATTTTACATACATCAATAAAGAAGCTCTGTCTCGTTCTTGATTTCGTGATCTTTAATGCTTTTTATACATGTTAATGATCTTGCAATAATTGGTTTCATGTTATTTTCTATAGGCTTATATGATCTAACCACATGCATCTAGGATATATATGTTGTTACAGCTAGTCTATGTTCTTTTTCTTGAATGAGTTGCAGGTCTTGAAACAAGTGGAGAAGTAGAGAGTTTGAACCCTGCAGGAATGACCTCAAACGTAGGACATACGAGTAACATAATCTCTCCCAAGTTTACTAGTTTAAGCATTATGACCCTTAGTTTGATACTTCTTGCCATTGTATGCCTTCCACTATGTTGGGTTTCTCAACCCAGACCCTAGGGTGGTTTCTCCTATCACAATTTCACCCCAAGGTGACACACTTGGTCTAATGTATCCCTTGTCAATTATTTCCTTAAGCTGCAACTTCGATTCCACCAATTCTGAAGTGCTCAGCCTGTAAGGTTCATTCGATGTTGGTGTTGCTCTTGGAATCAACTCAGCAGAAAATCCCACTTCCCTATGAGGTTGTAACTATGATATCTATGACATAAACACATCATGAAACTGCTGCAAAACTGGATACCTCTTCAAGACTCCAACATCCTCAACATCCTTCCCTTTGTCCCTAAAAATATGAATTGCAAAAAATACACATCATTTCCTACATATGCGCTTTGATTGCATAGCTATAACCATTCTCATGGATGTAGGATTCTTCTTACCCTGCAATTTTATCATCTCCCCATTGTCATCCAAGCACTAAGTAGCCTAATTATAGCAATCTACCTTATTCCTATGAAGGTACAACCAATCCATGCCCAAAATCATGTTGTATGATCTCAATGGAAGTACATTCAGGTGTGTTTATGTAGGCATACCATTCAACTTAAATCCACAATATCTCACCCAATGGTGAACTCTATTCTTGGTCCCTATATCCAATTGCACCAACCAAGATTTTGCATGCACTTCTTTATTCGAGCCACACATATCCACCACTTCACAACTATCATAACTGTAATTATATCTAGGATCAATAAAAATGGAAATAAATTTATCACAAATCTTTTCCCCCATCTCTATAATATATTCCTGATGATCATCCTGCCTATTATCCAATGTTGCATAAATTCCAGGAATGCTCTTTCCAATATACCTAATTGTATGTGTCTCCTTAGCACTATAAATCTAAATTCATCGACCCTGATGATGAAAATCTATCATGTGATGATCCTTGCCACAATTCCAACACTGAAAAGGCCTCTTGCCATCATCCTTGCTCTACTCCTCATACTTAAATCCCTGTCTATATGTTAACTACATTGAATTTCTTGTACATGTTTTCTTCTCCTTCTTACCCACATCATGAGGTGTTTCTCACTTCTTATCCCACTTTCCCTTAGTTTTGCTGTTACCTTTACAACATTTCTTAGGTTCTTACTTACGTTTAGACTTATCATAACAATGCTTCAACTTCCCAATGACTTCCTCCAATGATAGAGGCTCATCATACTCAATTTGATCTTTAAATTCTCATGGAAACACACTAATAAATATTTTAACCTTTGTCTTATAATCCTTAAGATATGGCACATACCTCAAAAAATCCATAAACTTAGTCATATATTATTCTTTTGTCATAGACCCTATATTCAACTCGCATAACTCCTTAGCCTTGTCATCATATTATATGTCTAAAAAGTACTTCTTTCTAAAAAGTATTTTGAATTCATGCCAACTCAAATCCTCTATCTTGATACCTCTAACACACTTCACATCTTCCCATCAGATGTTCACTTTCACTTTGAGACTAAAAAGAACTATCTTGGCCTTCATGTTATCTATATAATTATTGAAATCAAAGAACTTATTCATCCCAAGCAGCCATGATTCTCTGTTTTCCAGTTTCTTCAACTCTCCATAAAAGGTAGGAGGCTTGGATTTCTTGTACTCATCTGAAAAGTAATGCTTCTCACTCTTCCTGTAAGGATGTAAATGGCGTGTACCATGTTTTCTCTATGATCCAAAACTAGAATAAAACCCTTAACCACTACCTCTCTTATCAGGTTTATCCATCCATTTTCCACCTTGGACTGTGTCTTCCATGTCTGACTTGTGTCCTCCATGAGACCTGCTACTGTATTCCCCATTTGTCTTGTCATCATGTTCGTAACTGATTTGTGGTTTTCCATGTCTCTGAAATTTTGATAAACTCTGAAGGATCACTGCATTGAACTCTACTTGCTTTTTTTGAGCTCTGGAAAGCCTCTCATAGGACTTAATGATCTTGTCATTATTTGCTTTGTAACTTCTTATTTTTGTCTTTAAAATTCTCAAGGTATCTGCTATGTCAAGAGAGTACACATCATTTTATTGCTCATATGATCTATAAGGAGATTCATGTGAACTACAATCCGCTATCGTGATTTTCATCTATGATCTTCTTCTTGCAAACATACCATGTCAGATAAACCAAATACAAACGTGATCAAGCATACCTTAGTGAAATTAGGGGAGGCTATCTCATATGCACAATCAAACTTGGTTATCACAACACACACACACATATATATAGAATGAAATCAAGATATCAGTTGCATTAACATCAACATCATAGGGACACAAGACCGCAACAGTGACCATCATAATGCATGCATATCTAACATATCAAAAACTAACATGCATGCATAATGCACACACAACCCATCCAATCCAAGTTTTTGAAAATGGAAGCTTTGATACCAACATGTGACCACCTCGCCCCATATTTACCCACTTTAACTTACTCATTAGGGTAAATAGGAAGATGAGAGTTACTATGCGAAACCTGATTTCCAAGATGTAATTATGGAAAATTTGGGGCATGTGTCTAGAACTAGACTTAGCCACCCACTGACACATGATCACACTGTTATCAACCCAAATTGACCCAATGCTATTTATTTTCATTTTTGTTTCCTTAAATTTAACAAAAAAAACTATTTTTGGCAGTTTTTTAGGTTCTAAACTTTTGAATACATATATAACTCGGTATTTCCTTATTAGGTAAAAAAAAAGAGACCGAAAAAGTGCAATACCACCTATAAAAATGAATTTTTGACTTCTCATGGAGATATTTGAAACAAGGTATTATGGTAGTAAAATGGAAATCGTAAGCCAAAGTTATGATCCCAAGAAGTTGGAGGTCCAAATTACTCACTTATACAAGCACTTCGTGTACATAGTACCTATAGGTTATTAATAAATATATGTTCATTAATTCAATAATCTCACCAGAGAATCACTGAGAAGGCCCTATGCCCACTCCACATAACTAAAACACCACTTATTAGTCCATACATTCATTAACCTATCAATAGCTAAACGATTCCCATAGAAGATACAGATCATATGAACACCATATAACCAGAAAATAACCAACATAAACACCATGGAAACCTAACCATAATATCACCCACATAATGCCAACAATTATACATGAATCATCATATAATGATAGCTCTTATTAACATATGAAAATACCTACCAAGTTAGGGACTTCCACGTACCACCTGACCATAGATTGGGATGAACCAAATCTCTCTTTAAACCAACCACCCATGCACCATATTCCAAGCATGAATGTGGTATATCATGGAATAAATAAAACAAAATAAAACCAGGGCTTCTAGAGGTCAAACCGTCTCAACCCTCAACCGTTGATTCCACCACACAATCAGACATCACTAACACCAAGGAGATCGGTATCTACCCAAGCTGTATAGGGCTCCAAGAACTAGTAACTCAACCCATCGATTTCTAGGGATCTAAAGTGTTTGTCTAGCCTGGCTCCAAGGACTAGTAACTCAAACCACCAAGGGCTCCAGATAATTTTTCCAACCTAGGATCCAAAACTAGTAACTCAACAAAAGATATGTTTGAGTGAGGTCCCATAATCTCAATTTTGGTACAATTTTGTAATATTTTGTAATATTTTAGTCTAGCACAGGACCATAGATTAGTGCAGGCTAATATAGTATAAATAGATGGATAAATCGAGTCTAGAAGTAAGTTGAAGTCTGGATTAAGCTTGGATAAGAATTTGTGATATTTATTGTGTGGATCATCTGGGTAAGGGCTCCTGCTGGCTGTGTGCGCGGGTTGGTAAAGAGTCTATAAGAAGAATCTGAATACTAATGAATGAGAAAACTATTTTTTTGATATCTGAGTAACTCTATGTTATGATTATTGGTTGTGCTATATGTTTTTTATGATATTATGACTGTTTATTGAATAATGATGATTAGTTGATGCACACGTGGATGTGATGTTTTAAAAGGGTAATGAATGCTTAGATCTAGTTTTTTTTTGTCCTGTTGCATATGATTACTGGTTAACTTATAGTTTATGAGCTTCGCTTGAGTTATTTCATAAATATACTGTTAAGGGTTTCTAGGTTAGGGCTTCACCAATGTAAGCATGTTAGATCTGAAGGGACCCTCTTAGTTAAATTTCTCTCCCTCATGGTGTGGAAACCTGGTTCCAGCACCCTCCCATACTACTTTGGGTGAGACCTTGACTTGCGCAAGCAGGACATTGTCAAAAGGGACAGTAGTACAGGGGTTTGTTGGTAAACCTTAAATCTGAACCTGGATCACGACCCCTCGAACCAATAAATGGTTCCATTGCTGGGACTGAGAGAATTTTTAGAGAGATATCAGATAATGACATGGGGTAATTGGTAGCCATTGAAGCCTGAACTTGTGGACTGGTTTGAGAAGTAGATTCAGGATTTTTCCCTAAAAGAGAATAGAATCAAGAAGCTATCTGCAAAAGAGTGGAAGAACAAGTACATTTTTACATAGGTGCACAAAATATTCTTCGTAACCTTTTCACGGGATCTACAAGAGTGGATGGAAAGTTTAGTGGAGTTCCAAACCTACTGGAAAGATGATCAGATCACGCAGTGGACCCTTGAGTTGATCCAACAGTTGGAGAAGACTGATAACAAGATCACCCGGACTATAGATCACTAGGTTGATAGCGTGCTATGTGGATTTGTAACTGAATTTGCAGTAGATCAATTTGTGTCCTATTCTAAAGCAGAGCAAAGGATTTTCAAGGGATATAGGGGTAATTTCTTGCAAACATTGTCATTGCTGATTAAGATGCTATTGTGTGAAAAAGGTGTATTGTGTAGTCACATCGAGTGAATGACCTTCGATCAGAGTGGAAGCACGACACGGAGTGGTAAATACTACAGGGTTAATCAGGAAGGGGATATATTAGTGTACGTTCATCTAAGGGATCCACCTGATCTAAACAGAGGCGAGGCTGTGCATGTAGAGACCTGTCCCCCGAATACACCACCATAAAACTCGTGCAAAGGTAAGAAATCTCCTACCCCACCTCCACCACCACCTGCAGATAACATGGATGTGCGCATGAAGTTACCTGTCTTTAAGGGTGCGGGGGATGAGGATATGGATCAGTTCTTCTTCATGGCAGATTCAGTATGGATAGCACAGAATGTTAATAATGCTGTTGTAAAAAAAGTGCAGTTATCAATAGCCTTTAAAGGGCGGGTTGTGGACTAGTTCAGGTATACATTGGTCAGCATGTGAATCCTTCAATACAAGACATTAAGGATGCCATAAAGTAGTCATTCCGGAAGCCTAATTCCTACTCTTAATGCACGGTAGAGTTGAAATATTTTAAGCAAGGACCTACATAGTCTATCTAGGAAGCTGACCAATGGCTGAAGAAAGTCATCAGTGATGGAGCATTTATTTATGAGGACAAACATCATAAGGAGTGGTTTATCGCCATGCTATTACCACATCTGCACAGACCTATGGGTCAATAGAATATTGATTCATAGGAAGAGGCCCTGTAGATTTCCATGAAGCTATAAGTTGCACCAAGGGATGATGCTCAATTTGGGGCACTGCAAATCTAGAGCCAGCTAGAGGCGATGCACTTAGAAATTAAAAATTTGTGAAGGCATCGGGGTAAAGAATCTAGCACGGATGTTTTGGTGCATACACTGTAGGGTATCAGGCCACACTAAGGATCAATGCCCTCCGCTGTCATATTATATGAAGGCTGGGGGGGGGACCAAGTCCAATGTGCCCTAGAGACATGGTTGGACCAAGTACCAACATGTTGTGGTGCACTGACTTTCGGGTAGTATGAAGAAATAATACAAACCACTGCCCACGATTAGGCGCATATGTCCTATAACTAAAGCAACAATGGTGTAGATTTTGCTCGTCAGTAGGTCACGACGAGCACAAATTCTGAACATTCAACCTAATGATCAATAGGGGAGACCTATACAGGGTGCAGGCTGACCCTTCATCATCAGTATCTTCCTCTAGGTGAGGAGGATCCCCTACCAGAGGACGGGGAGGAGGGAGAGGCAGAGGTGCAGTTTCAGGAAGAGGGAAACTAATTTGCTACAACTGTGGGGACGTTGAACATTATGCAAGAGACTGCCCAAACCCTGCTTGCCAATCCTGTAGGTATTGCAGAAAGTTAGATCATGTAATTGAATATTGTCTTGTGCTAATAGAAAATAAGTAGGAGAAACACCAGACACCAACACAAAATGTACACCGGGTTAAGGCAGAACTGCATGAAAATGGGCCCAGTGTCAATGTAATTATGCGAAATGGCATTACCACTGGAGGAGTTGAGGAAAAATTTGTGGTCAAACCACTGATCAGAAAGGTCACTAACAAGAAGGAAAGCCTGGACCTGTAGAAACAGAAATAGACCTTCATTAGAGCTAGGAAGGATTTTTCTAGGGACGAAGCATCCACTTCAAGGACTTCTGTGGATTTGAAGGAAGATGAAGCAGTTAAGCCATTCCTTCAATCATGTATGAATTTACTACACAACTAGAAGGCGGTGGAGAATATCCAAGCATTAATATATAGTTGCGCAGAAAGGGATGCCCCCCAAGTAGAGGTTAAATTTGTAAATAAGATATATAAGAATAAGAAAAGGACTGGTCAGGAGATGCATATAAATGCGTAGATTGGAGAATATGAAATGGACCAAGTCATATTGGATATGGGATCTGATGCCAATGCCTTGCCCAAAAAAACATGACAAATAATGGGGGAACCGAAATTTGAGTGGTCCACCATTCAACTATGTATGGCTAACCAGCAGAAGATAATTCCATTAGAAAGGTTGCCGAAGGTTGTGGTAGACATTGTGGGAGTTAAGGTCTATGTATATTTTGAAGTAATCCAGATTGTAGATGATACCCTGCGCTCTTAGGATTGGATTGGGCTATTGACATGAGAGGTATCATTAACCAAAAAAGGAGGAGCATGATCTTCGAGAATGATGGTACACGAGTAATAGTTTCCCTGGATCCAACGGAAGGTGAACGATATACAAAACTGGTGCATGAAGAGGAAGATATTGACCATATTTACAAACTAACTGCCCGGGATGATGATTGGATCAACCCTAAAGTTGATGGAATGTTGTGTTGGGAGAAAGACAATTCATGTCTCTCAGACTCGGATGGCGATATATAAAATTGGCAGAAGCGGTTGCATGACATATCTTCGTTGCGATGCCTCAAGATTAAAAATAGCTTCCGATGCATCTCCTTAGAGGTAAGAGAACTTCCCTACTTTGACAGTTCTCGTAGTGTTAAGTAATTTCTTAAAGGATTAGAAGTAGATGTCCCTGAAGAACAGATATTTTTGGCACTTTATTTGGCTATGCACGCAACCCCTACGCGATGGTGGGAAACCCATAAGGGGGATTTTCAAGACTGGGAGGAATGCTAGAAAATGATGATTCTGTGATTTGAACCCCCACTCAACCCAACCATGGAGCTCTTTTCTGGCCGAGGGGATCCACGCAAGCACTTGGCTATGTGGATGGAAGTATGGCATGAAAGGACTTGGAATGAATGGGTCCATATGTTAATTCACACCTTAGGACCCATCCCCACCACCTAGTATCTAGATGTAGAGCTACACCAACGCACTCGCTACTGGGGTACAATGACAAATGATTTCATGGTGACATTTGGGTTAGTTGGAGGAACGAAAAAATTCGATGAAGCCTTGCAAGATATATATGCTCTCGTCTTCAATGAGTATTTACCAAGGAAAGAATATGCTGCGCTAGCTTGGGATGCACAGATGCAGGATATTTTCAACTGTCAGGACTTGATAGTGGAAGACTGTGATGAGGATCCAAGAAATATCATTATCCTAGAGTTGAAAGGAGAGCGCACAGTTGCAAGACCCCTATTGCAGACAGTAGATGTGACCAAACCATTAAGGATGAAGGAAGTCAACATTGGGACAGAAGAGCAACCCAAGATGGCCAAATATGGGGATTACTGGGATGATTATATGGTTGGGAAGATCACAGAGCTGCTGACCAAATATCAGGACCTATTCCCAATGAAGTTCTCTAATCTCAAGGGAATCGTAGGAGATCTGGGCATCATGAGAATCACCTTGAAGTTGGATGCATGCCTTATCAAGCAGCGACCCTTTCGGTTGAACCCTAAATATAAAAAGAAAGTCAAGGATGAAATAGATAAGATGGTGGTTGCAGGTATCATTGAGCTAGTAGAACAATCTGACTGGGTAATCCCAATGGTAGTTCAAGAAAAGAAGACCAAATGAGAGATAAGAATCTGCATAGATCCGCGCAAGCTGAATGATGCCTGCATACATGATCCATTCCCTACGCCATTATCTCACAAAATTTTGGATAATGTGGGAGGTCAGGAATCATATTTGTTCATTGATGGCTTTTCAGGGTACCATCAGATCAGAATAGCACCTGAAGATCGCACCAAGAAAACTTTCACAACTAAATGGGGCTCCTTCCAATACATGGTCATGCCATTTGGACTGAAGAATGCCCCTACCATTTTTTTGTGCATAGTTGTAGGAGTATTCAAAGAGTTCATCCATAAGTTTCTGGAGGTATATTTTGATGATTGGACAGTATTTGGATTAGTAAAGAAGCATGTGTCGAACTTACGCATGATGTTGGATGTCTGCAGGAAGCACCATATTTCGCTAAAAATCAAGAAATACATCTTCTGCGTACCATTTGGGATTTTTTTGGGACACGTTGTGTGTCAGCAGGGATTGATGGTTGACCCAACCAAGATAGCAGTTATCATCAATTTAGAAGTCCCTACCACTGAGAAACGATTGCGCTCTATTTTAGGGCACACAGGGTGCTATCGAAATTTTATTCAAGGGTACGCCCCGATCACTGCACCAATGGAGAAGCTTCTGAAGAAGGATGTATCCTTTTTCTTGGATGAAGAGTGTCATAAGATTTTTGAGATGTTGAAAGAAAATATTGTCATTGCACCTATTCTCATATTTCCAGATTGGGCGAATTTATTTCATGTACATGTGGATGTATCCCCTTGGAGCTGTCCTAGCGCATCCAGGAGAAGGAGACGTTGACCATCCGGTTGCATTTTCTAGCAAGAAAATATCTAGCATAGAGCTCAATTACTCTACTACTGAACAAAAAGGATTGGAAATGGTGTATGCCCTATAGAAATACACACATTATCTATTGGAAGGACACTTTAAGATGTTCACTGATCATTCACCTTTAAAATACCTGGTCAATAAGCTTGTGTTGGGGGGGGGGGGGGATCTATAGATGGTTACTGCTATTTCAAGAGTATTATTTTGAGATCATTGTTAAGCCTGGGAGACTGAATGTCAAACCTGATCACTTGTCTCGGATTGAGAGTGGGCAAGTGCTAACTAAACTAGAAGAAGGATTACTCGATGCACAAATTTTTGCTATCAAGGTAGTTGACGAATTTTTTTTGGACATTATTCATTTCTTGACTATGGGGATGGCACCTGCAGAATATTCAGTGAAGCAGAAAAAGTAGTTGGTGGCCCACGCAGCTGATTTCATGATAATTTCCAGTCAGTTATACAAGTTGGGAGCAGATGAGGTATTGCAAAGGTATGTATTATAAAATGAGAGACAAGCTATCCTAGCTAAAGCCCATGGAGGGGTGGCAGGAGGCCACTATGCAGGAAAAGCAACTGCGTAGAAGGTATTGAGGGCTGGGTTGTGGTGGCCCACATTTCATAGTGATGCACATGCATACTGCCAAGCCTGTGATGCATGCCAACGAATAAGGAAACCGTCGCGCGGAGATGAAATTCCCCTGCAACCATATATGGCCTTCTAGGCATTCGATAAATGGGCTATAGACTTTGTAGGAACCATCAATCCGCTAGGGAATAAGACTGGTGCACATTACATCATTACTGCCACTCATTATGTGACTAGATGGGCAGAGGCAAAGGTTGTGAAGGATTTTACTATAGAGACTGTTGTGCACTTCATCTTTGAGCATATATAACCCAGTTTGGTTGCCAAAATATCTTGATGAGTGATAGAGGCACGCATTTTTTTAATGAAACCATTGAAGCTTTGACTAAGGAATTTCAGAGCCACCATGCGAAGAGTACCCCATATCACCCACAGGCTAATGGGGTAGTAGAGGATTTTAACAAAATTTTTGAACATGCACTAACTAAGGTCTGTAATGCTGATCAAAGTGATTGAGACGTGAGCATCCCCTTAGTGCTATGGGCCTATAGGACTAAATGAAAGAAAATGACTGAGAAAACTCCTTTCAGGATGGTCTATGGAAAGGAGGCCATCATGCCTATGGAATATATTGTCCCCAACCTACTAGCAACTTTTACCAATATGGTGGAACCTGACATCATGGAAGAATGCTTGGCGCAACTGGTAGCCTTGGAAGAGGATCGATTTATTGATAACTTTCATCAGCAGGTACAGAAGGCGCGAGAAAAAGCTTGGCATGATTAGCACATCCGACAGAAGGTGTTCAAGGAAGACGAATTAGTGCTACTTTATGATATTCAGTTTGTGCACCGCCTAGGGAAGTTCCATAAGCACTGGTTGGGTCCATACATAGTAAAAGAGATTACAGATTGTGGTGTGGTAAGTTTGGCTACGCTGAGCAGAGACTACCTTCCCAGGTACATTAATGGAAGTCATTTGAAACCTTAGAGGGATGACCCAGTGCCTACCAAATGACTATATGGCTGGAGTATCTATATCAGGAGTACTGCGTACTCTAGGAAGGACATGCGAAGAGAGGTGCAACAGGTGCGTCGAGGTAGTGCACAAGTACGAAGGCACAGAAAGGTGTGACAGAGGCGTAGGGATAGTGCATAGCTAGAAAAAATAGTCGTTGGAATAGTACAACTGGGTGAAAAAGTGATTTTACTATTGGAAGGAGCGGGTATTTGGCAATTAATGCAGTGATCTTGGAGGATTTTTTACTGTTTCCTCGATGGTAAGTCGCATTTAATGCATATTCGACCATTTTTACTCATAGAACCCTATAAAAGAAGGGGCACAGGTCATAATCGGTTCCTTTTATTTATGAAGTTCTTATGCCCTATGCTTTACTGTGAATTTTGTGTGTTGTGTGATCACGCCATTTGTATGTCTGGGTGAGCTACCCCCTCTAACAACAAAAACCTTTAATTTATATTTCGTGCAAGGATGAATACTTCTAACCCTGATGAGTTGTCATCTGTTATGGCCTCTGTTGAAATTGGGTCGGAAGATGTGTTTGAGGTGACTCCCGATGTTGAAGAGGTCGTGTCCATGCTGGCCAAGGGAAAGGGAAAGGGGATGGAAAAGGGAAAGGAACAGGGAAAGGACAAGGGGAAGGGGAAAGCCTTGAAGTGGGTTGCGGTAAAGTCACACACTTCCCCCAGGATTTTGAATTCCCCTCATTAGGTGCCTCAAGAACGCTTGCCCAACCCCTCGAAGCACCCAATGACAACCCAAGAAGAAACTCTGCCAGTGGCTCCGCTCTCATGGATACCAAGATATGTTAAGCCAAGAAAAATGACGATGCACACCTCGAAGAATGTGGAAGTCCTCCATGAATATTTTCAGATGTCGTTTGTCCCGCAGGAGGTCCTTCTCATAGGAGACATGTTTTGAATCCTTCCCTCCATTAAATTTGATGACCATGACCTAGAAAATGAAGACATCTTCCCGGATCTAGCCCTCGAATTGTATATCAAAAGAGTGTTGTATGAAAATGTGCCAATGGTGGAACCAATGTCATGGGCACGCGGACTGGAGGCCTCAGGGATACTGAATTTGTTGTGCCTCCCCCACTTTGGGTGATATCTTATCACCATCTTAGTGGTGTGACAACTGCTTGTACTAATCCACGATGGGTGTTTGTGGATCCAAGGTTGCATTTGATTGATGTTGCATTAATTCATAGAATCACCGGCCTGCCCATTAACAGGCCCCATCCCATGAAGGGATTTAGAAAGAAATATGAAAAGAAGGTGGCAGAAGAAGTACGGGACAAATACAAGTTCGATTGTGACAAGCAGGGGTTCATATTAGAGACTATTGCTGACCCATGAGTGTGCATGGGCATTCTACTGCTCACATGTAAGATGATGTGCAAGTGTAGGGAATCAACTATCCCTGCCTATGTTATTCAGCTGGTGGACAGTGCGAGAAGGGGGTTTGCTACAACTGGTCATAATACCTCTACGAGGAGTTTTTAGACAATGTGCGTGAGGCGCATGACCAGGGAAATGCCTTTTTCTAATCCTACCTATTATTGTTGATCGCCCTCATTGAATGGGAGACACCCGATGATGCAGTGCACCCTAAGCTCGAGCCCAGTTTCTGTGAGGGAGCACGATATGTGAACCTATGGGACTCGAAGGAGTCGAAGTGAATTGAGGAAAATAAGGTGTTTTGGGTGTTATTTGATCATGTGCTAGCTATGATGATCCACTCAAGGCTGTGCTTATCGTTGGAAGTATACAATAAGTACAAGTGCATCATTTACTTCCATGTCACCATTCACAATGAATAGATCAGGGCAAGAAAAGATCTATTATGGTATAATTTTCCATACATGGCCAATGAGGCAGAGATTGATCAAGTCGTTGCTACATGGCCGCCTACATGGAAGCTTGGCCTCAAATATTCTAGCCCAATCATAGCGGGAACCTCTAGCAAGGATGTAGCGCTGAAGGATACTGTCCCACCAAGCACAACAAAGGAGAATGAGGTGTGTTCCACTAAGAAGACAACTACCAAGGAAACCCCCAAGGGTTCCACCAAGGGGACGAAGCAAGAGCCTCGGTAGGATGCAAAGACTAAAGGCCTTGGTGGGGAGGGCACAGAGTCTCCATGCGGAATGAAGCGCACTGGTGAGCCTCCAAAAGGAAAACAGAAGAAGCGAAAGGCTAATAAAACCAGAGGACAAGCGGACCTTACACTAACCGAAGAAGATCTGGAAAAGATCGCAGACGTCGTTGCTATGACCTCTGAGGATAGATGGATTTCTTTGGAAGATCAACAGAAGGCCACACTAGAAGCATTGTAGTCTGGGCTGCAAGTGCTCCAGCTAAAAGCAGATACTCTTCAATCGAGCGTGAATCAGGCGAGGCTGATTCAAGTGAGCCTACCTGCAACAACCGTAATCACAGCCACATAAAGTAGAATTTGCCCCTTCCCGAGCATGACAGTAATAGTGGAACCGAGAGCCCTATGCACACAAGTCCAAGCATGCGCAGAAGTTGGCCTGGATGTCACAAAAATAACCAGTGGGAAGCTACATGCTCTCCACTTGTTTGTAGCTACAGAAATACAGAATAAAGAAGTTCAGGTGCAACGCAAACTAAGTGAAGCTAAGCAGATTATCGCTACCAAAAATGTTGAATCCACCCAAGCTCAGGTTGTACAGATCATAGCAGTTGCGTAGCAAGCCGCATTAGAGCACCTAATCGACTGTTTATGTGAAGACATGCCAGAAGTGATTCCCGCCTCTACTGCGCCATAGGCCAAGGTTGAGGGTTTGGTCTCTGCCTTGAAAGCATCTAGGATAG
The DNA here is from genome assembly GCA_034641835.2 of Pinus albicaulis. Taxonomy (NCBI): domain Eukaryota; kingdom Viridiplantae; phylum Streptophyta; class Pinopsida; order Pinales; family Pinaceae; genus Pinus; species Pinus albicaulis. The sequence goes on from CM076578.1 coordinate 944,538,315, forward strand.
AAGTACGTGCTATCAAAGTAGAGCTGAAACAACAAATTGCTGCGCTACAAGCCAAGCTGTAGCCGGAAACCCCTCCCAAGGTGCACGCCCAACGAGCCGCGCTGGTAAAGGAAGCAACCAACAGCATTTCAACACATATCACCAAGGGTTCAGAGTTGTTAGATACTGGTATGGGAATATGGTCCACAGTGCAATGCAATCCTCTCCTCCGACAGTTCAATCAGGAGCTGCGCCAAAAAGATTAGGAGTTTGAGTATATGGAAGCTACCATGCCCACTGTTGGGTTGTTAAATGGGTAAACAAACACAAGTATTTATTATCAATCTGGACTAGTAGGACTTAGAAGCATCCCCAAGATATATGGGTTTCGACTATGATCAAGTTAGAAGATTATTTATTAATGATTAAGGAAATGCATACTGCAAATATAAATCTAAACTAAATAATTTCTAAATTCAATTATGTAATCAGCCGCAAAAGAATCTCCTAACTTAAGAGACTTGTTTGTCCTTCTCTTACAAAATTACTTCATGAATTAGAAACCAAAACCATTAATTGAGAAATAGATAAATATGCATGAAAAAATAACTAAATAATTTCTTAACTAAAGAGATCCTAGTTGTCCTTCATCACAAATTCATTCATCAATAATACCATTGTTAGAAAACAGGAATTCAGAAAAGCATTAAAAAACAGGAAAAGATGAATTATAACTCTAGATCTTAATCAGATAGAAAGAATGTTTAACTTAAACATTGGATTGTCCTTGCATATGCAGAAGAAGAATGAGAATTATATGCATCAGCACTCATAAAACATTAGCATATATCTAATTAAAAAATTAAGCATAAAACAAACTAGTTCAGAAACTGCAACTAAAAATAACTAGGAAGTGCACTTAGCTCAGTGTGGGGGCCCTCCACCCTTGCCTTGCACACAGAAAGTGGTTTCAAATACTAAAATTTCAGTCAAGAAATGAGCATATAACATCAGAAAATGGATTAGAACAGATCTTCAATTAACTCTCCAAAGTCTCAGAAATAATAATGTTAAGTCATACAATATCTACATATGAATGCCTTCAAAGTTTGAGGCTTAAATGGATAAAAATATGCAAAAAATTCATCTAAAATATATCTTATAGCCATGGCTATCCTTATATTATCCAATCAGTTTGAAATCATCCATCAGATCCATCAAAATCTGGAAAATCCCATAAAATAAGAACTTTGACCTAGTTCCTAGGGATCTTCCATAAAAACATGTCATGTTTGACCGCCTTTGATTAGGCCTATTAAAAATCAGTTTGAATGAACCAACAGGTGTAAATTTAATCTTAGTTCCCAAGATTTCTATAAATGTATCTATCTCGAGCCCATGTTTCCTACAAATATGAAAACCATGAAGCCATTACGGTAATTTCTGATGCAGTCCAAAAATACTATGAAAACCCAATTTTTTCTAAAATTTCTAAAAATTGAAAAACATAATATATTTGCCTAAATATGCATAATAAGGTAAAAATAGGTCATATTTGGATGGGATAAAGTGGAAAATGATGGAAATTAGGTGTATTTTAATCAGCAAAATTTGATAAAAAACAAGGGCCAACATCTCCCCCTTGCTTACTCTCAAGCATGTCTTCATGCTTGCCTCTGTCTCCTTGACCTTCTGCTTTTGTATGATGACTACCCTGCTAATTTACCTATGATTCTAGGTCTTGATGCTGAAGCTTCCTGATGAGTTGCTTGTAAAAGGATGTCAAGACCCTCATGTATTTTTCACTCTTCTTTGTACATGTGATATGGAATTTTAAATACTTTTGGATGAGAGAAAGAAAAAATATTTTGAGTTTGGCTTTGAAAATACCCTTTTTGGAAGATACTTTGTCAAAATTCCTTTTAGAACTAAGTTCTCAACACCTTCAGGTTTTTTTTTAACCTTCTCTACCTTTGATGAACACCATACTTGCAAATCGAATCCTATTCTACCTTCAGAGATCCTCAAATTTTGGAATGAACAATCCTCTATGTTTCTTTAAAAATCAACTTTTGAAAATACTGCTCTCTGTCCTTCAAAATCAAAACTGATCTCTCTCTCTCTCTCTCTCTCTCTCTCTCTCTCTATATATATATATATATATATATATATATATATATATATATATATATAATGCACTCTTCTCTATCCCTCAAAATCAAAATTGACATTATTTTTATTTTTTAAACTCTTCTCCGTCCTTCAAAATCATTTTTTAAAAAATGAATCTTTGTTCTTCAAAAATAGATTTTGGAAAAACAATTTCTGTCTTAGAGAAATCGAGATTGGAAATACCCTGCAATAGAACCATTTGTTCACTTCCTTTGAGAAATTGATTTTGGACATAGGAATTAAAATAACCCACAGGCCGATTACAGTTTTGCTCAACTATATAATCCTCCTCAACGTCCAAATTGGAAAAATAATAATCAATCTTCTTTTCCTTCTTTAGAAATAAAGAAAATCGAATTCTGGAAATAAAAACTTCTCTTGCAGGTCTTTGAAGAAATCGATTTTTTTACCAACAATCCGTCTCTTTCTCTTTTCCATACACAGTCCATCTCCAACAATGAAATAGATTTTTCTTTGCCTTTAAATCTTCATTTTCAGTGACTTCTAAGCTGCAGAAAAATCAATTAAACCCTTTGTCTATGTCTTTAGCAATTAATTGCTTAAAATTTGAAATCAAATTCTGGAAAGGATTAACTCTTCGCTCTTTCAGAAATCAAAATTGATTTCTACTTTGTATTTTCAAAACTTAAAAATAAATTTTGGGAATGAACAATTTTATTTTCGTTAGTTTTTTTCTCTCCTTAGGAATCGATATCGAACTTATGGAATTATATGATATTATTACTCATTGTCTTCTCAGAAATCGAAATAAATTTTATGTTCTTCTGCTGTAATTGTTGTGCTCTCTGATCTTGAAGAGGACTCTTTGAGAAACTTTGTGCTAATTATTTCTGTTCCTGTTAGTCATATAGTTTAAAAACCATTTTCCTAACATTTCAAGAAATTGTTGACTCTTACACGTGGCAAAGGATTTTAAGCAAAACAAATCCAAAGCTAAAGTATTATGTGAGACATTTCAACAAAAATATGAAGTTTGATTTTGCAAAAGAAATCTGAAACTGAAGTTGCATTTTTTTATTGTGACACATTTCAAAAAAAATTTGAAGTTCAATTTTCCAAATCGTTTTTTTAATTGCTGAGGAGACCAATGCTTATCTTCACTGGGAGTTCACTGCATAATTTGAGGGATTCTTTGTGTAAAACTTTGGCTCGACACAAAATCCTCCATCTTTAAATTTCTCTGTTGCTCAATATTCCTTTTTAACTATTCACTCATGGCCTCTTCGTAATTTTATAGCCTATTCTCTCTCAGTTCAGGGTTTCAATTTTTATTTATAGCTTTAGCAGCTGAGAGAGCCTCTCTGCATGGTTCTGCATAGTTTTATGAGTTAACTACAGCTCAGAGTAGCTCTTGCATAATTCTTTGCAGCTCATAGCATGCTTCTACAACGTACATTATTTCAAAACTGTGTAATTTGACCACTGTTATTTGAATCCTGATGCTATGATTTAAGCATTTGTTTCATAAGTTCTTAATGCATCTGTACTATGCTCCAACATATTTCACATTTTCGACATTTGTTGCATAGCATTAAGGTTATGAGTATTTAAGTCATGATTCTTAGATATGCACTATAGTCATATTCCTTTAATAAGATCTCAATATCTATTATGTGCATATTTGAATTTATTTTTTTATCATTGTCTCTCATTTTCAGCATATGCTTTTAGGACCATATTTTATTCATCATTGTAGTTCTTTGTCCTATTTTCATCATATGTTATCATGTATTTGATTTTAAAATGACCATAGTTTTAGGTCATTTTAAATCAAATATTTTTTACTATGATACTAATCCTTTTTGTTTTTGTAGGCAAGAAAAAAAATGAAATTCTTTATGGGAAAAAAAATTAAATCCTCATTCTTTGATCAAAAGTTCTTATAGGATAATGTAGGGGATTTATATGGGTTAAATGTAGGACTATGATCAAATTTGTAATGTAGAATGTATGGTAGAATAATGGATATGAATAGGATTATGATGAGGTTAGGATGAGGTTGGTAAAATATAGGTAGGATAAATGTAGGATGATAAATGCAGAATGGTAAGTGTAATGGTATGCATATCAAGCTAAATTAGTTTTAACAATTTCTAGATTTTTTTTTTTTTTTAAATCGAGATTTTAAGAGAATTTTTTTTCACTTACTCTACTTTCCCATTCACAACATAGCTTGATGTTCATACTGATTTCATGATGAATTTTGCTGGTTCATCCAAATTTGACTCATGATGATGGTTCTTCAAAGATGCATTCAGATGGAATATAGACAATTGTAACTGCTTACTTGAACCTCTTGATCTTATGTTATTTCATGTTCTTCTTGACATCTGCTATTGATTCAAGTCCCTTTTGATGAATATTGTTCAGGTCCCTTCTACAATGATATTCAATGTTTTTTTAGGTCCCTTCTGCAATGATTTTTAGAATATATTTTCAACAATGTTTCAGGTCCCTTCTGACATGTTATTCAGGTCCCTTCTGCAATACAACTACTCAAACTATTTTCATAGTTTTATTACGAACTTCCCCCTTGTTTATGTTAAGACTTTTCCTCAAGACTTGGATTTCTTGGAGGATTATTTCTGCAAAATCAAACTGAATTAAAACAAAATAGAGAATTCATATTGGCCAAACAAGTTGGTTTTCCGATATGAATTTGAATTTGTATTGCGCCAGTTTCCTGGATTTTCACAACCAAACTCTTTTATTATTTTTTATCTTTTTCTATATATATATTTTTTATCTTTTTCTGGATGGAGATGGGGTATAATGGAGTCAAAAAGTATGGAATGCTTATGATCAAAGTAATATATGATGAAGTCATCATCTGGATAGATAGATAGAAAATAGCTCTCGACTTCAACATGCATGATTGTGAAACTTAACATACAATATGGTAGATGAATGACTTCATGAACAATATGGCTTATGAAAGGCTTCTTTGACAATGGATATGGATTTTCATGGTAAAAATTGACTTCCCCTTCTTTTTATTAGCTTCATGTCTTTTTCCTTGATCTTGATCTTCTTGTAGGGTTGTTGGTGTTGTTTGTAAGCAACTGAAATCAAGCTTCATGAGTTTTGAGTTTCATTAGATGAACTCAACATCTTGTGAATTCCACTTTGCTTTGACTTGAACATTTGTATTCATATTCTGAAATATGATTATTTTTCTTTTTCTTTTTTTCTTTTCTTTTCTTTTTTTAAATCAACTTTGAAAATTCCTTTGTCCATGGATTTCACCTCTTAAATCTTCTTATGACCTATAAAAACATAGCATTTGCCTGCAACACAATATTAGATGATGGAGGAAGAGAGGTGTACAACCTCTCTTCTTCCAAGGAATATGTAAAATAACTACAAGCAATGCTTGAAAATAAGTCCAAAGATGATTTACAAAGAAAATGCATTTGTTTACCCCTTTTGAGGAATGGTGGCCAACCTAGACCTCCTAGTGGTATTGTTTTTAGAAAATATTTGTTTTATGTCCAATTAGAGTGATTCAAAAACCAATTTAATGTGAATTCATATGGATATCTCCAATATAAACAATTTTTCAAAATGGTTTAAAATGATATGCCAAAAATGATGAGATGTACCATGTTTGATAGAGCTTCTTGTGAATTTTTTACTAGACCAACAATCACTATTTGGAGTGTAACGTTTTTGTTAAAGATAGGATAAATGTGATTCCACTTAGAGATTAAATTAGATTCATTTTTTTTCTCTCCATTAGAAACAGGTTTTTAAAATCAGTAGGTTTAATATCACAAATTGGTGATGAACAGACCCATGAGGCAGAGTTTGACTATGCTAATTGTAAGACATGCAATCACTAAATGTGGAATAAATTTTTCACAGAGCCTCCAAATAATATGATTAAAATTGTTTCATAAAATAGAATTAAATATATATCTCCCTTAGAAACATGTTTTGAAAATAGGGTTATTTGATATGTGAAATATGCCAATGAACAGTCAAGACCTAGAATTGTCACCATGTAGATGTTTTGACAAGAAATTAGTATTTTGAGCATAGAATTTTCATATGATGTTAGATTGAGCTGATTCAAATTTATTTGGAAACTAGATTCCAAGGGATATATTCACTATGAATATAATGTAAAAATGTTTTTGTTAGAACCCTCAAATCGATGTTGTACTAACTCTGTCCTTAAACTTTTTCTTGAAATCTAGTGATAATTTTTTTTTATTTGTGATCCAAATTGAAATTTTAAAAACGGATTTTAAAAACTATATTTAAAGAGATACCTTGTTTAAAAACATTATTTTAAAAATTATCTTATATGGTTCCCCATAATAGGATTTTCCTTACTGCATTTTTTCATGAAATCCTTTCAAATGAGTATTGAACAATGATGTGAAGAATTATTTATGAGAAAAAGTGTTATTGTGAACTCATTCCACCCATTTATTTATTTTATTCTATTCTATCCTACTCTATTGTATAAAAATAAGTCATCTCCTCAAGTATAAGAGAATTTCCAATGCATCCATTTGTGTAACAAGATCGTAAGTAAAATGACATGAAGATTTGATGCTAAAGGATGTTGAATAATGGAGTGGTGTTGTGGCCTAATGACTAGCTGAAACCCAGTTTTAATATGTTCTATGTTTTCTTGGTTCTCTTTAGTTGTCATATCACAAATTTCTTCGTGTAGCACTTGTTAAAAATCTTGAATGCACAAGGGATCTTGTGATATACATGCTAGAAATTATTCAATTTGGGGTTCTAATGTTTGATATTCATCGCATGTGATCCATGGCTCATTCACCTCCTTACAAAGATAACCATAACAAGATTCTAAGTTTTCTTCTTATGGATCCTCTTCATGGAAGCTTTGTTCATCTTCTAATTTCTAAAATGAAGATTCATCCCTAGTGATCACTCTAAATTGTGGACAAGTATTTAACAAGATCCTTGTAGTGGCATACCCTCCTTCGCTAAATGAATTCTTTAACATCATCTTTTGGAGATCTTGTTGGGAAAATGGATTTTGTAGTTATTTGATTTTTTTTGTTGTTGGGGGTTTTGTTTAATTAATCTACCCTTTTAATATCTATCTCTAGGCATAAATAAACATAACTAAAAGAAAAACGAAGTTTTGTATTATATATATATATATTTATTTTTCTTTTTTATCTTCCTAATTGACTATGTTGAAGTATGCTTCCCTGGAAATGGTGCCAAAATGTTGGGTTGTTTAACGGGTAAACAAACACAAGTATTTATTATCAATCCAGGCTAGTAGAACTTACAAGTATCCCCAAGATATATGGGTTTCGACTATGATCAAGTTAGAAGATGATTTATTAATGATTAGGGAAATGCATATTACAAATATATATCTAAAATAAATAATTTTTAAATTCAATTATGTAATCAGAAACAGAAGAATCTCCTAACTTAAGAGACTTGTTTGTCCTTCTCTTACAAAATTACTTCATGAATTAGAAACCAAAACCACTAATTGAACAAAAAATCAAGATGCATGAAACAATAACTGAAGAGGCTCTTAAATAAATAGATCCTGGTTGTCCTTCATCACAGATTCATTCATCAATAATACTATTGTTAGAAAACAGGAATTCAAAAAAGCATTAAAAAGCAGGAAAAGATGAATTCTAGCTCTAGATCTTAATCAAATAGAAAGAATGTTTAACTTAAACATTGGATCGTCCTTTCATATGCAGAAGAAGAATGATAATTATATTCATCAACACTCATAAAAAATCAACATATATCTAATTAAAAAATTAAGCATAAAACAAACTAGTTCAGAAACTGCAACTAAAAATAACTAGGAAGTGCACTTAGCTTGGTGTGGGGGCCCTCCACCCTTGCCTCGCACACTGAAAGTGCTTTCAGCTACTAAAAATTCATTCAAGCAATCAGAATATAATAGCAGCAAATGGAATAGAATAGTTCTTCAATTAACTCTCCAAAGTCTTAGAAATAATAACGTTAAGTCATACAATTTCTACATATGAATGCCTTCAAAGTTTGAGGCTTAAATAGATAAAATATGAAAAAAATTCATATAAAATGTCTTCTATAGCCATGGATATACTTATCTTATCCAATCAGGTTAAAATCATCCATCATATCCATCAAAATCTAGAAAATCCCATAAAATAATAAATTTGGCCTAGTTCATAGGGATCTTCCATAGAAAGAGGTCATGTTTGACCACCTTTGACCGAGCCTATTAAAGCTTAGTTTGACTGAAACAACAGGTGTAAATTTAATCTTAGTTCCTAAGCTTTCTATAAATGTATCCAGCTCGAGCCCAAGTAAACTGAAAATATGCAAACCATGAGGCCATTTCGGGGATTTCTGATGCAGTCCAAAAATACTCTTAAAACCCAATTCTTACTAAAATTTTTAAAAATTGAAAAACATAATTTATTTGCTTGAATATGCATAATAAGCCCAAAATAGTTCATATGTGGATGGTATAAAGTGGAAATTTATGGAAATTAGGTGGATTTTAATAAGCAAAATTTGATAAAAAACGAGGGCCAACACCCACCCTCGTGGTAGCCGAGCGCCTATCACACCTTCGTACCAGCCACACGCTCATAGATGAAATTGAGGGGCTCCGCCACAAGAAGCAGGTCCTCATCAACCATCTGAAGCCATGGGAATATGAATCTATTAAGCTTTTGCAGGACTTAGACGTAGTGGTAAAGTAGTTGAACCAGAACTTGGAGAGGGTCATTATAGTTATTGAAGGACCGACTTCACAAAAGTTGGTCGACGTTGCGCAGAATTCAGCCGTGTAGAGTGAAGGTGTCCTACACCCATTTTCTACCACATTTGAGTAGCTCCAAGCTAAGATGAATACCCCACTACCGATGTGACTCAGGATGAGTCACAAGATTGTGTTAGGGGCCTATTGGAGCGAGGTCCCCTAACCGCAATTTCGGTACAATTTTGTAATATTTTGTAATATTTTATTCTAGCGTAGGGGCTTTGGGGTTGGTCAAAGCCCCCAATGAATTGTAATGGGTCAAATGGTAGACCAAGGGTCCACAAACCATGGTTTGCAGACCATATAGTAGCGCAGGCTAATATAGTATAAATAGATGGATAAATCGAGTCTAGAAGTAAGTTGAAGTCTGGATTAAGCTTGGATACGAATCTGTGATATATTTTGTGTGGAATATCTGGGTAAGGGCTCCTACTACCTATCTGCGTGGAGACTCTAAGTCCTACTGTGTGCAAACCTTGTTGGCTGTGTGCGTGGGTTGGTAAAGAGTTTGTAAGAAGAATCTGAGTACTAAGAATGAGAAGACCATTTTGTTGATATATGAGTAACTCTGTGTTATGATTATTGGCTATGCTGTATGATATTTCTGAGATTATGAATGTTTATTGAATAATGATGATTAGTTGATGTGCACATGTATGCGATGCTTTAAAATGGTAACAAATGCTTAGATCTTGTTGTGTTTTGTCCTGTTGCATCTGATTACTAGTTAACTTATAGTTTATGAGCTTCGCTTAAGTTATTTCATCAATATACCGTTAAGGGTTTATGGGTTAGTGCTTCTCTGGCACATGCCTGTTATATCTTAAGGGACCCACTTAATTAACTTTCTCTCTCTCAGGGTACGGAAACCTGGTTCCAGCACCCTCCCATACTACTTCGGGTGAGACCTTGACCTGTGCAAGCAGGTCATTCCCGAAAGGGCCAATAGCATAGGGGTTTGTTGGTAAAACTTAAATATAAACCTGGGTCATGATCCCTCAAACCAACAAGCTATTACAGGGCTTCCTGAGAATTTTTTCCAACCCACAACCATAAGTAATTATGAGCACCAATGAGAAAATAATAAAATGGAAAAACTCACAACACCATGGTTATACAATAAATGGAAATGCAAGGATAAAACCATTGTAAATTTAGGAAATCATTCATGCCAATTACAACACATAACCAGATAATCACATGCATACACCATGCATCTATAAATCAACAAGGAAAACAAACATGCAGCAAGTTACCTACAAAGAAATCCAACGAAATCTGTTGATCCAACTTTTCCCTTGTGGTTTCTTGCCTTCCTTTTGCTTCTTCCTCCAAATCCTAATGAATACTAGAGTGCTCCAAGCATGATCCAAGAATTCTCTAAGTGTGCAAGATTATGAGGGAATGAGAGAATAGAAGAGAGTTATAATCCCTCTATCCCTTTAGGGAATTATCCCTCTAGTTCCACCTATAATAAGGACCAATAAATCACATGATCAACATCCTGGACATACTTCTTAAGAAATGAAACATGGAGAACATCATGGACTTTCACTATAAGAGGTAGTGCAAGCTGATAGGTCATTGGTCCAATCCTTTTAAGGATCTCAAAAGTCCTGTAATACCGAGGTTCCAACTTGGCACATGATCCAATCCTCAAGGAGATCCTCTTGGGCTTGATGCGTGAGTATGTGCTCCACAACCTGAAAATCTTTAAATACCTTGTGTTGATTTTCATAAAACTTCTATATGTCCTATGTGATGCAGGGATTCTGCTATAAAACAGATCCTAGCATATAAAAACACACGTACTTCACCCAGCATGAAAACTCTGAATAATTCTTCATTAAACCATAAAAATATTCAGCTCAAAAATACATATGAAGGAAGGAGAGCCACATAAAAAAATACTGACAATAAACTAAAAAATCTTTGGCCAAATATTACAATGGGTGGCCTCTTGGCTCTCGACCCTTCAAACATTCTCTCACTCTCACTGTACTCCTCACTTCTCTTAGCAGCCCCTCATCCTCACAAAAAATATCTTGTTTATACATAAATAATGAATTTATTGCACTCCATAAATTCCTCCACATAAATCTCAACTACAAATCTAATTTGGATTTATTCTAGTTTTTGACTCAACAAAGTCCCATATATGGAATTCCTACTCCCTAGATTATATACCTAATTCCATTCCACTCATATCCTTTAATTATTAAAGAATATTTACAAAAATCCTCACATTTATAATTTCTCTCCTAATTTATTAAAAATAAGCAATTTAATTAATAAAATAATTAAAATGTCTCACCCTCGTTATTACATAATCAAATAATGAAAATTTGGCTTGGATGTTCCTGCATCAGACTCCCCATGTAGAGAAGTTTCCATAGAATCCTGTCTATGAGGTCCATCACTTTTCTATAATACTGCAATAGCCACAAGTCCTGATGAATTGCTCCCTCCAGGATTCCATACTCTGTTCTACCGTTGGTCCTTCGAAGTATCAACTCGATTTGGTAACTCATCACTCACTTTGTCGATCGAATTCCATCGACTTCTCCAACACTTTCTTGCGCCAATTCTTCGGAGTAATTCTTCTTTGTCGAACTCTGTCGTCTCCAACTGAGCTAAACACTCAACTTTCTGCCATGGAAATAATCAAATCCTTCTTGATTACAACTATAGTCATTTATTGCTTTTATAGCAACAAATTTCTCGTCCAATTTTGTATTTGCATTCACCAAAAAACTGTTAGTTTTAAAAAGATAAGACCTTTCAGTCTCTTTTGATGCTTCAGGCATTAATCTCCCATCACTGACTTTCTGGACTTCAATAGATTCTGTTTCAAACCACTAGTTTCTCCCGTCTTCATCCTGTTGATTCACTGTTTCCTTTATGTCCCTACAGACACAACTTCCTTGCTGCTTCTGATCTTCCATCTCAATGCCAAATAAATTCTACTCGATTTCTCTGATTTTGACATCATATCTGTTAATGTCATTTTCTGTACATACAGTTACATCATTATTTGAAAATTTATAATATTCATTCAACTCCATAAATGTTAAAAACATTTCATCTCTATCATGCATAGTAACTGTAATTTTGTATGGATTAGGTTCTGCAAGTTTCACTTCAGGTTCTTTAAGCTATCATTCTAAGAATTAGATTTCCATGTGAAATGTTTTCAGTACTTAATCACAACTTTCATTCCCAGCTTCATCCTTCTTCTGGCAATCTTCCTGAGTTGTCCTAGTTTCTGTTCCATCACATTGCAAAATTTCATCAACAATTTCATTAAACAAATACATTTGATTACCTCCTTGGAATATTTCTTTGGAATTTCCATTTTGCTTTTGCTCCATAACAGCTTCAACTTGCTATTTTACCCCAAACAATAATTCATTCATGATTTCTTCCTATTGTAACAAATCATTACCTCCCCCCTTTGAAAGGCATTCTCCACCAAGCTTTACCTCAAAATTTTCCTTCATCTCTATGATAGTTCCATCAGACTACTCACCATCTCTCACATATCCTGCAAGCATACATAAACTGTGAGAAAAATTGCAAGGCTTCATAGCCTCATCTAATTCTCTCGCTAACACATCTTCAATTGCTTCTGAACTATCCCAATAGTTCATGAGATCTTCCTCATTGATTTCTTCACCCATAATTTCACCCTGTTCTGGGCCACAAATGGAAACATCCATTTTTAACTCAGCCTCTCTGAGTTCTTCACAACTCAACATCTGCTTGAGCTTCCTCAGCTCTTTTTCCAACTGTATGTTTACATGCTTTTCCTTCTTTGTGTGTAGCTTCTGCCACTTTACCTTCTTTCTGATGGTCCAACCATGTGTCTGGTTTTTCGCATTTTCCCATAACATCTTCATTAACAATTCAAGGTGAATTGTTATCTCATCCTTCTCCCACTCGTACTCTTCATCCTTAAACTGTTCACATATGCCACTTTCCTTGGCATTTTCCTTCTTCTTCCTTCTGTTGTGGTCTTCATGAGATCTTCGGAAATGACTATCAACAGTCATCTTATCCTCCTTTGTGAAATTCATCAGTTCACATGTGGATTTAATTTACTCCACTTCTCAGCAATCCTTAACACTTGCCATTCATAAAAAATGCAATTTCTTCTCCTGCGCTTATCTTCTCTTGGTTCTCTATCTTGCAACCCTCTTGCTTCAATTTTCTGCAAACAACAGTTTAGTAACTCACGTGTTACAATAACCAATTCTTTGGGTGTCGGGCTCTGCCGATCATGCACCCAATTACATTCAAAATATTAACTTATATTATGACTCTTTGGCTTCAGACTTACACCAATTCTTCATCTTGGATGAAAAATACTCAATCTCAACTCAAACTATCCAAACTTTCATTTGACTCTAACATCTGTTTTCACTTCAAGCTTTGTCCTAATAACAATGATAGTGGATATTTTGACTTAATTGAAGTTATACAATTCTCCAATAAACATACACCCCTAATACATTTATAGGATGTAAAATCTTCACTTTCTTTCATACTTCATTCTTATGAAAAATCATCAGTTTGCCTTATCATTTCACATGATACTGAAGTCTTAAGTCAAATTGCAGTTCAGGTTTTCCAAGATTTATTTTAAGGTGAAAATAAATAAACCATTCAATCTTCAATGTTTAAAATTACCTTCCTGAATTATCATACCTCATGCTCCTGTTAAGTTTATTGAGAAACCTTTCTCTCTGCAGTCTCAACCCTCTGGTTTCCACTCTTCTGTGTTTTCTTTGTCACTGTAAACACTCGCATGCCCATAAGTTCATCATCTTAATGCAAAAATTACCCTGCACTTTTATACACCATACAACATCAATTCACATCTCTTCACCTGTGTATATAGAATAAGATATTCATATTTCAACCTCTCTGATGTACAACCCATACATTGTGTTCATCCGGAATATCATGTCATTAAATACAACCACATAATGGTAAAACAAAGTTTTTACAACATCAAGCAATTATGTTTTCAATCACCAATAAAAAGAATTCTTCTTTTCCCAACTACAAGCTTTGGTCCAAAATGACTTAACCAAAAATGTGAAGAATCCACATTATGCATAATAAATCATCACACTATGCATAATAAACCTCCTCATATAAGCATGCATGTTTTTCCTTCATATCACCCAGGATTAGTACATTTTCCCCTTCATTTTCCATTCATTTATACTCCCGCATTTGCAACATTTCCACTCTTTCATAACATTCACAAAAGATTATTTTCTCAAGTATGGCAAGGAAATTTAATCATCCATATTTTAAAATACCCTTTCCCAATGAATATTTATTCATTCAATGAGCACTTACCTTGAATCTTCTTGTGGTTGAAATGATCCAACCCTTCTCTCGCGTATTTTTTTAGGAATACATTCAAGCCTCTACAGATTTACTTTGAATGTGTAAGGTCCATTCTCTCCCCAGCAATTAAATTTCTTCCTGGAAAATTTCTAACATAAATTTTTTCCTAACAATTAATGTTAGAAACCTTCAAAGTACGCACACTCTCCCCTTAAATCTAAGCCAATTTCCCTTATCTCAATCTCTTCAATTTCAATTCCTTTCTTTGAAAACATGCGATCTTAATGTAACCAAATATCCTTTCAAGATTAAATTCTCCCAAAAAAATGTACATGAATTATTTGCAAAAAATTTACCTCTATCAATACCAGTGACTTTTCCTTACGCTGGAAGATGGTATCAAGAAAATACCGGATCCATACCTTGAATGTTCCGATGGAGCTACATCTCTCTTCACACAATCTCTTTCTCACTTCTGATACCAAAATGATGTAAGTGACCAAAATTCCCACACTTTCAAATTGGTACAATAAAATATGCAATTTTCTCTTTGCCCAAGCTTACACTTCAAAATGATGTAGTTGATGTACTACTTCATTGGAAATTCCTAAAACTTCTCTATGATATGAAATATTATAACTTTTTCAAGCTTCAACTCATACAAGATGTTATGAATCCTCACCGGACCATTGTGGGTGCATATCATAATAACAAGTTTTTTTTTAAAAACATTGCATTTGAATTCCAACAAGACAAAATTGGACAACATTAAATCTGTTCACTACAAATGCTATCACCGTCTAGGTGTTGATGATCGATGGTTCAACTAACATAAGATTTAATTTTGGAATCCATTAAACAATACAA
Source organism: Pinus albicaulis (assembly GCA_034641835.2). NCBI lineage: Eukaryota > Viridiplantae > Streptophyta > Pinopsida > Pinales > Pinaceae > Pinus > Pinus albicaulis. The sequence continues at coordinate 944,553,493 of CM076578.1, forward strand.
CACCGCTCTTTGGTTGAAACAACTGGTCTCTCAAACATCACAACAACCAACAACGTATGTATCATCTCATTTTACATATTAATGGAGGAAAACAAATGAAGAAGTTCTTGTTATAGATGGGACCTATGTATATATAAATCTCAATGTAAATGGGATCATTTACTCGCCGTTTCTGGAATTGTTTAATGCCAGTCGCTCTTCATCACAGTCCACCACTTAACGTTGCTGATCTTAATGCTGCCAATCTTCTTAACGCTGCTAATTCACTTCAACGCACGAAAAAGCATGCCTAAGAAGAGTGACTTAAATCAATTTTCATTATCTAATACAAAGATCTTCTTCTCTGCAGCTCGACACAAAATTCACAAGCTAAACTGGAATTTTTACATGTGGTGGAAAAACACACACGTTGAAAAATTAGTCACAGACTCTCCAACTTGCTTCAATGCCTCTACAATTCTTTTGGGAGTGTTACAAGAATTCAATCTGAGTCTCCATATCATCATAATAATATCTCAACAGCTTCTCGCTTTTCCTCATGCAGTCATCATTTCCCTTAGCGTATGGAAGATCATCACATCACCATCTCCATGCTTCCGTTGTGCAACTTACGAGAGGCCACTCAAAACTTACTCAAAAGAACACCGCCCATGATTCTCACACTGGCACAAATATTTGCTCGACAAACAAATTCCCGTCGAGTTCACCCAACAATCAATGGCGGGGTCAAACTCTTCCACTCTTGAATGGTAGGAAAAATATTCACAATTCGATGAATCCTGAGCTTCTTTCCATAGTCTCAGTTTGTAGCTCCCTGCTCCACACGCTCACTCTGTGATGAGAAATTTTCACACAACATGGTAGTCAACAACACTCTCCATAACAAAAACAAATCCATGAAACTTTCACACACAAGTTATTTCACAGTAGGCTCCTCCTTCAGGTATTTATTCCACTATTATCACAGTCAAATATTGCTTTCCTGCAATCATACACTCATATACAAAAGAAATGTTCATGTATAACTTGCAGACTCAACCCAGGATTCCAATCAATCAAACGTAGGAGAGATTCATCCTCCAACTCATCTCCTTGCTTTGATACCAAATGATGCAGGGATTCTACTATAGAATAGATCCTAGCATATAAAAACACACGTACTTCACCCATCATGAAAAATCTCAATAATTCTTCATTAAACCATAAAAATATTCAGCTAAAAAATACATATGAAGGAAGGAGAGCCACATAAAAAAATACTGACTGTTGTAGCTCCTAGAGACAGCCTAGAGTTGTGATAGACCAGTGCCTAGGACATCTTAGCATAGCAAGGAGCGTATAATATAATGTATGAAGTTGTCAGCTTCAGCTCACATGCTATCTCCTGTAAACAGGGAAATAAAATAGAATGGGACCAAAATCTCAGAAACTGACACAGGAAAAGAGATACTGTAGAGGCAATATGCAGAACTCTAATACAAAAGCAACAGACAATTTAGAGACCGTTTACTGCAAAGCGGGCCGATTTAGAAATACTTCACAGACATAAATTATCAGAAGGTGTATGTAGTGAAAGAAATATTGAGAAGATATTAGTTAACATTGAGCTAATACCCAGATATACAATACCACCATGCATGGGCTTACCAATCTAAGAATCCATACATGATAATAGCATTTTAAAAGCACCCTCCCAAAGCAACCAATATAGCAGAAGTATGGTTAGCTGAATAATGGAACAAAATATCATGCATGAGCCATATTTAAAGCGCTTGAATGATCCAAGCATGGGCATCAAATAGGATGAATCCATACCAAAAATAGGTGAGCCACTCGCATTCCAAAACATGATACCAGAAAGATGGATGAAATGAACTGTTCTATTAATATAACACAATAAAGAAAGTTACAGATTGTGAAATACCAAAGAGCAGAATCCTCTTTGACAGATAGAACTCATCCTCACTGAAACCCTATGGGCTTTGTGCATTCATACCAAAGTTTTACAAAATGTTTACAAAAAGCCTTTCACTGCCTAATTTTTTGATAAAATCTGGAACCCTAAAACCTTCGTTCTCCTGGAACTTTATAGGAGAAACAGAAACCTAGTAAAAGAGGGAGGTAATGAGCATTTAATTTGCATAATTAAGGCAAAATGGCGGAAACATTCACGCCCATACTGCTGAATGACTATGCTGTGTTGTTTGTACTCTGCTGCCTACTTTCTGAAATAAATGTTCTGAGTGAAAATCTCTTCAGGAACACGGTAGAGAAATAGAAACCCTATGGGAAATTTGTCCTTCCTGAAGAGAAAATTATGCTAAAATAAAACCTTGAGGGCATTTTTTTCTGTGCATTGTACCCTCTTCCTTCCCAATTCTAAATTAAGCTTTAAAATTTTCAACACCGAACACTGAATTCCTCAACGATCCACTGATCTTCCTCTGCTGCTCCATTAATGTCTCCATCTATGATATCTGCCTCTTGAATGACACTGGGAGGCTCGCCAAAGAATAACCTTTTCTCTATAATGGATTTCATGTCACAGCAGCTATCCAGGACTTTCTTTATAAATCTTGCCTCTGAAAAACTGCTCCTTTGACGCGTTCTCGGCTTTTGTAATGGATGCTACGAATTATGATAATCCTTTGTCGCTGTAAACCTACAAAACACACGAAGTTGTGAAGAAACAAAATGCATGGGGGACGGCAATGCAATGGAAGTGACTGTGTAGTGAAGCAACATGATAAGATGGCAGAAGCATGCAGGGTGGTGACGAAGGAAATGCAGTGGAAATAATGGCGGAAGGGCTGGCCAGAGTTTATAATGCGGAACATTAAAATATAACATATGAATGTAATGTATAAATGGCGGAGGGAAAATGCGATAAAAACGTGGGATGATGACGTGGAGGAAGACCGGGTCAACAGTGGGGCGTGAAAATGATCTAGACCGTCTGCTCTCAAGACGAGATCGACGGTTGAAACGACGTCGGGGGTGATTGCCAGTGGGCCAGGGGTACGGTTTCCTTGAGCTAAATCCCGTGCAGCTTCAGAGCGCGATAGACGTTGGATGAAAAGCTTCAGATTAGACGGCTGATAGTGATATCACTGAGTGTCTTGTCCCGAACAATAGCGTGTGATGAACGGTGGTTTTGGAACCATACACTGGGACGCGTGGCAGACAGTGTATGGAATCGCTGGCCCCATGGGAATTACCGCCTACCGCCGAAAGGCGGTGCGATATAAACTGCCGATTTTTGCAATAGGAGCGGGTGTGGGGACCACCAGGATAGGTAGGCTACGAACCATTGATTTGGTAGAATGATTGGACGGTGCATAAATGATTTGGGAGATGAATAGAATGTGCCACGAGCACAGTGATGATTCACGCAGACCATCCGATCTTGTAAAGATCGACGACCAATATTTCGCCCGGGCATTTGGTTGATAAGTGCCTAGTTCTTCTGTGCTCAGTTCCATCACTGGGTTACACGGGAGAAAAGGACAGAGGGGCTAGGGCTGAAGGAGTTATGCCTTAAGTATTTTAAATCTGGATTTTTAGACTTTTATAATGTGTTTTAGAGGCAGGAAATGGTAACGATAGGTGAAATAGAGATATTTTGGGACAAAACGAGGGGACTTGAGTGGTTTAAAGGGGGATTCTTAACAAAATTTTGACAGGAGGAAGATATGATCAACATTGGATCCACCTGGGGATGGCACATTCATCCCTAGATGCATCGAGAACTCGCAAACCCTCTGATCATCTTATGTGCAAACTCGGCTCTTTAGTAACCTTACTTTTCACTTTATGATTGATAATGACACCCACATTATTCAAACGAAAACAAAAAGGAAACTATCATACAATATAATACATCAGGCTGCCTTTTCCTGAATCAGAACTGAAAGTATGGTTTGAGGAATTGACCGTTTACAGGGGCATCCAGCAAGTCGCCCTGTAAATTCTCCAACCTGAAAGTATTATTGCCCCCCTGTTCCACAATTTTGAAAGGACCAAACTAGAGGGGGTCGAATTTACCATGTTTTCCCTTCTCATCTCTCCAGACGTCCCATTTGAGCACTAGATCACCTACTTGCAGATTCCTGTCTTTAGCATGCTGATAAAAAATGTGTTTCATTTTCTCTTGATATTCTATTAACCTTTGATTCACTTGATTGCGCATTTCTTCTAATTCCACCAATTGATTGATTCTCCTGATCATTTCATCAGGTTCCTCCTGGCTTTCTTGCATGAAGCGGGCCACTGGTAAAGCCAACTGTATAGGGAAAACTGCTGCTCGTCCATATACCAATTCATAGGGAGATTTCCCAGTTTCTCTCTTGCTGGTGATTCGATTAGCCTATAGAGAAAATTTCAATTGGGAGTCCCAGTTCTTCTGATTTTCATTGATAGTCTTCTTCAAGGCCCTCACCAGAGTCGTATTTGAAGACTCTGCCAAGCCATTTCCTTGTGGATAGTAAGCTGTAGAGTGGCTCAGTATGATATTGTATTGCTGGCATAAATTAATAAATTTTGCAGACTTGAACGCTTGTGCATTATCAGGCACTATCCTAGCAGGACAGCCAAACCTAGATATGATGTTTTCCTCCATGAAATTTATGATCACAGTATCTATAGCATTCCTTGTAGGTATGGCTTCCACCTATTTAGTGAAATAATCTGTGGCCGTTAAAATCCACTTATGTTGACCACTCTATGGAGGATGTATCTCACCTATAAAATCAATACCCCATTGATGAAATGGTTCATCCACATGCACTGGAATCAGGGGAAAAGGTGCCGATTTCTGTCTCTCAGCAAATTTTTGACATTTATCACATGCTCTTACTTGAGAAAAAATATCTCCAAAAATCTTTGGCCAATAGAAGCCAAATTTCAGAATTTTATGAGCTGTGGCCCTCCAGCTGTAATGACCTCCACAGATCCCTTCATGAAATTCTGCTATAATACTCTCGACTTCATTCTCTGTGAGACAAAGGAGTAAGATGCCTGAGGGATCTCGCCAGTATAGCCGGCCATTGGTAACTATGTATTTCTGTGATTTCAATCTCAGTGCTATGTATTTATTTTTATCACAAATTGGAGGGCAGCTGAGTGTGAGGAGATATTCTATTATCTCTTTGTACCACTGACTGGTGAGGTACTTTATATGTGTTTTTGGAGTAGCTACCCCAATTCCATGTCGTTCTTCTTTTTCCTCAGATTCACCACCTGCTATAATGGACAAATTTATGCCTAGAGCTTGATAGTTTGATTCAGATAACATTTTGGCAAGCCCCTGTCCTTTGATAAGCTTAGTCGGGCGAATGTCTAAGTCATACTCCTGCATTTTAGCAATCCACCTCCCCCTTTTTCCTTCACTATCCCCCTGAATAAGAATATCTTTTACAGCAGCTGTAGGCACAAATGCAGTGATGTGGGACTGTAAGATATATACACAGAATGCTTTGAGGGATTTCACTAGGGTGTATGCTTGCTTTTCCAATATGTTGTATTTTAATTCTGCATCACGGAGTACCTAACAGAAAAAGGCAATAGGATGCTCATACCCTTCCTCTTTTTTCTGCAATAAAACTCCTGCTATTGTATGAGGTGATGCAAAAGAAAAAATCATGAAAGGTTTATCATAATCTAGTCCAGCCAGCACAGGGGCTTCTGAAAAAGCATTCTTTATCCTGGTAAATGCCTCCCGTGATTCTTGTGACCACTTTACCTCATTATTCTTCTTCAGCATATATGTTATATGCCTAAATATCTTAGCATAGTTAGGGATAAACCTTCTCAAGAAATTAATGCGCCCTAGGAATACTTGTACCTCTTTATTATTTCTGGGAAAAGCAATACCATTTATAACCTCTACCCTCTTGGGATCTATCTTCACCCCATATTTAGTCACGATGTGGCCTAAAAGCTTTCCCTCTTCTAATGCAAATAAATACTTTTGAGGATTCAGAGAGAGACTATATCTTCTGCATTTCTCAAAGGTTTTGCGCAGATGCTCAATTTGCTCAGCATCATCCTTGGAAAATATAGAGATATCATCGAGGTATACCACCAGGAATTTATCTTGCTACCCAACAAAAGCAACATCCATCGCCCTCTGAAAAGTGGCCCCTGCATTATTCAATCCAAAAGGCATCCCGGCATACATAAATTTACCCCATGGTGTGGTGAAAGCAGTCTTCTTTTGATCCTTTGAAAGCATAGCCACTTGGTTATAACCAGAGAATCCATCCATCATGGACATCCTGGAAGCTCAAACCACTTTCTGCAGGATGTAATCCATTTTAGGTAGTGGATAATTATCCTTTAAGGATGCTCTGTTTAAATTTCTAAAATCCACACACAACCTTATTTCTCCATTCTTCTTCCATACAGGGACAAGATTTTCCACCCATTCAAAGTATCTCAATGGTACAATTATTTTGGCCTTTAACAGCCTCTTGATTTACTTCTCAATAGAAGGTAGCAGCAGGGGATTTATTTGTCTGAGCTTCTGCTTAAGGGGCTTTGCATCCGCCTTCAATGGATTTTTTTGTTGCATAATACTGATATCAAAAGTTTTAAAATCCTGATAGGACCATGCAAACACATCCTTGTAAGACTGAAAATTTTTTTGATATAGCTTTCTATATTCTCCAGGGATTTTCTTAGACAGTTTTACAATTTTGGGGTCAGCTTCAGTACCAAGATTCAGGTCTTCTACCTGATTTTCCTCTACCACTTTGCTTGGCTGCAGTGAGACATCATTCTTGTCAAATAATCTTTCTAGAGGCACCAGTCCTCTAGGTATAATGTTTCCCTTCAACTGCAACACTTTATTTCCTGCCATTTTCTCCTCCCAATTTCTTTCTCAAGTATCTTCAGGCTCAACCTCTTCTTCAGCATCAATCTCCATATTGGAGAATTCTCCTATTGTTTCTAGGAATCTCTTCATCTGTTCTTCATCTTCAAATACCTTCCAGTGCTTGATGTTATCTGGGATTGATGGTCGGTAATACACCTCAATTTCATATCTTAAGAGTGGGTTTTGAGGTGGGTGAAAAGTACTAGCAGCTACAACAAGGGAATCAACCATCCTATTTTATTCTTGGGGCATGAACTGGATATTGAATGCCAAGAAGAAGTTTTCTACCATGTCCCAAACTTCATTCCTATAAGCCCTTAGCCTAGGATGTTTGGTCTGACACTGATTTTTGACTTGCCTAACCACCAGTTCTGAATCTCCCATAACTTTTAAACTTTGTATACCCATGCTCCTGGCTGTCTGTAATCCCAACAGAAGTGCTTCATATTCAGCCACATTATTGGTGGCTTCATATTCTAGTTTGAAAGACAGTGGGATCCATTTTCCTGTAGGAGAAATCAATAACACTCCAGCTCCATTACCTTCTTTTGAATTTTCTCCATCAAAATGAAGAGTCCAGATTTCTGCTTCACGGCTCTTTGAGGGCTGCTCAGTCTTCATCTGGAAAAATGATGGTTCATGAGCATAATATTGATCTTCTTTCAGCATCAAGCATGAGAAATCTCCTTCTTTACTGTAGACTAGAGAATTTACAGAGTTGTCAGCCTTACTCACCATCTTGACAAATCTATTCTCCATGTATACCCTCCTCTCCCGGCCACCAAAAACTAGGATAGTGGCATATGTTAAATCCATCTTAATTGATCCGCCAATTTTTGTTCCCCAGGACCTTGACAGCAACATACCAAAACGAGCTGGGATGTCAGCCACCACGATGTCCATTACTACACTTTTTGTTGGGACTTGAGCCAAATTGACCACCAAATCCTTGATCATCCCCAAGCATTTAACTCTTTTGGAATCAAATGAGTAGAGTTCTTTATATGGACGTGTGATTTGTAAACCTAGTTGTTCCATGACTGAAAAAGGCATAAGATTATGGGAAGCTCCAGAATCTAGCATACAATTATGTAGTAGCAGGTCATGAATCACTAGAGACACATATAAGGGAGGAGTAGAGGGATCTATCTCCTTGACGTGTGGTCCAAACACTACCATGGGTCTTTCTTATTGAAGGATGAGACTATCTGGGATGATTGGTGCTTCTGTAGGGAGCATGAAAGAGGTGACTTGAGATTGATATGCTGGCTATTTCAACAGTTCAGTCAAGGGGACTGGGATTTTGACTTTTTCAAGTTCCTTTTGCAAACTGAAAACTAGGGGGGATTTCTCTATCACCACCTCTTTTGGCTCTTTATTTTCAGCTGGGGGTTTGACTTCCTTTGACACAGACTCGGTATTAGGAGGAATGACTACTTTTGGAGCAGAAGGAATTTGATCATTAGACTGCAAAGGTTTGTTTAGAGGGCCCTTACCTTTGTCTGTGACTTTCTGCATTGTAGCCTCCTTCTGAGCAGGTGATTCCTTTTGGGGTAGCTCTTCTTCTTGCTCTTGGGTACGAGTCCTCTTCCTAGAAGATCTGAGATCATATCTTCTATTGAAATGTGCTTGCAGGAAATCATCAAATTGTTTACAATAATGATCAAATTCTGCCTCATCTGTGTCTCTAGTATTTTATTCTTGTTGCAATGAGCACCCCTCTTCTTCTCTATCTGAGAAAGAAATATTTGCATCCTCTAGTCCATAGGCAGTGTCTTCAGTAGAATCATCTACTGGACCTTCCAGGTACAATGGGTGTGGCACTTGATTCTGTTGCTCCTTTGCTTCCCTTGGCAATATTTGCAAGGGTGGTTTCCTGTACTGAGGATTGTAACCTCTGTTTGGAGCATTCTAGAAATTCTTGAAGGTTGAGTTCTTGGCTTCCAATTCAAGCTTGACCATTTTCTTAATTAATTTTCTCATTTCTTCCATTTTGTCTGAGTCTCTGTCCTGACTAGAAGTGGATACCTCCTCTTTTCCTCTTCTTCTAGCATCTTGTTCAGCTTTTCCATTTAATTTACTAGTGGAGGCAAAGTTTGCTTCCAACTCTAGTGCATCTGCCTAAGCATCATATAGAGTAGCAGGATTTCTTTCTCTGAGAGAGAAACCAAATTCTGAATCAAAGGATGCTACAAAAACAACTTTAGCAGCAGTCTGATGGGGTTTCATATCAGCAGGGGGACTCAGATACAATTTATTAAATCTCTTCATAAATTATGGCACTCCTTCATTGTGTCTTTTCTTCAGTGTATTGAACTCAATGAGACAATTTCCATGATCTTTATTTTCTCCCCATTTCCTGAGAAAAGTATCTTCCATGTTATCCCAAGTGGTAATAGAACACCCAGCCAATGTTTTAAACAATTTTTGAGCTTCACCATCAAGAGATTGCACAAAAAGTCTTAAGACCACATCCAAATGTTCAACATTAAATTTCTTTGCAAAGGAGCAGAAAGTCTCAAGATGTTTTTGAGCATCAATCTCATTTTCCCCATTGAATCTGGGCAGGATCTTCAGATAATCCTGGGGCATATCATTAAACACTTGGGGTAAAGCCAGGGGAGCATATTTATTCATCAAGAAAGCCAAAACATTGGCCATTGGAGGAGGTGGAGGTAGTGCAATAGTTTTATGGGTAAGAGGAGGAGGAGGAGGTGGAAGTGGAGTATGAATAATAATAGGAATATACTCAACTGCAGCTTGAGGGGTTGAGGGGAACAAAGGTCTATTAACAGCAGATACTTCGGTTACTTCCTTGACTTTTTCAACCTCATGAGTAGGATGAAGACTGTTTTTATTTCTGATACCCTCTCGGGGTGGACTATCTGAATAATAATAATCATTATCTCCCATAGTGGAGTCGGGATCTGGCACTTGAGTTTCTTGAGGAGAAGAGGATGGAAAGTCTTCTGTGGACACTTCAGGAATTTTGGAACGGGCTAATTTCCTTTCCCTCCAATTTCTTCTTCTATGTATAATCTGGTCAGGGTCGAACACTGAAGGTGTCTTTGGCTTAGACGTATCTAAACTCAGGTGTGGCTTACGAGGAGCCAGGATTGCAAATTGATATATAAAATAAACAAATGTGGAGTCGCCAAGGTGAGGGATCTACAACTCTCAACTTTCCATACTCACCTTCTTGAAGAGTGAATTAGATTTTATCGAGGCCCAAGGATTTTAATTTTCTCAACTTCGTTCCCTGGCAACGACGCCAAAAAGATGTTGTAGCTCCTAGAGACAGCCTAGAGTTGTGATAGACCAGTGCCTAGGACATCTTAGCATAGCAAGTAGCGTATAATATAATGTATGAAGTTTTCAGCTTCAGCTCACATGCTATCTCCTATAAATAGGGAAATAAAATAGAATGGGACCAAACTCTCAGAAACTGACACAGGAAAAGAGATATTGCAGAGGCAAGATGTAGAACTCTAATACAAAAGAAATAGAAAATTCAGAGATAGTTTACTGCAAAGCGGGCCAATTCAGAAATACTTCATAGACATAAATTATTAGAAGGTGTATGTAGTTAAAGAAATATTGAGAAGATATTAGTTAACATTGAGCTGATACCCAGATATACAATACCACCATGCATGGGCTTACCAATCTAAGAATCCATACATGATAATAGCATTTTAAAAGCACCCTCCCAAAGAAACCAATATAGAAGAAGTATGGTTAGCTGAATAATGGAAAAAAATATCATGCATGAGCCATATTTAAAGTGCTTGACTAATCTGAGCATGGGCATCAACTAGGATGAATCCATACCAAAAATCGGTGAGCCACTCGCATTCCAAAACATGATACAAGAAATATGGATGAAATGAACTGTTCTATTAATATAACACAATAAAGAAAGTTACAGACTGTGAAATACGAAAGACCAGAATCCTCTTTGACAGATAGAACTCCTCCTCACTGAAACCCTATGGGCTCTGTGCATTCATACCAAAGTTTTACAAAATGTTTACAAAAATCCTTTCACTGCCTAATTTTCTGATAAAATATGGAACCCTAAAACCTTCGTTCTCCTGGAACTTTATAGGAGAAACCAAAACCTAGTAAAAGAGGTAGGTAATGAGCATTTAATTTGCATAATTAAGGCAGAATGGCGGAAAAATTCACACCCATACTGTTGAATGACTATGCTGTGATGTTTGTACTCTGCTGCCTGCTTTCTGAAATAAATGTTCTGAGTGAAAATCTCTTCAGGAACACGGTAGAGAAATAGAAACCTTATGGGCAGTCTGTCCTTCCTGAAGAGAAAATTATGCTAGCATAAAATCTTGAGGGCATTGTTTTCTGTGCATTGTACCCTCTGCCTTCCCAATTCTGAATTAAGCTTTAAACTTTTCAACGTCGAACACTAAATTCCTCAATGATCCACTGATCTTCCTCTGCTGCTCCATTAATGTCTCCATCTATGATATCTGCCTCTTGAATGACACTGGGAGGCTCGCCAAAGTATAACCTTGTCTCTTTAATGGATGTCATGTCACAGCAGCTACCCAGGACTTTCTTCAGAAATCTCACCTCTGAAAAACTAGCCCTTTGACGCGTTCTCGGCTTTTGTAATGGATGCTGTGAATTATGATAATCCTCTGTTGCTGTAAACCTACAAAATACATGAAGTTGTGAAGAAAAAAAATGCATGGGGGACGGAAATGCAATGGAAGCGACTGTGTAGTGAAGCAACATGATAGGATGGCGGAAGCATGTAGGGTGGTGACGAAGGAAATGCAGTGGAAATAATGGCGGAAGGGCTGGCCAAAGTTTATAATGCAGAACATTAAAATATAACATATGAATGTAATGTATAAATGGCGGAGGGAAAATGCAATAAACACGTGGGATGATGACGTGGAGGAAGACCAGGTCAACAGTGGGGCATGCAAATGATCTAGACCGTCCGATATCAAGACAAGATCGACGGTTGAAATGGCGTTGGGGGCGATTGCCAGTGGGCCAGGGGTACGGTTTCCTTGCGCTAAATCCCGTGCAACTTCAGAGCGCGATAGCCGTTGGATGAAAAGCTTCATATCGGATGGCTGACAGCGATATCACTGGGCGTCCTGTCCTGAACAATAGTGCGCGATGAACGGTGGTTTTGGAACCGTACATTGGGACGCATGGCAAACAGTGTATAGAATCGCTAGCCCCACGGGAATTACCGCCTACCGCCAAAAGGCGGTGCGATATAAACCGTCGATTTTTGCAATAGGAGCGGGCGTGGGGACCACCAGGATAGGCAGGCTACGAACTGTTGATTTGGTAGAACGATCGAACAGTGCATAAACGATTTTGGATTTGAATAGAATGTGCCACGAGCACAGTGCTGATTCACGCAGATCGTCTGATCTTGCAAAGATCGACGAACAATATTTCGCCCGGGCATTTGGTTGATAATCGCCTAGTTCTTCTGCACTCGGTTCCAACACTGGGTTACGTGGGAGAAAAGGACAGAGGGGCTAGGGCCGAAGGAGTTACTCCTTAAATATTTCAAATATGGATTTTCAGCCTTTGATAATGTGTTTTAGAGGCGAGAAATGGTAACGATAGGTGAAATAGGGATCTTTTGGGACAAAACGAGGGGACTTGAGTGGTTTAAAGGGGGTTGCTTAACAAAATTTTGACAGGAGGCTGATATGATCAACACTGACAATAAACTAAAAACTCTTTGGCCAAGTATTACAATGAGCGACCTCTTGACTCTCGGCCCTTCAATCCATCTCTCACTCTCACTGTACTCCTCACTTCTCTCAGTTGCCCCTCATCCTCACAAAAACACTCCTATTTATACATAAATAATGAATTTATTGCACTCCATGAATTCCTCCACATAAATCTCAACTACAAATCTAATTTGGATTTATTCTAGTTTTGGACTCAACAAAGTCCCGTATATGGAATTCCTACTCCCTAGACTATCTACCTAATTCCATTCCACTCATATCCTTTAATTATTAAAGAATATTTACAAAAATCCTCACATTTATAATTTCTCTCCTAACTTATTAAAAATAAGCAATTTAATTAATAAAATAATTAAAATGTCTCACCCCCCCTATTACATAATTAAATAATGAAAATTTGGCTTGGATGCTCCTGCATCACTATGTTTCCTTCATATTCTTCTTGATAACTTGCATTTCATGTTCCATATCGAAAAAAATAGTGGGTCCTATAAGTACCCTATTTACTAGATCACTCCAACTGATAGGAGTATTACAACTCTGCCCATAAAATGACTCAAATAGACTCAGTATAAAGGAATCTTGATACCCATTATTGTATGAAAACTCTACCAGGGGAAGATACTCTTCCCACTTCCACTGTTGATGCATGAAGTACATCCTTAAAATGTCCTCAAATATCAAGTTAAAACTATTTGTATGTTCATCTTTCTTCAAATGATAAGTTGTAATAAAGGCTAAATTTTTCCCAAAACCTACAACCAGCTCTTTCCAAAGTCTAGAAGTGAACTTGGCATCTGTGTCAAATATGATCTTCCTTCAATATCACTATCTCCCTGTTGAAAATTTGAGCTATGTCACTAGCTCAATTAGTAGACTTCACTGGAATGAAGTGAGCTACCTTCCTTAACATGTCAACCAAAACCATGATGGAATCATGTTGTCTTGATGTCCTTGAAAACATTGTAATGAAAACCATGGATATGACCTCCCATTTCCACTCAGGAATCAAAATTGACTGCAATAAACCACCTAGATGCTTACACTTTTCCTTACCCTGCGGACAGTCCAAACATTTCAGAACAAACTCAGCCACCTCTTTCTTCAAGTTTTTCCAATGATAGAACTTCTTAATTATTTTTAGAGTCTTCTGATATCTCAGGTGACCTTATATGACTTGACATGAAACTCCCTCGAGATAAGCTTCTTGATATCACTGTCATCTGGTACATAAATCTTGTTCCTAAATCTAACCAAGGCATCTACTATGTGATGATACTCCTCATCCATATTAACTTCACCCCATTGCTATAGTCTGTGCCTCAACTATTGATACCTGTGATCATGTTTCCCTGCCTATAAGATCTGCTCTTGCAAGTCTGTCCCATAAGAACTCTCTATTACAATTTGATTAACCTACACTCTTCGACTAAGATAATATGCAACCTTGTTCTCCTTTACCTTGATGTACCTAATATTAAAGTAAAAATCACAAAGAGTAACCAACCATCTAGCTTGCCTGGAATTCAGATTAGTTTGTCAAACCAAGTATCTTAGTCCATTATCGGATCACTCATAAGAATAAACCACCTTCCAAGGAGATAATGTCTCCACATCTTCAAGGCATGAATGATAGTTTCCAACTCAATATTGTGAGTCACATAGTTTTTCTCATCCTCATTTAACTTCCTTGACTCATATTATACCAATTTTCCTACCTGCATCAAGACTCCACAAATTCCCCTCTTGCAAGCATATGTACATACCACAAACTCTTTGTCAGGATATGCAATCTTCAAAATCAAATAATCTGTAAGAAACTTCTTCAACTGCTCAAAAATAGTTGCACGCTCCTCATTCAATTCAAACTTCTTTCCTTTCATCCGCAAAGATATAGTAGGATAGGAAATATGTGAGAAGTTCCCCATAAACCATCGTTAATAAATTGTTAATCCCATGAATGATCTAACCTCATCTACATCTCTAGGAGTTACTCACTCCATGATAGATCTAATAATTTTTGGATCCACCGCTATACCTTCCTTGGAAACCACATGCCCCAAGTAATGAACTTTTGTCTAAAAGAAACTACATTTAATAAGTTTGGCATAAAAAAAATGCTCTCTTAGAAATTTCAACACTTCTACTGGATGTTCTACATGCTCTTCCTCATTCTTAGAATATATCCATATGTCATCAATGAATATTATCACAAACTTGTCTTGATAAGGCTGCACCACACTATTCATCAAACACATGAAAGTATTTGGAGAATAGTCAAACCAAAAAGGAACCACAACAAACTCATAATTCCCATACATGGTCTAGAAATCATTCTTGTAAATATCCTCTTCTTTGATGCATACCTGATGATATCTTGATTTTAATGCAATCTTAGAGTCACCATTGTTCCCTTCATCCGATGATACAAATCATCAATATGAAATAAAATGGTACATGTTCTGAATCATCACCTTTTTCAATTGTCTGTAATCAATACACAACCTAAGAGTACCATATTTCTTCTTCGAAAACAATATTGGTGCACCTCAAGGTGACATACTTGCTCTAATATATCCCTTTTCAAGCATTTCCTTAAGCTGCAACTTAAATTCCACCAATTTTGAAGTGCTCATCCTATAAGGTGCCTTCGATGTTGGTACGGCTCCCGGCATAAACTCAATAGAAATTTTGAATTCCCTATGAGCTGGTAACTATGATATCTCTGATGGAAACACATACTTAAACTGCTACAAAATCGGATACCTATTCAAGACTCTAGGATCCTCAAAAACCTTCCCTTTATCACTAGAAATATGAATTGAAAACAATACACATCCTTTCCTACTAATGTGCTTTTCATGCATAGTTGTAACCATCCTCATTGATGTAGGATTTTTCTAACCTTGCAAGATTCTCCTCTCTCTACCGTCATCCAAGAGCTCAATAGCCTTATCATAGAAAAATACTTTAGCCATGTGATGGTACAACCAAGCCATGCCCAAAATAATGTTGTATGATTCCAATGGAAGCACATTTAGATGTGCTGATGTAGGCATACCATTCAACTCAAATGCACAAGATCTCACCCAACGTTGAACTCTCTTCTTGGTCCCTGTAGCCAATTCCACCAACCAAGATTATGCATACTCTTCCTTATTCAAACCACACTTATCCACCAGGTTAGGACTAAAATAACTATAACATATCCACCTTCCATATCAATAATAGATGTTTGTTGATAAGCCTGCCTATTATCCAATGTTGAATAAATCCAAGGAATGCTTTTTCGAACATCCCCAACTGTCTACGCCTCCTGAGTACTATAAATATGAGATCTTCCACCATAATTTTATGGAAAATATCTCTTGCAATTATCCTATCCAAAATTCCAACACTACAAATGCCTTATTCCATCACCATTGCTCTGATCCTCATATTGAAATTCTTGTTATATATCAACAACATTAAATTTATTGTACGGTGTTGCATTCTCCTTTTTACCTTCATCCTGAGGTATTTCTCGTTTATTATCCCACTTTCCTTAGTATTGTCATTATGTTTCCAATCGTGCTTAGGTTCCAATTTAGGCTTACATTGCTCATAGAAATTTTTTAACTTCCTAATGACTTCATCCAATTATCGAGGCTCATCATACTCAATCTGATATTTAAATGCTAATGGAAATCCACTAACGAATATTTGAACCTTCTCCTTCTCATCCTTGAGATATGGCACATACCTCAACAACTCCATAGCTTGTTTCCTTACTCTTCCCGCCTATCATAAAATCCATCTTCAAATCCTAGAACTCTTTATCCTTACCGACATAGTATCTCTCTGACAAGTACATATTTCCTAAAACTCTTTAAATTCATGCCAACTCAACTCCTCTATCTTGATACTGTTAACACTCTAATAATTCTCAAAGTTGTGAGATTTTGATTTATAGTTTAAATAATATCAGAGGTAACCACAAACATACTTTGAAACTTTAGGATCTATCCTTCCTAAGGCTCAGAGAGAGCTCTCTTTATAAGATTTAACTTTGTTTTTATATCTGATTTTAGGCTAGTTATATAGGGCAAATTGGTTTTGGAGTTTTGTTTTGTTTTGGTGTGAAAATCACTTAATGAGATGGATAAATATGAATTTGTAATCCATTGGGAAGATGGAGTCAATGTGTCAAGAAGAAAGATCAGGATCAAGCTCTAAAGTCAAATTTTCACTGGGCAAGATAGTAGAGTCACTTTAGATCTTTAAAGGTTGATGGTGAAATGGTTTTAATCAGGTTAAAGAGTAATTAAGAATACTTTGATCTAGATAAGGAGTGAAAAGGTAGGGGTCAATCGAAATTAGGGAGAAATTAAGGGTTCCCTACTCTGGATACTAGAAAAAAACATCTAAATGAAAACAAGTCAATAACAGAGTGCTTTTAACAAATTCTGATATAACAATTCCTGATTTCACATTAAAATTTAGAACACATTTATGAATGGATGAAAAACATAAGAAAATTGACAAATAACATTTAGAAAATACTTCACTTCAGTGGCCCAACACATGAATCCAGTAATATGATGCTTTATTACTTGAGATCCAGCCTTCTGACTTGAACTTGATTACAAAAACCCTTAAGTTCAGAATATAATAGCTATAGAAATATTCAGCAATTAATCCACCCAAATACTTCAAATGATGAAGTATTTATACACAAAATAGTACAAAATATCCTAGAACAATCTAAGGAATGTTTCTTGGAAAATAAAATATCTTTTTATAAAAAGATAGTGACAACTGCCTAACAAATTGCAAGTTGTCCTATTTATTGAAATTAAATAGTATGTTGTTGGATTTAGAATGCACCTGGCTAGTTGAGGTGTCCCTCACGCTGGAAATCTAATCTTTAATCAGTTTTGAACTTATTCTTTCATCTGATACTCTTTTTAACCTGATACTCTTTAACTTGCTGATTTTGACTGCTTTACTGCCTAAAATCTGTTTTACTGTGTAAAAAACAACAACTCTGTTTTTATCCTTTCTCACTGCAAACTAATTTTTACAGCAAATCTGTAAGCTTCTCCCAAAATTTTTCCTCTGGTAGTTTTATCTTCATGAGTTTCATGAAGTTTTCATCTACTTCTTTGTTTCTTACAAAAGTTGGCATTACAATGCATTTTATTCATGTTGTAAATAAAGCAGTTATCATCCACTGAAATTTTAGAGTCAGAAGTAACCCTCTAGGAAAATGTAGCAATGAAATTCATTATGAACCAAATCACATTGCAGAAGTTGTATAGTCCTAATGATTGAGGTGGCATTTCACTTGAAGTTAAAAGTTATACCTTGTCACGATATAATCGTGGATAAAAACTCACTAGAATTCCTTATGACAGTATAAATACTTTTAAATTAAAGTAAGTATATATGTCTCATTCCTTTTAGACTAAATATTATTGTCATTTCATATTTCTTGAAAGAAACAATGCATATCACTATATATTTATTATATTATATTATATTATTTTTATATAGTATATTAATTACATGCTATTATATAATTTAAATAATACAACTTTCAATTAATAGCATAATTAAGAATTTATAAATTTATATTTATATTTTATTTTAAGTTATTTAAGTACAAAGGAAAAATGCATTAGTTGTCAAATTTCACCATGAATCTTGTGATGGCTACATCCATATTTTGGAACTTTTCTTCCAATTGTTTCATCAGGTTCTTCTTGGAAATTACTTTTCTTACCTCAAGAATTGTTTCTGTCCTGTCTCTTATTCATACTTCATCCAATTCCTGCTTATTTTTAGTATTGAGAAACTTAATGATTTCCAATGCTTCTTCAGGTTTGGTGCCCAATTCATCTTTGGTCTTCTATATTTATTCTATAGCTACTTTTAGCAAGTCCTTCTGTTCATAGATAACCTGAATTGATGGCCAAGCATCATTGTCTGATTCAAGATTTTGGACCATAGTTAATTTTTTATGTATGCCATGGGATCTTTCAAGGTCAACTCTATTTCTACCTTTTTGAGTTGTTCACTTAACCTTTTAGCCTTTTGTTCTTCTGTTTTAGCATTTATTTGTGCTAACTTCTTGGCATCTTAAAGATTCTTGATTTGATCCTTCAATCTGTTTGTCTCATTATTTTGTATGGACATTTCTTCCATTGCCTTCATCAATTTGTTGGCCTCATATGATTGTTGAAATGCTGATGTAGAAGACTCAGTGGCAGAAGTAGTGGATGAAGTGACTTGTACTGCTATGGCCAATGGAACCTTTGGAGCCAATTCTTCTACTAAAGTGGATGGGACTGTTGTTGTCACCATAGGAATTATTGTAGGAGGGAAATTTTGTGTCTTTGCAGCTTATTTTTCTTGGACTAGCTTGTCCATCTCAATTTCCATTTCCTTGATTTGTGTTGTCATCTGTAATATGAGATTCATCATCTCATCCTTTTGGTTTGCTTCCTGTACAATTTCCTTAGCCTTTGGATGCTTTGTAGGGGGTAATTTCAATTGCTTTCTGAGTGCTGCAATATAAAAAATTTTCTTCTTTACTAGTTCTTCTACAACTTTCACATTAGAAGGGTCATAACCCACTTCAATTACTAATTCCTCTAAAGACTTGATTCTGGTGTCTTTAGCATATGAAGAAGGCTTTTCAACCTTAAGTTGATATTTCATATTTTTCAAAGCATTATACAACTTTTGAACACTCATTTCTTTTGTGGTCATTGTTGGATATAGCATTTCTGATCTTTGCTTGTGGAATTCAATCTGGTCCAAGTGATGAATGTCTTGGATTGGTACTTCAAAATCCACCTTTTTATAGCCAGCTGTTGTTTTAGGTGTTTTCACTGTAGGTTGAAGTACTAACATCGACAATTTATTATTTGTATAATCAAAGGCTAAAAGAAGCCTATTTTGAATCCCTGGAGTCTACTTTAAATATTGAGAATAGATTTCATTCTTGATTTCCTCATTCTTAGCTTTGATCTCTTTATACTTTTCTTTGATATCCATATCTTTATCCTCTGCCCGTTTTTATGAAGATAATTCCACTCTTTGCTATTTCTTAATCATTTGTGTGTTGGAAGTAGTAGGTTGCTACTCATTTTCAATCTCTGTGGGAGGCACAGTGTTTTTATCTGGAACCTCTATATCTATAACCTCAATTGTTTCCTTTTCTTTATCTGTTGGATTTGTATATGTTTTCTTGGTGTACCTGAGTTTAAATTTAGTTTCTGTGGTAGTTTCAGCAGTATATGAGCCTTATTCCCTTTTAATTTTTATACCTCTGTCTTCCTGAGCTGATTATTGCAGAATGTGACTAGTATCACTCTGCTAAATAGCTTCTACCAATGTATTTTCTAACCATTCAGATTAGTTAGAAATTTCTCAAGATCAGGTTTTTTCTCCTGAACATATGGGGTTAATTTACATTTTACCCTCATCTTTCTGATTATACCATATGGATCATAGTACCAAAGGAAACTTTCACTTAACTCTTACTCTAACAACTGCTTTGTAGCCTTTGCACCTGCTTCTCTGCTATTGCATATGAAGGGACCCACTTGGTTTTTCAATTTAAATTGGGTTTTCTTTTTAGCAGCCAAGAAATTTACTGAATATGAGTTCAGAATCTATCTAATATATTCTAAGGCAAAAAATCTTATTGGTGAATACTTTGGCAACTTATAGGGAAGGAGATTTGACCCATAAACTCTAACTACATTGTGATTTTGGTATAAATACCAATCACATGTCCTGCTTTGTTATGATAACTGTAAAACCTTCTTAATTTCATCACTAATTCTAGGTTGCACATTATTTTTAAGAAGATTTACCATTGGATGGATAAAACAGTCTATGAATTCTGCATATGTAAACTCAGTTGACTCCTTTTTTATTAAGGAAGTCCAGAAAATGATAGACTATTCATTTCCCTCTACATCCATCTTTTAAAGAGCTATTGGAAACTTATCATACTAAAAGTAGAGGAACATATGAAAGAGGAATGAGGTATACCTACATACACCTTCAGTAGGAATTTTTACAAGTTGTTCATGAATACTATCAGCAATATACTCAATAAAATTATAGATGACTGCAGGGGGCTGACCAGGCACAAAGATGGACAGAAAACCAAGTATAGATGCATATGTATGTTCATCAGTAAAGTATCCAAGGATAAAAGACGACATTGAGATAATGTGTCTTGTAGATTTTGGGAATTTGGATGATGAATATGGAGGGTTAAGCTTGGGGATTTCTACATATGAGGGCATGAATGTTTGAAAGATTTGAAATCTTTTGGGAAAATCCAGCCCTAAATAGGACTTTGTGAGAGATTTAATGGACAAAGGGACTGCATTGGGTTTAGGCTGTAAATGAAGCATTTGGTTTATGGATTCAGTTGTTATTGTGAACAAAACTTCCTTTTTAGCATTAAAAATTGCTCTTTTATATGGGGAATAATGAGTTTGACACAATCTGATGACCTTAGGGCATTGATGGGTGTGGGGAACTACATACTTGGGCAAATTAGACTCCCAAATAATCACATCATATACTTATTCCAAATATTTCTCTTGGCTCCTCCAATGGAACTCAAGAAGGTTATATTCAGTTACTAGATCAGTGATTTTATAGTCTACATCAGCCAATGGGGTGTGTTCAACATCTACAACAGGAGGCTGTAGTGGATTGATGAAAATTGTGCTTTTAGAGGCCATTGGTAAGTTTGTTTCTAAAAATTTAACCTTTCTAGATCTTTAAAACTCTGTTTTTAGGTTTTTAACACACTTCTGTAAGATTGAACTGTTTACAGAAGGTATTTTAGTATAACAGAGGCTTCTCTTGGACCGCAACAAGTAAAATTTGGGTTTCTCTGGCTCAAACTGTTAATTTTGCTTTAAAAACCAATGTATTTGACCTTTATAGACTCAGGAATAGCTAGCAAGGTTTTATTGTAGGTTTCTTTGATGAAACAATCTTAAAATAGTCAAATTCATGCAAAAAGGACTTTTGAGCACTGTAAATGGGCTTTGAATCATTTAGAGGGCTTCTAGATGGCTAAATCAATCAGTTTTCGCTCTAAAAACAAATTACAGCTTCAACAACTGTGAAATTCTCAGGGTTTGTAGCAAAGATGATTTTATAAGGCAATATGGGTGTTTTTAAAGAAAACAGGCTTTTAAAAAGGCTTGAATTCAAAGGTATACTTCTTTTTAGATGAAGGGATAGATCTTTTCCTGGAAAAAATACCTGTGAATTTAGGAATTTGGATGCAGAAAGAGGTTTTCTAGGAGTTTAGAAGCTTTCAAAAGCTTGTTGAGGTCTTTTAAATGTAGAATGGAGGCTTTGAGCAGTCGCAACAACAAATTTGATGGAATTTTGTTGGGTTTTTACCTTCAAACAGGTGCGACAACATCTTTTTCTTAGTCGGGAACAGTTTAATGAGTAAAAATAACAACATAAGGTTTAAACGCATGCATTCTGGTGTTTTATAGAAAATTTGATTTGAATGGTGTTTGCATTAAATAACAATCAATTCAAATGGGAAGCAGTTTAGGCATGGGGGTGATTTAACACTGAGCAGTTATCGCATTGACAAAAGGCAGTATCTGGTATTTCTTGAATGGATGCAATCTAGTAAAAAATTTACATGTGGAGGAGAGAGAACTGGACAAAACTACTTTTATCGCAAATCTAAATTTGTTTAACAACCGCGCCATTAAATTTGTGATGGTGATTGTGGGTTGTTGGATCAAGCGGAGGGATGCGAATGGTTGACATTAATCGATGGAGATGCGTGGTAATGGGCATGGGGCCCAGGGGTTTATTTTATGTGGCAGGTTTAGATTTAAAACATAGTTTTAACATAAAAGTTTAATGTTAACGGGGATGGACAGATAGGCAGGTTTTTAACGATTTACATAGCAAATGGACTATATGCAAGTGAAATGTATACCTTGGGTGGATTAATATATAAAAGGATTGTTTAAACCTATGGGGAGTGGGGAAATCATCATGTGGGGTAAATACACCATAGGATAAACATAAAATATGGGTTGGGATTTATTTAATAAACATGAATTAATATAATACAGGATGAAGGGTTTAATAAAGGAGTTAATACATTAGGTTAACATTTTAATATGAAATGAATGCGGGAATACAAATGCACTGAGTAAAGTGTAAAATATGATTTTTAGGCGGGATTTATTCATTGTGATGCCCAACATAATCATTTAACACTTATACTTAGGATAAAACATTTTTTCTGGGTTTTTTTAGGTATTTTTGTATGAAAAAGGAAATTAGATAAGGGGGTTTTACTTTTCCTCGGTGAATATGCATTTTGACTTAGGAAAAGGGGTTTAATAGGGTAAAATGAAATGATGTTAAAGGGAAAGGGTTTTTGTGAAGTGGAATCCAATACCTTGGTAGCAATCAGTCATTAAGAGGTGGGTTTAGTCCCACCAGAAGTTGGAGAAATGCTCTGAGTCTTTATAACTGAAGGATTTTAGTACTGGAGCACATTATGGGGAAGAAAATTAGTAATTTGCTAGATGATGTTTATCCATGTCTTGTGTAACTGCTTTCTACCTACCCATCATTTATTGTACCATTTTTTCCTTTATTTGGTGCATTTGAGCTTGCAAACCCTAATCCATATTTATTTTAAAACAGGAAACTATGTAATTCTAACCTTATTTCATCCAAGGGCTCAGATTAAAGTATTGAGCTCTTCATTTATTCTCTAACTATCTAATTATTTTCCAAGATTATACTGTTTGGAAAGATCTTTATTCTCTATCTATAAACATGAAATTTAAAACATGAAAAAGTTAAGATTAAACTATTTAAGTCATCATGGATTATGGCATTTTGAACAAGCTGCACATAATCATTTATTTGTAGTGAAAAGTAACTTGTAGTGGCATTTTTACTTGTATCACTTTCATGTCTTATTCTTATCTCTGTTTGTTTGGGGTCCATTTTTCTATTCTTTTTTATCTTTTCTTTTTCAGTCCTTTGATTTTTGTTTTAGGGCTTTTACTCTCTTTTCATTTTTTTATTTTCTAATATGGGAAAAAAAATTGCAAAAAGAAATATATATACATATTAAAATACTAATCAAATTCAATTCAAAAATTATGAATACTATTATTATAGGACCCTAACAGTGGCTCCACATGGGGATGGAATTTCTTGGTGAAATGTCAAGAACTTTGAGACTAGTAGCCTCTGAATTTTGACTGTGCTGGCCTTGTAAATGTTGTATGGGCTCTACAATTATTCATACTTATGATATTTTACCTTTAAAAGCTTAGGGCCTTCTCTACAGGCTTCAAATTTGTTAGGAAAAACATCTAATCCAATCTAAAATCTGCAATGTTATGTACAATGAATAAAATAAACAAAGTTAACTATTGGTTATTTTTGAAGAGTATTAATTCTTCATCATTCTGCCATTGAAAGGTCCACCTAGAAAATCTGATCCATCCATCTCTTTCAAAAAAAAACATTGGTACCTTTGTAACTATAAATAACATAAGTTCCTTTCCACAGAAAATCAAATTTCCCATGTTTACCTTTCTCTTCTCTCCTTGAATCCCACATTAGAACTTTGTCACCTATATAGAAATCATCTTCTTTACTCTTCTTGTCAAAAAATTTATTAATCTTGTATTGGATAAATTGAGACTTAAGATAAACCTCTTCTCTTGTTTGTTGCAAGTGTAAGGTTTGGTTAATCCTTCTTTGAATGTAATTGGTCTCAAACTTGTAATGCTTGGATTATCTTCATTACTGGTACTCCTAAGGAATATGGAAAAACAAAATCCATTCCATAAACAAGTTGGTAAGGGGATGTACCAATAGATTTCTTAGTGGTAAGTCTATCTACCCATAAGGCATTAACTAACCTCTTGTTCCAAGTTTTCTTGTTATCTTCTAGTAATTTCTTGATGACGTTGACAAGGCTTTTATTGGAGGATTCAGCAAGGCCATTACCTTGAGGGTAATATGCAGTAGAATGACCAAGGGTAATGTAGTATTTATGGCAGAAGTCAATCATATTTTTGGATTTGAATGCAGCTACATTGTCAGTGATAATATTTTGGGGGCATCCAAATCTTGAAAATATGTTGTTTTCTAAAAAGGAGATTATGACAGTCTCAGTGGCTTTCCTATAGGGTATGGATTCTATCCATTTAGTGAAATATTCTATGGCTGTCAGAATCCTCTTGTGTTGGGCTGAGGATGGAGGGTGAATTTCACCAATGAAGTCAAGACCCTATTGTTAAAAAGGCATTTCTGTTGAGATGGGTTTTAAGGACAGGGGTAACATTTTTTTCTTTCCTTCAAAGGTTTGGCACTTGTGATGGGAAGTGATATTTTTTTTTACATCTGCAAATAAAGTAGGTTAGTAAAAACCAAATCTCAAGATTTTGTCTATAGTAGTCTTCTAGTAGAGATGTCCTCCACAGTCACCTGCATGAAATTCTTCCAAAAAATTTTCAGCTTCTTCTTTAAGCAAATAATTCAATAAGATTCCACCATGATCTTTCCAAAAGAGTACATTGTCTATGATACAAAATCATATTTCCTTTAATTTTAAAAATCTAGCTTTTGTTCTTAATAATATAGGAGGAGCTTGTAAATTTAGTAATACAAATACAATATCTTCATACCATGGTGTGTCTGAAAAGGCTTCACTAATCTATGGAGTCACCATCTCTTCCTGATCATCTATTTGGGCAATAAAATTAATATCTAAAGCATGACATTTTGATTCAGCCATAAGTTTGGATAATCCTTAACCTTTTATGAGTTTGGTGGGTTTGATTTCTATGTCATATTCCAAAATTGTGGCAATACACTTTCCTTTTTTACCATCAGGACCATTCTGTGTTAGAGTTTCCTTTAAAACTGCATTTGGAGCATAAGAAATGATATGTGAATAAAGAATATACACTCTAAAATATTTGATGGCCTTTACTAAAGCTAGGGCCTGCTTTTCCATTATATTATACTTTAAAGTGGCATCTCTCAGTGACTTGCTAAAGAAAACAATAGGCTGCTCATAGTCGTGGTCATTTTTCTGCAGAAAAACTGCAGCAATAGTGTGTTCTAAAGAAAAAGAGAAAATAATCAAATCCTTTTTAAAGTCAAGACTTATAAGGATTTGTGTTTTTGTTAAGGCTTGTTTAATTGATTCAAATGATTACTTGGCCTCAATAGTCCATTTAAGTACTGAGTCTTTTTTCAGCATATTGTTAAGTTCTCTGATTATTTCAGCTAGATTTGATATAAATCTTCTAAGGAAATTAATTTTACCTAGAAAATCTTGTAACACTTTAATGTTCCTAGGAGGACTAATGTTTAGAATGGCCTCTATTCTAGCTAGGTCTATCTTAATTCCCTCTTTAGATATAATATGTCCTAATAATTTACCTTCTTCTAATCCAAATAAAGTCTTCTTAGGATTTAGAGAGATGCCAAATTTACTACATTTAAGAAAGACTTGTCTGAGATGATCCAAATGTTCATTATTAGTCTTTGAAAGTACAGTAATATCATCTAAATAAGTCACTAGGAATTCATGAATTTCCTTTACAAAGGCTATATCCATAACTTGTTGAAAAGTGGTTCCTATATTCATTAACCTAAAAGGCATTTTTACATACATAAAAGTGCCCCATGGAGTAGTAAAAGCAGTTTTAGCTTGGTCTTCTGGTTGAACTAGAATCTCGTTAAATCCAGAGAATCCATCTAACAATGAAATTCCGGAAGAACCAACCACTCTCTGTAAAATGTGATCCATATTTGGCAGAGGGTAATTGTCTTTTAAGGACACCTTATTTAAATTTCTGAAATCAACACATAATCTAATTTCTCTTATCTTTTTCCTAGTGGGAACTAGATTAGAAACCCAATCAGAATATCTGATTGGTGCAATTATTAGGGCATCATACATTCTTTTTACCTCTTTCTCAATTAAAGGCATCAAAATAGAATTGATCCTTATTAACTTCTGTTTAAAATGTTTTTGGTCTTCTTTTATAGGTATTTTATGTTGTATTATGCTAGTGTCATAGGATTTTAAGTCCTCATAAATCCAAGCAAATACATCCTAAAATTCCTTAAAAAGAGCTATGTATTTTACTTTTTCTTCCTGATGTAAAGATTTTTAAAGTTTAATCATATTAGGTTTTAACTTTGTACCAATGTTACATTCCTCAATATCAGACCTTAATGGCTCCATCTTAGGTTTTCTTGCAACATCATTAGATTCAAATAGATCTTAAAGGGACTAATCCTTTTGGCAAAAAATTGTCTTTGAGGTTAAAAATATCAGATTCATCATCTATTAAATATTCAATTTCTACTTTCTATAAACTATCTATGTATAATTGAATAAATTTAGTAGGTTTAGCAAAATTTATGTTATTTACATCCATATTATTTAAATCAATCTTACTATTTGAGTTCTGATCTATTGTACAATCTATGTCTATATTACAACCCTGAAATTCTCCTTCATTGTTCATGAAATGATAAATTTGTTCATCCTGTGAGAAAATTTGCCAATATTTAAGATTCTCTGGAATTGTACGTCTGTGTTTGACTTCGGCAATGTATCTATGATTTGGTTGAAATGGTAGATTACAGGTACTAGAAAAATTTGCTAAGCAGTGAGCCTGTATGTTCTATTTTTTTAGTATTGCAGAAAAATCACATTCTAACAGTTCCTTAATTAAATCTAAAATAGTGTCTCTATATCGGCTTAATCTTGGATTATAAACATAATATTCTCCTGTTATCTGTTTCACAATCAACTCCGAGTCTTCCATAATTGACACTCTTTTACCTCCTAAATTCCTAACAATCTGCAGTCCTGAAATAAGAGCTTCATAGTCAACCATGTTGTTTGTGTATTTAAAATTTAGTCTGAAAGCATGACCTTCTGCATGATTTTTTTTCCATGTTTTGTATCCAAACTCCATCTCCTGCTCCTAATTTATTTACTGATCCATCAAAATCTAGGTGCCATAATGATTCGTGAAAGATGTTTTCACTGTCTGGTGCTTTGTTTTTCTATTTTAGTTTAGTATTGTTTTTAATTCCAGTTTCAAAGTTACATAAAATGAATGAATCCATGTCAGTAGGTGTAGAGTAAATAGGGTAATTTCTTGGTCTTTCTACACTACTCACCATATATTTCATCAATGTTTCTCTATAAAGTTTCTTTGGTTGGCCAAAAACTGATATTTTTGCATATGACATATCAAGTTATAGAGATCCCTATAATTTAGCTCCTCATGAGCGAGATAAAAGCATTCCATACTTGGGAGGGATGTCAGCTACTACAATGTCCGTGACTATGCTTTTACCAGGATACTGAACTAAAGTAACACATAAATCTTTAATCAAACCTAAACATTTCTCTTTGCTGGAATCAAATGAAAAGAGATCTTTGTAAGGCCTAGTGATATCTAAATTCAGGGTTTCCATTATTGATTTTGGCATTAAATAGTGTAAAGCCCCTGAATCTAGCATTTCATTATGTAATATTTGATCATCAACAGTTAAGCTAATGTAAAACAATGGAACTGCTCCATCTTGGTGTTTTCCATTAACATCAGGACCAAAAATTAATTCAGGTTGATCATCACTTAGATTTACTGAATCCTCTCCATTGTTCATATTCAAAGTTTTAGTGATAGGTGTTTTGTATAAATCATGTTTTACCAATTCTGTCAAAGGACTTGTTATTTTTAATTTGGCAATTTCAGCTTGGATATTAAATGGAGCTTGTGATTTTCCTAGCTAAATTATCTCTTCTTTAGTAACTGTACTTTGAGTAGGTTTATCTTATTTTTCTACAACTATATTTTCATTCTTAGTTTGTGTTCTACTGTCTTACTATTTTTAGTTTTCTTTTCAGGAACAGTTTGAGAAGCAGTAGATGTTTTTGCAGAGTTTGTATTTTCGCAGTTGTAGCTTTTGGATCAACGAATTTTGAATCAGCAGTAGATGTTTTGGAGTCTAAAATTGTTGTTTTAGTAGAATTATTTGTGCTTACAGCAATAGATTTTTGTGAATTTGTTGATTTTTGGACAACATCATCTGTGGTGTCAACAATTTTGGGACTAGGTGAAATTTTAGGGCTTGAAATTTTCTGAGATGAACTAGAGTTTTTCTTGTTTTCCCTAGGGAGAATTTGCAGAACTTTAGTGGTAGAAACCTCTGTTGTTTTCTTTGATTGTGTTTGGACAAATTTCTTAGTAGAAGGCTCTATGTTTTTCTTGCTCCTAAGGTTATATTGCTTAAGTACTTCATTGATAGCAAACTCATAACCTTGCTTGTAATCAAATGACTCACCAGAATCTAATTGTAGTAGTTGTAAATAATATAACTCCCGGTCTTCTTGTGTAAGAAAAATGGTGTTATCATCAGTAATACCCATTATATTTATGGTGTCTTCATCATATTCATTTTGATGAGAGCTTTCACCATAGTTCTCTTGGAAAGGTGGTCTTATTGTTTGGTGAGGTGTCGATTCTCTAGATTTTATAGTGTTGGTGTTTTTTCTAAAATTGGGATTTCTATTTTGTTGTTGGTTATCCCATTGTGGCTTCCTTTCCATATTATCTAACCTATCCATCACTCTATCTAGTGTTTTTTCTAATTGATCTATTTTTAATTCTGAACTAGGTGTTTCTTGTTTTATTGTTACTCTCCTTTCATTTCTTAATCTAGCTTTTCTAGCCAACAAATTTGCCTCTACACTAACAGCATTAATTTTCATCTGCTCTAGAGTTTCAAGATTCCTCTCTCTCAATTGATAGGCTATTTCTGTATCAAATACATCAAGGAATTTCAGAATAATATAATCTAGAGGAGGCTTAATATTATTGGGAATTGAATTATAAATGTTGTTGTATCTAGTACAATAATCTTGAACTGTTTCATTCGGTGCTCTTTTTATGCTTTCAAATTAAGATAAGATTTGTAGTGGATTTTTCTTCTTTTCCCATTTATTAATAAATAATCTATGAAAAATTTCTAAATTAGAAATATTACCAGCATTTAAACCTTTAAACCATTTTTTCACCTCACTAGTTAATGTTTGAGCAAAAAGTCTCATTTGGACATCAGACTCATCTATTTCATGAAGTTCAAAATAGTCTGTCATCTTATTAACATGTTGTTGGGAAGTGTATTGAGTGGTTTCATAAAATTGTGGTATTTTTCTTTGATAATCCTGGGGCATGTCATGTAACTGGGCTGGAAGGAGCAAGGGAGCATATCTAGCAGCCATGGCTTGAATTCTGGCTTGGCTAGGAGGTAAGTTGGAAGTACTTGGGTCAGAACTAGAAATACTTGTTGATGTACTTAAAGAACTTGCATATGAGATTGGGATATAAGAAGATGTACTGGAAAATGTAGTTGAGAAACCAAAATATGAAGTTGGGAAATATGAAGAGGTGCTTGGGAATGAGAATGATTTATTGGAAAATGTAGAAGAAAAACTAGTGGATGGAGCAGAGGTGGAGGAGGATGGAAATAATACTCTAGGTTGAATTGGTTACTTAGGAACAAATTGATCTGTGGAATATTTCACATTTCACTTAGAGCTTCAAGGGTTTATGGGATGGGGGGTGTGCTAAGACGTGGGAGTGCCACGTAGAAAAGGAGAAGGGGTGTGAAATCACCCATTTCACACCCCCCCCATTGGTTTTAAAGATCGGATGTCAAGGGGTGAGAAACAGTTTATTGGGCATTGGATTTGATCTATGTTGATTGAGTGGCTAACAGGTGTTGCAAAATTGTTCAAATGAGGCAGGGTCAGGAATTTATTTCAACAAAAGGTGAGTAGCGTAATATAAAGTGGAAGGGTTTTTAATATAAATGGGTCAGGGGATTAATATAGTGGGGTTTTAAAATAAAGTGGAACCCTGGGATTATATGAAATGGACTTTGGAAATATATGAAATGGGGGGGGGTTTATAATAATATAAACTATAGGCTAAAAACAATATAAGGGGTGTTAGAAAATATGATGGTGGAATGTTAGAAATACACTAGGAAAAGGTTTTAAAATGATATCGGGGAGGGGTAAAATGAAGTGGGGCCTGATATATTTTAAGCATTTAAAACTATGCAAAAATTGGGTTTTGCATGTTTTATTGGAAAAGGTGGGGTTAGTAAAGGGGAAGGGGTTTTTCAAAGGGAAATGGGTTTTTAACAAAGGAAATGGGATTTAGGAAGGGGAAAGGGTTATAATAAGGGGAAAGAGATATTATCAAAAGGAAAGGGATTTTTACAAGGGGAAATGACTTCCAAGAGTGGAAATAGGGTTTTTAGCAAGGGGAATGTGTTTAGAAGGATATTAGTGATATGCAATGAGCTAATTGATGCTTTCCATGACTTGCAAAAAGTATTCTACCTACCCTTTATTTACCCTAACATTTTTTACTTCCTTTATTAGTTGCATTTGAGCTTGTTGACCCTTTTATTTTCTTTTGATAAGAAAAATAACCTATTTCTAACCTTATATATTCCAATGGCTCAGATTAAAATTATGAGCTCATTTTATTCTCTACCTAACTACTGATCTGCCAAGATTAAATGGTTTGGTCAGATCTTTATTCACTAACTATCATGACATGAAATTTAAAGGCATGATTTAATCAAGATTAAACTATATGATCATCATGAAGTTGGCAATATTTTTCTCGTGTTTTGTAAAATTAATTTTCCTTCATGACAACTCTTTGGAAAAGGACAAAGAAACTATCTGTATGAAGAATATCAGCAGTCTCTCAGAAGTTTTATGAAGCAAATTGGTTATTTTTAATATGTCACAATGTATACACAGGTTTGTAAAGGCAAAGTTGCGTATGCATGCGGAGAAGTACATCGGGCCAAGTCGTGTATGCCTGTTTGTGCTCCAAAATTATAATACCATGGGGCTTTACCATGGTATTAGCCCACAGTATTGAGTGCTGGATTATCTATTTGATTCCGTCCAGGATTACCATCAACAGTTGAGTGGTTTTGACTCATGGTATTGGTAAAAGCTAAATCTATATAAGGAGAAGAAGATCATAGTGCAAAGGGAGCAGGAGTAAGGATTGTTAATGAATAAATTTATCTAAGGAATATCTGCATGGATGAAATCTGTTTTTAATTGATAGATCTAAATCTATGAAGCACCCATGGATATAATGATGGTTCAAGTTCTCTAGATCTGAAGATGATGAAGCTCTAGTATGATCTATTGAAGAAATGATGAAGAACTGGCGCAATTATGCTGAAGAAAATGAATAAATCTGGGTAAGTCTTATAGATTTGGTCTGTTCTTCAAAATTTACTTTTACAAATCTATATGCTAGTTGGTCTCAGTAAAAGCACGTATATACGCAGGTTCGCTTCATGAAAAGCAAGTATTGCAGTTAGGGTTTTCTGAAGAATGTATACACAGAAGTATACGCGGGTTGGTGTGCAGGAAAGCACGTATGCACGCGGATTCAGTGAAGAAAAGTAACGTATGCTATCTTAATTAATGACTGTTCAGGGTTGAGTTTGTATCTACATATCTATTATGAAGTCTGGGTTATTTCTAAAGTTCTGGTTACAGTGTTTTCACTGTTCTAATTGAAGTATTGGGCAAAGTTTATGATTGTTAATAAAGGGTTATGTTGATGCTGCTTGATCCAGTATGAAAATTGATGAAACGTAGTCTGCAGTGATTTTGAGGGTTGAAGCCTTCAGTATGGAAGTAGAAGCTTCCTCCCAGTAGAAGCTGGTGTTCTGTTCAAGGGGTTGAAGCTCCTTTCCAGGAGTGGCTGGTAAACAAGATTAGGGGGTTGGAGCTCCCTTCCAGTAGTAACTGGAAAATGAGTGAAGGTTGCAACCTTCTACAGGTAGAAGCTTGCGTATTCATATGAGTCTACATCAATAAAATCTTGTAAACAATTTTCCATATAATAAATATTTAAGAAAGAGATGACAACAACAGTGGTTTTATCCCGAATTGGGTTTCCACCTTAATATTGGTGTTCATGTATGTTCCACTTGTGTGATGTCCTATACTACTCTTAATGCACATATTTAATGATTATCTAACTTGATGCATAACTGGTAAATCTGATTTAAAGACTGTTTCTGAGAATTTTTCTAAACTAGAAATTTGTATCAGTATATGCTAGTTTCTTTCAGCATATCCACATGTATATGCGAGTTCGGTTCATAGAAGTCGCGTATGGAATTCTACAAAATAAAAAGTTAAATTTATATATATGAGCTCTAAATACTGATTCACCCCCCCCCCCCTCTCAGTATTTTTCCCAAGAATTGGTATCAGAGCAGGTCCTTCTGAAGAAGCTTAGTCGCTAGAAGGAAGATCAGCCAAGATGAGCAATCAAGATGGGACAACATCTATCAAGCCTCCACTCTTCAACGAAAAAAATTTAATCTTTTGGAAAACATAGACACAATCCTATCTTCAATCTCTTGGAGCATATGTATGGGCTATTGTTGAGGGAGGTTATCAATATCCAGCCTCAGTTCCAACAGATGCAACAACAAGAAAGAACTATGAAACAAATGCAAAGGCGGTCAATGCACTATTGGGGAGTCTAACGGAATCATAATTTGTCAAGGTCATGTAGTTGAATACAACAAAGGAAATATGGGACAAAAGCATTCTAAGCTATGAAGGTGATATAAAGGTAAAAAGTGCTCAACTCCAAACTCTCATAATTCAATATGAAAATCTAAGGATGCATAATGAGGAGAGCATTGCCAGTTTATTTTTATGTATAGATGATATTGTAAATCGTATGATAAATTTGGGTGAAACCATAACTGACACTACTCTGGTTGAAAAAGTTTTAAGATCTCTAACTTCAAAATTTGAGTCAAAAGCGTCTGCTATTGAAGAGAAGCAGGATCTTCAAAGTCTTACTATTGTTCAGCTTCATGGCATTCTAACTGCATGTGAAATGATAAAAGGAAGATTATCTGAAGTCAAAGAAGCCGTCTTTAGAGCTTCCACAAAAGGAAAAGAAGTACAAGAAACAGAACGATCAGGGTATGTCTTAGAAGAAGATGAGGTAAATTTTTTAAAGAAGCTCCAACTTGGCACTGGAAGGTTCAGAGGTAAGCTTCCTTTCAAATGTTTTTCTTGTGGAAGAGTTGGTCATTATGCTGCTAAGTGTCCTCATAAAGAAACACATGAAAAAGGAAAGGAAGTAGCAAGAAGAAATAAGAATCGGTTTAGCACTAGAAAAAGTTATTATACTCATGAAGACAGTGATGGGTTATCAAACAGTGAGGAAGAATCTGATCAAGATCTTAGACTTCTCATGGCATTTGAAAAAGAGTCTAGAAAAGAAAAGGATACTTTTATGGATGCTCTAGAAGACAATGATTTTCTTGAAGAAATAAATCAGCTCAAAATATGTTTGGAAGAAAATAACATATCCATAGAAACTCTTAAAAATCAGCTTGAAGAAAAGGAGAAACACAATGAGATATTAGAATGCGAAATAGTAAGTCTAAGAAAGGAAATTGAGAAAGTAAAGACTTTGAATCTTAGATTTTCTAAAGGATATGAAACCTTAGATGAAATTATCAAGGTACAACGTTCTCCTCTTATAAATACAGGTCTTGGATATGTCGGAGAATATTCTCAGTCTTCAGCACCAAACTATCTAAAAGCAGCTATAGCCAGCCTACAACATTCTGCCACTCAGCAAGTAAACAAAGAAAATTTACAGGTAAATCATGACCACCTCAATACAAAGAACACTAACAGGAATATCTTTCAGAGAAATACCAACCAATAGGTAGACACAAATATAAGGCTCCATGATCACAAAAATTTCTTCTTCAATGGACAATGTTTCTCATGTAATAATTTTGGTCATAAAGTTGTTCAATGTGTTGCATACAAAACCATCATGACTAGAGAAGCAAGAAAGAAAAGAATTGATACTGGAAAAAAGAAGAATACATATAACAAATTTTCTCCTCTTCAAAATGAAATTGAATGTGCTTATTGCAATAACTTTGGTCATGAAGAATCTGAATGCAGGAGCAAAATTTAGCCAAAAGAGCATATACCTTCAACTTTTAAAG
Source organism: Pinus albicaulis (assembly GCA_034641835.2). Taxonomy (NCBI): domain Eukaryota; kingdom Viridiplantae; phylum Streptophyta; class Pinopsida; order Pinales; family Pinaceae; genus Pinus; species Pinus albicaulis. Next base: position 944,588,302 of record CM076578.1, read on the forward strand.
TATGGAGAAAGAAGGCATTACAGGTTGAGAACTGTGGCATAGCTTTATTTGTAGAAGGAGAAGAAAATCAATGGTACATTGATAGTGGATGCTCAAAACACATGACAAGTGACAAAAATAAACTTCTTGCATACAATGCTCTAGAAAGAGAAAAGAATGTTACTTTGGGAAATGATACTCCTGCTGTCATTAAGGGAAAAGGTTCTGTTTTTCTAAAAGAAAAGTTGAAATCTAACAATGTTATGTATGTGGATGGATTAAAGCATAACCTATTAAGTGTAAGTCAAATGTGTGATCAAGGAACTGAAGTTGTCTTTAGCTCAAAATAATGTGTGGTACGTGATCTTGATACAGGAAAAACAATGATAAAAGGAAATAGAACACCAAGCAATTTGTATGTATTGAAAAGCTATAAAGAACAATGTTACTTGGGTAAATCTTCAGAAAATTGGTTATGGCATAGAAGATTGGGTCATTTGAGCTTCTCTTAAATCAACAAATCTAGCAGACTCAAAGATGTTCGTGATCTTCACAATATTACTCTGCCTAAGAGTACCATATGCAAATCTTTCCAATTCGGTAAGAAAACCAGAGTGCAATTTATTGCCAAATAAGGATCAACAAGTAAGCCTCTTGAACTCATTCATACTGATATATGTGGACCTATGAGAAAAAGGTCACCCTGTGGAGAACAATACTATGTTCTTTTTATTGATGATTTCTCTAGAATGTGTTGGATTGGGTTGCTAATACACAAATATGAGGCATTCGAAAAATTTCAGATCTTCAAAGCTCTGGTTGAAAGTGAATTAGATCTAAAAATCAAGTGTCTTAGATTTGATCGAGGAGGTGAATATATATCAGATGAATTCTTTTATTTTTGTGAACAACATGGCACAAAAATACAGTTTTCTGTAGCTGGTACTCCACAACAAAATGGTGTAGTAGAAAGAATGAATAGAAGAGTTCAACAGATGGGTCGAGCTATACTTGATGATTCAGGAACACCTGACACATTTTGGGGAGAAGTAGCACATACTGTGGTAAATATTCTTAACAAAGCACATGTTTGTGTAAACAGTGATAAAACTCCATATGAGCTCTGGTATGGTAATCTTCCCACTGTAAAGCATTTTAAAGTTTTTGGAAGCAAATGTTTTATCAAGAACAATGATGAAAAACTTGGAAATTTTGAACCTAGAGCAGATGAAGGAATATTTCTTGGTTACTCTTCTAGAAGTAAAGCATATAAATGCTACAATAAAAGACTTCGGAATATTGTTGAATGCATTGACGTTGTAATTGATGAATCTCTCTCAGCTCCAAAAGGGGAATTACAAACAACGAATGAAGATGATGATGATGAATATCTTCCTACATCTAATAGAGATAATATAGAAGGTGAACCCAATGAAGCAGTAGAAGAAGATCTATTTGAAAAGTCTCCATCCAAGTATGTTCAAAAGAATCATCCAGAATCCCAAATTTTAGGAGAAAAGGAATCAGGTGTTCAAACAAGAAGAACTCTTGTAGGGTCTACTAGCTATATAGCATTTTTATCCACCATTGAACCATGTAATGTCAATCAAGCTAGCAAAGATGAATGTTGGATTCAAGTCATGAATGAAGAACTTGATCAAATTGAAAAGAATCATACTTGGGAACTAGTTCCAAGACCCCATGATAAAAATGTTATTGGAACAAAATGGATATTCAAAAACAAGTTAAATGAAAATGGAGATGTTATTAGAAACAAGGCTAGACTTGTTTGTAAAGGGCATGCTCAACAAGAAGGTATAGAATTTGAAGAAACATTTTCTCCTGTAGCTAGACTTGAAGCCATCAGAATGTTTCTTGCTTTTTCAAGCTTTCAACAAATCAAAGTTTAACAAATGGATGTTAAATCTTCTTTCCTCAATGGTGATCTAGAAGAAGAAGTTTATATAGAACAACCAAAACGATTCATTTTGGGCAATGATGAAAAACTTGTTTGTAAACTTAAAAAGGCTTTATATGGTCTCAAACAAGCTCCAAGGGCATGGTATTATCTTCTTGATAAATATCTTCATCAACAAGGATTTTCAAAGGGATCTGATGATAGCAACTTATACACAAAAACTGAAAATGATAAACTATTGATTGTGGTTGTATATGTTGATGAAATCATTTTTGGAAGTAATGAAGAGTCCATGAGTCATAAATTTGCTTCTGTTATGCAGCAAGAATTTTAAATGTCTTTACTTGGGGAACTAACATTCTTTCTTGGCTTACAAGTGCAACAAGCAATAGATGGCATATTCTTATCACAAGAAAAATATCTTAAGAAAATTCTAAAGAAGTATAGGATGGAAGATTGCAAACCTGTAAGTACACCAATGATAACCAGGTGTAACCTCAGTGCTCATGATGATTCTTCCATGGTGAATCAACCAGAATACAGATCCATGATTGGAAGTCTACTTTATCTCACCAGGACAAGACCAGACATTATGCATGCAGTTGGGATTTTTGGACAATTCCATGCTAATCCAAAAGAGTCTCACCTTTAGGCTGTAAAAATAATATTCAAATATCTATAGGGAACTCAAGACTTTGGAATATGATATCCAAAGAATGCTGATCTCACTCTTCATGCTTACACAGATGCAGATTGGGTTGGAAATGTTGATGATTGGAAAAGCACTAGTGGTGGTGCATTCTATATGGGGCCCTGATTAGTATCTTGGTTCAACAAGAAGCAAAGCTCTATTGCCTTATCTACAACATAGGTAGAATATGTGGCTGCCACATCATGTTGCACACAACTTCTCTGGATGATGCAGAATTTGCAAGACATTCAAATCAAATATTCACCTCCCATATCCATTAAGTGTGATAATACAAGTGCCATAAGTATCTCAAAGAATCATGTTATGCATTCCAAGACCAAGCACATTCCTATCAAGTATCACTTCTTACGTGAAAAATTTCTTGAACAAAATGTAAAATTTGAGTATGTTCCCTCCAAAGAACAAGTTGCTGATATATTTACTAAACCTCTTCCTAGGGAAGCATTTGAATATCTCAGAAAAAAGCTGGGAGTTATCTCTTCCACACAGAAGATTAGATCTTCATAAATTCAGAAGATTAAATTGGATACGCGGATTTCATAAAGGACAGTCGCGTATATATGCGAGTTGATATACAGAAAACCACGTGTGGGTTTTTGTTGGCACAATTTTCTGGGTCAGCGTTTTTAGAATAGTTGTGGTGTTGTTGGGTATCTATGGTGATGTTCCAGTTCTCACATTTCTGTTTCATTCTCTAATATTTTTTTGATGAATATGACTTGATGATTTGTTGCTGAAAGTGTTTAGGGTGCACAAGCTAAGGGGGAGCACTTGTCCTGTGGGAAAGGATGCATTGTTGGAATTCTAAGTGTTTGCTGTGGTCTGATCTCATGATTGAGATTCATTGGTCCTATTTATAAAAATTCATTTGATGGAAAAGGCCATGTTGAGATATATGATGTAAATTTTTATATTCAGTCATGTAAGGACTTGTTCCAATTTGTAAACCCACTTGGTTGGGTAGTTCAGTCAAAATTTGTACACCCACTTGGTTGGGTAGTTGAGTCAAATATGTAAATCCACTTAGTTGGGTCATTAATGAAAGTATGTGTAATTGGTGATAGGAAAGGTCATACTCGGTTGAAAAGTCATGTACTTCATTGAAAAATATCTCTGAATATTCAAGCATGAACTCAGGGGGAGCATGGTAATTTATGTACAAGGGATGTTGATCTGCCCTTTGCCCTTGATCTCAAAGGGGGAGATTTCTGAGGATGGTTGAATACAGATGTCTAATTTTTTAATGATTATGGTTGCCATCAAGTCCAAAGGGGGAGATTGTTGGCAATATGTTTCTTGTGTTCTATAATATTAATTGTCCTTGATGGAAACTCTCTGGCAAAGGATGAAGAAACTATCTGTATAAAGAATCTTAGCAGACTCTCAAACATTTTGTGTAGCAGATTGGTTATTTTTAATATGTCATAATGTATATTCAGGTTTGTAAAGGCCAAGTCGCGTATGCACATGGAGAAGTGCATCCCAAGTCACATATGCCTATTTGTGCTCCAAAATTATAATACTAGGGGGCTTTACCATGGTATTAGCCCAAAGTATTGAGCGCTAGATTATCTATTTGATTCTGTCCAAGATTACCATCACTAGTTGAGTGGTTTTGACTCATGGTATTGGTAAAAGCTAAATCTATAAGGAGAAGAAGATCATAGTGCAAAGGGAGCAGGAGTAAGGGTTGTTAATGAATAAATTTATCTAAGGAATATCTGCATGGATGAATTCTGTTTTTAATTGATAGAACTGAATCTATGATGCACCCATGGATATAATGATGGTTCAAGCTCTCTAGATCTGGAGATGATGAAGCTCTAGTATGATCTACTGAAGAAATGATGAATAACTAGTGCACGTCTACTGAAGAAAATGAAGAAATCTAGGTAAGTCTTATAGATCTGGTCTGTTCTGCAAAATTTATTTTTACAGATCCATACACTAGTTGGTCTCAGTAAAAGCATGTATATACGCAGGTTCTCTTCATGAAAAGCGTGTATGGTAGTTAGGGTTTTCTGAAGAATGTATACAAAAAAGTATACATGGGTTGGTATGCAGGAAAGCATGCATGAACGCGGATTCAGTGAAGCAAAGTAGCGTATGCTATCTTAATTAATGACTATTCAGGGTTGAGTTTGTATCTGCATATCTATTATGAAGTCTGGGTTATTTCTGAAGTTATAGTTACAGTGTTTTCACTGTTCTAATTGAAGTATTGGGCAATGTTTATGATTGTTGATAAAGGGTTGTGTTGATGTTGTTTGATCCAGTATGAAAATTGATGAAACATGGTATGCAGTGGTTCTGAGGGTTGAAGCCTTCAATATGGAAGTAGAAGCTTCCTCCCAGTAGAAGTTGGTATTCTGTTTAGGGGGTTGAAGCTCCCTTCCAGGAGTGGCTGGTAAACGAGATCAGGGGGTTGGAGTTCCCTTCCAGTAGTAGCTGGAAAAAGAGTGAAGGTTGTAGCCTTCTGCAGGTAGAAGCATGCATACTGATATGAGTATGCATCAGTACAATGTTGTAAACATATTTCCATATAATAAATATTGAAGACAGAGATGACATCAACGGTGGTTTTCTCCCGAATTGGGTTTCCACCTTAAATATTGGTGTTCATGTGTGTTCCACTTGTGTGATGCTCTATACTACTCTTATTGCACATATTGACTGATTATCTAACTTGATGCATAACTGGTAAATCTGATTTAAAGACTGTTTCTGTGAATTTTTCTAAACTAGAAATTTATATCAGTATACACTAGTTTCTTTCAGCATATCTGCATGTATACGCAAGTTTGGTTCATAAAAGCCGTGTATGGAATTTTGCAAAAGAAAAAGTTAAATTTATAGATATGAGCTCTAAATACTGATTCACCCCCCCTCTCAGTATTTTTCCCAACACATGAATTGTGGAATTTTGGACAAGTTGCACATAATTTTATTTGCAAAAAGTAAAGTAACTAAGAGTAGTGACATTTGACTGTGCAAAACTTTCAAAATTTATTTTTTTGTTTCTTTTTGTGGGGTTCATACTTTATAACTTTTTTTTATCTTTCTTTCTTTTGGTCCTTTGATTTTTCTTTTAGGACATACCCTCTTCTCATTTTTTAATATGGGAAAACATTTGCAAAAAGAAAAGGTATGTAAAATATTACAAGACTAAACATAGCCAATTCAAAATTATGATCCCTATTATTATAGGACCCTAACACCATCATTAAAGTAGCATCTTTTGTCATGGTAGCTTTCCCAATCATCATTATTTGGAGCATATGTAGAAATTCAACTACATTTTTTATTCTTATAAAACCCATTGGTTCAATTTGTACCTATCATACATAGTCGTACCTTATTACTTTGGTTCTTGATACTTACATCTTCAATTGACTGCACCTATCACCCTTATCCATGTGTCTCTTCAACATCATCGGTTTGTCTGCACTACATGGTTCTTAATACACTTTTTTAATTTCTTGCTTCCCAATATCCAGTGTAATAGTTGGTCAATCAATGTTAGTTTTATTGATTTTTATTGCCAAAATTATCCATCATTAATGCTATGTTCAAGAGAAATCTCACATCTTCTACCAATTGGCTAAAGTATCTCCCAGTATCAAATATTCCATCAATTATATTTGTTTCTTCATATGATGCACCTCATATTCATTTTATGGGATCTTGCATACCCTATTTATTGTGAACTTTCACTATCAACATAAACTCATCTATTCTAGGGGTTGGTTTAGTGGTTGTGTATCTTTCTCCTATTTACATTATTGATGGGGTAAACCAGATCAAGCAAAGATAATCATTTTCATTCTTTTATATGTTCATTTATCCCATGATTGAATCAAACCCATTATCACATCGATGAACATCATACAATTTGATGGTTTGAGTGTCCTATTTCTAGTTGAAGGCTAAAGGAAATGTATGGCTCTTTCTCGTATTTATTTTAAGCCTTTAGGTTAAAGTCACAGTTCAAATAGCTCCCTACATGTTCCAACTAGTGTTAATTGTAGTGTTCTAGATATAATTGTAGATCCAAAAGATATAGTTGGATTAATTTTACATTTATTCTAAGCCTTTAATATCAACTTCCATCCAGTGAAACCTTTCCATGCACTAATTCCCCTCCTTTACAACAAACTTGTTTTTTTGGGGTTATCACCACCACTAGGAATTATTGTTCCTTCACATGTGTTTAGATAAGATGTTTCACTCATTTTATATGTTTATTGATACATCCCTTTTATACATGATCTCATATTGCATTGGACTACGCATTTTCACAAGCACACATATGCCTATATTGTTGACATAGGGCTTGCATGTATACCACACCTCACTCTTATTTGTTTGTAGGTGGTGTTAATCGATTATTTTTGGGATTTAATCCTTCTTTGGGAACTCCTACCTCTCATTGGTATTTTACATATTCCATTTACTAGGTAAGAAAGAAAAGAGGTGCTTCAAGTATATGAATTTCTCCTAACCTCATACACTATGTGGGAATTGAACCCAACCTCAAACATTATGAGGCAACTACTATCACCGTAGTTTTTCTCACATGTTACATTAAGTAATAATTCTTAGAATCATCACCATTTCATGTGTAACATACATAATGCAACCCTTCATGTCATTATATTTCCTTTTTGTACCTCACTAACATTTTTTTTGTATCCCAAAGGAACCCAAAAACCCACCTAACACGTAACTACTAGTAAAACTCTGGGAGTATATGGTCTATCCTCCTCTCCGTAAATCGAGTCACAACTAGGGGTATTTTAACCTTGGATCTCTTTGTTTTCATAGATTTCACATTAATTCGATCACCAATTGAGATGCCCCCTGGGACTATACCTCACTAACATTGGTCAAACCCTCAATTACTAATTTATAGGGTGGTGCACTTATCATTTATTTTCCTACATGACTCACATGGTAAATCCCTATATAATTGTGATCCCTATAAACTCAAAAAATAGTTATTCAGTAACTCATAAATGTGTGTGTGCTTGTTTATATGGTGTAGTGGGTATTTATGGACCTATTTTAACCCTCATCTTTATAAATTATAATAACTAATTATTCCTTAATGCTTATCATGCATATGGATTGTAATCAATGAACGATGAGGGTTCATATGGAAGTTAATTTAGGATTATGCTTCATTTTCCATCTATGTAAAAAATGCTTGTGGTTTCATGTCATAATATGAAAAAATAGTAAATTTTTGTTGTCAAATGTTAATTGGAAATATATAGAGTATCATTAATATTTCTTCGTTGTCTTGATTTTCTTTCCCTCTTGCTTGCTTCCATTCATGCCCATTCAGAAAGACAACTTGTTATAATCACATATGTTAGAGTCTTATATTATATAAATCTTAGTCATGTTAGTATTTCTATTCATCTGAGGTAAAGTTGTAAATGTTATTCTTGATGTCATGAGTATTATGGTTTAAAGAGGTCTAGATTTGTATTGAGTGTGATGTACAGTGTTTAGTTCAAAAGGGTTTAATTGTTAAAATTCAAAGTGCAATGCTATGAAGGATCATTATTAAAGGGATAATCATAAGGAGTCATTGGTCATGATGAAAGATTCATAAAGATTCATGTCATGAGAAAATTTGGTTATCATGAGTTAGCTAGGTCTAGAGGTCAAGTTACATGAAGTTATCATGAAAAAAATTGTGTTGCAATGCTATGTCATCATGGGCACAGATTTGGAGGTCTTGAGTGAATTTACATGTCAAATCAAAATTAGTCAGGACATCATCAAGAGGAAAACGACCAAAAGGAAAATTTCTACAATTTTCCCTAGTGTTGCGCTTTTGGTTTTTTAACTTAAAATCGTGATTACCACCATCAAATTTTCTCCAGGACGCTTTGGGAGTTTATTTGCATGGTTACCTTCATCCAAGATCCTTCAGATATTTATCATTCTCCTTCAAATCATGTGGTGTGTCCGTGTTAATTTTTTGCGCAAAGGAGGTAGGGGCGTTGCGTTTCCACACAACGTTGCATTTCTCTCAACTCGATGATCAAATTTCTCTCATAGGTGCAAAAAAAAGCTTATTTATGTTCCTTGGTATTGAATGAATCCCTAATTGCATGCATGAGCTAGCCAAAAAGCATAGAAATCCTTCAAGATAGCTAAAATCATCCTTGTTTCCTTTTTTAAATTGTTGCACTTTTCCCATTTTGATGTGTTTTCTCCTAATCATTGTGTTTCCACATAGTGCTCCATTGTTTGCATTTCCCTTCGCAAAATTGTGAAAAAAACCCATTACAAAGTTATTCAAGCCACTACACTGAAAAATACTCCACTACAAAGTTATTCAAGCCACTACACTAAATTGAATATCATTACCCTACGTTTTTGTGTTGTATAAATGTTTGAAAACCCATTTTCTCATGCGCTGCGCTTGTCCCTTTGAATTTTCTTGCCGCCAATATCAATCATTTGCAAGATTTTCTTAGGTTTTTCATAGATAATTTATGCTAGTTAGTCACTTGTGTAGAGTTTCCTAATTAATTATCATCAATGGTTTAATTTGGAGTCCTTCTTGTTATTTCTCTCACATTGTTAAAGTAAGGGAGTTTGCAGGATTGCAAGAACAATTGAAGAAGGCTCATTTCATGATTTCATGGTTGCCGCAGGAAAATAGAAAACTAAAGAAGGATATTATAGAAAAGAAAAATCAACCTAATAATGATGTGCTAATGGTTAAATCTACACTAGTTGTTATCAAATATAAGAGAAAAGATAAGATAATAAAATAATATGTTAAGAAGGTGGAAGTTCAATCGGCTAGGATTACTAGATCCTCATCTAAGAAGCTACAAATCGAACAAGACAAGACAGTGCAAGAGGAGAAGATAGAGGTAGATGAGGGGAAAAAAACTTTCAACAAGTTGATAATGCAACTAAAAGAGACTCACAGAGAGCTATTTGAACTCAAGCAACAAGATGAAAGGACTAGGAAGCAATGAAGTGATCTTATGGACATCTATCAACCAACCATGGATGATGCCAAATACATGTTGAGAAGATCCCTTCCACTACATAGGAAAATGAATAACGTATGAAGGCATAATATATATATGAGGAAAGAACTAAGAGCCACTAAACAATAGTTAAGGGAGTCATTGGAGAAAGATGAGCCAAAATAGACCTATTGGGTGAGGCAACAAATTTTGTATTGATGGAAGGGGTAAAGTAACACAATTTTGTTTTTTTACTCTTGTCTAAAGCATACTTGTTTATAGGCTTGAATTTATAGGTGATATTTTTTTGCACTAATATCCTCTAGCAGTGGTATCTAGCCATAATTCTAAAGCTATATTGCATAAGCATCTTTTATATCATTTTGTGCCCTAGCTAGCATTGGGGTTTTTTGGGTATGATGATGAATGTGTGGGATTTTTTATTAAAATTTTATGAAGGAGGAAGGTGATTTGGTCATTACAGTGTCAAAATCATCAACAATGTGTGAAGCTTCTCTACAAACATCCTTGACCACTCAAACTATATAAAGAAGATGGTGTTGTGCTTCTGAAATTGTCGTTGCGTTTTTTCCTACATAAGAGTATGTCGAAGTTTGAGGTTTTGTATGGTAAAGGAAAGATTATAAATGGGAAAGTATACATGTGCAGGCTTGTTTACACGTGCTGGAGGCATCATCCAACTCAGAAACTGACTGGAATCATCTAAACCATCAAGCATTGCGCTTTTGCATTGCATTTCTGCATTTATGAAAAGTAGATGTTTGTGCAGCGCTAGCACCCTGATTCGAGACAGACCTTCTTTTGGATGAGCTATCTTAGCTAAAAATTGATGTAATTTTTATTTATGCTTGTATTAATTTTTATAAAGCAGTCAGTTACTCATATGCTCGATTTGGAGCTAAGAAATTAATGGAAAATCCTTAGAAAAGATCTAGTTATGCAGTCCCTAATATTTAGCAGTTAGTTCTATTTTAGTTGCAAAAGTTATAAAAAAATTTTCTAGTGAGGTATTTGACCACTATATGCAGGAAATTACTCTTTTGAGTCTATTTTATAATGTGAAAATGGAAAAAGGATTGGTCAAATTGGACAAGAAGGGACTTGTGTATGTTGTAATTTTTTTGAAATTTATTAGTGAATGAAAGATAGAAGGTGATTTAAAGGGATTCTCGTGTCAGATATTGATGTTTTGTTCTTCATTCATGTTGTGAGTTTGCCTTATGTTATTTTCAAATATTTAATGTATTCATTCATGCTTGGATGAACCGGAAACTTAATTCATAATTCATTTAAAAGTCGCCCTAATTTAGTTTTCCAAGAAATCTATGTTTTCTTCTTAAAACAACATTTAGAATTCATATACAATTTTTATGCTCTATATGTTGTTTCCACCTTTATTACACTCACCCTCCTACAATGATTTAATTTAATTTCATCACCAAGACTTCCCACCTTTCCCTTGTAGAAGACCCTTTTCTCTTTTCATACTAAAAATAATAAATTTGACATGACTCCATGCCAATGGATTGGTCTCCTTTTAATGTATAGGCTAACATGTTCGCTAATAAATCCAAGATGAAGACTGAAAAGTGTTGATCAGTGCTTGTTATTGATGTCAACCCAAACAACACTAGGGGCTACCCCAATCTTGCATGGGAATTTTTACCTACAAAATTACTATATTTTTGTTCAAGAATGTCTTTGATGGTTTCTACTTGTTGATATGTTTCCGTTGATATATGTTATGCCACGTAATTTTTCACGGTTTGAGATATATTCATGTTTGAAGTTTTTAACCCCAGTTAGTGGGATAAAACCCCATGAGGTTGTGGCATGGGTCATTGAAAATTCAATAATTAATACTTTTTAAGCTCCTAAAATCCCTCCGACATTCACTTGTTGAAGTCCCTCTCAACCTAAGCATTTATATAAATTGTGATCCTCATATCCTCCTCATGTTGGGACTTCGCTACCTGAAACAGGTCATCGTGGGATTTTCGCTATAACATTTTTTCTATGAAGTTTCAGAGGCTGAAATTTTTATGAGGCGAAGCCAAAACCCTAAGGAAGCTCCTATAAAAATTTCATATCAAGGTGAGTAACATTTTCAGAGCTATGATCTGTGGAAGTCAGTGTTTTTGTAGGCTCCTGAACTTCATCTAAAAGAAGTGACCATGGGAAAATCGTCATAACTCTCTCTATGAGTATCTTATTGGAATTATGTAAAACTTGGTGGATATTGCACAAAATTTTGTTTTTTCTATATCAATTTCAGAGCCAAATGAAGAAATAGTGACACATGGCACAACATTCAAATTCACTCTACTGCACGACTCCATAATTAGGGAATTTTGAGAGATTGGGCATAAATATCTCTTGAATAATCAAAATTGGGTCAGACCTATGGCATTGGAAAGAAGACTCAGAGGACTAATACAGGACCAAGAATCACAGATTGGGGATCTGAAATAACAGAGATACACCAGATTCAATATCGAGCTCCTAGAAGGAAAGAAAAAGCTATATCATGTGTTGTCAAGGGCTTCAAGGGACAAAAATTTCTAGGGAAGAAAAGCAAAGCAAGATGCAGCAGAGTGTAGAATGACAAATGCAGCAATAAAGGTGCAAAACAACAGCAAGAATTTCACCACATGAATTCTTCAAGTGGGCAACAATACATACAGTCATTGTAAATGTATCATTGTACTAAGTCATTGTAAGTGTCTATATGCCAAGAGTTGAAGAGGTTGTGTCGGGAGGTCTAAGATCATCATTAGGTGGTTGTGTCATAGCTAGGATCATGGTCTAGTTTTTCTTCTTCTTCTACATCATTATATATCATTGTAAAGTGGACCATTTTCCCTAGTACATGAGTCCATTCTTGTTTTATTCTTCTATAGGGTGGTAGGGTGGTGCTAGGCTAGTGCATGAAGTCACCAAAAGGTTCAAGTCTATGAAATATTTAGGGTGGTTTAGGATGGTGCTAGGGTGAGTTGTAGCTCATTGGGTGTTGGGGCATCCGTTCAGTTGACTACTGAAGAATCTATGGCATTCGAACGTCCATCTAGTGGGAGTTGGAGAAGGATGATTTTCTAGATTCTAGGAAGTTGGAGCTTTATTTTCAATTGGAGTTGAATATAAAAGAATTATTAGAAAAGCATTTAGGTGGTTTTTTTCCCGGAGAGGGTTTCCACCTTAAAAACTATGTGCATTTGTGTTCCTTTGTTTACTGCTATCATTGTACAAACACTAATAATAATTGAAGATTAACTAATTCTATGAAAGATTAATAATAATACTAATTGAAAGGAATATTGATTCACCCCTCCTCTTAGTATTTCCAACAATTGGTATCAGAGCTTGGTTCCTTTAATAATAGTTTAATAGTTGGAAGGAGGTCATGGAGCATACCAAGAATGGTGTACCTCTGTTCAATGAAAATAATTATGCACTCTGGAAAGGAAGAATGGAGGTCTATCTCTTGGCGCAAGGTTACGAAGTATGGGACACTATTAAAAATGGATTTACATCAACTGTGGATGAACAAGCTAAGAATAATTTGGTAAATGATGCAAAAGCAAAGAATATTATTATCGCTGGACTTATTGAATCTGCTTATCATAAGGTGTTAGGTTGTAAAACTGTCAAAAATGTATGGGAAAAGCTTGAGAATATATATGCAGGTGACTCAAATGTCAAAGAAGCAAAGCTTCAAATATACAGAGAAAAATTTGAGCAGCTCAGAATGAAAGAAGATAACAACATTGCTTCATAATTCCAACATGTTGATGAAATAACCAACACACTGGAGGGATTGGGAGAGCCTGTTGATGAGAATAATATTATACGAAATATTCTTAGAATGTTACCAGGGAGATTCAACCCAAAGGTATCGGTCTTAGAGTATAGTGCAAATCTCGAGAAACTCAACAAAGAGGAATTTCATGGTGTTCTCATAGCATATGAAATGAAACTTGGTGAAGAAGAGGGTACTTCAAATCTAGAAACTGTGTTCGATGCATATAAGAAAACCAATAAGGAGAAACAAACTTCAAAGGGACAGGGCCTGCACTTGCAAGTGTGAAGAAAAGGAATATTATGAAGAAGGTCTTTCAGGCAGAGAATATGCTTACTGAAAACTAAAAATTGGTAATGGAAAATTCAAGGGTAAACTTCCATTGATATGTTTTGGTTATGGTGAGGTTGGGAATTTTGCAGAAAAATGTCCAAACAAAAGTGATGGAAACTCAAAAGAAAAGAAAGGCTTTAAGAAATTCAACAAGCAAAAAAAAAAGAAAGGATTCAAAAGGAACTTTCTCTCTAAAGAAGATAGCTCATCATCCGATGAAGACAAGGACAGTGAAGAAGAAACCAATGAGAGAGTATTTTTTATGGCCAAGCACATTAAATAAGAGGTATCAAACAACGAAGAAGAAGGGTTGACCATGGAATAATTTTCTAAGGAGACAATCAAGATTATAAAAGAGCTCAAGGTTGAGAAGATCTGTTCCAATACTCTTGAAGAGCAAGTTCAAGGTGTCAAAATTGAAGTTGAAGAACAAAAATGTATTGAAGAGTCACTTCAAAAGAAGTTGGAAGATAGCAACCAAGAAAGGGAAGCATTAGAAGCCGAAGTAGTCTCGCTGCATAAGGAAGTGAAGAAGGGAAAAATTGTCCAGAACTATGCCAACAACTCAAGGGCATTGGAAGAAATCATCAACAATAAAAAATATTACAACAACAGGACTGGCCTCAGTTACAAAGAAGAAGAATCAGGACCTTCTACAATAAAATACAATGAACCTATGAGATCTGACATGCATGTAGACTTCATTGGACGAGATTCACAAGAACAGCCTTGGAAGACAATTCCTCGATGAAGATTTCCATCAAGGTACCAACATATTTTTTATCGCTATTGTTATTCATGTGAAAAATATGGTCATAAAGCTGTAGAATGTCGCATGTACCCTAGGAACCAATACAATACCATGAGGTCTATCAAATATGAACCTCCTAAGGCTCAACGAAACATCAATAGATTTGAAAATTTAATAAATAATATTGAATGTTACAAATGTCGAAACTTTGGACACATAGCTAAAGATTGCAGACTTGAAAATCCTCCAGAAGAATCTTCAAAGCCACAGAATGAATGCACATGGAAGAAGAAAAAGACTGATAATTGTGCTTTCTCTCTCAAGGCTCAAAACAAAAAATATGTGTGGCATGTTGATAGTATTTTCTCAACGCATATGATTGGAGGTAGAAAGAAATTTGTATCTCTGAAAGAGAAGAAGGATGGAACCGTGTCCTTTGGAAATGATGGATCTTCAAATGTTATAGGATTAGGTACTGTCACTCTCATAATCAAAGATGCTCTAGCCAAGAATGTTCTATTGGTTGAAAACATGAATCACAATCTGCTCAGTGTTGGACAAATGTGTGATCAAGGACACACAATACTATTCAACTCCACAAAATGTGAAATCAAGAAAGGCAGGTATGGTGAAATTGTGGCTACATCAAGTCGAGTTCCAAACGACATATATGTTTTGGATGAAGCAACTAAAGCACATCTACTAGCTAAAGAGGATGATATAATCTTTGGTAGCAATGATGATCAACTAAGTAAGAACTTTGCTACAAATATGCAAAGTGAGTTCGATATGTCTTTACTTGGTGAGCTGACATACTTCTTAGGTCTTCAAATATCTCAGCAAGAGAAAGGAATATTTATATGTCAAGCCAAGTACATAAAAGAAATTCTCAAGAAATTCAAAATGGAAAATTGCAAATCCATCCTTACTCTGATATGTCTTTACTTGGTGAGCTGACATACTTCTTAGGTCTTCAAATATCTCAGCAAGAGAAAGGAATATTTATATGTCAAGCCAAGTAAATCAAGGAAATTCTCAAGAAATTCAAAATGGAAAATTTCAAATCCATCCTTACTCCGATGGTAACAGGTTGCAAATTGAGCATAGACGACTCATCTAAGGGTGTGGATAAAAGGTTGTATAGATCTATGATTGGTAGTCTTCTATATGTAATAGCCTCCCAGCTAGATGTTATGCAAGTAGATGGACAAGTAGAAAGATTCCAAGAAGCACCAAAATAATCACATATTATTGCCTTCAAAATAATTCTTCGATATCTAAAGGGAACAAAAGAATATGGCTTGTGTTATCCCAAGGGTAACAATCTCATTATTCAAGCCTTTACAAATGCAGATTGGGCAGGAAGCATTGATGATCATAAGAGTACTCATGAAGCATTTCAATATCTTCGCCAAAATATTGGGATTCTCCCAAGTTCTCATTATATTTTCCTTATTTAGAATATAAAGGGGGAGTGGAAGTGTGTACAGGTCCACAGGATGATTATGTGTCAGGGGGAGTGGAAGTGTGTACAGGTCCACAGGATGGTTATGTGTCAGGGGGAGTTACCCTTTGCCATTGATGTCAAAGGGGGAGGTAATGTTGTAGTAAGAGGTGTCGTGATTGCAGGGGGAGTACTTGTGTTACCATCAATTCCAAAGGGGGAGATTGTTTATCAGTGGTTTTCATTGATGTCAACCCAAGAAGCACCCGGGGCTACCCTGATATTGCATGGGAATTTTGACCTACCAAATTGCTATATTCTGGTTCAAGAATGTTTTTCATGGTTTCTACTTGTCAATATGTTTCCGTTGATATATAGCACGCCATGTAATTCTTCACGGTTTGATATATATTCATGTTTGAAGTTTGTAACCCCAGTTAGTGGGCTAAAACCCCATGGTGTTGTGGTGTGGGTCATTAAAAATTCAATAAGTAATAATTTTTAAGCTCCTAAAATTCCTCCCACATTCACTTGTTGAAGTCCCTCTCAACCTAAGCATTTATATAATTTGTGATCCTCATATCCTCCACATGTTGGGATTTTGCTACCTGAAACAGGTCATCATGGAATTTTCACTATAACGTTTTTTCTATGAAGGTTCAGATGCTGAAATTTTTATGAGGTGAAGCCAAAATCTTGAGGAAGCTCTTGTACAAATTTCATATCAAGTTGCACAACATTTTCGGAGCTATGAGCTATGGAAGTAATTGTTTTTGCAGGCTCCTGAACTTCATCTAAAAGAAGTGACCTTGGTAAAATCATCATAACTCTCTCTCTGAGTATCAGATTGTAATTTTGTAAAATGTGGCAGATAGTTCATGGACTGTAGTTTTCTTTATATCAATTTTAGAGCCAAATGAAGAAACGGTGACACATGGCATACTATACAAGTTCTCTCTACTGAAACAGTCCATAATTAGGGCATTGTGAAAGATTGGGCATAACTCTCTCTTAAAGAATCCAAATTCGGTCAGACCTGTGGCATTAGAAAAAAGACTCAGAGGAATACTACAAGACTAGAAATTGAAAATTGGGGATCTGAAATAACAAATAACACCAGATTCAATATCGAAATCCTAGAAGGAAAGAAAAATCTATATTATATGTTTTCAAGGGTTGCAAAGGACCAGAATTTCTAGGGAAGAAAAGCGAAGAAAGGTGCAGAAAAGGGTTGCATGACAAGAGCATCAATCAAGGTGCAGAACAGGAGCAAGAATTTCACCTCATGAATTATTCAAGTAGGCAGCATTGCATACAATCATTGTAAAGGTATCATTGTACTAAGTCATTGTAAATGAATCATTGTAAAAAATGTACAAGTATATATCTACCAAGAGTTGAAAAGGCAGTGTCAGGAGGTCTAGGATCATCATTAGGTGGTTGTGTCATAGTTGGGGTTATGTTATAGTGTATCTTCTTCTTCTACATCATTCTATATCATTGTAAAGTGAACCATTTTCCCTGGTACAGGAGTCCATTATTCTTTTATTATTCTATAGGGTGGTAGGGTGGTGCTAGGATGGTGCATGAAGTCACCAATAGGTTCAATCTTGTGAAAAATTCAAGGTGGTAGGGTGGTGCTAGGGTGATTTGTAGCTCATTAGGTTTTGGGGCATATGTTTAGTTGACTACTGAAGAATCTCAGGCGTTGGAGCATCCATCTAATGGGAGATGGAGAAGAATGATTTTCTAGATTCTAGGAAGTTGGAAATTTATTTTCAATTGCAGTTGAATATTAAAGAATTATTAGAAAAGCATTAAGGTGGTTTTTTGTCTCGGAGAGGGTTTCCACCTTAAAAATTGTGTGATTTCTGTTCCTTTTGTTTACTTCTATAATTTTATAAACACTAATAATAATTGAATATTGACTAATGCTTTGAAAGATTAACAATAATAATAATTGAAAGGAATATTGATTCACCCCCCTCTCAGTATTTCCACAAAAAGTGGGTAACTATCAAGTAGGAACCTTCTACATCATCAAATGCTAAGTTAGATACTTTGGTGAAGACCATGGAGAAGATGATGGAGATAATGACTCTAACATATTGATTTGTTGCTAGAGAACCATAGGGAGATCCCCAAATCATAAATCCAAATTTCAGAAGACAACAAATTCAAATTAAGCAAAGGGACCAAGGAAATCCAGCAGATCAGTAGTTGATCAAACATCCTTTTCAAGAGAACTATGCATAAGAGGAGGATGTGGAAACAGAGGACCAAGAGTAGGATAAAATTCATTACTTTGGTGAGGAGGAAGAGGATAGTATCTTTTTAAAAAAGTAATAATATGATTTGTTCTCACAGTCACAAAAAGTTATCATGCTTGCAGAATCATAAGAGTACAAGAAAGGTTATTAGAATGTCGTCATGGAGGTTCACAAACAATATAATTTGAGAAATAGGAAACTCCCAATAAATCCTCGTAAAAAAGTTCAAGCTAATACACCTTCTACTATTCAGACAAAGGTTGATCCTCCAAAATAAATTCCTTAAAAGAAAGATGTGGCTATTAAGGAGATAGAAAGAGTCAATCATCTTTTAGCCTTGAAAGTGAGATATCAAAGATAAAAATTTCTATCCCATTGATTAATAATGATGTGTATAAGATTCAAATTGTCAAAGCATTAAAGATAGGAGAAATGTCAAACACTTCCAATTTAAATGATGATCATCTAGAATTCCTTTTTGGTCCGAAAGTTGAAGAAGGTTCACGGGAAGGTAATGTGCCACCATTCTATTTTAGCCTAAATATTCATGATTTAATATTACATAATGAAATTTTAGATTCAGGTGCTTCACATAATTTAATGCCAAAAGTGATCATGGACAAGCTTGTTTTGGATATAGCAAGGCCATACATAGACCTTTTTTCTTTTGACTCAAGCAAGGTGAAGTGTTTGGGTTTGATCAAAATTTTTTGTGTCACTCTTACTCAAGTTCCAGCTAAGAGTATAGTTATGGATGTTGTTGTAGCTTACATTCCATTGAAGTATGATATTCTTTTTTCAAGATATTGGGGGAAAATTTTTAAGGGTTCTCTACAGATGGACATGTCATATGCTATTATCCTAGTGTTCGGACAACCAAGGAAGTTGTACATGGAAAATATCATGAAATACATGGTAAGAAGTCAAGATAAACAAAATAATTTTCATATTTATTCAATTCATTCAAACATGGATTCCTTTATATTATATAATTATTCATGTGTGGAGGAAAACAATCAAAATGGGGTCAGCCTGTCAGAAGCAAAGCGAAATGAGTTTCCAAAGAAAGAATTGAAAATAGAATTAGAACAAAATGATAATGAAGAGGGACTTTCGAAGATGGAATTTGATGGGGTAGTCAGTAAGGAAGGGGTTGGAGATGGTGTATGGATTATGATCCTGAAAGTAAACAAGTCAAAATATCTATTCTTATAAGCTTTCTTTTGAATGCACAAATAATGTTGTTGAATACAAGGCACTGATTTTGGGACTGCAAATGTTGAAGAGGCTAGGAACCAAGATGATTTCATTCCATTGGGATTCATAACTCATAATTAGGAAAATTAAAGGTGAGTATCAAACCAAGCACCCTAGAATGAGGGCTTATAGAAATGTTGTTTTGTATTTTCTGCAATTTTTTCCAGAATACAATTTTTCCATGATTCCTAGAGAACACAATGCAATTGTTGATGTGTTAGCCACCTCATCCAGTAAATTTAGGATTCCCATTCATCCTAATAAGAAGTATGTGTTACATTGTAATTTTTCACCTTATTCATTTTCCCATCCCTGACCCTGAAATGCCTCGTGACAGATCTTTTGTAATGTTTCCACCATGAATAAATATGTTAAGACATCCCTTTAAGACTCAAAGAAAACTACCTTTGAATATTACTGAAGAAACTTGGTCAAATTCCTAGTTTCCTGGGTCAACGTGTTTCTTGGTGTCATGCTCGTGGTAATTTGTTATTGAAAGTTCTATCTTAGAGCTGCCAACACCCTTATTTCTTGGAAAACCATGTTGATCCATTTCTGGAAGTGTTTCCTCAAATGGAGGAGAATCTTCGACCTATAGAAGTTCCAGGGCAGCGAGTTGGTTGTTAAACGGATGTGATAGAGTCAAGCTCTCTGATTTTAGAGCTTTGATCTCATCCATGGGGGTTTATCCCTTAGAAATTGGACCTTCCTCCTCTTTCATGGGCTCCCAACCTCTTCTCCCTTCCTATAAATGCATGCCCCTCCTTCCAATAATGTTAGTGTTAGAAAATTATATATTATGGAGCAATGCAACACATAAAATATGCAGAAAATACAAGCACACAAAAACACATAAAACCAGAGAGACACAGATATAAGTGGTTCACCCAGTTTGGGCTATGTCCACCCCGAACATCCAGTCCTTCCTTTCTATTATCCAACAAAAATGAAAGGACAAAACCTACAGCAGATCCGCTGTAATATCCTCTGTTCTTTCTCACAATCTCCCTCTGTTTCTCACTCCGAGAATACACATAAAATGCACAGCTGTAATACAATACCCTCATATATACAAGGGGTTTGCCTTCTAGGGAAAAAAACCCTAATCTAAACATAACTTCTACTGTCAGATCATTTGCCTAATGAACGACCCATATTGACTAGAAATTACTATACTTTTACAAGGAAATTTTACATATTTTTTTAGCTTCGAGGGTGCTGCCCCCGAAACCTCCGCCAGGGGGGGGCTTCGAAAAGCACTGCCACCCCCCTTAGACCCCCCACGGCCATCATTAATTACAGGTAGCGTTGCCGCCCCTTTTAAGGTACAGGGGTCCAATGTTGTGATACAAAGTAAACAAGATAATTAGGCTCCACACCCAACAATCTCCCACTTGGAGACTGATTGTAGCAACTCCACCGCTGCTTCATTTGTTGGACAATGACTCCTCCTTGGACCTGACTATTTCTCATCTTCATCGTCATCCTTGAAGACCAATTGAAACTGAGCATGTTTTTAGTTTCTCCCTGGTTACAACTTTTGTTAGCATATCTGCAGGATTCTGGCTAGTGTGTATCTTTTCCAGCTTCAACTCTCCATATTCTAATACTGACCATATGAAATGGTACTTGAGATGTATGTGTTTAGTCCTGGAATGAAATTCTGATTTCTTTGCAAGATGAATGGCACTTTTGCTATCACTGTATAGCGTGCCCATATCATGCTTCTTACCCAATTCACCCATAAACCTTTGTAACCAAATCATTTCTTTACTAGACTCTGTAGCAGCAACATACTCGGCTTCTGTTGTTGAAAGTGCAACAACACTTTGGATTTTTGAAACCCAACTAACAGCAGTTCCACCTATAGTAAATACATATCCTGTAGTGCTCCTCCTGTTATCTCTGTCACCTTCCATATCTGCATCAACATATCCTTGTAGAGCAATGTTTGAACCACCAAAGCATAATGCTTGATTTGTGGTACCTCTCAAATATCTAAGAATCCATTTTACTACCATCCAATGTTCTTTTCCTGGATTATTCATGTATCTTCTTACAACTGCCACTGCATGTGCAATATCAGGCCTTGTGCAGACCATTGCATACATTAAGCTTCCAACTGTTGATGCATATGGAAATTTAGACATATAATCCATGTCTTCTTGGGTCTTGGGGCACATCTCCTTACTAAGTTTGAAATGGATAGAAAAAGGTGTACTAACTGGTTTTGCATTCTGCATATTAAATCTTTTCAACACCTTTTCTATGTACTCATTCTGAGACAGTGTTAATTTGCGATTTTTCCTCTCTCTAGTTATCCTCATACCAAGGATTTGTTTTGCAGCTCCCAAATCCTTCATTGCAAATGAATTTGCCAATTTTCTTTTGAGCACATTTATTTCCTGCATGTTAGACCCTGCAACAAGCATATCATCTACATACAATAACAATATAATATAGCTGCCATCATTTTGCCTTTTTAGATAAACACAATGATCAGAGTGACATCTAGTATAACCTTGTTCAGACATAAACTTGTCAAATTTTAGATACCACTGCCTTGGAGCCTGTTTTAAGCCATACAAGATCTTCTTTAACCTGCACACCAATTTTTCTTTCCCTTTTACCTCATATCCTTCTGGTTGCTGCATGTATATCTCTTCCTCCAAATCTCCATGGAGAAATGTTGTCTTTACATCTAACTGCTCAAGATGTAAATCTTCCGCTGCTACAAGACTTAAAATAGTTCTGATTGAATTCATTTTAACAACAGGAGAAAATATTTCATCAAAATCAATACCTTTCTTCTATGCAAACCCCTTCACCACAAGTCTAGCTTTGTACCTTTGTTTTCCTCCATCTTCTTCCTTCATCCTGTAAACCCATTTATTCTGCAATGTAGTTTTACCTGTAGGCAACTTGACTAAGTCCCAAGTCTGATTATGCATTAAGGAGTCCATCTCTTCTTCCATGGCTAGCTCCCACTTCTTCCTGCTTTCAACCTGCATTGCTTCTTCATAACATTCAGGTTCACCAGAATCAGTCAGCAATAAATAATATAATGAAGGAGAGTATCGTTCAGGGGGTCTACTTATCCTGGTAGATCTTCTAACACCACTTTCAGGTGTTTTAGGTGCTTGTTGTTGTTGTGGTGGTTGCTGCTACTGTGGTTGTTGATTATTATTATTTTCAAGCACCTTTAATTTTTCAGTTATCTCATCAAGAACCGTGTATTCCTTGCTTTCTTTTTCCTGTTTCTTTTCCTGCGACTGATTTTTATACAAGACCTTTTCATTGAATATTACGTCTCTGCTCCTAATGATTTTGTGATTTTCATAATCATATAAGCGATAACCAAAATCACTAGCACCATATCCAATAAAGGTACATTTCTTTGATTTTGCCTCAAGCTTTGTTCTATTTTCTTTATTAATATGGACAAAGGCCTCACAACCAAAAGGCTTTAAAAAAGAGTAGTTTACCTTTTTACCTGTCCATGCTTCCTCTGGAATACCACCATCCAAGGAACTTGAAGACCCTCTGTTTATTAGATAAACAGCAGTATCTACAGCATCTGCCCAAAATTGTAAAGGCAATCCTGCATGCAATCTCATGCACCTTGCACGCTCCATGATTGTTCTGTTCATCCTTTCTGACACACCATTTTCTTGTGGTGTTCTTGGAACTATATTCTCTCTGCGAATTCCATGCTCTGAATAGTACCTATCAAACTCTTTGCTGCAATATTCACCTCCATTGTATGATTTGAGACGCTTCAACTTCTTTCCCGTCTCAATCTCAACCAAAGCTTTCCATTTCTTGAAAGTATCAAATACATCAGATTTATTCTGAATACAATAAATTCATGTTTTTCTAGTTGCATCATCAATAAAAGTAACATAATAACGAGAGCCATCGAGAGATGATACCTGAGCAGGTCCCCATACATCTGTATGCACAAGCTCCAATTTTTTGCTCTTCTTTTCTTTCCCAACTCTGAGAAATCTGACTCTCTTTTTTTTTCCATAAATGCAATTCTCACAGAAATCCAAATCAACATTCTTCAAACCTGGCAACAAATTTCTTGAGTGAAGAATCTTCATTCCCTTCTCACTCATGTGTCCGAGCCTATGATGCCATAATGCTGCATCTGCTCCTTTGGAAGTTAAAGCATTAACAGAGTTAGAAATACCATTGCATAAATACAATGTACGAACCTTTTCGCCTTTTGCTATTACCAGGGCTCCTTTGGTGACCTTCCAAGTTTTATCTGTGAAAGTTGTCACACAACCTTCACCGCCTAACTGCCCTGTTGAAATCAGATTTTTCTTCAGATCTGGAACATGCCTTACCTCCTTTAGTAGCCATTGGTTTCCATTCTGTTGTTTTACAATAACTTTACCCATTCCAACAATTTTACAAGGTTTATCATCACCCAAACGAACTTGTCCAAAATCTCCTTGAACATAGTCATGAAAATATTTCTTATCAGGTGTGGCATGGAATGAAGCCCCTGAATCTACAACCCAAGAATCAGTAAAATTTTTGAAAGAAAGAATCAAAGAATCTTGTAACACATCACCTATCACATTTGCTTCATGATTGTTTTCTTGCTGTGTGTCTCCTTCTTTTCCCTTCCAATATCTACAGTCTTTCTTTAGGTGTCCTTTCTTTCCGCAATTCCAGCACACTATCCCCGATCTGGACTTGGATCTGCCTTTCCTTGATTTACTGTGATATCCCGAGATCTTTCCTCTTTCCATTCTTCTTCCCCTAGACTCTGCACTCAAAGCATTACTTGATGTCTCACCGGAGCTTTTCCATCGCATTTCCTCGCTAAGGATAGCACCAACAACATCATCAGACTTTAAAGTACTAGATCCAGAGATAGAGTTACTAATGGCCATTACTAAACCATTCCAAATCTCTGGCAATGAGAACAAGAATAACAGAGCTCTAACTTCATCATCAAAGTTTACCCCTATAGAACTTAACTGACTGGTAACTGTATTAAATTCATTTAAATGGTCTGCAACAGATCCACCTTCTGACATCTTCATATTAAATAGTCGTTTAATAAGAAATACCTTGTTTTAGGCCAAGGGTTTTTCATATAGTTTTTCCAACGTCTGCATCAAACCCTCTGTTGTTGTTTCCTTCGAAATATTGAAGGCAACTGACGCCGCAAGACACAACCGTACTGTTTTGAGTGCCTTTCTATCAAGAATGTTCCATTCCGCCTCTTTCATGGCTGTTGGCTTCTTTGTTTTTCCACTCAATGGTAGGTACAAATATTTCTGATATAGATAATATTCCATTTGCATCTTCCACAGTGGGAAGTTTTGGCCGTTAAATTTCTCGACCCTAAACTTACCATTGTCCGCCATTGCTCCCATTCGAACCAGGAACCCTTTTTTCCTGCGATTTTATCAGCCAAATATACCTTCAGCTCTGATACCAGTTGTTAGAAAATTTTATATAATGGAGCAATGCAACACATAAAATATGCGGAAAATACAAGCACACAAAACACATAAAACCAGAGAGACACAGATATACGTGGTTCACTCAGTTTGGGCTACGTCCACCCTGAACATCCAATCCTTCCTTTCTATTATCCAGCAAAAATGAAAAGACAAAACCTGTAGTAGATCCGCTGTAATATCCTCTGTTCTTTCTCACAGTCTCCCTCTCTGTTTCTCGCTCCAAGAGTACACATACAATGCACAACCGCAATACAATACCCTCATATATACAAGGGGGTTACCTTCTAGGGCAAAAAACCCTAATCTAAACATAACTTCTACTGTCAGATCATTTGCCTAATGAACGGCCTAGATTGACTAGAAATTACTATGCTTTTACCCCCCACGACAGTGATTAATTACGGGCGGCGTTGCCACCCCTTTTAAGGTACAAGGGTCCAATATTGTGATACAAAGTAAACAAGATAATCAGGCTCCACACCCAACAGTTAGTCTTGTTGGTCATTGTTGGGCTAGTCTGAACTCTCATTCCCTTTACATCCTCGCATTGTGATAATGTTGAGTGTTCAGGAGAAGGAATGCTTTAGAGCTTCGATGAAGGAATAAGATTTTCACCAGAGGAGACCTCCATCATCAAGGCCTGGGTTGTAAGCTCTTCCTTTTATATTTATCAATAAAACGTCTTATGTTTTCTTTCTATATTTTTCTAATAATTTATCATGCAAATATTCTGGTACTCCTTGATCTACTAGATAGCTAATGTTTATGAACATTATGTATTGAATTATGTTTGTTGTTGCCTCTTGATCATCCTCATGTATTCATGTGCCATCAATAGCAGGGAGCGAGTGTTGTCCAGGTAAATCCCCTCTACGGACAGAGGCGATCCCTCTAGCCCTAGGGTGGATGGAGCAACTACGGGAACATACTAACATCTACCTTCCTAGATTGTAAATGAAATTTAGAGCAAGGAATATGACCTACCTCGTTCTGATTATATGTTTTTGTCTTTCGTCGAAGCTACTTGATCCATCATTCTTCTCCAGCTCGATACACATTGCTATCAACATTTGATTACCTGTATAGACAGTCAAGACAACATGACAAGCGTAACACCATGAAAAACATAAAACAATAATAACCTATCTAACTGATCAAGGAATGCTAGAAATCTCATTATAGATGTAAACAAGAATGGAAGATAAACATCAGATTCATTTTATTATGATAAAGACAAGGGGAGTTTACAACCAAGCCTTGATGTTAAGGCTCTCCTTTGGCAAGTCTGTATCCAAGCACGTTTGTCACACCCTCATGAACAAAGGTCCAAGATCTCACTATGTTCTCAACACACAAAAACAATCACACTCTACACTGTTCTCCCGAAGTTATGATTGCTTCTTCTATATGCTAACTTTTTCAGCTATCTGTTCAACTAGCACATCAATGGAAGATGGTTATATTTATAGAGGAGAGGAGGAGGTTTGGATCACTAAAATAGTGGAAGGGAGGCCTTATCCCTTGGGAGGTTTCCCCATAAGGTGGAAACAAGAGGCCAAAGGAGGAAGGCCATGGTTATTCAACCGAACCACTCCCTATGACTCATCCACGAAGTTGTTGTGATCAAAACTTCGACTCATTTTTTAAAAAAATTTCCATAAATAGATTGGTGCGGGTGCTTAACTGGGACAGAGTGCCAACAGGCGCGGGATCAGTGTTAATTTTCCTCATTGGCGCGAGGGCATAATGGGCTACCAGCGCCAAGGCAAAAACAGGTGTTTTTAGTGGTCTGCTCAGAAAATGGTCAACAGAGGGAATGTTGTACTCATGGCAAGGGATGCAATGATGGTATTTGCAAGGCACGAAACTTATAATAAGTCATAGAAATGACCCTCCAATGTGTGAGATGGGGATTGTAGGGATAGTGACAAATTAATGTGTAACATATGCCCCCTAAAGTATGAAGTTCGAACATGAGTGAGGGGTGAAATGCTTTACAAGTACGTGTAAGGAACCAGACGCTGCTATCAGGAGACCTACAAATAAAGCATAGATACATATACATAACTGAAATCTCTGATGAAAATACATGAATCCATGGTATAGAAACAGTTATCCATTAAGAAAAGGATCATGTGCATGGATCCTCGACATGGACGCAACCATCCGAATGAAGGGATCATATGAAATAGATCCACAATATGGGTGCAACCATCCATATAGAGAGGATCAAAACAAGATAACCCACAGTATGGTCACAACCATCTTTCTAAAGAATCATGTATATAATCATGAATGACTGATCACTCCTCGCAACCTAGACTTTTGTGATCGAAGCCCAGGGTCTTGCACTCCAAAACCACCCGATAAAAGTACAAATTCCAACATGTGAATATACGTGTTGAAGTTGAACATGCTAGAAAATCACTTGATTACCGGTCAATAATGTGAACCATTAACAAGTGTGACAGAAACCACCCATAATATCAATGGCTCTCAAGGTACTACTAGTACAATCCACGAAATGTGAATAGTGAGCTGAAGTTGAACACCCATGAAATCACCCGATCGAAGGCCAATGATGTGAACCTATTGTCGAATGTAAAGAACTTGCCATTAGGGCATGCAAGCTCTAAGGTACCAGAAAGGAGTCTCTAGATCAACTTCCCGAATAATGAGATGAAGTCGACAGGAAGCGATCCGTCGAAGGAGGGTCATAATGAATCCCACATCATCAACATGAAACAGAGAAGGTAATATGAGTGTGAATCAAGGCTAAAACAGAGGATCAAGGAATGTACAAATTGCAGAATAATTTTCTCTTGAACATATCAGCGACACGACTCTAGAATTTGGCATCATTTGACTCAAACAGGATCATAGGTCATGTTGACAAGATTTGTAATCGAATGAGAGGAAAAATGATTTCCCAAACCCATGGAGGAAAAGTGACAAAATGAAGATATCCCAACCTGACACGAACTGCAAACAAGTGTCATGTTCAAGAGCGACATACTGCTAACACATTTGATGAATAAATTCCATTTTCCCCCACCATTTTTGGCGAGTACCTATTTATTTTTACACAAGATTGAAGAGGATAGCATATGCTTGTCATATAAGTTTGTCCTTCTGAAAAATCCAACCTAGTACATTTTATGAGCCCTAGGAAAGAGGAACTCGGTTAACGTCGTGATTGACAATTTCTGATCTCATTTAGGTTTAACGAGTCTGACAAAGGGAGAACTTGACATCTTTTCATATTTAGAGAGTTTGAAAATACAACGGAAAATAAAACTCCAGCAGTCCCTTTTCGTAAATAGTTTCACAGATCCAAAAAGGTAGAAAACTATGTCTGAGAGAACCTCTTAGTCGTGATAGGCTAAGGTATTCCTTTTTCATAAATAATCTATCCCAGCCTGAAAAAGGGGTAAACGTATATTGGGTAGATATCGTTTCGCATCCATTTAACAAGTTCAAAATGACAAGAGTCTCGGCAATCTTTTCAATTTTCAAGAGTCAGAAAAGAGCTAAAAGATGACTCCTCTTGGAGGAACGAGTGGTATTAAGGGTAGCTACTAGTTCCGATAATGGTGGAACTGCTCAGAATAAATAAAGGTCAAGAGGCTGGCTAACAAGACCACTCATAGCAGCAGTTCCTCAGGAACGGATAAAACGACCAAGTGAAGGCATATGATCAGCCAAGTAGATAGTGACGATGGAGTGAGAAAACCAAGGCTCATCTGGAAAAATAGGCTGATAAAATGGCAATCAGGAGGGGTAAAATGAGAAAGGTTTCATTTTTACACAAGCTTGAAATCAAAAAAATCTGCTTGAAGTTGGTTTCATTTTTACACAAGCTTGAAACAAAGATAAACTATGCTTGAAACCAGTTTCATTTTTACACAAGATTGAAACGGAAACAAACTATGCTTGAAAAAGTAAGCATGCCCCTAGCATGGTGACTCAATTCGAGGTACATACCCCCCAAGCTTTAGTCCATATGAAATATAGATGGAGTGAAGGTTCAAATTACGAGATGAAGAGAAAGACAAGACTCAGATTTTACGAGATCTAATCAAAGACTCGAATTGAACGGGAGCGTGTTTCATTGTTTTAACGAGGTTGACACATTAAAAGAACTATCCTCACAACATATTGTTTCATTTTTTAAGGAGCTTGACAGAAGAAAATGAACTATGCTCCGACAACCTTGTTTCATTTTTTAGGGAGCTTGACACAAGAAAATGAACTGTGCTCCGACGAGCTTGTTTCATTTTTTAAGAAGCTTGACACAAGAAAATGAACTCTTCTCCGACAACCTTGTTTCATTCTTTAGGGAGCTTGACACAAGAAAAATAACTCTGCTCTGACAACCTTGTTTCATTTTTTAGGGAGCTTGACACAAGAAAACAAACTCTACTCCGACAGACCTCATCATAATGAATAAGAAGTCAAAGCTTCCAAGAGTTGCCTGTCCGATGGAAGGAAAACATCTTGGAAGTTTGGACCCAATGCCCCCCAGCACACAATTTACAACGAAACTATTGCTGAATATGGGCATAGGACAGGTAGCCACATAATTGACATGCAGCGGGAATGACACAATCAATGGATAAAGATCCGGCAGGGATGATGGTGGACTAGCTGCCATATTCGGACCAAAGAATGCAAGCTGATCGATGGTCACAATCCGACCTTGGTGCGGAAAACACATCACACAAAAGAGGGAGGAGACAAGCACTCCCATGGCATAAGTATAATCATGGCCCAAGAGTAAATTAAAGTCCAAGGGGCCAGGAAAAACCATCACGTCCATATGGACAGTTTTCCCTCCCAAAGTAACAGGCAACTTCGAAAGGATCCCTGATGGTTGACTAGTTCTTCTGTTAAACGCCAACAGATTTTGCGTAACAGGCACAAGCGGTGGTGAAACGAAAGCTTTCCAAGTAGTTGAGGATAAACTACTAATAGAAGCACCTTGATCTATAAAGGTGCTAGGTACGACCAAATGGGAGGCCTGTACCATGATCTCAAAGGGCACATAAGAAGGAAGGTGATAACCAATTTGTTGTCCAGGTAAATCCCGTCTGTGGACAGAGGCAATCCCTCTAGCCTTAGGGTGGTTCTAGAAACTACGGGAACATACTAACATCTACCTTCCTAGATTGTAAATGAAATTCAGAGCAAGGAAGATGACCTACCTTATTCTGATGTTATGTTGTCATCTTCTGTTGAAGCTACTTGATTTGTCGGTCTTCTCCAACTCAATACACGCTGCTATCAACGTTTGATTACTTGTACAGACAATCAAGAAAACTCGACAAGCGTAACACCATGACAAACATAAAACAATTACAACCTATCTAACTGATCAGGGAATGCTAGAAATTTCATTATAGATGTAAACAATAATGGAAGATAAACATAGATGCATTTTATTATGATAAAGACAAGGGGAGTTTACAACCAAACCTTGATGTTGAGGCTATCCTTTGGCAGGTCTATATCCAAGCATGTTTGTCACACCCTCATGAAAAAATGTCCAAGTTATCACTATGTTCTCAACACACAAAAATAACCACACTCTGCATTGTTCTCCCGAAGCTATGGTTGCTTCTTCTCTATGCTAACTTTTTCAACTATCTGTTCAACTAGCATATCAATGGAAGATGGATATATTTATAGAGGAGAGGAGGAGGTTGGGATCCCTACAATAGTGGAAGGGAGGCCTTATCCCTTGGGAGGTTTCCCCATAAGGTGGAAACAAGATGCCAAATGAGGAAGGCTATGGTTATTCAGCCGAACCACTCCCTATGACTCATCCACGAAGTTGTTGTGATTGAAACTTCGCCTCTTTTTAAAAAAAAAAATCCATAAATAGATTTGCGCGGGTGTTTAACTGGGACAGAGTACCAACTGGCACATGCTCAGTGTTAATTTTCATCATTGGCATGAGGGCATAACGGGCTACCAGCGCCAAGGAAAAAACATGTGTTTTTAGTGGTCTGCTCAGGAAATGGTCAACAGAGGGAATGTTGTACTCATGGTAAGGGATGCAATGATGGTATTTTCAAGGCATGAAACTTCTAATTAGTCACAGAAATGACCCTCCAATGTGTGGGATGGGGATTGCAGGGATATCGACAAATTACTGTGTAATAGCGAGCCTAAAAGGATCGTGGTGGCAAGGTCATCATCAACGAATTCAAATGTAGTGTTTGGAAAAAGTTACTTCTATCTCTTTTCATGCCGCATTTTGAATGTTAGTTCATAAATTTTTGCATTAGAAATTATCTCACATTGCTAGACCCACTCTAGGGCTAGAGAGATCACCTCTGTCCACAGAGGGGATTTATCTTGACAACATAATTGGCGACTCCACTGGGGAGCTTAGCCTCTTAGAATTCCTTCCCTGGACTAAGCTTGGATCAGTTTGATTGATCATTGAAATCTAGCTTTCTTAGGCCTCTGTTAGTTTGTGCAGGGTTTGATAGTCATTTCGTTGTGCCAGTTCTGGTGTTTTTGTGAAACTCTTTTTTTTCCTTGCTTTTAGCGACCAACGCGCTTTCTGTTTGCACAATAGCGTTGTTCTATATAGTACAACTACGTTGATTTGTCTTTCAACACTCTTCTGCTTATCACAGAAGCATTGATCATAGACATAGGAAATGTTAGGGTTTCCCCTTGATTTTCCAATGTGTCCTAGCCCATAAAGGATGTATGTATAATCTCAATGACATCGTTGATGTGTGTTTGACTTACATGTTTTCTTTGAGCGAGTATTTTTGTCTCTTTGATTTTTTTTGCAAGTTGGCATTTTTTTTCACCATTTCAAATGCCTTTTGTCGCATTGTTCCTGACTCGATTCAAAGTGATTTATTGTATGCACTGGTCATCATTTCATATCTGATATTACCTTCGATTTAGTGTCAAACATAGGATTACAATTTTTTTTATTCAAAATTCTAGAAGAGTGTGTCCTTTGTCCAAATTCAAAATAAATTAAAAGTGATTTTCATTTTATTTTTTATTTGGCATGTCTTTATCATTTTAAAAAATATGAGTGAAAAGCATTTCATTCATGTGTTTTTAAAGATATTTTTATTTATGTTTGATTGAAAGAACATTGAAAGGATTGTCATTTCATTTCTTCATTCTTTCTTTTATTTTACTTTTGATTTCATTTCAAAGTAAAAAACAAAAAAAATTGTGCATCTTAGTGGAAAAGAGAAGTATTTTCGTTTTTTCAATAAGTTGCATTTGTCTGGGAAAAATTGAATTCGATTGAAAATAATTGCAGTTTGTAGCTTTGAGATAGTTTGGGGGGCATTATTGTTGTTGCATTGATTTCACTTTTTCTTGTATCTCTTCCCTAAATAGTTTAGGCTTCATCGAAATGGAAATTTTTTAATTTTTCATTTAGCCTGCACCATGGGATTAAGTGACATTGATTTTAAGCCATAACTGAAACTTAACTCAAGATAAACATTAAAATTCACTCAATTTACCTTAAGGATCATTTGGAAGTAACGAGAACATTTAGTGGTCTAAGCTAGAGATGTGTTGCAACATCGTAAAACATAGGAGTTATCGCTAATGGTCTGTGTTACAGCCCGGGGGTGATATCCCATTCCACGTATGGAAGTATATAAATGTATGATAAGTATATTTTGGGCACTCTCATTGAGCGATAATGCATTAGACCTCACTACTACGGACTAGACTCCAACGTATTTTCACGTATTGGGGAGATTCCATTAGGTTGCAAGACTACCATAGCTAACAAATTTGGTCACCTTGTAAACATGATACAATGAGCACAACATTCAGGGATATCGGATGTAGTACGTTATGTACTTGGTCATTTTTTCTATCATTTATCACCAAGGTGTATATTATAGTTCATGAATACTTGGTAAACCTTTATGCCTAGCACACCCTTTTTTTATTTATTTTTTTTAATTCTAAAATTAACTACCCACGAAAACATCTTACCTATGTAGTTCTCCAGCTTCATTTTTTCTTAGTAAATTGTAAATTTTTTCACCTCTTCCTGAGGTCCTTGAGTTTCTAGTTGTTCCCCTTGAAGTGCAAGGTGCTCAACGCATGATTTTCATTAGTGTTCAACCCATTTCATCTCAACCACTACCTGAAAATTATCCTTGGATGACATCGAAAGACTCTGAGCTGGAAAGACCCTGAATATTTGTACAGTTTACGTTCTTTCCTGAAAATATGCACTTTTTCCTGATTGTGGTCTCACCTCAACAGGCTTATAGTGCTTTTGATCAACCCATAATTCCATTTTGTGCTTCTCCAGTAGTATATCGCTCTATTTTTTGTCGATTATTTCCTCACAAAATGGCATCGAATGCTGATGAGGTTCCAATTGTGAGTGCTCCTTGGGGTACTCTTTAGGAAACCATTGACACCTACATACCAGAAGTCGCTTCATCTTTGTTTCCCTCTGAAAGCAAGTTGTTCGGTCCCACACCTCACGATTTAGGTAGTGGGACCGAAATACCTTTCAGTCAATTTGCATCTACGATTCCACATGGTTATACCTCTTTGGGAAATCTTATCTCTAGAGATTATGGTGCTACACTTTTATTCCCAGATCTCGTTTGGTCGATGGGTATTCCTCCATCTTCCATCCCAATGAGTCATTCCAGAGGCGGTTAAAGGAAACTTCCACCTCCAATTTGTTAAAAAACATTCCAAAACAGGTTGGTGTGGGTACAACAAAAGGACAGAGTGCTAGCTGGTGCGACCTCTAGTGTATATTTTCCCCATTGGTGCGAGGGATGAACTGGCTACCCACACCAATGAGAAAACATGGGTTTTTGGGTGCTTCCTGAGGAAATGTTCAACAGGAAAAATCATATCCTTATGCAGAAGCATGCAAAGAAATTATTTGCAGAGTATGACACTGTTCCCAGGTCACAGGAAAGATCCTCCAATATGCGGAGTGAGGGATTGCAGGGATAGTGAAAAATTGTTGTGTAACACACGTCTTAACCTATTGTTCAACCTACAGTGACTATTATTCAAATGACTGCTTTGATAGGATCCTCTACCCCCTTCTAGACATCTAAAATTACTGCAATTCCAACATTGAGTGGAAAATATATGGTTGCATCGATGCCTGGGGGAAGTATAATCCTCTTTACGTACCTCCCTTTTCGGGTGCAGGGCCACGAAATTCTAGACCTATTCCTAGGGTAGGAAAACCTCGCATTCAATATTCGCAGGTTCAACAACCCCTTGAGAAACTGAGCGTATCGTATTTGAATGTTTAGAAACCTAACATCCCTTATGTTAAACAACTAAATGGATAGTATTAATATGTTCCTAGACCAAACGCTTGTCAGCAGTATGTCCAGCAACCCCAACTTTCTGCGAGTGTTGTTATGACTAACCCTCAGTTTGGTCCTTACACCCAAACTAGTCCAAATATCCTTTTGGGTCAATTTGTTCCTCTCCCTAATTAGCCTGGTACTCAATACCAACCATTTCCTCAAGGTCACTACTAGTCACCCCAGTCCGGGCCTCAGCCTGGTGCTCAATATCAACAGATTCCTCAGTACTAATAGGCCCAATTAGGATCTCAGGCTGAACCCTACATTCAACAAGGACCATAGGATAAACCCTATGTTCAGTAGGGACCACAGACTAGACCTCATATTCAGCAAGTTCCTCACCCTCAACCCTATATCCAGTAAGGTCTGCACCCTCAAATCCCACAGGGGTCTTATCAACAACCCTAGCAAGGTCCCTATGTTCAGAAATACATGCAGCAAGGTCCTTACCAACAATGGGGGTAGTATGCATATCTGGGATAGAATCCATCCTATTGGGGGCATAATCTATATCAACCAGGTTGGAACCCCCGAAACTTTTCTCCTCATCATCCATCCTTGGAATTACTAGCTACATTAGAATTTTCGGATGTGTGAAAGCTTACAAATGACCCCATCCAACATCAATTTCATTCGCCGCCAATTCCAACTAAAATATCAGGAGATTGTCCAAAATTTGAATGCAAATCTGGGGAAGACCCCCAAACCCATGTTATGACATATCACTTATGGTGCTCTTCTAATTCTTGGGTCGACAATTATTTTCATCTTCGTCTTTTCTAGCATACTCTGACCAATACTATGGCCAAGTGGTATATTGAGCTCCCTCGAGGAATTTTCTTCGATTTTAATTCCTTGGCTATGGCTTTCCTTACTCACTTCCAGTTTCCTGTCTAGTATGAAACTTGCACCCACATTTTAACCTCATTGCAACAGTAAAATGATACTCACATTTCAGATCAAATTCACAAATGGCGGCGGCGATGTCACCTCATCAAATTTGAAATCCTCGATCAGTTGTTGACTGAATGGTTTACGAAATCATTTGTTCCAAAGATTTATAAATATCTTACCATGGGTGGATATTTCACGGAAGTGGAAGTCATTTCCAGATCTCAATACCTCAATTTTGTTTATTCCCAATTTGGGACTCTATATGAGTTATTTCCTGATGCACCATTGTTGGAGCGAGGTCCCCTAGGGTAAATTTTTTAGTACCTTTTTGTATATATTTTTCATATGTGCACTGGGTGGAAAGGTCAAGTAGCTTTAGGGTGGGTCAAAGTCCCTCTTTTATGTAATTGGGTTTTAAGGGTAGATAATGGGCCTCAAACCATGGTTTGAGACCATATTATCTGCGTGTTAGATGGATATAAATAGATAGATCAAGTATAAGTAAGAATTCACTCCTGTTTGGATCTAAGTGTTTTATGCATCTATGAAACACTTTTGTAAGTCTGGGTTTTTGGGTAGAAAGGATCTTGCTAGCTTTTCACATGAAGACCTAGTCCTAGTTTTGTGCAGACTCCACTGGCGGTGTGCATGAAAGGATAATTGTAAGGGAAAAGTATGTTTGCACTAAATTGTTGGAATCTAATACAATACAAAGACTGGTTTTGGTGAAGCATTGCGTTATCTTTTTACCATTTCTTCCTTGAGATCACTTAATTATGTTATGCTTAATTGTATCTGCATGATTAGATCTGCTCTTTATGCATGAATATATGTTGATGGTTGAATACATGAATAAATCTGCTTTTGTAAATGCGCATTGTGAAGATCTGGTCTTGTTCTTATATATCTGTGACGAAGTTGATTTGCGATTCATCTGTTAAATGCATTCTCTATATTGATTTGATAAGTATTATTCTATATTTGAATGCATCTGTTTATGATCTACAATAAGTTCTGCATTAAAACTATTTTGGGCCACCACATTACTTTCTTCCTCAGGGTGTGGAATCCTAGTTCCAGCACCCCCCATACTACTGTGGGTGAGACTTTGATCTGCGCAAGCAGGTCATTTCCGAAAGGGCCAGTGGTTGGATGGTTTTTTGGTTGCACGATAAACTATGAACCTAGGTCAGGAACCCTCAAGCCAAAAATGGTTCCTTTTCTGGGACCAGGGTCATTTTGAGGGATATTTAATGTTGTGGCACCCTACGCAGAACGAATTTCAAGATTGGTTGGATAGAAAGATCCTTGAATTCGTGATCCAAGAGAATATAAGTTCTAAGATATATGCTGAAAAGTGGGTTTAGAAGTACATCTATATAGAATTTCATGAAATATTCTTTTGCTCCTTTGCAACTGAGTTGGATGAGTGGTCGTCGTAATTAATTGAATTCAATACCTGCGCGAAGTAAGACGAAGTCATCGAGTGGACTCTTGAATTTATTTAGAATTTAGAAAAGACAGACAATAATATCACCCACATGATAGATCATTGGATTGATCCTGTCTTGGGAGGATTTGTGACTGAATTTTCCATTGATCATTTTGTGTCATACTCTGAAGTAGAAAGAATATTTTTCAAGGGTCATAGAGGTAAGTTTCTGTGCTCTTTGAAGTTATTGCTGAAGATGTTATTATGTGAAAATGGATCTCTGCGCCAACATATTGTGTGAATTTCCCGAAGAGGCCCAACTACATGCAGTGGAAGAATTTACCATTAAGAACCTAAAAAGGATTTATTTATAGCCCTCTCAAGCATAGATATAATAGTGATGGTGAACTAGAAACTAGTAGCTCTAGTGAATATGCGCACTCTGAAGAAGAGGAAGTATCCCGAGAAGAAGTTTCATCAAATCAGAAAGATCAAAGAGCCTTAACCATCTTCAGATACTATCTACTCCTCTTCCACACTCATCTTAAAAATCATCCACTCCACCTCCACCTCCACCTCCACCTCCCCCAGGCGCAGATGTGGTCGTGTCTATGAAGCTACCTACTTTCAGAGGTATTGGGAATGAAGATATTGAGCACTTTTGGTTTGTGACAGATGATGTATGGATAGCTCAACAGGTTAATAATGATGATGTTAAGAAAGCATATTTATCCATTTCTATCCAAGATTGCGCATTGGACTGGTATATCAGATTTTTCCAAGCAACCCCTAATGCCACCCTAAGTGAAGTAAAATATGCCCTAAAAGAACAATTCAAGAAGCCTAAGTCACATGCATGATTGGTTATAAAAATGAAAGAGATTAACCAGGAGGTAAATGAATCTATGTGGGAGGCAAAGAAGAGGTTGAAGCACACTATCAGAAATGGTGGATTCGCTATCGATCATACCCAACACAAAGAATGGTTTATTGCTATGTTGTTCCCACATCTGCACCAGCCCTTGGGTCAACAGAATATTTCCACGTAGGCTGAGATTGTGGATATTGTGATGAAATTAGAAGCTACCCCAACACCTGTTGCGCTTAAAACATAGTAGATTGAGAGTTAGTTAGAAGTGATGCATTTGGAGATTCAAAATCTGCGCAAAGATAAGGGCAAGGAGGTATGCGCTAAGGTCTAGTGCATAAAATGGAAATCTATTAGGTGCCATAAGATCAATGTCTCATCTTTGATAATTACCTAAACGCGGGAGGACCTAGCCTGCTAAAGAGCACAATTGGGCCAATATGGTGTAAAATATATCAAGTTGTAGGTTTGCATGAAACATATTTATGTCCAAAGGTCAGAAGATATCAACCTGAGTTGAAGCAGTGGTTTTGTAGATTTTGTTCGTCACTAGGACAGATGAGCAGCACTGTCAAACTTATGATATGATGTTGGACAAAGCTGAAATATATAAAATGTAGGTTGAACCTACCTCACCAGCATCCCTGTATCGACATAGTGGATTTTAGAACAGAGGAAGTGGAAGAGGAGGTGGATCAGCTGGTCGAGGAAGGGGGCAGGTTGTTTTATACAACTGTGGATATGATGGTCACTATGCATGCAACTGTCCAAATCTAGCATGGAAATCATGCAGGTATTGTTGACATTTTGCAAAGTAATAGAATATTGCCCTGTTTTAATTGCTAAAATTCAGGAGAAAAAGACACAGACTCTGACGCAAAATATTCATATGGTCAGAGTAGAAACCTGTAAGGAAGATCCTAGCATGAATGTGGTCACTAAAAGTGGTACATATATTAAAGAGGATAAGGGCGAAAAGTTGGATAATGACCTCTGGATTCGTAAGGCACCTGAGAACAAAGATGGATTTGATTTATAGTGTGCAAAGGAGACTTTTTTTGAAGCACAAAAGGGTTTTGCAGAGGGAATCACATCAACATCAAGTAGACCCATGAAGGAGGCATGGGTAGATTAAGAAATCAAGCCATTTTTATAAGCCTTCATTAAGTTACTGCGCAAAAAAAAGGTGGTAGAGAACCTTCAAGCTCTGATAGATAAATGCGTAGAAAAAGAATAGTCGTTGGTAGAACAAAAATTTGTCAACAAAATCTATAATAATAATAAGAGGACGGGGTGAGAGATGCATATGACCGCACAGATCAGTGCTTATGAGATGGATCAAGTTATTTTAGATCTGGGATCTGATGCAAATTTCATACCTAAACAAACTTGGCAGCGCATGGGATAACCCAAGCTGGAATGGTCTACCATTCAATTGCACATGGAGAATCAACAGAAAATCATTCCATTAGGAAGGTTGTAGCAAGTTGTAGTCAATATTGAAGGTGTTAAGGTACTTGTAGACTTAAAATTTATCCAAATTGTGGAAGATATTGATTCTTATTGTGTGTTTTTGGGATTGTACTAGGCTATTGATATGGATGGTGTTATAAACTTGAAGAAGTAAATAATGGAGTTTGAATGTAATGGAACCAAAGTCATAATTCCCCTAGACCCTGTAGAAGGACAACGATACACAAAACCTATGCACGTTGATGATGATATTGCCCATATCTATAAGCTGACTCTATGTGATAAAGATTAGATCAACCCAACTGCTGATGGAAATCATAATTCTGAAAAGGACAACTCTTCCTTCTCAGATTCTGTTAAAGAATTGGAAAACTAGAACGGGTAGCATGAAGTATTTGTGTTGTGCTACAATAGAGTCACCAGATCCCTTCGATACATAATATGAGAGGTATGCAAATTACCTTATTATGATGGGTTAATTGATGTAAATATGCTTTTATGAGAGCTTGAAAGAACTATCACAGAAGGACAAAGATTCCATGCCTTGAATCTCGGACTGCACGCTACTCCAACACGATGGTGGGAGACTCATAAGGAAAACATGGGAAATTGGGATGAATGCACACGAATGATGAGATTACGCTTTTAATTTCGAACTATCAGAATGAAAGAAGTCTACTCTAGAAAGGATGATCCACACAGAAATTTGGCTAAATGGAATGAGGTATGAGGCATAGAACTGAGACCTGAATGGGTCCACATGTTAATTCATACATTGGGGAAGGTACATGCTGATTGGTATCTGTAAATAGAGTTGCACGAAGGTACTAGTGAATGGTTTGTGGTCACAAAGAGTTTCATTATAAAATTCAACTTTGAGAGTGGGTTTATCAAGATTGGTCAAGCCTTGTATAATATTCAAGAATTTATCTTTGACACAACAAAGCAAACATTAGAGTACACTTCGCCAGCATGGGATGTGAAGATGAAGGATATTGTGAATTGCAGAAATCTGACGGTTGAAGAAAATGATGAAGATCCAAGGAATATCATAATTTTAGAATCTGAGAGACATTGCGCAGTTGTTGGGCCCTCGCTCACTTCACTGGATGTCACAAAACCTCTAAAGATCCAACAAGTGAATATTGGATCTGAAGAGAAACCAAATTTGGAAAATATAGGAGACTATTGGGATGATGACATAGTGGGAAACGTTGTTGAGCTACTGATGGGGTATTATGACTTATTTCCTATAAATTTCTCATATTTGAAAGGAATAATTGCAGATCTTGGAGTCATGAAGATCACTCTGAAACCTGATGTGTGCACGGTGAAGCAACACCCATACATATTGAACCAGAAATATAAGTAGAAGGTAAAGGAAGATTTGGATAAGATGGTTGTTGCAGGTTTCATTGGGCCAGTAGAAGAGTCTAATTTGGTGAGTCCCATGGTAGTCTAATTTCATCAAGATCTATGTATATCTATGGAAATTAAATGATGCATGTGTGCATGATCCCTTCCTAACTCCATTCTTTGATGAAATCCTAGACAATGTCGGAGGACAAGAAGATTATTCATTCACAGATGTTTTTTTAGGGTATCATCAGATCATGATTATGCTGGAAGATCGTAGTAAGACTACCTTTGCAACAGAATGAAGATATTTCCATAACAAAATGATCAAGGATTTTAAAGCAACCTTCCATAATATTCACATCCGTGCGAAGGGTGCAGTTGAAGTTGTTTGGTATGAATTACCTTATCTCGTCACTGAGGACGATTTTTTGCACGTCACTATAGAGTGGACATCAGTGTGGATTGAGCCAGGTGCATCAACATCCATTCTAAATACGCCTACCAAACCTCACACTAGTACGCAGACTAATGAGAAGACCATAGAAAAAGAAGTCACACTGACGACAACCAGCTAGACAATTGACCTAGAAAATGACACTGCACTTGAGAAGAATGGTGTCACACCAAAAGAGACAAAGGAGAAATGGAAGATCAAACTTCAAAAGGAAAAAAGTGTGGTTCCCAGGCTGTAGAACGATTGAGGAAGAAACAAAAAGGATCTAAGGCGACTTGAAAATAAGAGCTAACATTAATGGAAGGTGATTTCAACCAAATAGCTACCATGGTAACAAAAAAAACTGAGGACATGTGGACGAAAATAGAAACATAGTACAAGGTTATGCTTGATGAAGTATAGGTTGTTATTCGAGAGCTCAAAGTTCAATCGAGCCTGATCCAGGCGAGCATTGCACAAGCGAGCCATGTACAAGCGATCATGCATGCAACCAGTGCACAACCACTCAATACATTCATACCTGCTACTAGAGACAGTCATCTGACTCAAATTCCTGAGCTAGCCATCCATGTAGAATCAGCCAGCCACCACGCGCAACTATGAGTTTGTGAAGATATAAATGTTAACTTATATGTTTTTCCTACAGGAAAATTTCATATAATCCATAGTATCATTTCAGATGAGCTCTAGTTCTGTGAAGCTCGTGCCCACACCACTACAGTAGAGTCGTAGTAGCAAGCTGCCTAAGCGCACTAGAAACAACAAATTGTAGAGGAATCATGTCAAGCTGCCGAGGCTCAGCGCGCTGCACTTGAAGAAAATATCAACCAAGTGTGAAGTGATGTTCCAGCAGTCCCAGCCACAGCAACCCCAACAGAAGTTAGAAGGGTTGGATGTTGTGTGGAAGGCCTCGCGCATAGAAGTTCAAACCATTCAGGCCAAATTTGAACACCATATTTCTGACTTACAACTAAATTTACAGCCATAAACCCCGCCAGAAGTCAGAGAAAAGAGGGTTGTCGAGGTCAAGCAAGCTACTGATAGCATCGTTTCCGCAGTCACACAGCGCAGTCAGCTCTTGGATGAGACCATGGGTGTTTAGAATTTGGTTCAGAATGAGCCTATGGTATAGAAGCTACGCAATGAGTTGTGTGTTAGAGAGCAACAATTTGTTGATATTTGGATGGTGGTGCCCACCCTCGTAATTGCACAACACCTTTCCTGCCTACAAGAGAGCCGAGTAATTCATACTGAAATCGAGCACCTACACCGAAGAGAAAAATTGATAGAGGAAAGGATGCATCCATGGGCTGAGTAATATCTGCAGTTTTTGAAGACGCTGGATGGCACGTTGAAGGCTCTTTAGCAAACTCAGTGAAGCATTGAACTGGCCATTGAAGGTCCCACTACAAATAAATTAGTAATTGAAGTGCAGGGAGATGTTATGCAGAGTCTTGAGGTGGTGTGTTATCAATATTAAAATTTTCTAAACTTGGTTGGTTTATACTTGCTCCTAAGTCATGGTATTAGATAGGGTTTGAGTCATTTTTATGTTTTATAGGGCCTAAGCCATAGGTTACAAGTCTCATTTCATCACCAAATAAAGTTCATAAACCTTGCTTTACTCTTTAGAAGTCTCATACCATGTTTTGAAAACCATATTTTAAGTTTTTTTTTTAATTTTTTTTTTGAATAAGCCACGAAACCACGTTTTCGTAGCGCGCTTAGTGTAAAAAATTGCTTCTGCACTACGAAAACACGGGTCTTTTCGTAGTGCAAAACCCCGAAATCACATTACCAGCGCTACGAAATCAGGGATTCGAAATTTTTCGTTTTAGCTGTCACATCCATCAATTTTGGTTAAATTTTGATGATTAGGTGTCAGTCCATGGATTCTCCCTCACACATGCAACCATCCAAACTAAGTATGAAATTAGTATGAGATTTGTTAGGGGTCATTTGTCATTGGTCCTTTTCAAATTTGAAAAAGGGCTGGTTATCATCGATTTTGTCTCATGCAAAGAAAATATTGCATGCATATCTATTGTTTGAAAGAGAAGCTCATGATAAGAAACCAGAGTTTTCCTTAAGTTTTCAAGTGAGGAAGAATTTTAATTAAGCGAGGCTGAACCAAATTTTCAAACGAGCCAGTTCATCCAACAAGGAGGTCTATTACAAGTTTGTTGAAGACACAGGGTTTCAGGAGGAAGATGACAGAAGAAAATAGAATTCACAAGTCTGGTCGCTGTCTGAGAACATAACCTGAAGGTTTAGAAGCTCTCA
This sequence comes from Pinus albicaulis, assembly GCA_034641835.2. NCBI lineage: Eukaryota > Viridiplantae > Streptophyta > Pinopsida > Pinales > Pinaceae > Pinus > Pinus albicaulis. The sequence continues at coordinate 944,631,398 of CM076578.1, forward strand.
CAAGAGATAAATATGTTGAAGAAGCCTTCAAGAAGGTATGCTGCTGGAGGTTCTGTGAAAAGCTTCAAGGAGGGCATAATCAGGTTACCAAAGAGTTTTCTATCAACTTCACAGGGTCAAACACAAAGGTTTGTTTTCTCAATTTACCAATTTCTCATGAAGTTATATCAGCAGTCACATAAATTCCAAGGGGGGAAGATAGATGGTTCAATAATTTTAAGTTTGAAATGCAATCCTGCAAAATATTTTTGAAACTAGAGTTTATGGATACTGATTTGAACAAAGCTGTGCCAAGAAGTTATGTCAAGGATGCATTTTCCAATCTTCTCTACAACATCCAAAGGTACTTCACTTGTGAAGGGAGATACCACAAGGTGTACACTTACCACTTTAAACTCTTATTGGATTTCACAGGAATAATCTCTCTAGACTTACCTTTCTTTCTATTTCAAAGTCTGGCTAAGATGGCAGACAAAGTACAGATGAAAACTCAGGCATGTGAAACCTCATTCTTTCATCATGGTTTAGTCAAGTTAATAGTTTTGCATGAGCTTCAGAAAGTGAATAGAGAATGGTCTGCATTTCTATTTTTGAGTAGAATAGGTGTTGAAGGAACAGGTGCTAGCCCTCAAGTCAAAGAAACATCTCAATCAAAGAGTACTAAACCTGCAGAAACAAAATCAAAGAGTTTTGTCAAGCTTAAGCCTGGGAAATAGGTTAAGGAACCAATGATAAAAACATCACTGAATATCCAAAGGACTCCTCAATCTGCACAGAGGAATAGAACTCATGTGAAAGAGACAATTCAGGAACAGTCAACTAGTAAAACAACTTAGAAGAAGTTGACTAGGAGTCAAAGGTCAAAGGAGAAGGGTAAGGCTGTGGTCACAGATGAAAACTTGGAATTAAGAGGTGCCTTGAATGATATATTACAAGCCATTGACATTAAAGAGTGTCCCCTGGTTCAAGCAGATTTCATAAAATTGGATATAGGTGGCAAATCAGAGAAATTGAAAGCATCCAAAAAATTAGATTTTGAGGATGAAGTGTCAGATTTTGTCTTTAAGCCTATAAAATCCTTGACTAGGTAGTCTAAGAAATTGCAACAACCAAACATGGAGATAGACCAAACATGAGGTGAGGATGCAAATGTTTTTGAAGAACCCATAAATATATCATCTCCAATGCTTGAAGAAGACAGAAGCAAAGTTTTTAATACTCAGAGAGAAAAGAGTATTTATGAGGAGGTTAAAGACAAACTCAGACTTGCAAACATTGAAATTGATAAATTGAAAAAGAAAGTGAGAATTCATGTTGTAGAAAGGTCAAACTTTGAGATGTTGAAAGGTCTATGGGAGCTAGAAAAGGTTTCAAACATTGAGTCAATCAGCAGTCAGGATCAGTTCTACATATGGACCGTCCCTGCAATCAAGGAATAAAATTTCATAAGGATGGTTAATACCAAACTAAGAGCTAATAATAGAAGGCTTAAAAGGCAGGTTGAAGATCTTGAAATACAGCTAGCAAAGCCTGAAGATCAACCACAACAAAAATGAATGTAAACAGTAAGTGACATCTCCTAACACATTTTTGGGGTTGTGGAAAGATTTTATTTTTTGAAAGAAGTTCAAAGTTGATTTTTTTTTATTATGAGAGCTTATATATAACTGGAAGGATGGAAGTAAAGCTTTGAAACTTAAAATTTTGGAAAAAAGCTATGAAAAGATAGACACAGCAGTTTCATAGCGCGCTACGAAACTACTGTAGGATGCAGTTTGAACAATTTTTCAAGTTTTCAAAGGGTGAAAAGGCTTGTTTTTTAAACCTTGATGCTACTGAAGAATGTATAAAGATCACAAGTGAAGTTCCAATGGAAAAACATAGAAAAATGAAGGTTCCAAGTGAAGTTTACAAAGGTAAAGTTTTGCACCATGAAAACTGCAGTCAGTTTCGTAGCGCAGCAATGTTAACAATTTTGGCACTCCTTCAAATGTTTGGTTTGGTTACAGTTGGAAGGGCGGAGTCACATGAGTTTAGTAAGATATTGCCACATGTTTTTTAGCACAATTTGGTCACCAGATGGTTTGAAGAAACATAAATGAATAACTATAGCTATTTTTTAGGGAGCATGTTCCTATCTTTTAGGGCAGATAAGAGGCAAATCAATATAGTCTAACATCAAGGAGATGGACATCATCAAGGTCGAATTTTAGGAGGAGTAGCTGTCAGATAGAAGATTTAATGTTTAGATAAATTTGTTAAGTTATAATAAAGAGTTTTAATCCTAGTTGTATTAGGACTCTAAAACAGACAGTTTAACTGTCAGATGTAATTAAAAGTTTTTTTTAGCAGTTGATAGGTGTCAAGCTAGCAAATTAGATTTTTTCTCGAGTGTTTGGAGAGAATTCAAGAATGTAATGATGACTCTATAAGAGACAAGAAGTCGAATTACATATGATCAGAAATTTTCACTAACAAGCATACTGCTTTGTTGTAGCAAAAAAATTGTGTTTTTATATTAATACAGAGATATTGGTTTCATCACTCAGGATTAAGAAAGGATAATTGATGTTTGATATTCTCATGGTTTTCCTCTTTCAATTACTTGCAGTGGCATGAATGTATGTTACTTAGAATTCACTGAAGGTGCTCTAACTTCCTTCATATGTTCATGAACTGTGTTTATTTTCTATCCTACTGTTCTTTTGATGCATCTAAACCCTGAAATGCCCTGACTTCCATATGAAGCTGATACTTATATTTTGTGAAAAAACACTTGAATCAATAAGCCCAATAGATGTTTGTTGATTAGCAGTAGAACCAATTATCCATTTTTGTCGATTTTACTCATAGAGTTAGCCATCTAATCCTTATTTGAAAATCATAAACCTATTGAGAGAGCCCTCTCAGGTTGAGGAGGCTAAGCCTCAACTAAAAGTCTAGTTTGAAATAGTTACTCAGAGTCTTCTTGATCAGCAGCCTATCAGGGTCTGATTTTGAGATAACATGGTGCTTGCACTAAAAACTTTTTTCTCTACTCTCCAAGCCAAAATGAAGGAGCAGACCCCACAGTGACTCGGGACGAGTCACAGGTTAGTGTTGGGGATCTGTTGGAGCGGGGTCCCCTGGGGTACATTTTTTAGTATCTTTTTGTATATATTTTTCATATGCACACTGCGTGGAAAGGTCAAGGGGATTTGAGGCAGGTCAAAGTCCCTATTTTATGTAATTGGTTTTTAAGGGTAAACTATGGGCCTCAAACCATGGTTTGAGACCATAGTATCTGCATGTTGGATGGATATAAATAGATAGATCAAGTCTAAGTAATAATTCACTCATGTTTGGATCTAAGTGTTTTATGCATCTCTGACACACTTTTGTAAGTCTGGATTTTTGGGTAGAATATCTTCTGCTGACTGTGTGCACAGAGACCTGATCCTGGCTATGTGCGAACTCCGCTAGCTATGTGTGCGGAAGGGTAATTGTAAGGGAAAAGTTTGTTTGTACTGAATTTTTGGAATCTAATACAAAGACTGGTTTTTGTGAAGCATTGTGTTATATGTTTATTGTTTCTGATTTGAGATCACTTATTTATGTTATGCTTAATTATATCTGCATGAGTAGATCTGTTCTTTATGCATGAATATATGTTGATGGTTGAATACATGAATAAATTTGCTTAAGTAAATACACATTGTGAAGATATGGTCTTGTTCTTATATATCTATGATGAAGTCGATATATCATCCATTTTTTAATTGAATTCTCTATATTGATCTGATAATTATTGTTCTGTATTTGCGCGCATTTTTTTCGATCTACAATAAGTTCTGCATTAAACCTGTTTAGTGCCACCACATTATTTTCTTCCTCAGGATGTAGAAACCTGGTTCCAACACCCCTCCATACTGCTTCGGGTGAGACTTTGATCTGTGCAAGTAGGTCATTGCCGAAAGGGCCAATATTTGGAGGGTTTATTGGTTGCACGATAAACTCTGAACTTGGGTCAGGACCCCTCAAGCCAATAACTGCAACCTTCAACTGATCTTGAATCATCTCAGTATCCTCCTACACCTTCGGTGGATGGTATTATCAGAAAAATGGCTCATACTGATAGTAGAGAACTTAAGACATCTTCAAAGTCTAAATCCACTACTACCGCTGCGCCCTCCACTCCTTCCAGTAACTAGAAGAATCCTAGTAAAACCTCTAAGGTAAATGCTGTTAAATCTAATACTGCAGATAAATCATTGAAATGTAATAAAAGGGGTAAAGGAAAGTCCAAATCCAATAACCCTAAACAGGATTCGAAGAATTCATCTGCTGACGATTCTTCAACACGTAAGCCTAAATATCCTTCTTTGATATGTGATGATGATCATTACACCAAGAATTTTCCTCAACATGCCAAAGTTTCTCGTCTTCTGAAGGGTGCCCCCAAGAATCTGGTTTTTTTGAAAGAACCTTTCCCTTCTAAGTATATGCAAATGGTAGATCAAACACAATCATCTGGAAACTCTAGGTTTTCATGGATGGAATGGAACCTATCACCATTACTACAATATTGAAGGACTATCCTAATCCATCCAAGGCTCCTATGGAATCATAATTTACAGATCACCCTTCCTCTTCCACGCACCCTACCTCTGGTCCTCTCCAAATTGAGAGACCTAGTAGTGACTCCATCATCCGACCACCCCCAAAAGGTTTTCTTCGAAAATCATCCCATAATCTGAATGCGAGAGCTACACAACACTTTAATATTGTAGAGGATCTATCCCAAGTGCCTTCGACAACGTTGGCTTTGGAGGTACTTTAGTCATGTCCATCACAATGAAAGGCACTACTATCCGCTATTAGAGGTATTGATCCCATAGATTCTAATATTATTATTTTCGATCTTGAGAATTTCGTTCCTCGCCTCCCATCTCAAGTGGCTTTTCTAATTCAAGTTACCATCATGGGAAATAATATTCATAGGACTGTCATTGATGAAGGCTCTTTGACCTGCATCATGTCTATCGCATGCTAGAAATCCATCGGCTATCCCCCCATTGAGTCAGTCCCCGAATGCCTTGTAATATTTTGACGGTAGAGGTTCTTTGTTGTACGATATTCTCACATCATTTCCCATCCTGTTGAAGGGAAAAAAGGTAACCTTGGAAGTTGAGGTGGTAGACACCAACTTGAACTATAATATTCTTCTTGGATGAAATTGGACGCATGCCATGGTTTGTGTTGTCTCCACCCTTTTTCGTGTCCTTTGTTTCCCTCATCAGGGGAATATCGTAATTGTCGATCAGTTAGCTTTCTTTTCCTATGATTATTCAATAGGAAACATTTTGTATGTTGGGAAGACCGCTACCCCCTATGAGAACATTGGATCGGGTCTATTCAAAGACTCATCCCTTAAGGGAATATTTCCACTCCCACCTTCGAATGTCGCCTCCGTCAATATGTTTTCATCTGGTCACGGTTCGTGGAATGTTCCCAATCTCGACCAGCTCAAGAGTTTTGGCGACGTTATGCCTCTAAGCTTGGCTGAGAAAATGTATGAAATTATTCTCACAACTTCTGAGGTTGCATTCGGGACCGACGACTGTATGGTTTCCTCTTTGGACACTTATGTGCAGTATCCTTGGTTTGGTTCTTGGGAATCTAATGATCCCTTCAATGAGAATTTCCCCACTGATGAAAGTATCGTGGAGGTAATTTCTCTTGAAGAAACCCTGTGGGATGATGGACATCATCATTCCTCGTTTCTCCGAATTCCAGGTGACATCTTGTTATGAAACCAACTCCAAAAATAGAAGAAAAGAGATATAAATGCCTTAGAAATAAGGAACTTCAAGGGGGAAACCTTAAATATATTACATAAATGAACAATTCTTGGATGATACAAATTACAGAACCTCCTTTCTATATATAGGAGTCCATGGGGCCACAATGTAATCCTAGCCGACCTAACAATAATAATGTAAGGGCACAATAATAACAATATGGGGGTTACAGGGGTACAACAATAACAATAAGGGGGGTTATAGTAACATAAAAAGGGACTACACTATTAATATAGGGACTTAACATGCCCCTCTCCTTCAAACAAATGTTGTCCTCAAAACTTTATTATTTCTTGATGCTTCTGTATAAAATTCTCATCCTACCATGTGGAATATTATATAGGAAAGTTCTTCCACTTGCTGAGATACTCTGAAATTGATCAGACTTGTCAAGTTCTTGTTTTTGTGTCTGCTTCAGAACTTCTTTCGATGTGATGTTGATCTTCCTGTTGTTTCATTTGATTTTGAACCGAAGTTAGGTTATCTTTTGAGAGTTGGAGAACTTGTTGTTGATGCTCGATGTGATCTTCCACTAATTTATCATCCATATTAGCTATTATTTGATCCTTCAAACCATCCAAATTAGCCTCCATTTCTTCTTTTAAACCATCTATTTCATCTTTGGTTGCTCTTCGTAAGGTCGAAATTTGTTGCACTTGGTACCGTAATTTTGATACCTCATACTGAAATTCTTCCTCTTCATGCATCATAGTATAGCTTTTTGAGGGTTTAATGGGTAAGGAATTATTTTTTGGAGGAATTATAGAACCCAATACTGTTAAAAATCCTAAAATATGTCCTTGGAATAACTTCAAACTTCTTTTTCAAACAAACATTATGCAATTTTAAAAACAAAATACACACCTTTTTCTTTCTTTTGAGAAGCTAGATATTGAAACTAAATTATATACGTGATTTTGGATCCTCAATAACTGAAATTTGGCCCTAACGTAGCCCTCTAAATCTTCTTTCAAATGCCATAGGTCTGACCTGATTTAGATTCTTGAAGGCAAAGTTATACCCAATATCCTACGATGACCTAATTATGGACTAGTTCAATAAAGCAAAGTTGTATGACTTGCCATGTGTCCCTGTTTCCTCCTTCAAATTTGAAATTGATATAAACAAATCTATATTCTGTTTCATTGCGGAAACTTTTTACAGAATCTCAATCTGATGCTCAGAGAGAGAGTTATGACGTTTTTCCCACGGTCACCTCTTTGAGATGAAATTCGGGATCTTGAAAGAATCCTAACTTCCACAGATAATATCTCCAAAAATGTTGCAAACCAAGATCTAAAATTTTTACAAGATATTCCTCAGGATTTCAGCTTCTCTCAGTGAAAATTTCAGCTTCTGAAACCTCATAGAAAAATATTTATAGCGAAAGTTTTGTAATGACCTGTTTAGGTTAAATTCAGGAGCCTGCAAAATGCCCTAACTTAGACAGATCGTATCTCTGAAAGTATTGTGAACCAAGCTATAAAATTTCGCGACAATGTTCCTCAGGATTTCAGCTTCCTAGTCTAAAATTTTCAGCTTCTGAACCTTCATATAAAAATAGTTATAGCTAAAATGACACGATGACATGTTTGGAGCAACAAAACCCTAAAATCCAAAGCTCTGATACCAAATGTTATGAAACCAGCTCCAAAAATAGAAGAAAAGAGATATCAACACCTTAGAAATAAGCCACTTCAAGGGAGAAACCTCTAATACATTACATAAATGAACAATTCTTGGATGATACCAATTACAAAACCTCCTTTCTATATATAGGAGTCCATGGGGCCACAATGTAATCCTAGCCGACCTAACAATAATAATGTAAGGGAACAATAATAACAATATGGGGGTTATGGGGGTACAAAAATAACAATAAGGGGGGCTACACTAACATAATAAGGGGCTACACTATTAATATAGGGACTTAACACATCTCCACCTATCTAGATTCCCATGTTTCGTCCCTACCGACTGGCCCATTTCAGAATACGATCTTGATTCATGAAGTGTTGTCTGAAGGGAACATGGGAAATATTACTCCAACCATCTCAACTGACATCTCTGTCAAACTAGGGATTGTCAATAATGTTCATATCGGTGCATCTTGTTCTCCCGATGAGATCAAGGTATATACTGAGATTTTTCAAGAAGTCTGCGATGTCTTCACATGGTCATATGAAGAGATGTCTGACATCGATCCGAGTATCCTTGTGCATGAAATTCATAAATATCAGGACTTGAAGCCTATTCATCAATGTCTTTGTCTAGTGCACCAGAGAAAGGCTGTTGCCATAAAGGTTGAAGTTAAAAAACTTCTCAAAGTTGGTTTTATCTGTCCTATACCATTGACATATTGGGTCTAGAATACTGTTCCCGTTACTAATAAATAAGGAGCCATTATGGTTGGTGTTTATTACCGTGATATCAATTGAGCCTCTCCTAAGGACAATTACCCCACTCCTTTTATTGACCAAATGACTTATGAATGTGTCAGGAATGACATTTTTACATTTATGGATGGTTTCTCTAGCTATAACCATATTAACATTGCTCCATATATCAACACAAAACCGCTTTTATCTGTCCATGGGGGATGTTTGCCTATAAAAAAAATCCCTTTTGGCTTGAAGAATGTCAGGGTCACCTTCTAGTGAGCTGTGTCATATTATTTTCACGACATCAAGCACATAGTTCATTCATATCTCGACGATCTTATTTCTCATTCTGCGAAACATTGAGATTACCCAGAACACCTCAGAGCCATATTTCTTCATTGTAGACACTATAATATCTGGTTGAATCCTCATAAGTGTGTATTTTGCATCAAATCTGGCCTACTCTTGGGTTTCGTGGTGTCCAAGGAAGCCATTTGCATCGAACCTCTTAACGTCGAGGCAATCATCAATTTCCCTCCTCCCTCTTTTATCCATCAACTGCAGAGTTTGCACGAGAAAGCCAATTTCCTTCATTGTTTCATATTAATTATGTTGAGCTTGCCAAAGGTTTTACTCGCTTGCTGAAAAAGGGAATCTCGTTCATATGGGACAAAATTTCCAAAATCTCTTTTGATGCGTTGAAACGAGCCCTCATCGGTGCTCCTCTACTACATCCTCCCAATTATCACCGCGATTACTTCCTGTATTTGGCCACCGTTGACATCACTATTGGCATGGTGATGGTTAAGGATGATGATGATGGTAAAGAGAACATAGTATACTACTTGAGTTGCAATATCTTTGACAATGAGACCTGTTACGCTCATGTAGAGAAGCTCGTGGTGGTTGTTTTCCATGTTGTTCAACATTTCCATCACTACATCCTCATGCACAAAAATTTGGCGATTTCTTATTGTAACCCCATGACTTATATCCTCACACGTAAGTTTCTTGGGGGAAAGTACTCTAAATGGATTGTAATCCTTCAAGAGTTCGACTTGGAATTCGCTGCTGCTAAGTCTAAGAAATCCCTGGTTTTTGCTAAGTTGATTAGTGATCTTCCCACCACGGATGATCCCACTCCTCTTGATGATTCCATCCCTAATGATACTCTCTTTCTCATTAGTACTCTTGATGCATGGTATGTAGACATCATTGTTTATCTCTAGACCCAAAATTTTTGGCCAGAGTTATCACACTCTAAGAAATGATGGGTTCGCTGCCAATCCCAACCTTATCGTATTGTTGGAGACACTCTGTATCGCACAAGTATTGACTATGTCCTCTGTCGATGTTTGAATCTCGAAGAAGTTGAGAAATTTCTCAATGAATGCCACTCTGGGGCCTGTGGTGGTCACATGTCCAGTTACACTACCCCCCAAAAAATCCTTCACACAGGGAATTTTTGGTCATTTATTTTTAAAGACTCCATTGTTGCAATATGAAAATTCCATGACTACCATATCTACTCTCGGAAAGAAAGCACCCCACCCTCACCCTTGCACCTAGTTGTGACCATTGGACCTTTTGAAAAATGGGGCATAGATTTCATGACCTATAACCCTCGCTTAGTATTGTTGTCGTCTATTATTTCACTAAATGGGTCGAAGAAATGCCTACATATGATAATGAAGGTTTAACTGCAGCGCAATTTATGTTCAATCATGTCATAGCTCGGTTGGGTGTTCCGAAAGTGATTGCCACTAATCATGGCTCTCACTTTCAAAATCATATGATGACAGAGCTCGTTGCTTAGTTGGGGTTACATCACGATGGCTCCACCCCTTATTATCCATAGGCTAATGGTCAAGTTTAGGTTTTTAACAAAGTTTTGGTGACCATGCTTCATCGCACCATTGGAAATCACAAATGAGATTGGCATCTCATGCTCTTCTAAGCTCTGTAGGCCTACCAAACTTCTACTAATACTTCCACTGGATTCACACCATTCCAATTGGTGTATGGTATGGAGGCCACACTCCCGATCGAGTGTGAAATCCCTTCTCTGAATCTAAAATGTTGAGCTACTTCCTAGTACTTCACTAGAGGAGGAACGGTTGCTTTACCTCGAGCATCTTGATGAGACCCATAGACTTGTTGATTTTTTTATTGAAGCAAAAAAAAGATGAGTTAAAGCTCAATATGACAAATCCATCAACCCTCGTATTTTATTCGAAGGTGACTTGGTCTTACTTTTTGACCAAGCTCATGATAAATTGGGAGTTGGAAAATTTGAGCCAATGTGGCATGGGCCCTATATTATTCAACGAGTATTGGCACAAGGAGCCTATGACCTAGCATGTTAAGAAGGAAATCCATTAGCTGAGCCCCAGAATGGGATCGACCTGAAATTTTTTTACGCTTAATCATGAGTGTTGTGATTTTTACATTAGTGTCTTATTCATTAGTGTGCTTTGAGTTGATTTTTGGTGTGATCGTTTGCTTTGCAGAAATGTTTCCTCTACTCACCTTGTGTTCCACTTGGTTTTCAAATGTCTTCAAGCCATTACGTCAGTTTTTATAATGGTGTTTGCCATAGCACATGGAACCTGTCTTCCGCAGCATGGGAAATCTTTTCCCTTGATGGAGAGTTTATTAATTTACAAATTATTTATTTAGGTAAAAAAAATAACAATATTTCCGAACATAGTGCGGTAATCGAGCTATTATAGGATGTTATTAATCTTGAGATTAGAGATTTGGTTGTTAATTTAGATTAAAAAAATTTGTGTTACAATTAAATGGCCATGATTCCATGTGAAATCCTCAAATTTTTCTTATGTACTTGTGTGTTCGATTATTGGAAAGACGTTCTAATTTTATTGCATATCAACATATTCTAAGATGTTTAAACACATTAATGGATACATTAGCAAACCATGTATTAGGTACACAATTGTGTAATATGTAAAAAACTAACACATCATTATGATACACAGATAGTCGTAGAAACATGCATGCATATATATATATATATATATATATATTGGGTTTTTCAAGTGTGTTACATCCAACTCTAAAAAAATATCTGTCTTGTTACAAAAATGCCTCTCCGAACCTACATCAATAAAAAAACGTAAAAACAGGTTGTTACCTGCCCACATGGTGCTCCTGATAGTAGGTGACTGCTCAAATCACTCGCCAGAGTAGCTGATGCATTCTGCCTAGAACCCTGATCGTATGCCTCTAGAGGTGCAGAGGAATATCATCAAAGGTAGCATACTTCGAGATGCCTCTAGGAAGGCCAACCAAGTTCCGCTTTAACTCGGCTAGTGTATATTCTCCCTCCTTATAAGGAGCATCCTCTACCACGCGGGCTACCATTTGCGCAATCGATGACATATCGAGCGGTCTCTAAGGACACATATCTATTATAATTTTATGTTTCATTTTTGTGCAGTGACAAGACTTTCACATGGTTGGTGATTATTTTTTTATGTAAATGAGTTGTATTTTATCTCTTTTTTGGGCTTGGTAAACATATATGAAAAAGGAACACCCCTAGAGTCGACTTTTAGCTCTTTTCTTACTCTTGAAAAATGAAAATATTTCAGAGTACTTGTCATTTCAAACTCGTTAAATTGAATGAATTGATGTGGTCTCAATATATGTTTACCCCTTTTTCGGGCTGAGATTTACTTTTTATGAAAAAGGAATACCTTGATCGAACATGGTCAAGAGGTTCTCTTGAATATTTTTTTCTACCTTTTCAAATTTGAGAGATGATTTATGAAAAGGGACATGATGGAGCTTTCTTTTCATTTCTTTTCAAGTTCCTTAAACATGAAAAGTTACTGAGTTACCCTTTCATTAGACTCGTTAAATATTAAACGATGAAAGACTTGTCACCATGACGAGACCGACTTCCTCCTTCCTAGGGCTCGTTAAAATTACTAGGATGGATTCATTCGAAGAATGAAATTACATGCTTAGAATATGATATCTTGTTCAAATTTTCTATAAAAAATAATAGGTACTCGTTAGCAATAACGACGGAAAATTGAAAGTGAACATCCTATTATCAGTCAGATTGAACCTTAGGCTGAGAGAGGTAATCCCGAGGTAACCTCAAACCACGCTTAGCCAAGTAGCTAGCCTACTAGGCCAGGAGAGGCCTCTCTCCATATAGAACACAATCAAGATGACTATGGGAAGAAGATTTTAGGCTAGGTGTAGTAGCTCAGGGTTTTGATCTTGATTTTGTAGGGTTTGTTGGATGAGGAGGAGCCAAACAGCTAGGGAAAGTAAATTAAGTCAAAATTTGCAGGGGTTCCAAGGGGAAAGGTAGGTAGAAGGTTTAGAAATTAAAAAGTGAATTAAATGATATGAATAGACTGATGAGGAGCTAGGGAAAGAATTTGGTATGTATTTTCCCTAAACTGAGGATAATGAACACATTATACTAAATTTCCCAAAACAGAGCATAAATGAATATGGATTATGCCTTTAAGACTTGAAATATAGTATATTATAGACATGAATTGGTTTATGAATTAACAATACATTCAGAAAAATTTATAATAGAGAGGAAACTATGCTGAAACTCATACTTATGGATCCCAAGAAAATAGCTGCAAATTTCTATTAATGTCCAAGCCAAACTAATATACAAAATGTCTCTTGATATGCCAAAGCTCCAAGTGAGTCCAACCATTACAATGAATAAGAAAATACATCAAATAGACCTCAAAACCACTCTACCTAGCCTTAGGGAGTCGAATCCATGAGAAGAGGAGCTGTTTCACCTACTCCCAACAGAAAACTAAAGACTAGGAAAACCCAACAATTTCCCTCTAAAGGAGAGGAAACTGATTCATTTGACCTCCTATAAGACTTATCTAATGCATCTACCCTAGATAAAAGTGAAAACATGATAATTAAATCAATCTTGACCATTTACATCATTAATGTTCCCATTTTCCCAATCAAAAAGTCAAAAATTAAAAAATGCTGAAAACAGTGAAAATTGCCAATTCCTTGGTAAACACGCAGCGCCATGACAGAAAAAATGACCTTTCTTGTAGAAAACTTTTGTAGGCCTTCCCGGTGTCAAAATGATCTCCATAATAGCTCATTGGAAATATCTCAGTCTAGTTTCCAAATATGCCTCCAATTTTCAAAATGATGTCCATCTACCTTGCCAAAAAACTATTCTCCCAAGGCTGGTAAACGTGCAGTGCCAGGGTCAAAACGAGGGCAGAAACATGATTTTTTGGTGGTTTTTTTCCCTTTTGAGGGACCAGTTCTCCTCCAAATCTTCTGAAACTTGCTGGAGTTGATGTCCTCATCATTTGGAACATGATGGTGGTGGACATTCATCAATTTAATTCCCCAAAAAAGAGCACAACGCCAGTGGCATTGCGTGTTTAGAAAATTTTCTATGTGCTAAACTGTCCAAAAATCAAAATTTGCACAAGGTTGCCAAAATGTGCCAAAATTTTGAATTTTCTTTCTGATCAATGGTTAGATGCATGGAGAGACACCTCAACAAGAATTTCCAACTTCTCCTTCTCCTTTTTCTTGGTCAAAGCCCGAATCTTTGCATGGGCTCGTTTGAGCTTGGCCCTTGCAATCTTGTTTCTCATGGCATAGTGTTTTTCCATCTTCCTCTGAATGTCAATGTCTTTCTTTGCCTTCTCTAGCAGGTCCTCCAGGTGAAAATTGGCTATTTCAAGCCAAGACTCTCTGTCTTTGCTAATATCTATGGAAAGAAATTCACTTGGAGTAAGCTTCTCTGCCAACTTAGCCTCTTTTTTCCTTTCCCTAGCTAAAGCCTTCTTTAGCCTAATTGTCCTCGGTCTCTGTCTTGGAAGTTGATCTTCCTCATCATCACTATCTTCAAATATGCCGAAGGTCTCCTCCAGAAAGGCCTTGGAATTTCCTACCTCTCTGTGAGCTCTGATTTTTTTGACTTCACTGATGGTTTTCTTAGTCTTCAACTGCTGATTTTCTAGCTCAAGAAAGTCAATCACGTACTATGCTCTATGAAGATTAGCTTGAAGCTCACTAATCTTAGCCTCCTTGCCTCTAATAAATGCAATAGTGAATCTATCCTCATCCTCCTCATCAATCTCAATCAACAGAAACTCCTACTTAGTTTCATGTTTTTCGAATCCATGAGAGGAGTAGTTGTTTCACCTACTCCCAAACAGAAAACCGAAGACTAGGAAAACCCAAAAATTTACCTCTAAAAGAGAGGAAACTGATTCATTTGACCTCCTAGAAGACTTATCTGATGCATCTACCCTAGATAAAAGTTAAAAAATGATATTTTCATCCATCTTGACCATTTACATCAGTAATTTTCCCATTTTCCCAATCAAAAAGTCAAAAAGTCAAAAATGTTGAAAACAATGAAAATTGGCAATTCCTTGGTAAACGCGGAGAGCCATGATAGAAAACATGGCATGTCTTGCATCCAAATTTTTGAGACCTTCCCGATGTCCAAATGAGCTCCATAATAGCTCATTGGAAATATATCTGAGTATAGTTTCGAAATATGCCTCCAATTTGCAAAATAGTTTCCATATTCCTTTCCAAAAACCTATTCTCCTAAGACTGGTAGACGCGCAGTGCTAAGGTCAAAAAGAGGGAAGAAACATGATTGTTTGGTGGTTTTTTTCCCTTTTGAGGGACCATTTCTCCTCAAAATATTCTGAAACTTGTTGGAGTTGATGTACTCATCATTCTGAACATGATGGTGGTGGCCATTCGCCAATTGGATGCCCCAAAAAAGAGTGTAGCGCCAGTGGCGTTGTATGTTTAGCAAATTTTCCATGTGCTAAACTGTCCAAAAATAAAAATTTGCACAAGGTTGCCAAAATGTGCCAAAATTGTGAATTTTTTTTCTGATTAAGGGTTAGAGACATGGAGAGACACCACATCAAAAATTCCCAAATTCTCCTTCTCCTTTTTCTTGGTTAAAGCCCGAATCTTTGCATGGGCTCATTTGAGCTTGGCCCTTGCAATCTTGTTTCTCATGGCATAGTTTTTTGCCATCTTCCTCTGAATGTCAATGTCTTTCTTTGCCTTCTCTAGCAGGTCTTCCAGGTGCAAATTGGCTATTTCAAGCCAAGACTCTCTGTCTTTGCTAATCTCTATGGAAAGCAATTCACTTGGAGTAAGCTTCTCTGCCAACTTAGCCTCTTTTTTTGTTTCCCGAGCTAAAGCCTTCTTTAGCTCAATTGTCCTCGGTCTCTATCTTGGAAGTTGATCTTCCTCATCATCACTATCTTCAAATCTGCCCAAGGTCTCCTCCAAAAAAGGCCTTGGAATTTCCTACCTCTTAGTGAGCTCTGATTTTTTTGACTTCACTGATGGTTTTCTTAGTCTTCAGGTGCTAATTTTCTAGCTCAAGAAAGTCAATCACGTACTATGCTCTATGAAGATTAGCTTGAAGTTCACTAATCTTAGGCTCCTTGCCTCTGATAACTGCAATAGTGAATCTATCCTCATCCTCCTCATCAATCTCAATCAATAGAAACTCCTACTTAGTTTCATGTTTTTCGAATCCATGAGAGGAGTAGTTGTTTCACCTACTCCCAAACAGAAAACCGAAGACTAGGAAAACCCAAAAATTTACCTCTAAAAGAGAGGAAATTGATTCATTTGACCTCCTAGAAGACTTATCTGATGCATCTACCCTAGATACAAGTTAAAAAATGATATTTTCATCCATCTTGACCATTTACATCAGTAATCTTCCCATTTTCCCAATCAAAAAGTTAAAAAGTCAAAAGTGCTGAAAACAATGAAAATTGGCAATTCCTTGGTAAACGCGGAGAGCCATGATAGAAAACATGGCATGTCTTGCATCCAACTTTTGGAGGCCTTCCCGATGTCCAAATGAGCTCCATAATAGCTCATTGGAAATATATCTGAGTATAGTTTCGAAATATGCCTCCAGTTTTCAAAATAGTGTCCATATTCCCTTCCAAAAACCTATTTTCCCAAGACTGGTAAACACGCAGTGCTAGGGTCAAAAAGAGGGAAGAAACATGATTATTTGGTGGTTTTTTTCCCTTATGAGGGACCATTTCTCCTCAAAATATTCTGAAAATTGTTGGAGTTGATGTACTCATTATTTTGGACATGATGGTGGTGGCCATTCACCAATTGGATGCCCCAAAAAAGAGTGCAGCGCCAATGGCATTGCATGTTTAGAAAATTTTCCATGTGCTAAACTGTCCAAAAATCAAAATTTGCACAAGGTTCCCAAAATGTGCCAAAATTGTGAATTTTTTTTCTGATTAAGGGTTAGAGACATGGAGAGACACCACAACAAAAATTCCCAACTTATCCTTCTCCTTTTTCTTGGTTAAAGCCCGAATCTTTGCATGGGATCGTTTGAGCTTGGCCCTTGCAATCTTGTTTCTCATGACATAGTGTTTTTCCATCTTCCTCTGAATGTCAATGCCTTTCTTTGCCTTTGCTAGCAGGCCCTCCAGATGAAAATTGGCTCTTTCATGCCAAGACTCTTTGTATTTTCTAATCTCTATGGCAAGCAGCTCACTTGGAGTAAGCTACTCTGCCAACTCAGCCTCTTTTTTCCTTTCCCAGGCTAAAGCCTTATTTAGCCCAATTGTCCTCAGTCTCTATCTCAGAAGCTAATCTTCCTCATCATCACTGTCATCAAATTTTCCCAAGGTATCCTCCAGCAAGGCCCTAGCCTTTCCTACCTCTCTCTGAGCTTTGATTGTTTTGACTTAACTGATGGTTTTCTTAGTCTCCAGCTGCTGATTTTCTAGCTCAAGAAAGTCAATCATGTACTGTGCTCTATCAATATTAGCTTGAAGCTCACTAATCTTGGCCTCCTTGCCTCTAATCACTACACTAGTGACTCTATCATCATCATCCTCATCAATCTCAACCAACTGAACTCCTGCTCAATCTCATGTTTTTTCTCCAGATCAATAATGATAGGCTCTGTAGCCTTTTCCTTGCCCTTATTTACCTGTTTTGCTGATGAAGAATACATGGCCCCTTTCACACTAGGGGAAGAAAACACGTTCCTGTAGCCTCTTTGATATGTCATGAGAAATGGCTCAATATCAGTCACTGTAGTGCAAGCTGCCTCAATGTCCTTTTCATTGCTTGATGGTCCAGTACCATGATGTGATGGTGAGGGTTGTAGAAAGGTGATGAGGGAGGATAAACATGACGTGAATGAATGTGAGTGGGTGGTGATGTATGAACAACGGCATGTGGTGGAGAAGTGAATACGGGAGGATGAGATGATGAAGGGATATCCTGCTCATGATGGCTAGGTGGGGTAGTGAAAACCTCATTTGCAATGAATGCATCCCATGAAATGTTTTTCTACTAAAGATGGTGCATGACCACCATTTTGATGAGTGAATGATGAAAAAGACTCTGCATTTGATTATTGTGATCCCTCTTTTGCACACTATAGGCCATCTTGTCAATGTTGTAGAAAATATAGTAAGGTAAGTGTAGCATTATAACTCTAGTGAAATGCATGAGGAGACGGATATGGTATGAGTAGAGTCGAGAAAACCCCCCCTCACAAGTGAAGTATTTGATGATTATTCTCATCATGGGAACATACCGGTCAAGGAGATGAGAGAAATGGAAAATTGATTTCTTGTGATCCTTGTACCTAGGTTTGAGGTACGGTTCATAATAGCTCATATCCAAGTTTTCTTGTTTAAACCACCTCTCTCCTACACTCGGGATCCCTATAGTAGCTACAATAGCATTGGTGTACATATCAAAGGTGACCCCAGCAAGAGTAACTTATTTTTCATGTAAGTTAGTGATGAACAGTCTTGTTAACTCCGGGTGATTTTGGATTTGCTGCACTCTCTCACAAAACTCAAAAAAACCCACATGCTTGAAACAAGACATAGTGAGAGGAGAGGCCATGAGTTCCCTTGTGGTTATGGGTTCAAAGCTGTTAATTTTCCCTGCTTTGTGATAATTTATTATTGGCATTTGTGCCTCACCAACATCACTATCTTCTTCTTCAAACATTTTAAACTCTGACTTATGAAGCCCTAAGATACAAATGGAATGAGATGAAGGGGAATGGGATGAGATGGATAGCTTGAACAGGTGAAGGGAATGAAGTGAATGAAAAAAATAGATCAATGAAAACCCTAGGTTAATGAAAATTACCCTGCCTATGACTGATATATGTTTTAGGAGATGAACCAAGTGTATGAACAATGACCATAAACTGAGATTAGGGTTTCATTTCAATTCATTCAAGAGCCATAAAATAACTTAAAAACAAGGTGTATGATATGTACTTACTGATTTAGGGCTCTTGGAGGATTTTAGGAGAATTTTGGAAGTGGTTTTGAAGTTTTTTGAAGTGATTCAACCCTCACAAGTCTTCTCTGTGCAGGTGCACATCGCCACTGTATGAGGGCGCAATGCCTATCCAAACACGCAACGCCTTTTTTTGAGCACGCGGCGCCTTAAAAATTTACACTGTGATCTCCTGGAAAGGGTGCAACGTCATTGCGTAGGCACGCAACACCGATTCAAGCATGCAATGCCAACCTTCTGAATGCATAACGCCGAGAAATTTGGCCTCAATTGCTCACAAAACTCAAAAATTATTCTTTGTTGAATACTCCTGATACTTTGAAAGGAAGCAATGGATTATTTGAAATTTTTGATAAGCTTTATAGCCAAGTGGATTTTGATTTAACTTTGAAATACCCACTTTTCTAATGTTTGAAGTATTTTTCCTTTATCACTAATACTCTTTGACTCTTTTTGCATTGCAGGCTTGATCAACCTGGAGCTGGCTTTTTCTTTTGCTCATTAAGGCTTGACATAATTACTTTGACAGCTTTGGGATTTTATTAATTACATATAATAACATGAAATTACATTTAGAAAAAATTAAAATAAATCACATAGGTGACTTTTCTATCAAAATGGAATTTTGATAAAAAGTATTCAAACTGAAAATACAACCTTTAAAGTATAATGAAACCATCATGATGATCTTCTTTTATCCCTCTCATATATATGTTGACCTTATCGAAATGAAATAATGACCTTGAAAAATTTAAAACTCTAATGACCTAATGATGGCACAACATGGAAGAATGAGCTAAGTGATGACCATGATGACTATGGGACTCTTGGGAAAATTTTTTAAAAAGCAAAGCAAGGTCAATGATAATGACGGAGATGAGGTGAAAGCAGAGTAAAATAAGGTGGGATGGGTGGTATGCAAATACCAGTGCTAACACATCCTATGTGTATTTTGGGTGGCTTGTCGCTCTTGAACATGACACTCATCTAAAATTCGTGTCGGGTTGGGGAAATCCTACATTCGTCACTTTCCTCCATGGGTTTGGGAAATATGTTTTCCTCTCATTTGATTACCAAATTTTGTCAACATGACCTATGATCCTATTTGAGTCAAATGTTGCAACACTGAGGAATCATGTCTCCAATATGTTCAAGAGAAGTCTTTTTTGTCAAATATCCTTTGTTTATCTGACCTCCTCTGTTACAATCTTGAATCACTCATATCATCTTAAGATATATATTGTTTCATGTCGATTATGTGGGAATCATCATGGCCCTCCTTTGACAAATCACTTCCTCTCGACTCCAACTCGTTATATGAGAAGGTGATTTAGAAACCTATTCTTAGTACCTTGGATCTTACATGCCTCAATGGAAAGTTCTTCGTGTTTGACAACAGGTTCACGTCATTGGCCTTTGATCGAATGATTCTGCAAGTGTTCAACTTCAACACATTCATTCACACTTGTAGATTGTGTTTTTGTATCTTGAGGTCCATAGTCATTATTGGTGGTCTCTCTCGTGCCTGTTAATGGTTGTCATCATTGACTGGTAATCAGGTGGTTTCTACCATGTTCGACACCAGCATATTTATTTGCATGGCTAGATTCGTACATTAGGTTGATTGAGATCATGGTGAAGACCCTGGGTCACATTTGAATTTTTGATCTATGCTGCGAGAGTTATTGAGTATTCATGATTGTATACATGATCCTATCTATATGGATGGTTGCATCCATAGTGTGGATCCATTTCTATGATTTATTTAGATGGATGGATGCGATCATGCCGTGGGTTCACGTGTTATTTTATTCCTAGTGTAGAGTTATGTGGTTAGTCATATTCATACCAGAGATGTCATAAATTGTAATATGTTTGATTTGGAAAGTTTTCCGGAGGTGGTATGAGCTCTTTTCCTTGGTTCATAAGGAATTTCATCCATCACTCCCCATTCTGCCTTCATGCTTTATGGGGCATCTGTTACATAGTAATTTGTCACCATGCTAATTTTCCCGTCCTTGATCCTAAAATTCCTTGTGACAGATCCTATGCAATGTTTCTACCATTAAGAAATATGTTAAGACATCCCCTGAAGATTCAAAGAAAATTGCCTCGGAATATCTCTAAAGAAACTTGGTTAAAATCTTAGTTTCCTGGGTCAATGCATTTCCTGGTGTCATGCTAGCGTTGATTTCATATTGAAAGTTTTGGCTTAGCACTACCAACACCCTCATTTCTTGGAAAACTGCTCTAATCCCTTCCTCGTAGTGTTTCCTCAAATGGAGGAGAAGCTTCGACCTCTATAAGTTCCAGGGTGCTGAGTTGGTTGTTAAACGGTGGTGATAGAGTTAAGCTCTCTGATTTTAGAGCTTTGATCTCATCCATGGGGGGTTTATCCCTTAGAAATTGGACCTTCCTCCTCCTTTCATGGGCTCCCCACCTCTTCTCCCTTCCTATAAATTCACACCTCTCCTTCTTGTTAGTTTCTAAATTTTCAGTTATCAAACATACTCTTTCAAGTTTACTTGGTAATGGTCCTAGGTCAAAATTTCATGTTTTCAAACAAATTTTCAAATAAAATTTTGTCACTAAATGTTGTCTTGGTCTGAAATGCTACTCCTTTCACTCCATTTATGTTCATCATCATTTCAAAGGTCATGTCATCCATTATCACCTATGGTCGTAGATCAATCAACATGTATCCATCTAGTCATCTTCTAGGTCTCTTCTGTTTCGCCACCATAATGTTAAATCATGTCATGAAAGAAGTTTAAAAAGATGTAATTTTCACCATAAAAGTCATTTACATTGGGATTTATTAAATATAGGAAAAATAAGTAAAGGAAAAATTTCTTTTCTCAAAACGTATGCTACATGATCAAGTTTTTTCAAAAAAAGAAGTTTTCTCCTAGTATGTACGATTTCACTAGAAGACAAAAAAGAAAATTTTGTGAAGATATAAGAGGAAATGAGGCTTATTGAATTCATTTCATAATTTTATTTTCAATATAGCTCCACTCTTATCATAATCACACTCCACGGATACCAAAGGTTGAAGAAAAACAACAAGAATTGTGCCAAACTGCACTATGTTACGCTTTTGGAAAGTTGTGCTACGTTTTTGTCTTGTTGTGCTATACTTCTGGTAAGGGTGGCACGCTTTTGGTTTAAAGCTTAAAAAAATTCATCCAAGGGTCAAATAATCTTGTCTCAAGGTTCATATACCTCCTAATTAGTAAGTGAATTTTCGTTATACCTCTTTCAAGTTAAATTCTTCACCAAAATGGTGGATTCCCTCAGGTTTTCTCCACTACGTTTTTGGTTTCCTCCATGTATGGCTTGTTTCAGTTGAAAAATCCCTAATTTAACCATCTAAAAACCTTCATACATCATCCATATACCTTATCCTAACACTACCTATCACTCATATTCCTCCTTGCCACCATTTTCATTGAAACCCTAGTTTTCACTACATTTTTGCAAGAAAACTAGGAAAAGCTTGTGTTTTGACCTTTTTGGCACCTTTCACATGCCTATTTTCAAAAATTACACTTGAATATTGTAGCCAACTCATCACTATGCCTCCCAAAATTTTTATGGATTTTTCCTTAGCTCCCTCCCACCTCATTTATATCCCTAAAACCACTCTACCCTTATCCCCTATTTTCCTAATTTTCCACCCTCTCTATCCACTACATCAAACTAGGGTTTACCTTGCTGAAAAACATCATGGAGGGTGAGAAGAGGGTACACAAGGGAGGTGACCATTATAGGCTTGAGCCACCCAACTTGCAGGAAATCAATGCTTCTCCTTATGCTAAGATATGTTTTGAAAACAATGGTTGTTTGAGGTTTTGTGAAAAAATCCAAGAGGTAGGCTGCCATGCTTAATTGAAAAGCCTTTTTTCCACCAACTTCAGGAGAGATAAGGTTGTCGTAGCAGGTATTAAATTCACCATAGCATAAAATGTTATCACCTCAGCAACATGTATCTCGAACCATGGAGAGATCTAGTTCAAAGGGATGGGCTTGGACATTGGTAACTACAAAATGTTCTTAAAACCTCATTACAAATATGATCATGATCAAATCTTTCCTTTCAGGCATTTAGTTGACAAGTATGCCCCTTTGATGAAGATAATTATGAAATATTTTACATGTGAAGTGAAATTTTCAATATTGTACCAGTACCATATAAGGTTATTGATACACTTCACTACCACCAAGCGACTCAATTTGCCTAATTATTTATTTAGGAGTTTAGTAAAAATTACTGAAAAGGTAAAGAGTAAAGGCAAAGATCATAACCCTAGTTTGTTCCACCATGGTTTGTTCAAGCTTATTGTTTTCCATCAACTCTTAGCAATCAATATATCTTGGGAAAATTTCATGGAGACAGTTGCATCAGTGCCTACTACTAATCCATCAATCACTCACAACATGACATCAGCATCAGCACAACCAACAGAGGTTAGCTCTTCAAGTAGGCAAGCAAAGGTTCCAAAGGCGCATAGGGTTGAGATCACTCAAATTTATGAGAAGGGTAAGAGGATGGTTTTTTCTCCTAATACCACTAAATGTGTGCTTGCACCTGCAAATATAGTTGAGAAAAGAGAAAACATGGAGCATCCACCTACTCATGAGAGTGACCCACCTATGTATGAGGGCGAGTCACCATTGCAGCATCATGAGGAACAAGTGCCTATGGAGATTGACATGGTAGAGCAGGTGAAATACAAGACAACTAAGGAGATAATAATAGAAAAGCATGCAGATATTGCAGAGCTCAAATTCAATCTCTCAAAAGAAAAATTTATGATAACCTTCCTACAAAAAGAAAACATGCAGTTGAAGGTGAAGCAACTTCTCCAAAGAAAACCAAAGGAAAATATTGAGGCAGACGAAGGTAAGGGAAAAGAAGTGGTATATTTTGATTATTTGGAAGACATAGAAGTTGAAACAAAGCCAAGGAGGCCAAGAATAAGAGGATTAAGTAGGCAAAAAGAGCATTAAAAAGAGTCATCTCCACCATTAGATCAGCTAACCTTTCATGAGTTGATCGTTGTTGATATTGAACAAGCCAAAGAGTTATGGCTTGACATGGTGAATGAGCATCTAGATAAAATATTTAAGAAGGAAAATAAATACAACAAACTCCAAAGGCATATAGTGAGACACTATTTCACTATGAACCAAATCGCCAAAATCAAGGTGAAGAATTTGAGGAAAAAGCTTAAAGAAACCCAAATTAAGCTAAAGGAGGAAGATAAATTGGATATGCTAGCTGAGGAATGCCTATCTATATATTTTATCATCCAAGGAAGTCATGGACCAAAATTCAGAATATTTTGAGCATTTTGAGTATTTTTTTATGATTTTTTGGAAAATCTGAAAAATTGGTCTTTGCAGAAGCGTCGCGTAGTGGCGTGACGCTTTTCCTTAGAGCCTCCAAATAAGAATAATTTTACATGGATTGATAACTCTTTCCTTATAATTTATAGATAAGGTCTCAGGTTGGCATCACACCCTTTAGTTTTGGAGAAAAACTAAAAAAAAAGCCTCTTTTTCATGTTTCTGCCACTGATTTTGCATGTGCACGGCGCTTCTGGAGTAAGGATGGGAGAATACATTTTTTGAAAGCCTTCCAGGAGGTATTTTATCAGTTTCAAGGTTGGGATGGAAAGAGGACACATAGGGCTACCTAGCCCAATATTTATATTTTCATATGGATTCCTTAAGGTCAGCGAAATTTGCCTCAAAGTGGCATGGCGCTTCTGCTGGGAGGCACCACGCTTCTGCTAACTAGCGTGACACTTTTGTCTTGGATTAATTTTGGAGAGTTGTCAAGTAGAATGATCCAAATTTCAAGGTTGTAGATGTCCTACGAGTTGTATATTGGATAAGAGAGTTTTTTTTTACCTCTCATTGTGGAAGAATCATTTAATTAATCAAGGAGACATACACACCTAGTTATTAGCTAAATTTTGGGGGATTGTTTCTAACTTCCCTAGATTCTAGGTAATGAATCATATAGTGCATTTATGATGTATTTTGGATCAGGTTTCGACCCAATGAGGTTTCATATCTTCTATTTTCTATATTTAGTCCAAACCATGTCATTTTAGAGGTTTGATAGTTGTTATTTGTAGTGCAGAGCTTTTGTATAATTTTTTTTCAGTGAAATCAAAGACATGTTCCAACTATAATTTTTGGACTCTAGTGGTATAATTATTAGAATTTTTTTTCTCAGTAACACCACATTTATGCTTTCGTGCCATCATATGTATGCTTCTATATGGTGATATTATGAGTTTATTAACATAAATCTTGTTTTTCATGCTCTTTTTTATAATATTTTCATGAATTTGTTTTACTTCCTTTGATGAATGAACTCATGTATTAATGCTCATTATGACTCTATCTCTCTTTTAAAACCCTATACACAATGAAAAATTAAGTATTTTCTTAAGTATACCTACTTGGCCTGGTCTTCATCTCTACAACCGAACCTTTGAAATCAAACCTAAAACCTAGATCCAGTTCCTTGATTGTCATTCCTATCTAGAAAAAATTCAAAACAAAAAAAAACCCTAACTCACTGAGCTTTATAACTAGCCTAAGATCATTATACCTATAGTTACCTCATTGACTGTAAAATTTACATTGAGAGAGACCTCTCTGGTTTTGTTAAGGCTAGATACTAGACCTAAAGATTGGTTTTAAGTTACCTCCTTCAGTTTCATTCTCAGCCTTGGGAAAGAGAGGGAGTGATAATACTTCCAATAATGTTAGTCTGGTTGGTCATTGTTGGGCTATGTAATGTTCCCAACTAAGGAACAGCTACAGATTGGGAATAATATGAGTTATTACCAATGTGTAGCTACATCCATGTAGCTCATAAATGTGTAAAAACAATTAAACTTCAGTAAAATATACATCAAAAAAGTTATACAGTGTTTTACAAGGCAAAAGGTGGGGAAAAGTGAGGATTTAGGCCCTAAAACGTGTGTATTTAGAGATATGCGTACAAATAAGATGGAAAAGTGGTTGGATATGATATCTAGGGTTATGAGGGACTCCCATGTCTAGTTTCAGCAAAAAAAAATAAAAAATTCTAATTTAAACAGTTCCTCCTTTCCTAACTAGGCTAGAAAACCCTGATTTCCCAAGACTAGAATTATGCAGAAATTTACTGAAGCATGTGAGCATGATTTTCTGAAGGGTATGATTGAAATAAGGTCTGAATATTGAAAAATAATATCAGGGGCATAAATCATACACTTTACAGAAGAATAATGAAATAATACAGAAGAAATCCTCAAGAAAGAGGTGCTACAACCATGTAAAAAGACTGTAGAATAGTGATAGTGTTATTTTTAGGGATGAAGCAGTATTTTATTGATTCTTAAGATCTATATCAGATCTGTACATAAAAATACAGATCCATGTACAAGAAAAGTTGATCTATACATTCCCCTTGGGGTTTTGCTCAAAACATGAAGCACCAGAAGTAGATCTGAGATCTAAGAATGCAGATTTGCAGAATGATTCAGAAAATCACTGAATCATGAACATGTGGAATATCATATCTGAAACATAACACATATTGGTCAGCCAATCTATGGATCACCACAATGAAGGATGAATACAATCACTGAAGATCTATTCTCCAAAATGCAAGCAGAACACCCTGCAGCTGTAGATCTGCAAATAATGTTGTCTTAGGGACAGAAACAACATTGTAGCTTCTGAAGATGATATGGCCTAATTCCAAGATGTATATCTGAAGTATACTCAGCAAATTAACTCTTCCAGGAGGTTAAATGACACACTCACTAAGAAGAGCCACTCCTATCATCTAGATCTGAGTAGATCTAGATCTCCACTTGCTGCAACTCACAAGACAACTCAAACCTCAACATGAGAAGTGTTGTAATGTAAGATGAAACTTGGCCCAAGCCTGATAGTAGAGAATTTTAGCACAATTCTCCTCCAAGAGCTACTCAAGGAAGGAGTTGGGATTCCTGAACAAGAATGCCCAACAAGGGATGTCTAAGAAGACACACCTTTAGAAATAATATTTTCAACAACCTTTTCCTTACTGCCCTCTTCTTCCTTTTATAAGATAGCAGTCTCTCCAAACCCTAAAACACCTTGAATTGTTTAACCCTTTTCACATTACAACCTCCTTATAGAACTGCGCTGTCCCTCAAAGAGGTTCAATGCATCTAGACTGCGTTGTTTGACTTGGTAAAATAGGATCCCCTCTTGTGATTTACACCCTTTCACCCATGCAAATATAATTTACATAGCCCAGATATGTATTTTTTCATATAGGCATTGATTTATTCTTGGTTTTCAGGAGTTTTACATGTCCTCCTTTACAATTTATTCATCAATTATGAAATGAAAAAAAAAATAAACAAGGAAAAATTAATGTTCCAATTAGCTGAAGCTAATTTAGGAAAATTACAGTCTCCCCCTCTCAAATGTTGCTTGTCCTCAAGAAACTGCAAGGGTGTTGCAAAACTTCCCCTTCTTCTCTTGTGGCCTCCTCATCAAATAGTCTCCTCCATTGTTCTAAATTTTCTGCAATACCTTTGTCTCGCAGTGGTCCTTCCTCAAAATGAAAGTTTTCCTTTGATGAATAAAACCAAGGGTTCTCATCATGAAGAAATGGAAGGTTGTTGTGGAAACCTTCTTGCTGATCCATGGCCTCATCAAGATAGAAGTGATGAAAACCATGGGGATTTTCATGATCCATGAAAGACTCCCATCTCCATGCTATCATCTAAATGAAATGGATCACCTCCCATCTTGAAAATCCATAGCAAAAATCCTCCCCAATACATATGAGAGGCATGTTATCAACAAACATGTGGCTCACTTTACAAAGAGACAAGTGATCTATCATAGTTGCCATACAAAATCTCATGCTCTCATGGAAGCATGAAATGCAAAAAGAGTGGGAAACCCCTTTCCCCAAGGGCACATCCAACAAGTGTGCCTTTCCTCCAAATATGCTCCCAAAAAATATAAGGACATATTCAACTTGTGGGATCATGATTAGAATCATGCTAGTTTCCATGTGTGATAAATAAGAAGGAAGATGTTCCCTCATGTGCAACCAGTGCAGTTTTATCCTTAGCTTCCATAGAATAAGATATGACAAGTGCCTTCCCCAACACTTGTTTTCTACCTCATGCCTTGGGAATGCTTGGAGAATGTAAAACATGGTTGGTGTAAAATAATCACACCATGAGGAATATAATGGCTTTCCAAGGTTCTCCAAGGAATGTCCTGCATAATTATAGTTCATGGCCTTGAGTGGCCCATGAAACTCCTCATACTTAGTGCCCCATCTTGGCACCATATCCTGCAAATGAGTGTTAGAAAAATATAAGCATATAGGAGATACATTATAATGCTCAAAAGTACAAGCCTCTCTATATACTTGTTTTACATCAGGGGGGTAACTCATGGATGAGTTCCCTCTTACACTCAAATAATAAGGAGGTGTGAATGGTGGATGTTCCTAAGAGCTATGTTCCTCCTCCTCTCCCAAGTAGTGCATGCACATCTTCATACGAGAGTGCACCTATTCTTTGAAACCTTCCCTTATGAAACCACCCAAGAGAGTATGATATGCTTTGAAAAAACCAGTGGGTTTGGAAAGCAGGATTTCATAGATGGCATCAAGTAGTCCCTCCTTGAGCTTGGAGTCATTAACCAAAAGAATAAGATTATATAAATAGATGACTCCATCAACCACCTTGAACCTTTCATCCTTTACTTCCCCTTCAAGAACCCCCCATGTGAAAAGGTCCTTGGAGTATTCCATCTTAAGTTGGAAATCCCAAGAAGGATCCAAGCTCTCCAAGAATGATAGCGCTGTAGAGGTCTGAAATGCAACCCCTGTATTCTCATGGCTCCCATATTTGACATCCTTGATATCAAAATCACATGTTGGAGCACCATAATATTCCATTTTTTGTCCCATTTGCAGCTGATATTGCACAAAACAAGATTGGAGCACATGGAAATCAACTTCCCCTCGGAAAATCCTTGTTTTCCAAAACCTCCTCCCTTTGGCCCATGTATACAAGAGGGTTAGGATCCCCTAGCTATCTTCAGAAATATTCTTTGTGAATGAAGAGATCGTGGGCTGCCCCAAAGATATGGAGTTGCCATGTGCCCTCATCCTCATTCCATCATAGATCTATGATTTCTCCTTTCTCAACACAGATTTCTGAGTGGGAGTTAGCAATGCTCCTTTCAGGAAACTGCTCATCTCACTCCTGAATTCATGAGAGATTCTCTGTGTTGTGCTAGCTTCTCCCAAGGATCCTTCTTTAGCCAAGTATGTATATGCTACCCATAGTCGAGAGAACACTTTAGATTTCCTCCTATCAAGAGGTGCTCCTGGTGCAGTACCTCCTTGCATAAAGGTGTCAAGGCATAGAGTAGAATGAGGATGTAGGCAGACAGATTTTCCCCTACCTTTAATGCATAAGTCCTCTTGCCTTATTTGTGTTTCAAGGCTTTGAAATAGAGAAGGATCCATGCTCTTCTTCTTGTGATGCCCTTCCTCCTCTCTTCCTTCTTCTATCATCAAGATCTCCTCATTTGAAAATGATGGTATATGCTGCTCAAGAGCTCTATGTGTGAGATCTTGTGGAACTCCTTGCAAGAGTGAAAGAGTTTCTTCTCTTGGAGCAAGTGCTCCAACTTCATCTTCACGAGGTGTTTGAGGTGCCTTTGTTTTGACTGCGTTATCATATCCTACCTTCTCCTCCTCTTCAATAACTGATATTGTCCCATCATTAATGAGAGACATTAGATCTTGGTCATCTATTGAAGGAGAAACCTTCATGCTTTCCTCTTGAGAAGAGGATCCGTCACTCAATGGAGATCTTGCCCTTGGCAAGGCATCAATCAAACTTACACCTCCTTCCATGGTCTTCAAAAAGGGAGTTGGATTCATAGACCCTTCCAACTGATGCAAAAGATTCATTTGAGGTGGTTTGACAAGATCAACAGAAGATGATACACATGGAGCTTCATAAAACATTTCTATCAATCTTTCAATAAAACTTGCATAAGTAGGTGTATTGGATTTTTTCAAGGAAAAAGACTCAAAAAACCACCAAGAATATGCTTTACCTTTAAAAATGCAGCGTTGCTACTTTGATGGCTTCAATTTATGAAACTTGATGTTGTTGCACAAAGTTATCCAGCTCCTCCACCCAAACCCTAACTGGACATTTAGGTGATCCATCAAAGATAGATAGATAGAATATACCCTTACCATGCTGCTCCTCCTTTGTGACCTTGCCCTCCTTGATCTTGTATAATCCTTGGAAGTTCAAGTTATCTTTGAACTCCTTGGACTGAGCTTCATACTCCTCCAAATACTCTCTAAGAGTCTCCTTCTTAGGCACACCTCCTTTCTTCCTCTTCATGAAGAAATCACAGACAGAACGCTAAAGATTTGGGGATTAGGCTGAGTGCACATATCCATGAGATGAGGATTCAGAATTTTTCTCATGTATAGATCTTGTAGATCTAATCAGAAGACCTTTCTGCTCTTGAAACTTTCTAGGAGTTTCACTGCTTCTTCTTTCTTCTTCTTGTTCAACCCCCTTGGAGAGGTTCTTATTAGATCTAAAATTTGATGAGAATAAAACCATATTATTCATAATTCTTACCTTGCTACTATTTTTACAGTACTTTGGCTTTAAGCCACAGGCTGAGCCAAAGATCTTGCCTCGATACCACTGTAATGTTCCCAACTAAGAAACAACTATAGATTGGGAATAATATGAGTTATTACCAATTTTAAGCTACATAAATTTACCTCATATAGGTTTAAAAACACTTAAAATTCAGTAAAATATACAACAGAAAAGTTATACAGTGTTTTACAAGGAAAAAGGTGGGGAAAAGTGAGGATTTAGGCCCTAAAACGTGTGTATTCAGATATATGTGTACAAATAAGATGGGAAAGTAGTTGGATATGATAGATAGGGTTATGAGGGACTCCCCTGTCAAATTTAAGCAAAAAATAATATTTTTTTCTAAGTTAAACAGTTCCTCCTTTCCTAACTAGGCTAGAAAACCCTGATTTCCCAAGACTAGAATTATGCAGAAATTTACTGAAGAATGTGAGCGTGATTTTCTGAAGGGTATGACTGAAATAAGGTCTGAATATTGACAAATAATATCATGGGAATAAATCATACACTTTACAGAATAATAATGAAAGAATACAAAATAAATCCTCATGAAAGAGGTGCTACAACCATGTAAAAAGACTACATAACAGTGAAAAAATTATTTTTAGGGCTGAAGAATCAGTTTATTGATTCTTTAGATATATATCAGATCTGTACATAAAAATATATATCCAATATAGTTCCATGTACAAGAAAATCTAATCTATACATTCCCCTTGGGGTTTTGCTCAAAACATGAAGCACCAGAAGTAGATCTGAGATCTAAGAATGCAGATCTACAAAATGATTCAGAAAATCACTGAATCATGAACATGTAGAATATCATATTTGAAACAGAACATAGATTGGTTGGCCAATCTATGGATCATCACAGTGAAGAATGAATCCAATCACCAGAGATCTCTCCTCCAAAATGCAAGCAGAACATCCTGCAGCTGTAGATCTGAAAATAACATTGCCTCAAGGACAGAAACAATGTTGTAGCTTCTGAAGATGATATGGCCTGATTCCAGGATGTATATATGAAGTATACTCATCAAATGAACTCTTCCAGGAGGTTAAATGACACACTCACCGAGAAGAGCCACTGCTATCATCCAGATCTGAGTAGATCTAGATTGCCACTTGCTGCAACTCACAATAAAACTCAACCCTCAACATGAGTAGTGTTTTAATGTAAGATGAAACTTGGCCCAAGCCTGATAGTGGAGAAGTTTAGCACAATTCTCCTCCAAGAGCTGCTCAAGGAAGGAGGTGGGATTCCTAAATAGGAATGCCCAACAAGGGATGTCTAAGCAAAAAGACCTTCAGAAATAATATTTTCAACAACCTTTTCTTTTTTTCCGTCCTCTTACTTTTATAATATAGGAGTCTTTCCAAACCCTAAACCACCTTGAATTACTTAACCATTTTCACATTACAACCTCCTTCTAGAACTGTGTTGTCCCTTAAAGAGGTTCAATGCATCTAGACTGCGCTGTTTGACTTGGTCAAATAGGATCCCCTCTTGTGATTTAGACCCTTTCACACCTGCAGATATAATTTACATAGCCCAAATATGTCTTTTTTCACATAGGCATTGATTTATTCTTAGCTTTCAGGAGTTTTACATGTCCTCCTTTACAATTTATTCATCAATTATGAAATGAAAAAAAAATAAACAAGGAAAAATTAATGTTCCAATTAGCTGAAGCTAATTTAGGAACATTACAGGCTAGTTTGAAATATTGTTCCTTTTACATCCTCACATTCTGATAATGTCTAAGTGTTCGGGAGAAGGATTGCTTTAGAGCTTTAGTGAAGGACTTAGATTTTCACCAAAGGAGGCCTCCAACATCAAGGCCTGGGTTGTAAGCTCTTCCTTTTATATTTATCAATAAAACATCTGATGTTTGATTTCTATATTTTTGTTATCGTTTATGCAAATATTTTGGTACTACTTGATCTGCTAGATAGCTAATGTTTATGATAATTATGTATTGTATTACGTTTGTTGTTTCCTATTGATCATCTGTAGGTATTCATGTGCCATTAGTAGTAGGGAGTGAGCCTAAAAGGATCGTGCATCAAGGTCATCATCAACGAATTCAAACGTATCATTTAGAAAAAATGTAGTTCTATCTATTTTCTTGTCGTATTGTGAATGTTAGTTAGGAAATATTTGCATTAGAAATTATCTCACGTTGATAGACCCACTCTAGGGCTAGAGAGATTTCCTTTTTCCATAGAGGGGATTTATCTTGACAATAGTATGTAATTGAAGTTAAATAGAGGCCAGTTTTCCTAGACAATATAAGGTATTGGAAAGTCTTTGATAATGATAAAAAATTTGGAATTTTTTTTGCAAATAAAAGGATAATTTTCAAATCTACACATTGACGAAGAAAATGGTTTTGAAAAAGATGATTGTGAAGCCTACATAATTCAAAATAGATAATATCTTGACAATCATGTGGCAGAACTTGCATTTTTACAGTTGAAAGATAATGTGATCTCGAGAGGCTTAGTCCCACTGGAGGAATTATTTGATCAAAATTATGTGGCCCATAAGCCTAAAAGTCTACCTATTGAAGCTGAGGTGGAAGATTGTAACATAGGAATTGAGGAAAGACCTAAAATTGTGAAGCTCTCTAAATACTTAAGTCATCAAGAAAAACAAAAATATATTCATCTTATGAAAGAGTATTCCGATGTCTTTGCATGGGTGCATGAGGACTTAAAGGCATATGACAAGAGCATCATCCAGCATACCATTCCTATCAAGGAAGGTTAGATACAATTTAAGAAGAAGCTAAGGAGAATGAAGCCTTTTTTGTTGCCCCTAATTGAGGAGGTAATAAAACTATTTGGTGCAAATATTATTTTCCCTTTAAGGTTTTCTAAGTGGATGTAAAATTTAGTCCTATTAAGGAAAAATATAGGAGATAAGACTGTGTGTTGACTTCATAAGCCTTAATAAGGTGTCTCTTAAAAAAAATTACCCCTTGCCAAAAATGGATCACATATTGCAGCGGGTAGTTGGCTCCAAGAGGATTTCATTACTCTATTGTTTCTCTAGGTACAAACATATTTTGGTACATCTAGATGATCAGGGTAAAACAAATTTCACTACACCATGGGGTACATTCATGTATGTAAAAATTCCCTTCAGACTTATAAATGCAGGGGAAACCTTCCGAAGGGCCATGGTCATTGCCTTTGTAGATGATAAAGACAGGTTTATTGTTATTTATCTTGATGACATTATTGTGTACTCTAAATTTTATGAAGATCATTTGCAACATTTGAAAATTGTTTTTGAGAAGTGTAGGAAGTATGGTATCTATTTGAACCCAAAGAATTCCCTCTTTGGAATGGAAGAAGGTAAGTTTATTGGTCACATAATTTCAAGAGATGGCATTAGGGTTGATCCAACCAAAAATGATGCAATGCAAAAGATTGATACCCCAAGGAATAAAAAGGAGGTGTATTATTTTCTTGGGAGGATTAATTTTTTGAGGCGGTTTATTCCAAATCTTGCTGAAATCATAAGGGCCATGAAAAATATGTTAAGAAAGGAAATCGAAATTAAGTGGATTATTGAAGCAAAGAATTCATTCAATAAGGTAAAATTAGCCTTAACTCATGCTCTTGTTTTATCTAGCCCTAATTACATAAAATATTTCATCATTTTCTCCTTTGCCTCAGAGCACATCATCACAACGGTATTGATGCATAAAAACCAACAATACCATGAGCATATTATATCATTCTTTAGTAAGAATTTGAGGGATGATTCTCTGAAATATAACATAATGGAGAAGAATTATTTTGCATTGGTGAAGGATTTGAAGGATTTCATGGTTTACAGATTGCATTCTCACATAATTTCCTTTGTTCCTACTGCGTTGGTGAAAGACATTCTTACCCAAACTAACCCATAATGAAGCATATTTAAGTGGATAGTAGTCATTCTGGAATATGATGTTGAAATTAAGCCCACTAAATTGATAAAGGGGTGGGGATTCACTAAAATGATGGTTGAGTCAATTCTACATGCATTGGATATTAATTTCATTGTTCCCCTGTCAAAAGACAATGATGAGGAAGTTGCTCAACAGGTGTCAAAAAAGTTCCTCTCTTTTCCCCGGTACACTGATATCATCTCTATTTTGCAGCACCTACAAGCTCCACCTAGATTAACAAAAACAAAATCAAGATTTCTTAAGTCGAAAGTTTTCAAATTCTTCATTCTAAGTCAATCTTTATATTGGAAGGATTCAAGAGGTATATTGTTGAACTGTTTGTTGGAAGATGATGCACATAAGATAATGGAAGAGCTCCACAAAGGAGGCTGTGGATGGCATCATTTTTGGAATACCACTGCCAATAAAATTTTGAGAGTTGGGTTCTACCAGCCTACATTGTTTGCTGCTGTCTACATGAAAGTTTCTAGTCGTCATGAGCGTTAGATATTTGAAGGGAAGAAGAAAATTTTACCATTACCCCTCAAACCTATTTCAGTGGAGATGTCATTTGAGCAGTGGGGGTTACTTCATTAGAGATATTCACCCATCTTCATCAACTCAACACAAATGGGTCTTAACAACCACATATTATTTCACTAGGTGGATAGAAGAAATTCTTACCAGGCATGCCACAAATTCAGTTATTATTAGATTCCTAGAAGGTAATATTATTTCACTATTTGGTTGTCCTCATAATATTATTACTGATAATGTTGTTGCATTCAAATCTAAAAAGTTGATTGGTTTTTGTAATAGATATAAGATAGTACTTGGTCACTCTAATGCATATTACCCATAAGGTAATGGCTTGGTTGAGTCCTCTAATAATATCCTAGTGATTATGATAAATAAGTTGTCGTAGGAGAAAAAAAAGAGTTGGCATAAGAAGTTAATCATTGCATTATGGGTTGGTACGATAAGTACCAAAAAATCAATTGGGATGTCTCCTTTCCAATTGGTTTATGGAGTTGATGTTGTATTTCCTACTTCCCTAGGGGTTCTAGTAATGAAATTATTGCAGGAAGAAGACGTAGAACCAAATGATATGCAAAGGAGGATTAATTAAACGATACAGTTGAAGAAGACTAGAGAGGGTCTATAATAACACTCAGTTGATCCAAGATAATATCAAGAATATTAATGATAAAAGGATAAAGGCTTATGATTTTTAGGTTGATGATATTGTGTTGAAGTGGGATGTTAGAAATGAAGAGAAGGGTAAGCATGGAAAATTTGAAGATCTATGGAAGGGATCTTTTAAATTTCAGATTTCCATGGAAACAACGCTTATATGTTAAAAGACTTGGCAGGGGAACTACTTTCTGGAGAGACTCTTAATGGCAATCTAATCAAGCACTATTTTACTTGAATTCAATTGGTCTAAACACATCATTGTACATACCAATTTAATTTTCAGTACTGTAGATGTGGGTGGTTTCCATCAAAATTTGAAGCCTAAAGTGAAGGCCCTAAGGTTCTGATGAGCTGCTACCATATGTAATAAAAAATTCATAGTTAGTCAAGTTAGTCTTATTCAGTTAAGAGTAAAATTGAGGAGTCAATAAAATTCCCAATGGATAAGGCTACTAGCCTACATTATTCTTGGCACCTCACACGGAGGATGACATCCCCATTGGAACCTATGTTAGAGTCCTATATTATATAAATATTAGTCATTTCAGTCTTTCTATTCATCTGAGGTCAAGTTGTAAATGTTAGTCTTGATGTCATGAGTATTATGGTTTAAAGAGGTCTAGATTTGTATTGAGTGTCATGCAAATTCTTTAGGTCAAAAGGGTCTATTTTTTAAAATCCAAAGTGTAGTGTCATGAAGGATAGTTATGAAAGGCATAATCATAAGGAGTCATAGGTCAACGTGAAAGAGTAATAAAGAGTCATGTCATGAAAAAATTTGGTCATCGTGAGTTACTTAGCTAGGTCTAGATGTTAAGTTACATCAAGATATAATGAAAAATATTGTGTTTCCATGATCTATCATCACGGGCACAGATTTGGAGATCTTGAGTCAGTTTACATACCAAATTGGAATTGTTCATGACATCATCAAGAGGACAACAGTCAAAATTATGATCATTGCACTTTTTTCAAGTGTTGTGCTTCAAATCATGATTAACGCCATCAACTTCACTCCAGGTTGCTTTGGTAGGCTATTTGAATGGTTACATTCATCCAAGATCCTTCATCTCTTTATCATTCTCCTATACTAGGGTGTTGTCGTGTTAAGTTGTTGCACAAAGGAGGTAGGGGCACTGCATTTCCACACAACATTGCATTTCAAACCTGACGATCAAACTTCTCTCATAGGTACAAAATCAAGATTATTTATGTTCCTTGGTCTTGAATGATTCCCCAATTGCATGCATGAGCTAGCCAAAAATCATAGAAATCCTGCAAGATAGCTAAACGCATCATCGTTGTGTTCTTACAATCACTGCACCTTTTCCATTTTGTTGTCCTTTATCCTAATCATTGTGTTTCCACATAGTTATCCATATTTTACATTTTCATTATCAAAACTATAAAAAAATTAATATGCATCATCCACTAAAAATTAATCCAAGCCACTACATTGAATTGAAGTTCCTTATCCTAAGTCTGTGTGTTGTAGAAGTGTTTGAAAACCCATTTTCACATGCACTGTACTTTTGGTGTTGTGTCTATACCTTTGAATTTTTCTGCCACCGATATCAAACATTTTCAATATTGTCTTAGGGTTTTCATAAGGAATTTATGCTAATTAGTCTCTTGTTTAGAGTTTCCTTCTTAATTATCATCATTGGTTTAATTTGGAGTCCTTCTTCTTATTTCTCTCACACTGTTTGCACAAAAAAAATTTGCATTAAACCATAGACTATTCACTGTTGGAAAACAAAAATCATGTCAAATATAGAGGAAATAAATCATAAGGGAGGTGTTATTGTCTAGTTTGAACCACAATATCTCACATTTATCAACACAGACCCAGCTATCAGAATGTCTTTTGAGCAAGTGGGGTGTATGAGATTTTGTGAAAATATTCAAGGGTACAATTTACAAATGACTATGGAGTTTGACAAGAAATTGAATGGATTGGAGGATAAGATTGGAACACTCACCTTTACAGTTACGTAGGTCACAATAGAAATTACAACAGAGATTCCCCTCCAGGGTGGATAATGGTTCAATGGCATGCCCCTTGATATCACCCATTACAGTAATTTTTTTATTCTTGAATACAAAAATGAGTATGGGTCCATTGTTCCTAAAGAGTATTTATTGGAAAAACACAAAAATATTTTGCAAGCTATTCAGAGGTATTTCACATGTGAGGGAAAGTTTGGAAGGGTTTATCAATACCA
Source organism: Pinus albicaulis (assembly GCA_034641835.2). Lineage (NCBI taxonomy): Eukaryota > Viridiplantae > Streptophyta > Pinopsida > Pinales > Pinaceae > Pinus > Pinus albicaulis. The sequence goes on from CM076578.1 coordinate 944,669,073, forward strand.
TTTCAGACTCTTAATCCATGCCACTGGAAAGAGCTCCTTAAATTTACCCATTTATCTATTTAGGAGTATCTGCAAGATGGTAGATAAAGTACAAGGAAAAAAAATTCAATTGGAACCTAACTTATTTAATTTTTCCTTAACTAAGTTGTTGTTTTTGGAGTAGCTAAGTAAAAGAAAATAGTCATGGCATTCATTTGTTGATTCTTCAAAACTAGTGGATGATGTACCAACTAGTCCTTTGAGAAAGAAGGAAACACCCTGAGTAGTGGTAAAGGACATTCAATCACTAGCTGGAAGCTCAGTGAATAGGCCCTTAGCTACAATGTAGTCTATAGGAAAGAAGAAATGAAATAAGATACAATTTTCTCCAGAGGTGGTTGATGCCCTTAAGAAAATTTTCACTATGTATGTTGCCAAAAAGTTCCCCTTCGAGCAGACATTTGAGACCATGGATACCATACCCGAAGATGAAGTGATTGATGATAAATTCATGGAGATTGAAGGATTGCAAGAACAATTGAAGAATACCCATTTCATTATTGCACAGCTGCAGTAGGAAAATAGGAAACTAAAGAAGGCTATTCTAGAAAAGACATCTCAACGTAGTGATGATGTGCCAATGGTTAAAGGTACACCAATTGTTGTCAAATCCAAGGGCAAAGAGAAGTTAATCAAAAAATATTTTAAGAAGGAAGAAGCTCCAATAGCTAGGATTACTAGATCCTCATATAAGAAGCTACAAATGCAATACGACAAGACAATGCAAGAGGAGAATATAGAGGTAGATAAGGAGAAGGTAGAGGTAGATGAGGGGAAACAAACTTTCAACAAGTTGAGAAGGAAATTGAATGAGGCTCACAGAGAGATCTTTGAACTCAAGAAACAATATGAAAGGACAAGGAAGCAATGGAGTGATCTTATGGACACCTATCAACCAACCATGGATGATGCCAAATAAATGTTGAGAAAATTCCTTCCACTACGCAGGAAAATGAAGAATGTATGCAGGAAAAATCTATCTTTGAGGAAAGAAATAAGATCGAATAAACAATAGTTAAGGGAGTATCAAGAGAAAGATAGAGGAAAATTAGACCTATTGGTTGAGGCAACCAAAATTTGAATGCTCGAAGGGCCAAAGTAAGACAAATTTATTTTTTGACTCTTTCCTAAAGTACACTTGTTTATAGGTTTTAAGTTCCAGGGGATATTGTTTTGAAAAAATTTCCTCTAGTAGCCACATCTAGTCACAACTTTGAAGATATTTTTAAGAATCATATTTTATATCATTTTGTGCCCTAGCTAGCAATGGGGTTTTGTGGGTATGATGATTAATGTTTGGTATTTTTTATTAAAAATTTCTTAAGGAGGAAGGTGATATGGTAATTACAATTTCAATATCATCATCAGTGTGTGAAACTTATCTACAAATATCCTTAACCACTCAAACTATAAAAATAAAATGGTGTTGTGCTTCTGAAACTGGCACTGCGTTTTTTCCTACTAAAGAGTTTGTTCAATTTTTAGGTTTTGTATGGTAAAAGAAAGTTTATAAAGGGGAAAATATCCATGTGCAGGCTTGTTTATATGTGTTGGATTCATGAGTCAGCTCATAAACTGACCAAAAGAATCTAAACCATCAGGTGTTTCATTTTTGCGCCGCGTTTCTGCATTTTTGAAGAAGTAGGAGTTTGTGTTGCGCTTCCAAACTGAACTTATTTAGGAAAAGTTATCTTAGCTAAAAATTGATGTAATTTGTTTTTATTCTTTTGGGCATTGTTATAAATCATAAATTACTCATATGCTCGATTTGGAGCTAAGAAATTAATGTAAAATCCTTAGAAAATATCTAGTTATGCAATCCCTAGTCTTTAACAGTCATTTCTAGTTTAATTACAGAAGTTAGAAACAACATTTGTAATGAGGAATTTGAACCCTATAGGTGGGAAATGAATATTTTGAGTCTATTTTATGATGTGCATGTAATGGAAAAAGGGATATTCATATTGAAGATGAAGGTACTTGTGTATGTTGTAGTTTTTCTGAAAATTTATAAGTGAATGACTTAGATAGAAGGTGATTTGTAGGGATTCTTGTGTCAGATATAGATGGTGTTGTTCTTCCTTCATGTTGTAAGTCTACCTTATGTTATTTTAATGCTTTAAATGTATGTCTTCATTCTTGGATGAACCATAAAGTTAATTCAGAATTCATTTAAGATTTGCGTTAATTTAGTTTGTGAAGCAATCTATGTTTTCTTCTTAAAACAACATTTAGAATTCATCTAAAATTTTGATGTTATATGTGTTGTTTCGAATTTTCTTACACTCACCCTCATATAGTGATTTAAATTGATTTTATCACCAAGACTACCTACCTTTCCCTTGCAAAATACCCTTTTCTATTTTCATCATATAAATAATAAATTTGACATGACTCCATGCCCAATGGATATGTCTCCTTTCTTACGAGAAAAACTTTGAAAATGAGACCTTATTGGACACTATACCCAGGCTAACATCATAGTATTTGAACATCCTAACAAGAGAGAGCCGTATCCAAGGCTAGAAGGGATAGATTCGAGCATAAAAGTGGTTTTTTGGTTACCTCTGAATTTATCTCCTCAACCTAGGGAAATTACAGAGTGATAAAACATACAAAATTTGGAAAATTGAGAATAGAAGGAGGTAAATGGAGTCTCCTAAGGAGATAATTAGGGGCCACTTGCTACTGCAAGTTTCTCTTGATGTGTTGTATAGTAATCTTGTCTTAATTTATACATTGAAATAAACAAATATTTTTCTCTTTCCCAACAAATAGTTTTGTTTGAATATTATTTAAATATTTTAATCCATAGTTTAATGTTTTTTTCTTATTTTACATATGGTTTAGGGTTAATTTTAATCCTTTCATGTCTTGTCATTTATTTTATTTTATTTCTATCTAGTTTGAGAAACCAACATGGGGGTTTTTTATACAACTATTTAAAAAATTACCTACAAAATATTCCATACAAATTGTACCCTTCAATAAATAACCTAACATATACATGTGCCTCTAGTTCAATCCATTGTCTATTTATACAATTTTAATACTCTTTGCAAATACAAAAATATTTTGGACTGTTTATCTTTAAAAGCCTATATTTGCATATAAATTCTTATATTAGAAATAAAACTCCCTACAACTCCCCATGTCCTCGGGTTTCTTGCATTTAGGATCACTATCTTCTTGACAAGGATATCTTATAACTAAGTTGGCTCCAACCTTGTAGGCTTATTATATAATCCTAGGAAATTTGGATTGGCTTAATTCCACTCATATCTTTGATGTTTCAATTCCAAAAAATCAAGGGAGGTTCTATCACCACCAAGGAAATGGACATATCATTCTTCCTAAAGGAATTACAATCCCTTTTCCATGCATTATATTTAATTTATATAAAGTATTAAATCTAGTGTTTATGTAGGTAAATTTTTCTGTATTGTAGATCAGGTCAAATATTTTCTTGCAAGATTAGAGTTTCATGTCTACAATTTTCTGGGACATTGATCACTCTCACATAACTATAAAAATCTCCCCATAAACTCAAATAACTTCATCATCTAAAATAATTATTTCTTGGTGATTTCTTTTCATGCCTTTATTTGCATTTTTCGCATTAAGGATTCTAGCTCATTAAATTATTGGTGATTAATTAAACCTAATTAGTTAGCTCATTTTTTCCATATAATATGCTAGTAAAATATTATATAAAAATCTAAGTGAAGTAGCTTAATTATCTATAGCCATAGGCTAATAGAAAAATGTTAAGATCATAATTTACATAGTTCCCTTCTTACCCTTCTTGGTCCCCTCTTTTCTTATCTTACAATTTATCAGTTTATCCCTAAAATTGAGTGGTGACTCCATTGTATTTTTCCCCCCTACTATTGTGGTGCATGTGTGTTGTGTGATTATGTGTTATTTAATTCTCATCCTTGTCCTCATTTTTTGTGTGGTAGCATGAACCTATTCATTCACTTGAAAAGGAGAAGACTCATTAGATGACTTCAGTTTTTGGGAACCTAGGGAGATTTAGTACTTGGAAGAGAAGGAGATATACCACCCATGTATGATTTGTTTTTATTTATTTATTTAGGATAAATAATGTTGTAATACCATCCTTTTATATTTTTTCTTGAGGAGTTATTCCTAGTTTCTTAAAAATAAACTTTGAAAATGAGTAGATTATTTCCCACAAGGATTTTCTTCTTGCACAATAATTTGGTTATTTCAGGAAGTCAAATAATTTTTTTGTTTACAAGAGGGAGAGGAATTTCAAATATTTTCCATAATTCTAAATGATGATTATAAGTGTAACACTACTTACTGTCATTAAAATTTTGGCAAAAGTTTCATAAGCCAACTTTAGTAGAAATGCATTTAGAAGGAATAGAGGGAGGATCCCTCACCCTAATGGGTTTACAAAATCATAGATAATTAATTTCTTAGTATAGGGAAAGGTTCCAATTTTTCACATTCCTCAACAAAGTGAGTGTTTTAGAACTCTCTTAATCATCACTTTATGAGGGTTGTGTAAGTGGAAATCATTTCAATATCCTTAACACTTGAGTGTCTCATTCTCCTTATTATCATTAATATAGGGATGCATTATGGTCAAGGACACAAAACTAGGTTCCCCCATGTTTTCTTAATTTCAAGAGAACTTGTCTTGGCTACATCCAATATAGTCACTCTCTTATCCTTAAACATGTATTTCAGTTTTTTTTTCATGATAGTTATGTCATAAACATGATGTTTGGGAGGTTTAGAATTTTGTTGGATTATATTCATAGTGGAAGTGAAACATTGAATAAACTTTTGCGTTGGTTCACAATCATGGATTGATATTTTGGTAAAGTACCTAAGTGTGGAAACCACATTATAAGTTCCTTTGAAATGTTTTTTTCTTTAACCCATAACCATAGTAACTTAATCAATAATAAAATTATGAGAAGCACACAATAGCTTTGTGTCACTTTCCCTTCAAATATCCTAACAAGAAATATTCATTTGAAAATGGGTGTAGTAATATCCATGAGAGCTAATGCATCATGGAAATTCTAAAATGTGCTCCTTTGAATTCAACTAAACATTATTTGGCATATTTATGTTATATCATTCAAATGCGTAGTTAAGGCCAAAGTGTTTTATGCAGACAAAGAAAATTAATTATGATAGGTTTAACAAATTTTAACTTCCAGGGTTTAACACCTTATTTGCAAGAAACAAGAGGATGAAAAATCACCATATTTTAATTACATAGTTTCTACAATGGGTGATATCTTAGATGACCAAATCACATATGCCAAAGTTTACTCAAGTGAGCAATAAAAATTGAGGGAAAATGTGATGATCCAAAGTTGTCAAACGTGTACAACCTGGTAATCATCAACTATTCTAACGGAAAGAACATGCTTAGGATCTTTTCACTCCGTAATCACAACTTAGTGTGGTGAGAATTCTATTGTTTTACCTTCACCTAAATGAGTGATATGATATATCGATAAAGGGTTATAGGAAATATTTGGAACACATGATAGATCATTGAAATGACCACTATCTACTTGAACTATTATAGGCCTTACAACATGAAGGGATATATCATAACCAATAGATGTTCTTTTGGTGTTAAAATCATTAAGAGAAAAAAAAATAGCTTTAGCCTTATCCATATGATAATATGCTCTAGAATCAATAAGCCACTCAATAGAAGAAGAAGTAGAGGTTGAATTATAAGAGAAAATAGAATAAAAAAAGTGCATGTCCATGAGAAGAAGTGCTAGAAGAACAAGAATCAAGATTAATGTTGTGCTTTTTCATTATTTATTTCAAGGCCTCCACCTTTTTAAAACATTTAGACTCTATTTGATCATCTTTTCAATATTTTTCAATCTTCTTACTCTTTGATTTTGGTCCTTTATCATAATTAGGGGTAGAAGTTGGATGAGAGGGTTTTGGACCATTTGTTTTTTTTATTGTTTCAAGGATGCTTATTATTTGAATGCTTAATTTTATCCATTTTTTGGGTAATTAAGGCCTTGTTATGTGTACGTGTAGTGTTGATCACTCTAGTATGCAAGAGCTTGTCTCACTCTCTAATCTAATAGAGACACAAAAATATTCAAGAGTGGGATATTTATATGCAACCCTAGAAGTTTTGCAGTGGCATAAAAAAGGTAGATACAAAAATAGAATATTCAAGACCAAACATATAAATAATATAATATATTCATCTTTCATCCTTCAATTATCGACCTGACAAACTTTAAGTAAACTTCTAACTATTTTTTGAGCTTAGATAAGTAATATTCAATGCAAGAGAAACCACTGAGAACTTAAGGTCATGATATGATTTTCAAGTTGATGATATATAATTACATTAGGTTCACCAAATATCTTTTTCAACTTTTCCCTAGCTACATCTAGGTCATCAATACCTATATTATGAAATCACAAATCAAGAGAAATGAAAATTCTAATTAATCCACACACTTCATCATTCTTATTATTCCATTTGGATCTCTTATTAGCATTAGTGGGGGATTTTTATTTTTCCAAGGTAATCTGACACAATCTATTACTTCTTAGCATATTCTCAATCTTATATTTCCATGAGAAGTAGTTGGTACTAGTAAGAAAAAGTTGATTGAAGTGGCCATATTAAAATAAGTAAATAATATGGTTTCAGAAGTTAAAACTGACTATCTAGATGGAAAGCTCTTGTAATAATAGGCTATTTCAAAAAAAAACAACAACATTGAAAATGGACTTTGGATATGAAAGTTGTGCCATTTTTAAAAAAGGCATTAATGGGAAAAAAGAACCATGTGGTAGGTAGTAGTCGCCCTATGTGGTGATGGATGTTGAAAAATAAAATACAAATATTTTTTCTCACAACTTTTTCCTAAGGTCACTTTTATGAACAGTTTACTTTATAAAGTGACCCATTTTATAAAACAAATGAGAATAAATTTTACAATGAAGTTACTTTATAAACGAGATTTGCAAGCAAAAAATCACTAAAAAAAATCATATTAAAATTATTTTATAATAATTTACTTTTATAATACAAGTGAAATTTTCTATACAATAAGGTTATGAATTTACTTAAGTTTTCATTCACCTCTTACTAAATAAAGTACCTTTTAACCACATGAGGAAGTAAAAAACACATAATAATATTAATGAAGGAGGATGGGGGTATTGTTGTTGTTGGTGTTTCTCTGTCTCGAAGTGCATGCTTACCAAAAAAAAATTATTGTCAAAAAACCATCAATAAATTGAAGAAAAAAAATATCAACAACCATGGGGTTAGATCTCAGTTAGCTTACCCATAAAATGTAAGTTTCTTTCTATTTGTGATTTATTGATGTTGCACAAAGTGCATGGAGAACATAATATCTTGAAAAGAAAACTCTTTTTGCTCTATCTATAATTGTCGAGATCTCACAAAGCACAAGGAAAAGAGCACATGAAAATTGGAAGAGGTAGAAAATAAGGAATAAAAATAGAAATATGAACTCTATAAAAATAAATAAATAAACAAAGAAAAGGTGTATTCACACTTTATACCTTCATATCAGATAAAAAATTACATATATTGAGGAAACATATGTTAGCCCTTTGTAATTTGTAAGATTGGCAAGAACAAGCGACAGAGGATAACATCAAACCACTTTGGAGTTCAGGAACTAGCCTTCCTAGACTCAGAGAGGGCTCTCTCTTCTTTATGATTAAAATTGATTAAGCTTGATGGTTATAATGCTGAAATTATGCTAGTTATAGAAATGAGGGTTGTTAGTTTGATTGTTTGGGTGGTTGGACAGATAAAGTTCTCAAACTTAATCCATTGGGCTATGGAGTCATAAAAGGCAGAATTGTGCATCAACTTTTCAAGGGCATTCACAGGGCAAGATAACTATGCAGACTAGATTTTACTAGCAGTGTGAATATGAGATGGGAGAAGGAGATTAAGGTTCAACTTAAATGCAGAGCAGACCATCTCTGAATTCTGCATTCACATCTCAGAGAAAAACATTAAGATAAAGAACACAGACAAAATTAAGGTGCTCTTTTGTAAAATATTAATCTAAATTTTATGTTTTGAAATTAGATAAATTGATGCACAGCATGAAAAGGCAGAGGAAAACATTAATACAGAGGAAAAACATCACCATTAACATAGCTCAAGAATCATGTGAACGGTCTCTTATTATTGATGCTCAGCTCAAACTGTTATGGAGTTCCAATACTTCTTACAATGCAAGCTTCAGCAGGGTCCAATTTTCCAACCCCTCATACTGCTAAGGTATGCATTATTTATCTAAATATTAAGTCAGTTTCCCTACCTTAGTTGGCAACCTTTCATTGATTACAATTAAGCAGAATATGAAAAGTGTGGCCATATAATGCCTGATTCAAACATCACTGACAACAACCGCCTCTGGAATTAATTTTGGGCAACTTTTTGTAGATCCAAATGCTTCAGTGGCTCCTTAGAAGATCAAACAGTAAGCTTTGGAGGTCACTGTGATGGTATTAAAGAGGCATCCAATGGAGGCTCTAACATCTGGCTATGTTTTGCACAAAAACATGCATTGGGTAATCTAATCTATGTAATTTTGGCCACTTTAATTTATTGATCCTAGTGCTGATGTGTGTTGCTGCCCCTTCAGTCTCTACTATTATAACCATAGTAAATCTGCATGAAACACCTTTTCTTCCTGACTCATCCTGTGGTGTATTTTTGCTACCTTATCCCCTTTGGCTATGTTTCACCTTATATCTTCATAGAATGAGTTTTCAAACCTCAAATTATTGGTCTTGGAGGGATGGTGGTTGGAAAACAGGGATGTATGATGGAGGACGTGGCATGGTGACATTGGCAACTATCAAAGGCGCAACGATTTTTTGAATGGCGCAAAGGACTTTCCAGAGGGGGGTAAGAGTGGTAAGTGGTGTTTGGAGAGGGAGTGTGGATGGACTGCAGGCACGACACGTAGCGGGTCGGGCGGTATTAGATACCACTCATTCCAAACCCCCCCCCCCCAATTGTTAAAGTTCAAAAGCTGGGGGGAGTGCGAAATGCAACGAGGACTATTCTATGTTTGGTGGGAATGCGGAGATGGAGCAAAGATGGAGGGCGATGAGGAGAAATAAATGACGTGGAGCGTAAGTGGGACCAGACTGCAGTGAATATCGCAGGTTTTGGATTTTAGTTATGAGTTGCAGGAGTTAATCACTAAAATTTTCGAAGTGTGCGGAGGAGGGACCCACTAGCTATCAGCGGATATGAATCGGTGCACATTTTGAATGGTAAGTATTATAAAGTTTATATGGTATTCATATGTATTGTAACGAATTATGAGGCGGGAGCAGAGTTGTGGAGGTGGGGCTGGCTTACGACATCGCAAAATTAAATGGATAGACTCTTGGGCGCGCACAATGGTAAGTAAAATGCAACACGATATCACAATCGCAAATTGGCAATCTTAAAATTTATAGTTTAGTTTCCATGCTAAATATGTAAAGTTTGCGAAATGCGATGAGGGCCCACTTTTGATCGTGATCGGGAATTGGGAAGCGGAACAAGGGAAAAGAAATGAAAAGGTAAAGTTTTATGCTTTTCAAAAGAAAAATGAAATAGAATGGAAAGGGCAGCGGGGATTGGGTCCCACATTATATCGCATTGGTGATTTTATAATTTTTTCCATTTTATATATAACAAAATGTTGTGACGACGATATGCAATGAGGCCTAAGTAGTCCCACCAAAGGTTTTAAATGGGTTTTGTTATATATATATATATATATATATATATATATATATATATATATAAGGTTTAATATAACACGGTTGTTCATGGGTGGTGAAGCTTATAATTATAAAGTCCGAAACCTTATAATAAAAGGTTTTATAAAGTAATAAGCCCCGAAAAGTTATATATGTGGGTTTTTGAGGGGTTTAAATGGGATTCAGAGCATGGGAGAATATGGAGGAATGGAGTGGGGGATAGAGGGTGAATGAAATGAAATGAAATGAGGGCGGAAATGAAGTTTGATCCCCATTACACCCTATTAGCAACACTTCCTTCCTTCTACTGAACGGAGAGGTGGATTCATTCCTTTGAAGCTCTTTATAGTCAGGAGCTCCCTTTCTTTATCTAAATATAAATGATAGCCATGGAATATTATTTTCAGTATGAAAAATATAAGAAATGATTAGTCACCTTGTGATACTGTAAAATACAGGAGTCTAACAGTGGCTCCAACTAGGGATGGTAGCTCCTTTAGGAGGTGTCAATAACACTTTTTGGGTAGTAGCTTGATCCATTGGGTTTATCCCACTCTGCAATCTGATCTGCTAAAATATCTGTGGCTGAAAATTATTTAAGCTGAAATCAACACTCTCTTAAATATGTATTCTGGGACACACTTGAAATGAAACTAGAAAGCAAGCTAAAACTAAAACTAGAAATATGCTCAGAGTGCTGAGTTTATTTTCATACATACTTAGCCTAATCTACTGAAATGATTTCCCTTCTAAACAATACAATAATTCTAGTGAAGCCAATCAAGAAATCGTTCTAATATATTTGTTCTTTCATTGCTCTTCATCATGTTCTGAGACAAACCTGACAATGGTGTTTGATAGAAATTCCCGACCTGATCTTGTTTACATGGATCTTGGTACCTTTGAAAAATAGCTGACATGCCAGAAATGTATGTTGGATTTGTGAAGAAAAATTCATCCATATAGACAGCCACTGGATCAAGATAATCTTGATTTATTTATGGGTTTTGTGACTCAGCCACCTCAGCTTCATATCCTGGTACTACATATGTGCTCTCTTGGTCTACACCCAACTCGGAACATGTTTGCATGCTTCCTGATGAGTGTTGTGGCACTAAATATACAAAATCAGACAACGAGGAAGACTGTCTGGTCATATCCATATCATAGAAGCTTTTGAGAGCATTATAAACACAAGAATATTGACTTTGAAAGCAGAGACCCTCCAATGCATCTGCTACTGGATCATGTGGTGCTTTAGGTTGCAGAGTTGGTTCTTCTGAGACCCCATGTTTTCTCTTAGGACTATCATCAAGAATGTGATCCCAATTACCTTTCATAATCTTAAATTCATTAAAGAATAAGGGAAAAGAATCAATATTGATCAATTCATCATCTATTTCAGGCTCTGTATTTCATCTGCTACTTGAAATTCAAAATAAATCAAGGCCTAAACCCCTAGATCTAAAACATATATTCTATCATCCTTGATTTCCTCATCTGATTGGTGAGAGAGATTTATTCTCCTATGATTATCATATAGAAAGTGATCCAGATTCCCTTTCATAATATAAAATGAATTGAAACATAAGGGTAAAGACTCAATATGCATTGGTTCTTCCTCTATTTTAGATTCTGTGGTTTCAAGAAGACTCAGGGGGAGAGCTTCTGGATCTAAAAAAGGGTTCAAGATCATCCCTATTTTCCACAACTGGCTCATTAGAGTATTCCTCCTCCTTCCTATTTGCAACCTGCTTGTAATTCTTTCTTAAGAGTGGGGCAGAATATAGAGGAATGCATTTTGTACTTACTTGACAAATTTCTGCATTTTATTTCTTATGATCTTGCTCAGCATGCAGAGTTTGGTTGCCATATTTGCATTCTGACAACTAAGTTTGTTCCTCCCAAGAACATAGTGTTGGCTGCTTCAAATAATCAACCTCAAAATCGATCTTATAGTCTTCCTCTTGATAATCATAATAGAGATGGGTACCTATGTATGCAAGGTAATCTATCGTGTACATTGTTGCTGAGGATTTCCCTGCCTCCTTCTAATTTTGGACTTCATATTTGGCTATGTTGTGGATAGAGTACATGAAATAATAATTTTTTATTTTAGGGTGTCTGGGATGGGCTGCAAACAACTTGGGTACATTGATGTTTGTCTTCTATGGAACTAATGAAACAGGAGGTATCTGAACATCAAGTTCCTCTTTCTTGCTAATCATATGCATCATTTCGTTGATTGTGTTTTTCAACATATCTAGCTTTATCTCTACAGATATCAATCACTCTCTTTATTTTTTATCCTTCTTTATTGCCTTTAACTTTGCTTCTCTCTTCAGCGGGTTGGCTTCCACATCAACTGCCACATTTTTCACTTCTTACAGGGTTGTAGGGTCCCTTTCTCTTAACCGAAATGCCATCTTTGGGTCAAATGCATCTGGGTAGTGCAAGAGAGACCATCCTGGGGGTGCCTTTATCTTAGCAGGTATTGAATGGTATACCTTATTGAATATGGCTGAAAAATGTTGTACTGTCTCCCTAGGTTGTCTTTTTAAATGGTTTTACTCTTCTAAGATGAGAAAAAAATTTCCCAGGACCACCCATCTATCCAGGAAAACTTGAGTGAATTGATGAAAGTTACTAATGCTTGCAGCTGGAAGATCTTTAAACCAACGTTTAACTTTTCCTTGCAATGATAGGGCAAAAATTTTGATACACACATAATCTTCTCTCACCTCAAACAGATCAAGGAAATCCTCAAGATTTTTAATGTATTTTTCAACAATGATCTTTGTATTTTCTCCATCAAATTTGGGTAGATTATTGATAAAATTTGCAGGGAGGTCATGTAGGATAGGAGGAAAAACTAGAGGCTTGTATCTATCTGGGAATTTTACAGGTATAGGCAGTAAATCAGGATGCTTACAACCATTTGGAGCTTTTGCAAGAGCAGGAGATGAAGTACAAGGCTCATGTGCCATTGGGCTTTCTACAAGTGCATCAGGAATATGCACAAGTGTAAAAGTATGTACATGTTCTACAATTTTGGGCTTAGCCTCTTGAGGCTCATCAAACTGCCAATGATCAATGTAGACCTCAGCAGCGTACTCTTAATCAAGGTTAAAGTACGATAAAATATATTTATAGATAAAAACAACGATTTGTTGAATCCAATTTGCGTTTGAATACTTTCTCCTTCTAGGATGACTGGTCATGTTGCAGGTCCTTCCTCCAGTGGAGTCTTTGAATGAAACTGGTTTGAATTGGAGTCGCCAGGTGGATGACTTAAACTTTATTGTGGCTCCCTGTTGTCCACCATCAACAACCAAATACCAATCTTGGCCAGTACTTAAATCATCTAATTTTGAGTGGGGTTTCTGAGTTCTAAAGAAATATTAAGCTTTTTCAATAAATCAGTCCCCAGTATGGTCGCCATTATGTTAGCCCTCTGTAATTTGTAAGATTGGCAAGAAAAAGTGATATAGGACAACATCAAATCACTTTGGAGTCCAAGACCTAGCCTTCCTAGACTCATAGAGGTCTCTCTCTCCTTTATGATTAAAATTGATTTAGCTTGATGGTTATAGTGCTGATATTAGGCTAGTTATAGAAATGAGGTTTTTTTTTTTAATTGATTGGGTGGTTGGACAAATAGAGCTGTAAAACTTAATCCATTGGGCTATGGATTCAGAAAAGGTAGAATTGTGCATCAAATTTTCAAGGGAATTCACATAGCAAGCTAACTATGCAGACTGGATCTTACTAGCAGTGTGAATATGATACGGGAGAAGGAGATTAAGGTTCAAATTAAATGTAGAGTAGAACATCTCTAAATTCTGCATTCAACTCTTAGAGGAAAACATTAAGATAAAAAACACAGACAAAATTAAGGTGCTCTTTTAGCAAATCTTAATCTAAATTTTCTGTTTTGAAATTAGATAAATTGATGCACAACATGAAAAGACAGAGGAATAAATACAAAGGAGAAACATCAAAATTAACATAGCTCAAGAATCCTGTGAACGGTCTCTTATTATTGATGCCCAACTCAAACAATTACAGAGTTCCAATACTTCTTACAATGAAAGCTTCAGCAGGGTCCAATTTTCCAACCCCTCATACTGCTAAGGTATGTAGTATTTATCTAAAGACTAAGCCGGTTGCCATACCTTAGTTGGCAACCTTTCATTGATTAAAATTAAGAAAAAAATGACAAGTGTGGCCATGTAATTCCTGATTCAGACATCACTGTCAACAATCGCCTCTGGAATTAATTTTGGGAAACTCTTCGTAGATCCAAACGCTTCAATGGCTCCTTGGAAGATCAAATAGTAAGCTTTGGAGGTCACTATGATGGTATTGAAGAGGCAAGCAATGGAGACTCTGACATTTGGCTCTGTTTTGCAAAAAAACATGTGTTGGGTAATCTAATCTGTGTAGTTCTAGCCACTTTCATTTATTGATGTTGATTTTTATGTGTGTCTATTCCCCTTCAGTCTCTGTTGTTATAACCATAGTAAGTCTACATGAAATGCATTTGTTGCCTGACTTGTCTTGTGGTGTATTTTCGCTACCCAAGCCCATTTGTCTTTGTTTCACCTTATTTCTTCATAGAATGAGTTTTCAAACCTCAAATACTTGGTTGTGGAGGGATGGCGGTTGGAAAACGAGGATGTATGATGGAGGATGTGGCGTGGTGGCATTGGTAACGGTAAAAGGCACAACATTTTTCTGAATGGCACAAAGGACTTTGCAGAGGGGGGTGAGAGTGGTAGGTGGTGTTTGGAGAAGGGGTGCGGACAAACTATGGGAATGACACATAGCGGGCTGGGAAGTATTAGATACCTCTCATTCCGGACCCTCCCCCCCCCCATTGTTAAAGTTTGAAAGCTGGGGGGAGTGCGAAATGCAACGAGGACCGTCGGATGTATGGTGGGCATGCGGAGATGGAGGAAAGATGGAGGGCAATGAGGGGAAATAAATGATGTGGACAGTAAGTGGGACTGGACTGCAGTGCATATCACTGATTTTGGATTTTAGTTATGAGTTGCGGGAGTTAATCACTAAAATTTGTGAAGTGTGGGGAGGAGGTACTCACTAGCTATCGATGGATATGAATCGACGAAGGTTTTGAACAGTAAGTATTATAAAGTTTATATGGTATTCATATGTATTGCAACAACTTATGAGGTGGGAGCGGAGTTGTGGAGGTGGAGCTAGCTTATCGCATCGCAAAACTAAATGCATAGACTTGCGGGCGTGCACAATGGTAAGTCAAATGCGATGTGATATCGCAATCACAAATTGGCGATCACAAAATTTAGAGTTTAGTTTCCATGCCGAATATGTAAAGTTTGTGAAATGCAACGAGGTCCCACTTTTGATCGCGATCAGGAATTGGGAAGCGGAGCAAGGGAAATGCAATGAAAAGGTAAAGTTTGATGCTTTTCAAAGGAAAAATGAAACAAAAAGGGAAGGGCGGTGGGGATTGGGTCCCACATTATATCGCATCGGCGAATTTATAAGTTTTGGCATTTGATATATAACAAAACATTTCGATGGCGATATGCGATGAGGCATAAGGGGTCCCACCAAAGGTTTTAAATGGGTTTAGTTATATATATATGATATAAATATATATATATATATATATATATATATATATAACAATTAGTTTTAATATAACATGGCTGTTCGCGAGTGGTGGAGCTTATAATTATAAAGTCTAAAACTTTATAATAAAAGGGTTTATAAAGTAATAAGCCCTGAAAAGTTATATATGTGGGTTTTTCAGGGGTTTGAATGGGATTCAGAGCATTGGAGAATATGGAAGAATGGAGGGGGGACATAGGGTGAATGAAATGAAATGAAACGACATCAAAAACGCCCTATCAGCAACACTTCCTTCCTTATACTAGACAGAGAGGTGAATTGATTCCTTTGAAGCTCTTTACGGTAAGGAGTTCCCTTTCTTTCTCTGAAAATAAATGATAGCCATGGAATATTATTTTTAGTATGAAAAATATAAGAAATGATCGGTCACCTTGTGATACTGTAAAATACAAGAGTCTAACAACATACATCTTTTAGATGAAATAAAAGGCATTCTTAACTAAAAGCAATGCTCTTGATGCAATGTAATAGTTTGTTCAAGCTGGAAATGTGAAAAACTAACATATCTCATAAATGAAAAACATGGGCTGAATATATCAATCAACAATGGGAGAAACTCTTAAAATGGGCTCTAATACCATTTTTAGGAAAACAAGGTATTCCATATAGGATGAAAGCCTTCATTAATCACTTACACAACCAAATCATATATCATAAAACTAACATTTTTACATGATTAAAACCTCTAAGAGGGAAAAAATCCATGACCCTAGCTAGCATGGCCACTTGAGAAAATTTTATTAATGCAAAAGGAAAATTTTACAAGAAAAATTTCTCACAATCGATCATCAAAAATGACCCGCTATGCTCTCTAAATGAAGAACATGCATCAAATAGTTGTTTTAAAGCCATGAATCAATAGTTGTTATTATCAAGGAGAATATGAGTTATCAAATCAGACTATGTCTAGAACATATTAAGGCCATTTGATTACAATGCAACTAATACATACTAAATAAACACACTTTCACTTGATGATATAAATATGGGAAAACTAGTTTTGATGTCCTAGCTCGCTCATCAGTATTAAATAAATTTGCTTAGGATCGTCTCAAATTAGTCAGTTATGTGAGGGTTTATTTGTCAATTTTTGTGTTTTTTATGATAAATTCATGAGTTAATTAGCTATTAAAAACACATGTACAACAAATAAATTTCCTATAAATAATTCACAACAAACACATTACACAATAGTTGATAATAGATTTCACCCCTCCTAGGCTACATCTCCATGGACCTGGTTCAACTGGCTAGGCCCTCTTTGGATTAATGGTCAATTATATGATTACATGCACCTACAATGATCCAATGGCTTTGCAACCTGATCCATTGGATTTAGAAGAACCAAAAACCTCAAAATAGACTCTTCAAGCTCTGAAAATGGTCTTCAACTGGACTAGGCATGACCTCCTCTCCTAGTGACCCTAGGCTTTTTTAATATTTAAAGTGGAAAAATCACTTACAAAAGTGCTCCAACACCTCTACAACCTGCACCATCATGTTTAGAGCATCAAAATCATCTAGGAATGACTCTTTCTGAACCAAAATTAGCCGAATTATGGAAAATTTATGGCTTCTTCATTTTTCCCTAGGAACACTCATCCAACATTGGAGAAACTCAAGTTAACCTTGTTAATTTTGGAGTTGGCACCGAAAATAGTGGACCCACCAAACTTTCCATTGAATTAATCTTAGGTTTAATTAAAGGTAAGTGGATTTTATTAAGGATAAAACTTAGTTTTAGTGGCTCACACACTCTTACCATAATCCAAAATAGTAATAAGGATTAACACTGATAACCATAGGTTATGGTAATTAAACTGCACTTAAAATATTAATCTTGCCATTAAGTTTGGGCACTTCACTTGGTTCTAGGGCCATGGTTATGTGGTAAGGGTTGGCCCTTTGGGGCTGTCCCTTCTTGCCTTCGCCCAGACCTTTGATAAAAGATAAATACAAATTTCACCCCATATATAATAAGAACTATTGTATAGAGCCAGTGGTAAGGCGTTTGGTTAGTGTGGAGGAGGTCGCGGGTTCAACCCCGACCTCCACCCATATGACAATAAATTTTTCCACCTGAAACAACCTTTGAACTTAATTTAAAATTTGACCTTAGACATTAACCAAAAATTTGGCCTTTGGGAGGGGCACGTGGCGACCACCGGGCTAGCCATGTGTC
Source organism: Pinus albicaulis (assembly GCA_034641835.2). Lineage (NCBI taxonomy): Eukaryota > Viridiplantae > Streptophyta > Pinopsida > Pinales > Pinaceae > Pinus > Pinus albicaulis. The sequence goes on from CM076578.1 coordinate 944,686,768, forward strand.
AACATCCCATTAGTTCATTAAAACCAATCAAATTGTGCCAACGAGCCTGGAGATTCAACCAACCATCATTCAACAAGTGTTAGCTTCTCATTGGGCTAGAGAAATTCCCCTTGACCCTTTGGCCCTGTTTGACTTTTTTTTTTAAACTCGCCTATTTGGTCAAGCAGAAAACAAGCTCTAAATTCCTCATATGGACTCTGTTTTGAGTGAAATGAAGTGCACCAGAGTCCTGGCAATGAGGCTTACCCGCTCATTCTAGTTTGGAGTGATTCTAAGCACTTTGAACTTTAGGATATTTTTTCCCCAAATCAAGATTCCGATCACTTGATATACACATTAGAACAAGTTAAACATGACTCCTAAGTGTTTAAATATAGGCTAACATATAATTTTCTTTCTAGCCATAAAATTACAAACACAGTCGCACAAAAACACATACAAATATTGTTAAAAATTAGTAACATACATGTTACAACAATCATTAAGTGTAAAAACTACCTATTTATCCAATCCCTCATAGATATGACTTACATAATCAACACCCTGCAACTATGCCAAGTGGAAGTATGCATTTCATTCAAATATAAATAAGCCAAAACAAACAAGAGAATAAAAACGAAAGAACCCAAAGAAAATTATGCACAATAGTGTTACCATCTTAATGAGAACTTTATCAAGTTCTCGTTTTTTGGGAGGACAAATAAAATCATGATTTTCATGTTGATTTTGAAAAGTAGTGATGCAACACCACCCTTTTGTAATTTCAAGGTCAAAATTCCAACATTTTTTACCATGGCATTGAAACCGCATATCATGATTACGAAAAATATGAAAAACCACACTGAAATGAAAAGGTGGTGATGCAATATCACCTATCTTTTAAGGGTTAGAATTTAAACATTTTTCAAACATTGCATTAAAGACCCAATATCACAACTACAAAAGACATGAAAAAACACGTTGAAATGAAAAAGTGGTGATGCAACATCACCCCCTTTTTTGTCTTAAAATTAACATTTTCATACCATGACATTAAATACCAAATATCATGATTATGAAAAACCATAAAGCTCAATACTTAAATTTTGTCGACCTTTCTCTTTTTTCCTTTTTTAATGTTTGTTTTTTAAGTGTTTTTCAAATTTCTAACTTTCATTTTATTTATTTTATTTTTCGGATTAAAATACCAATTAATTGGCATTACAGTCTTGACCATTGGCACCACTAAAAAAAACATAAATTCAATTACGTTAAGCATCTACAAGTGATATTACATCATTTTTGTTTAATTATTAGGTATTTATATTTTTTTCTAGCAATTGAGAAAAAAATGTGTAAGTATTTTTTTTTAAGGAAAGATTACTTTTTAAAAAAAATCACCTTTTATTCTAAAAAAATATTGAAAACGCTAATATTTTTCAAAATTAAAGGAAAAAATACTTTAAAAAATAATTAAATAATAATTTAAATAATAATAATAAAACTAGAAACTAATAAAATATCTTAAAAAATAAAATGAATAATAAAAAAAATAAAAAACAAAAATTAGGAAAACGAAATTATATATATATATATATATATATATATATATATATATATATATATATATATATAGTTTTGAATCAATGAACTTTTCACCACAGAGTGTCTTAAACTATAAAATAGACCACGAGGCTTATAATAAATGGTGACAAAAGTTTTTTTAAGATACTATGTGATGAAAAGGTCATTGATTCAAAACTATGTGGGCAAAAATATAGTGATGATAAAGGCTAGTGTAGCCCAAACCAAGTGAAATCCCCAAGTGATTTTGATGGCTTAGATTCCCCTAGGAGGTGGTTACTCAAGCCACATGTTAGGCGTGTCAATCATCAGGAGAGTGAATCAATAATAAAAAAATTTTAATATAACAAAAACGAGGGTGGTTGTGTCGTAGGATTTTAGGTCAACCTCGTGAGAGAAGGGTGATCAAAAAAGTTTAAAAAATAATAATAAATTTTACCTTTAAAAATTCATAAAAACCTCTTAAAAAATGAAAAATGAAAAATAATAAGTGCTACATAGTAGTTAGTGATGTCATTTTTGTCATTGATAGCAAAGGAGCAACAACATGGAAAATAAGTAGCAAAAGAGAAACAAATATGTGATAGCAAAGGAGCAGCAACAAGGCAAAGAAGGAAAAAAGAGAAGAAAAAGAAAATGAGCAGCAACAAGGAATAGTAAAGGAGAAACACAACAAAGGAATAACAATAGCAGATTGGGAAAAGGAACAATGAAGGAGAAACAAAAAAAACAAAAAAATGCCATGTTGATTTGTACATTGTGTTGTAAGGTGTATTGTAGATGTTGATGAGCTGGTGATGTTGGCTTATGTATGTTGGGTTGTTTGATTGGTGTATGCATATCATGAGTAAGATGTTGTGATGCAAGACAATTTTTATAATGCAAGGAAAAGCCAAGACTACATGAAAACTAAGGCAAGACTCCATATGAGACAAGATAAAGATTCAAGGTTGCTAAGACAATGTCATGAAGAAGTAGCAATACAAGATGTTGCAGAATAGATATATGGATTTGGAGAGTGATGCATTGTTTTCATATGTTGTCTACATATTTCTTGCATTGGAGAGTAAATTTTTACATATGTTATGATGTTATAATGTGTTGCTTGGGTATATTGGAGTTATGTTGGTGTATTTAATCATTATAGGTGGCTTAAAATAATATTGGGTGGGACATTTAATTTTGTTTTTAATATTCAAAATCTAAAGAGATGTGAAACAAATTGGTGAAATGAAAAGAGGCAAAATTGTTCAATTCATATTCAAGTTTGGAATACCAACAATCATCAAAGCTTGTAATTTATAAAAAAGTGTGAGGTTACAAGGCTATTGGTTAGAGAGTTAGAAAATGTGATGGTTGATTGATGTGTTATTCATTAATTACCTGGTGTATATATATATATATATATATATAGAGAGAGAGAGAGAGAGAGAGAGAGAGAGAGAGAGTTGATGTAAAGGAGATTTGAACAGAAGAAGAAGAAGGAACAAAGATGGAGGTATGTAGATGTATAGACCATGTAACCAACACATTATTTTTTCTTATTTGTATCAGGGGATTGTAGTCTCCTTTCAAGTTGTAGCTTGATAAAAAGTAGGTTGGAGCTTGTTGACGTAGGAGCATTTTGTGGGTTGTAGCTTTCAGAAAATTTATGGGAGTTGGACCTTCCTTGCATGTTGTAGCTTGCATAAAAATTGAGGTAGTGGCCTCCTATAGGTTGGAACCTACAAACAATCAAGTGTAATAAGGGAGTAGGAGCTTTTATTTGCAACACACTAATAAAAAATCGTGGTTTTCTCCCTTTATGGGTTTCCACTTATATATGGTGTCCATATGTTATGTTTTCGTCTCTTGATTTTATGTTTTTGTCTAAATGGTTACATGTTGTTTGTATTTCAAATATGTTGTTCATGTGGTGTGTGATTCTCATTTAACAATTCAACTAGTCAAGTTTCCATAAATTGGTATCAGAACAGGTTCTCTTTTGTGACAACCTAATAGGTGGAAGGTATATCTAGTTAAATATGTATTATTGAAGTGTATATGTACTTAGTACAGAAAAAATTCATAAATTGAGAGATAAGGTAAGGAATTTTCAAGAAAATTGTGCAATCTATAACAACCTTCACAATAAATATCTTGATATTTTTATAGACTTAATATCTACAAAAGAAATCTAGGATAGATTGTGGCTCATGCATGAAGGAAATACAACAACAGTACATAAAAGGAGAATAAAGGAAGAAGAAGAAAAAGAGTTCTCAAAAGGAAAATATCCAATCAAATGAGACATGTGCTGGTGTGAATGTACTTGACTTTCATGAGGAAAATATAGATGAAAAGTTAACTAAACATTAACTATTCTTGACACAACCCTGGCTGAAATAGATAGATGGAAGAATGAAACGAAAGACCTGAAGAAACTTGTGCAAATATGTGATGAGAGAGCATGAGTGCAAGGAAGAAATTTTAAATTTGAAGATACAACTTAAAGAGGCAAGGATAATATAAGAGATGATGATGATGAATAGTCAGTTGAAGGAGAAACAAGTATAGTGCGAAAGATTAGAGGTTGAGATTGTCTCAACTAGAAGTGAGTTAGATGAAAAGAAAACATTGCATAGAAGGCTAGAAGAGAAGATTGTACCCATGAAGAAATTAGAAGAGAAGAGCAATATCTTAAAGGAAACCATGAAAGAAGATAAAATAAATCCCAGAATACATGTACAAGAAACCAATATTTTCATCATTAAAAATAAAATAAAAAAATTGCAGAAGCAAAAGAATGAAACAAAAGAATTCTACTTTGCAAGGATGTAATCTGCTCATAGAGATGAGGTTATAAAGTATGAAAGATTTCAAATATGTCGCATGCTTCCATTGCCATGAACTTGGACATGTAGCCACAAATTGTAAAAGAAATCAAATAAAGACTAATTGAAAAAAGGTGCAGCATATAATAAGGTTTCCTCAAGCAAGCAAATATAGAATACAATCATCCACAAGGTAAATAATTCATTTATATGGTTACTGTTATTTGTGAAATGAATTTGGACATAAAGTTATTGAATTAAATTTGTATGCAAAGAAAAACACGAGCGCAAAAAGACAAAACATTCCCTTCATTTCATAATAACATAAAGTTTTATAGATGCAACAATCTTGGCTAGGAAGCCAAGGATTGCAAGTTTCCTGGTACCCAAAGTACCAAACAATCAACCACTACATGCATACCAAACAAAAGAAAATGTGGACAGAAGGCAGCCAACTAAAGTATGGAAAACAAAGAAAAAGGAACAACTTGTGACTTCAATAACATAATAAAGTCAACATGGCCTCGGGGGAGTTTCTCAAAGAAATAATGAAGAACTTGATCTATAATATTGCAATCCCAATATAACTTTGGAAGAAGTAATAAACATAGAGAGACCAATCCTACACATAAAATGTAACAAAGGCATCTTGTTGCAGTGCAGTAGGGACCTATAAGTGGAGACATTGGATGTATTAATCCTAATTTCATATATTATCTATGCAAGAGAAATCATACATCCCAAGATATATGATGAGGATACAGAGGATCTTATCCATTCTTAGGAGGTGAAACCTTCCTGACAACAGTAATAAGGTATTTCTCTTTTAGCATGGCACACATCAACAATTCCATATAATCCTGATGAAAGTGCTACAAGTGCAAATGTGACTTAAAATTTTGTGGCACAACCTGATGAGAAATTTATGTCGCGGCCTTCAGTTCCTGGTGGACTCAACAAAGCATCTAATTGTGGCAACCTGTAATGAAGCAATCTTAAAAAGAAAAAGAAAAAACTACTTGGCAAAAAGGTCGACTACTAAACACATTTTTCATTTATAAAAGCTTGGCCAATAGTACTGTCGATTTATCATTTACATCATTGGGATCTATCAAAATAAATAAATTTACAGTGATGAATGTATTGAGGGGGGAAATGATATCTGAATAAAATGATGGTTAATAACCAGAAAAATTGTGCTTGTGGGAAATGAATATATGACAACGTGCATGAAGAAGCACCAAATGTTCAAGTCATTTTTGTTGACTTATAGTAGAATATCCATTGATGTTGTGATCTTGTGGAGACACAGTGAAATACAAAGCCTCTTAAACAAATTTCAGTGAGTATGGGGACGATGATGAAGTAATGAAGTAACAATTATGATGGCGATGAAAATCATGAAGAATATAGTGGAGATAATGAAGAAATTGGGAAGAACAAAGAAAGAAGACACCCCCATGTGGATCGGAGGAGATAAATGACAACAAATGAAGACAAGATGTCCAGATATCATAAAATGATAATAATTTTGGGAGCCTTCGATGCTTCATAAAGTAACAGACCTGAGTGCAAAGCTGTCACATGGATGTTAGAACAATCGATTACATAGTAGAACGTTTCAATATTTTTGAGCCTTATATCAGTTATGTTACTCTTTGCATTACTAGTAGAATAATCGTTACACACTTTACATGTGAAGATACTCTAGCATAGCAATGGGACCATAATGATAATGAGAGTGTTATTCAGCCTAAAATTAGGAGCGTTATTACACCAACACTAGCAGAAGTGTGGCATACGTTACATTGCATATCATAAATACTACAGGAATTCAGAGAAGCGTTATAGATTCGACTGTCGCTATTTGAATTGGTGTATTGGTACTAATATGTTTGACGATATATTATCATTGAATATTTAACGCATTATTCCACAGATTAATTCATTCCCATCATCATTACATTGGCATTCATTGGTGTGATTACTATGACCTTCTGCATGGGTTAGCAACTTAATAGATCTTCATTCTTCACCCGTAGTCCCAACACTTATTTCTTGAAGTGATTGGCATTATGACTATATTAAAATTATAAGAATATAGGGAGGAGAACATATGGCAGCAAAGACAACAGTCACATGGAATTACTTTAACTTTGGTATTTTCAAATATAATGTTTACCAGAATTGTTACGTGTGAGTGACATGGATCCACAAGCTTGGCACACAACTTTATTTTTGCGCTCATATGATGTGTAATATCGTAGTTGCTATTACTCTTAGGTTTGTCTCCAACTCAGGCCAAAGTGTAACATTAACCAAGTCATATATTCAAGGGAGGATGAGTGGACATCGTTGGACTGAGCACGGTATCAAATAAAGTAGTGCCCACAAGGCCAAGAAGGGATGTGTAAAATTAGTAGAGCACAAATATGGATATAGTTGAAGAATAATTCCATAAACTTGCCAAGTTGAAAAGAAAAACAAATAGAATTAAGAATCAAATTGATTCATCAATATTAGCTTGAGAATCAATATATAAAGCAATTAAGTTAAGCTTAGTTGTACATGCAATAACTACGGATAGTTAAAGCTAACTAAAGTTAAATGTGCTTTATGTTCTGTTAATGTGTACATGCACCACATGCAAGCAGTAAGTTAACTAACTAAGCAAGTGCACAACACATGCAAGTAGTAAGTTAACTAACTAAGCTAAGTGCACATCACATGCAATATCTAGAGTTTAACTAAAACTAATCTAGGTGCATGTACACCAACACCCTCCCTTAAGCATAACTTAGGTGAGTGTGATGCAAAATGAATAAGTCCCAGAAACATGGCCATTTTAGGTAACCATATACAATGCATAAAAAGGAGGAAAGAGGGAAAACCCAGTGGGAAGAAAATTCCCCCTCAAAATATAATGCAAAAGTAGAGAAAAGACAACTGCTAGGTAGTCGTTTCCTTCACCTCGAGACCATCTCGCAAAAATCGAAACTTCTTCTCAGTGAAAGTCTTGGTGAACTCGGACAGTATTGAAGACCGATGATCCCATCATGAATCTGGAGGAATAAGCTTCATTTTTGGAAGTAGAGGTATCAACTCCCATCTTTGGATCAAGGACTGAATATCCTTATACATGGTTGCATGCCAATATGGATTCCCTCCAACTTTGTCATGCATTTGACGATAATATTCATGTACCCTATATGCATTCATGGGAATGGTTATCTCTAAAGATGCATGCATGTGCATGTGTGGCTTTAGCGATGCCTTTTTGGATGCATGCATGAGCATACTTGGTGTTGTAAATTCCTCCTTAGATGCATGCATGGCTCTGCGACTGAGAGTGAATGTGGGGCATCATTAAATTGAGACCGCGTCAAATCTGTGTCAATAGTAGAGGAATCAAAGTCCTCTTCTATGATTTTGAAAATAGTTTCTTCATCATTAGCAGAGGAATATGTTTCCTCATTTGCAATGTCTTCATTATTGGATAAGATAAAATTCTCATTTGCAATGTCTTCATTATTGGATAAGATAAAATTCTCATTTGCAATAGGTCCATTAACAATAGAAGAAGCAAAATATTCTTGTTCAACACTCCTGAGAATATTTCTCCACATTTTTGGAGTCTTCACCACTTTCATGACTGCTATAATAAGTCAATCACTTTGTCTCCAAATGGTGTTCTTCTAGATCATTTTAATCAACATACAATCCTTTCAATGTAGTCCAGATTTCATGTGGTGATTCAATATTTATGTTCTCACGAGCCATGTCAGATCTGTTAAGCCAATCTGACTTCTCATCCTCTGAGATTGGTTCTGTCTCAATTACCATGACTATTTGGTACAAGTCATTGCTCCTAAGATGAAGCAAAATCATTGGCTTACATTCATGGTAATTGTATGGAGTCAAAATCGTTGAAGATGAGAACTCCATTGCAGCAAATTCTCTAATATTTGGATCTGCAAATCAAATATTCGAACAATTTCCACTTCTATGCTCTTCAAACCTGCAAAAAGTTGTTCACGCAACTTCTCCAAACCCTTGTAGCTCTGATACCATGTAAAATTATTAGAGCACAAATATGGATATAGTTGAATAATAATTGCACAAACTTGCCAAGTTGAAAAAGAAAAACAATTAGAATTGAGAATGAAATTGATTCATCAATATTAGGTTGAGAATCAATATATAAAGCAATTAGGTTAAGCTTAATTGTACATGCAATAACTATGGATAGTTAAAGCTAACTGAAGCTAAGTGTGTTTTATGTTCTGATAATGTGCACATGCACCACATAAGTTAACTAACTAAGCAAGTGCACATCACAGGCAAGCAGTAAGTTAACTAACTAAGCTAAGTGCACATCACATGAAATATCTAGAGTTTAACTAAAACTAATCTAGGTGCATGTACACCAACACCCCCCCTTAAGCATAACTAAGCTAAGTGTGCTTTATGTTATGCTAATGTGCATATGCACCACATGTAAGTAGTAAGTTAACTAACTAAGCAAGTGCACATTGCATGCAAGCAGTAAGTTAACTAACTAAGCTAAGTGCACATCACATGCAATATCTAGAGTTTAACTAAAACTAATCTAGGTGCATGTACACCAGGATGTGACCCATTTTCTCAAATCGTAGATTGGATTTCAATATAGAGATAAAGGATGAAAGAAAACTATTTATCAATGGGAAAATGTTGTATTATATCACTGACACAATATGGAAAATTTTGGACCAATGTTGGCCTAAATACAATATGCAACTTTGATTATTATTAGGACTTGCACAATCACATTTACCAATGTGGTTTATATACGTCGATATGCGTATATGAAATAGGTTTACAACCACATTCACTAATGTGTTTGATATACATTGATAGGCCTATATCCACCACCAACCACATGTATTTTACCAAAATAATAACTATGTATTTATGAATATAATTACCAATATATCTTATATATCTACTTGTAATATATTAATAATATAACCTATATTGATACTATATATTAAACTAAAATACACACACACACACACACACACACATATATATATATTATTATTTGATAATAAAATATATAATAATAAAATATTATTAAATTTTTTCAATACATTAATAGTTATAACTCAAACTATACTAAAATTAAAATATAACATAATACTAGTACTTTATTATTATTTATAATAAGTATATATCTCTTACAAAGATACGAATGGATTATTAATAGTATAATCCAAAATAACTAATAACCCCAAGGGTCTAATATTATAAACTCAAGGAATTGGTGAACCCAAGGGGAAAATATTAAAAAGTTACGAGATCAAGAAGCCCAATGATCGAGGTGGATATTGGTGGACACCCGCCTATTCCACTTGGGCCCCCACCATTGTCTCTTTCAGTTTTTCAGTTTCGGCATAACTTACTATTTTTAGCAGTTTTTCGGGTCCTGAACTTCCAGAGCCGTTTCGAGGCCCTAAACGAAGTTTTTTGGGCATCGCGCCTCTAGCGAATATCATTCCGTTTCGAAATGATATTCATGGCGAAAGTTGTAGTCCTCGGATAAAGCTTTCTAATGATGTATCATGAGCGTCAAACGGAGATATTATGCCAAAGTTACGTCCCTGGGAAGTGGAAACACCAATTTACCCAAACGGGGCCAATAGTTTTGGCACTTCATCTCCTAGGGTTAGGTTTTTGGATGTTTAGGGTTCTCCATTGTTTCTCAATAATAAATAGGCTCTTGAGCCTCATTGTAACTCAGTTCAGAGGCCTGTAGCTGCCACATCTCTCCTCAAAGATAGCTACCAGCGCCCTGGCTAGTTTTATTTCCATTCTGTCTGTAAGCAAGTTTCAGTAATTTGATATTAATGAAATGAAGTGTTATTTCCACTGCATCTATGTATTTATGGTTATATGTTTATTCTTTTGCATTCCTGCATAAATCCGGATCAGTGGTATCAGAGCGGTCTGCTTTTTCTCGATCCTTCTTTGCATGTCCCCAACAAGGTCGGGGTATAAGGAGCTAGGACTTGATCTGGTGGAACCTTTGCAAGATCAGCCTCGCAAACCTCGACGGACGCCCATGGGGGATGAAAATAAAGATGAGGGAGCAGGAGATCCTATCAAAATATTGCTCGAGGAGGCCCTCGAAAAACAAAGGAACATGATGATGGATAACTTTTCTCAAATCCTTCAACGACTGCCCACCGGCGGCGCATCTGCATCTAGCAGCCACTCTGGAGGTGCGACTCCTTTTAAGGTACAAGTAAATTTTGACATTCCCATATTTGAGGGTCAAATAGACGCAGATGTCGTAGATAGATGGTTGAATCTATTAGAAGGATATTTCTCCGTTCATGACTTTTCAGACCGGGAGAAGATTATTTTTGCACTCCTCAAAGCTACCCCCCATGTTAAGGACTGGTGGGAAACCTACTGTGAGAACAAGGACCAGACAGAACCCTCTCTGTTCTCGTCTGTACCAACTTGGAATTCTTTTCGAGATGCCCTCAAGGAACAATACTATCTCGTGGGGAGCTATGAGGACAAGTACATACAATGGACCATGCTGCGACAACAAAGGGATCAATATGTGCATGAGCTGACAAATCTGTTCCATACCCTGCGCACAAAGTTGGGTATCAAAGATTCAAAGAAACATTTGGTGCTAAAGTATCGCAGCTGTCTGCATAGATACATTCAGGAGGAAATGGAGTTCCTCGATATCTCCTCGCTTGGTACGACATACCGGTATGCTTCCAAGATTGAGCAGAAATTCAAACAGAAGAAGCGAGACTTTGGATCCGTGAATCAAAAGCAAGGGAAAGGTGCTTCCAAACCGTAGAACAAAGGACAGAGCCAAGGCATGGTGGCTAAAGACAACTCATCAAAGCCACAAGAAAAGAACAACACCGCAAAGCCAAAGAAGGACACGAGAAAGTGGTGTGAGTTCCATAAGAGCTCCACTCACAACACAAGTGAGTGTCGGGCCAAGCAGTCGCTAGTGGCCGAGATGAGGGCTTCTGAGTCAGATGCATACTCTGACTCCGAATCAGAACCTGAAAAGGGGAATGAAAAAGGGAAACAAATTATTGATGCGGAGCCCAATGCCACTGTTGCCACTACAAAGATCCAGAAAGAGGAACCGGAAGATCCAGAGGAGGAGGAACGTCTCTTCCACTCCCAGATGTGGGTAAAGGGCTCCCCTGTACAGTTCATTGTCAACAATGGGAGCCAAAAGAACCTCATTTCAGTAGACGCCGTGAAGAAGTTGGGCTTGCCAACCACAACTCACCCACATCCATACACCATCGGGTGGCTTCACCAAGGATGAGATCTTCGCGTTAGCCAGCAGTGCCGCCTTCCCTATAGCATCAAGCCCTTCATGGATGAGGTATTATGTGATGTTTCTCCTATTGATGTTTCTGATGTATTATTAGGACAACCATACTTGTGGAAGCGTCATGCTGTGTATGAGTCTCGACCTCGTGTTGTTATTGTTACTTTGGGAAATAAGTTGTACAAGATACCAGAGGTACCACCTCGTGCGGCTATCTCTTTGGTTACTGCAAAACAATGCAGTAAGCTCATTTCCCAAACCAGGAAATTCGTTTTCCTGATGATCTGCCCCCAGGGCAAGAAGAAGATTGTGGCCACGACCTCTAGACAGGGCTCCTCTGCATGACAACAACAAATGGATAACGTTGTGGAGGAGTACGGGGACATATTCACCTCACCCACAGGGGTTCCTCTACACTGTCAGGTCAAGCACCCGATTGATCTGACCCTAGGTGCACCGCTACCCAATGGACCGATCTATCGGCGCTCTGTTCTGGAGAATGATGAAATCAAGAGGCAGATTCAGGAGCTGTTGTAGAAAGGTCACATCAGACCAATTTCATCGCCCTGTGGGAGCCCGATCGTGTTGGTACAAAAGAAGGATGGGACGTGGAGGCTTTGTATTGACTATCGGACGCTGAACAAGATCACTGTCCGGAATAGGTACCCAATCCCACGGATTGATGACCTTCTGGACCAACTCAAAGGCGCAAAATATTTCAGCAATATTGACCTGAAGTCTGGGTATCACCAGGTACCAATTGAACCCTCTGATGTGTGGAAGACTGCCTTCAAAGCCGAGGAAGTCCTTTTTGAATGGCTAGTCATGCTTTTCGGGTTGACGAATGCTCCCGCAACCTTCATGATGATGATGGACGATATCCTGCGGCCATTCACCAACTCATTTGTAGTGGTGTACTTGGATGACATTCTGATCTTCAGCAAGACTTGGGAAGAGCACCTTCAGCACATCCGACAAGTCCTCCAAACACTGCGACAACACAAGTTGTGTGCCAATTTGGAGAAGTGCACATTTGGCATGACCCAGGTTCAATATCTGGGATACATTATTGATGAAAGGGGGGTGCATGTGGATCCATCCAAGATCCAAGTCATTCGGGATTGGCTAGCCCCAACCACTATAACAGAGCTTCGCATCTTTCTGGGTCTTGCTAATTTCTACCGTAGATTCGTGTTGGGATTCTCTCATATCACTTGGCCCTTGAGTCAAGTCACCAAGGGAGGAGCGAGAGAAAAATTCTTTTGGTCAGAACCTCAACAGAAGGCATTCACAGAATTGAAAAATCACCTCTGTTCTGCCCCAGTGCTCACATTACCAGACTTGCAACAGCCATTTGAGATCGAGACAGATGCCTCCGACTATGCTATTGGGGCAGTTCTTACTCAACAGGGACATCCAGTGGCATATCACAATGAGACATTGTCTGAGATAGTTCGCAAGTATCCCACCTATGACAAAGAAATGTATTCCATTATGCAAGCCTGTCAACAATGGAAGCATTACATTTTGGGGAAGGAAACAATCATCCACACAGACCACCGGCCCCTGTAGTTCATACAGACACAAGGGAAGTTGTAGAATGATCACCATCAGAAGTGGTCCACATATCTGCAACAGTTTCATTTGAACATCAAGTACAAGAAGGGTAGCACCAATAATGTTGTAGACTGCCTTAGCCGACCACCGATCGTGGCGCTCACCACCATGCTCAACTCTTGTGGGCACGAGACTTCTGACTAGCCGCTTCTCTATGAGAGTGACCCAGAATTCAGCCACACTTACAAGGCACTCTTGGGGGGTACGCAAGTTCCAAATTTTCACCTCCAAGATGCACTTTTATGTCACCTGGGACACCTTTGTGTTCCTTCAAGCGAGTGTGCCAAGATGATATGGGAAGCACACTACAGTCGCGTCGCTGGGCATTTCGGGGTCGAGAAAAAAGTAGCAATACTACAGAAGTATTTCTATTAGCCGAACCTTCGAAAGGATGTTAAGAAGCACATCAGATCCTGCACTGCTTGTGCCATTTCCAAACCGACCATCAAGAAGCAAGGCCTATATACTCCACTACCTACCCCTAGTCAACCTTGGGAATCTATCTCCATGGATTACATGTCAGGCCTGCCTTCTACTAAGAATGGAAATGACTGTGTTTTCGTGGTCGTTGACAGATTCTCAAAGATGGCCATTATGGCGGCCTGTAAGAAGAATATCACAACAGAAGCCACTGCTAAACTCTTCTTTGAACGAGTGTGGGTGCACTTTGGGATCCCACAGTCTATCATATCAGATCGAGATAGCAGGTTCCTCAGCACATTTTGGTCCAGCCTCTGGTCAATGTTGGACACAAAGCTCACCAAGTCCACATCTTTCCATCCCCAAACAGATGGCCAGACAGAGGTAGTCAACATAATGATTGTACACATTCTGCGCATGTACAACTCAAAGCATCCACGCACATGGGACGAGAGCCTCCCCTATGTACAACACAGTTATAACCGGGCTCTCCACAGCTCAATTGGCCATAGCCCCTTTCAGGTGGGCTTGGGATTCCAGCCACTATGTCCCATTGACATAGCCATGCCGTTTGCAGCTGCTCAGGCCGATTCAGCTCATGTCCAGTCTGAAGTTGACAAAGCAAGTAGCTTCATCGAGCGCATTCAACACATCCGCCAACAGGTTCATGATATATTGGACAGATCCAATGCGAAGTACAAGCAGCGCCATGATCAACACCGGGTGCCACACAACTTCCAGGTGGGCGACAAAGTATGGCTACATTTGCAGAAGGAGCGCCTCACTGGACCCCACCGCAAACTTCGCCCGCTCCGATACGGGCTGTACACCATCACCAAGGCTGTAGGGAAAAATGACTTTGAGCTTAGTATTCCTCCATTCCTTGGTCTGCACCCAGTCTTCAATGTGGATCACCTTCGTCCTTACTTCCCACCTCTACTGGACACCTCAGAAATTGCAGAAAAACTAACACCAACAGAGTTAAACCCAGACTGCATGGAACAGGCCACCACAGATTGTATCATGGACATGAAAATAAAGAACACTTGCCAACAGAAGATCCAACTGTATCAGGTTGTAAAAACTGGCCAACTCCTGCACCAAGGAAAGTGGTTCACCAGGGACCAAGTTCAGCAGAAATTTCCTCATCTCATGGAGGAACTTAACGCAATGGGGACCATTGCTTCCTAAGGGGGGAGGAGTGATCCAGGTGGATATTGGTGGCCACCCGCCTATTCTTCTTGGGCCCCCACCATTGTCTCTTTCAGTTTTTCATTTTCGACATAACTTACTATTTTTAGCAGTTTTTCGGGTCCCGAACTTCCGGAGCCGTTTCGAGGCCCCGAACGACGTTTTTTGGGCATCGCGCCTTCAACGAATATCATTCCATTTCAAAATTATATTCATGGTGAAAGTTTTAGTCCTTGGATACAGCTTTCTAATGATGTATCATGAGCGTCAAACAGAGATAGTATGCCAAAGTTACGTCCCTGGGAAGTTGAAACACCAATTTACCCAAACGGGGCCCATAGTTTTGGCTTCATCTCCTAGGGTTAGGTTTTTGGATGTATATGGTTTTCCATTGTTTCTCAATAATAAATAGGCCCTTGAGCCTCATTGTAACTCAGTTCAGAGGCCTATAGCCGCCACATCTCTCCTCAGAGATAGCTACCAGCACCTTAGCTAGTTTTATTTCCATTCTGTCTATAAGCAAGTTTCAGTTCTTTGATATTAATGAAATGAAGTGTTATTTACGCTGCATCTCTGTATTTATGGTTATATGTTTATTCTGTTGCGTTCATGCATAAATCCGGATCACCCAAGGGATCCATGTTAAAAAAAGAATAGATTAATAAAACCTAGGAATTAATATTTTAAATTCAAATGAATGATAAACTCACATGATTATTAATATTATAAACCAAAGAGAACAATCAACTTTAGGGATTGTTAATATTAAAAACCTAATGAATTAAAAATATAAACGATTAATAAACCCAATGGATTGATATTAAAAACTTAAAGAAATATTGAGCATGTTCGACTTAAACATTGAGACAATTATTGTCATAATGCGACGTTGGACGAAGAATGACCATGGTTTTCCATGGTCGATTTTCATATTGAGACAATATTTGTCACAATGTGACATTATACCATGGAAGGCCTTGATTTACTATGACTAACTATGATTAACATTGGTAGCCCATGATTGATTTTCATATAGAGACAATGTTTTTCATAATGTGACATTGGACCATGCATTAATATTAAAGTGTATGTCTAATATTTAACGCCTAATAGTACCAACCCAAAGAATTAGGAAACGCAAAGAATTAATAAACCTTAATAATAAATATCTAAAACTCAAAACGTAAGAAATGAATAAACCCTAAGAATTTATAATTTAAACTGAAGATATTAATAAACCGAAGGGATTATTAATATTAAAAACCAAAAGAACTAATAAACCCAAGGGTTTAATATTATAAACCAAAGGAATTGATGAATCCAAGGGATAAATATTAATATTATAAACCAATAAATTAATAAAGCATAAGAATTAATATTTTAAACTCAAGATATTAATAAACCCTAAGAGCTACTATTTTAAACTTAAGATATTAATAAACCCAAGGGTTTAATATAACAAACCAAAGGAATTTGTGAACATAAGGGATAAATATTAAAGACCTAGGGGATCAATAAGGCCAAGGGATCAATATTAAAAATATAAACGATTAATAAACCCAATGAATTGATATTAAAAACCCAAGGAAATAATAAAACTAAGGGATCAACAAGGCCAAGGGATTAATATTAAAAAGACAAGAAATTAATAAACCCCAAGAATTAATATTTTAAACTCAAAAACCTAGGATATTAATACCATAATAATCAATATTTTAAACTCAAAAGGTTAATAAACCCAGTGGATTATTAATATTATAAACCAAAAGAACGAATAAATGCAAGGCTTTAATGTTATAAACCAAAGGAATCGATGAACCCAAGGGATAAATATTAAAAGCATACAAGACCAATAAGACCAAGGGATCAATATTAAAAACAAAAATGATTACTAAACCCTAAGAACAAAGTTTTTAAACTCAAAAACCTAAGAAATTAATAAACCTTAATAATTAATATTTTAAATTAAATAGATTAATAAACCCAAGACATTATTAATATTATAAATCAAAAGAAGTAATAAAACCAAGGGTTAAACAATATAAACCAAAGTAATTGGTGAACCCATGGGATAAATAGTAATATTATAAAACAAGAAATTAATAAACCCTAATAATTAATATTTTAAAGTCAAGAGTTTAATAAACACTAAGAATTAATATTTCAAAATCAAGAGATTAATAAACCCAAGAGATTATTAATATTATAAACAAAAAGAACTAATAATTCCAAGGGTTTGATTTACAAACCAAAGGAATTGGTGAACCAAAGGGATAAATATTAAAGACATAAGTGATCAATAAAGCCAAGGGATCAATATTAAAAACACAAGAGATTAAAAAACCCTAAGAGTTAATATTTTTAAATCAAAAACCTAAGAAATTAATAAACCCTAAGAATTAATATTTTTAACTCGAGATTCTAAGACCCAGGTGCCGTTTAATAATATAAATGAAAATAACTAATAAACCAAATGGTTTTTATGTCATAAACCCAAGGAATTGGTGAACCCAATGGATAAATATTAAAAACGTAAGAGATAAATAAGGCAAAGGGATCAATATGAAAAACAAAAGAGATTAATAAAGCTTACAAATTAATATCTTAAACAAAAAGGTTTGATAAACTCACATGTTTATTAATATTATAAACTCAAGGGACTAATATTAAACCTAAGAGATTAATATTATAAACCTCAAGTATACAAAAAACCTTTAGATAAATACTATAAACTATAAAATAAACATGGTTGAGCATGTTTCACTTAAACATTGAGACAATTATTGTCATAATGCAACGTTGGACAAAGAATGACCATGGTTTTCCATGGTCAATTTTCATATTGAGACAATATTTGTCACAATGTGACATTCAACCATGGAAGGCCTTGATTAACTATGACTAACTATGATTAACAATGGTAGCCCATGATTGATTGTCATATAAAGACAATGTTTTTCATAATGTGACATTGGACCATGCATTAATATTAAAGTGTATGACTAATATTTAATGCCTAATAGTACCAACCAAAAGAATTAGGAAACTCAAGGGATTAATAAACCCTAATAATTAATATCTAAAACTCAAAATGTAAGAAATGAATAAACCCTAAGAATTAATAATTTAAACTGAAGAGATTAATAAACCAAAGAGATTATTAATATTATAAAACAAAAGAACTAATAAACCCAAGGGTTTAATATTATAAACCAAAGGAATTGGTGAACCCAAGGGATAAATATTAATATTATAAACCAAGAAATTAATAAAGCATAAGAATTAATATTTTAAACTCAAGAGATTAATAAACCCTAAGAGTTAATATTTTAAACTTAAGAGATTAATAAACCCAAGGGGTTATTAATATTATAAACCAAAATAATAAACCCAAGGGTTTAATATAACAAACCAAAAGAATTTGTGAACAAAAGGGATAAATATTAAAGATCTAAGGGATCAATAAGGCCAAGGGATCAATATTAAAAACACAAGAGGTCAATAAACCCTAAGAATCAATATTATGAACCGAAATATTATAATCCTTAATGTTATAAATTGTAAATATTAAACACAATATTATAAAACCTAATTTTAAACCCAAATATTATAAACCCAATGTATTAGAATCTATAATATAACACAACATATTACGCCATGATGTAAATCATAATATTAAAACTCAAAAGAGTAATAAGCCCAAGGTATTATTAATATTATAAACCAAAAGAACTAATAAATGCAAGGGTTTAATATTATAAACCAAAGAAATAGGTGAATTGAGGGGATATATATTAAAAACCTACATGATCAATAAGGCACAAGGATCAATATTAAAAACAAAAGAGATTATTAAACCCCAAGAATAAATTTTTTCAACTCAAAAACCTAAGAAATTAATAAATCCTAATAATTAATATTTTAAATTAAATAGATTAATAAACCCAAGACATTATTAATATTATAAACCAAAAGAAGTAATAAACCCAAAAGTTTAATATTATAGATCAAATTAATCGGTGAACCCAAGGTTTTGATATTACAAACCAAAGGAATTGGTTAAATGAAGGGATAAATATTAAAAACCGAAGGGATCAATAAGGCCAAGGGATCAATATTAAAAACACAAGAGATTAATAAAGCCTAAGAATTAATATTTTTATCTAAAAAACCTAAGAAATTAATAAACCCTAAGAATTAATATTTTTAACTCAAGAGATTCTTAGATCCAAACGTGGTTTAATATTATAAAAGAAAAAAATTAATAAACCCAAGGGATTTGTATTATAAACCCAAGGAATTGGTGAATCCAAAGGGTAAATATTAAAAACCTAAGTGATCAATAAGGCGAAGGGATCAATATGAAAAACATAAGAAATTAATAAAGCCTAAAAATAAATATCTTAAACAAAAAGGTTTGACAAACTTACATGATTATTAATATTATAAACTCAAGGGAATAATATTAAACCTAAGATATTAATATTATAAACCTCAACTATATAAAATCCTTTAGATAAATATTATAAACCTTAAGTATATAAAAATATTTAGATAAATACTATAAACCATAAAATAAACATGGTTAAGCATATTTGATTTAAACATTGAGACAATTGTTGTCACAATGCGACATTGGATGAAGAATGACCATGGTTTCCCATGGTTGATTTTCATATTGAGACAATCTTTGTCACAATGTGACATTCGACCATGGAATACCTTCGTTGACTACGACTAACTATGATTAACAATGGTGGCCCATGGCTGATTTTAATATTGAGACAATGTTTTTCATAATGTGACATTGGACCATGCATTAATATTAAAGTGTAAGACTAATATTTAACACCTAATATTACCAACCAAAAGAATTAGAAAACTCTAGGGATTAATAAACCATAATAATTAATATCTTAAACTTAAAATGTTTAGAAATGAATAAACCCTAAGAATTAATAATTTAAAGTGAAGTGACTAATAAGCCAAAAGGATTATTATTATTATAAACCAAAAGAACTAATAAACCCAAGGGATTAATATTATAAACCAAAGGAATTGGTGAACCCAAGGGATAAATATTAATATTATAAACCAAGGAATTAATAAATCATAAGAATTAATATTTAAAACTCAAGAGATTAATAAACCCTACAACTTAATATTTTAAACTTAAGAGATTAATAAACTCAAGAGGTTATTAATATTATAAACCAACATAATAAAACTGATGGTTTAATATTACAAACCAAAGGAATTGGTGAACTGAACGGATAAATATTAAAGACCTAAGGGATCAATATTAGAAACACAAGAGATCAATAAACCCTAAGAATCAATATTATGAACAGAAATATTATAATCCCCAATGTTATAAACTCTAAATATTAAACACAATATTATAAACCCTAATATTAAACCCAAATATTATAAACCCAATATTAACCCTTAATTATAAACTATATATATTATAATATATATTATAACCCAACCTATTACACCATAATGTAAATCATAATATTAAAACTCAAAATATTAATAAACCCAAGGGATTATTAATATTATAAACCAAAAGAACTAATAAACGCAAGGGTTTAATACTATAAACCAAAGGAATTGGTGAACCGAGGGGATAAATATTAAAAACCTAGATGATAAATAAGACCAAGGGATCAATATTAAAAACAAAAAATATTATTAAACCCTAAGAATAAAAATTTTAAACTCAAAAACAAAAGAAATTAATAAATCCTAATAATTAATATTTTAAATTAAATCGATTAATAAACCCAAGATATTATTAATATTATAAACAAAAAGAAGTAATAAACTCAAGAGTTTAGTATTATAAACCAAATTAATTGGTGAACCCAAGTGTTACACAGTAATTTGTCACTGTCCCTGCAATTCCCCGTCCCGCACATTGGAGGGCTTATTCCATGACCTGTGAGCAGTTTCAAGACCTGAAACCACTTTCATGGCATCCCCTTTGACAAGGACAATCATTCCCTTGAAGAAAATTTCCTATGAAAAGCCCTAAAAATAGCCTTTTTATCCTTGGCGCGACTAGATAGTTCAACTCTCGCGCCAATGGGGGAAATCCACCAAAGAGGGCGCGCCAAATAGCGCTCTGTCCCAGTGTATCACCCGTGCCAGGCTTACTAAGGAGTGTTTTTTAAAAATAAATGGCAGAATTTTGATTCCAATCAACTTCTGAACTGGTCTCTAAAGTGAGTTGGGAGGTTTGGCTCTGGATCTCCATGTAGGGGAAGTGATTTTCCACCTATCATGGAAGCTTCCTTGAGGATAGGGCCAATCCCACCATTGTAGGGATCCCAACTCCCCTTCCACCATCTCTATAAGCTTGTCATTTTCCCTTTGCAAGCTAGCCTAAATAGAGCTGAAGAGAGAGAGACTTGTCCTTGTCTCGATGAGCTTTATCGAGACGTACTCCTCTGTCAACCCACTGAAGGAAGATCCAACATCAAAGCTCAGGTTGTATCTTTCTTTGTTCTGATTAATAATAAACGACTTCGATTATGGTTCCACTTAGATGTTCATGTTTTATTTTATGAGTTGTATCTTCTCTGAATGATACATAATTGTATGTATTAGGTTTTACGCTTGTTTGTTTGTTGTTTCTTCTTGTACGTGCAGGTGTTCAATCACATTGAGCGGGAGAATTGTGATCTGCCAAAGCAAGGGACGGAAGCGCCATCTTCTCCGCAAATGACAGCAGCATAGGACTTAAGGTAGGCCTCTTGTCACATCTTGGTCTTTTTCAATTAGGAACTTGTGTCTTACCGTGACTCGGTTGTTGCTAAACCTGATCTGGGCTAGTAGGGATTACCTCTGTCCTCAAAGGGGATTTACCTCTCCAACAAACTAGCGACTTCACTGGGGAGACATTAATTGGAATTTGTCTTGTCTTTTCGGTTGATTTTGGTCTTTTCCTACCTGATCATCTCTTGTGGTTTGCTCTTTTTCAGTGTTAAACTTGTGTTTAGCCTTCACCATCCTTGATTTGCTTCTTGATTTCTCTTTTTCATCTTTTCCATTAGTAAACTCGACTGGCGCGTTTGTTTCCCTGACAGTCGCACCAACTAGCGCATGTTGCCAGTTTATCACCCGCGCCAATCTTGTTCTGGCGCTAGTTACAGCCTGACAGTCGCGCCAATTCTTTAAGGTGCTAGGGCTTGCTTCTTTTTGGGATTTCTGAGCTTGGTCTGTGGTTTTGGTGTCACTTTTTCGACTGCCTGAGTTTTCTAAAGCCTTGTTTGACTGGCTATGACCTTCATCCTCTGGTTGTTTTCCCTCTTCTATCGATTTTACATTCTAGCCCTAGGGCATCTAGGAGCTATAGTGTGTTGAGCCTCCCGTGGGAGTTTTTGGTCCTCATTTGATCAGTCATTTTCATTATTGCTTCTCTGCATTCTTTTGGTGATTGTCCACTATTTTATTACGTTATTTGAGTGATTGGCTTCTTCTTCATTCGAATTCTTCTTTGTCTCGTTTTGAGCCTAGATTACATGGTTCATTTGAGTCTTTGGGATTTCTTTTGATTTGAGGGACTTCTTTGTCAATTTGAGGTCTGATTGTGTGTTTTGCGTTGAGTGAAATTTCTTCTCTTTGCTCTTTTCTTATCACTTCTCAAATTTCTCTTTTCATTAGTTTTCATTTTGTTTAGTGCACTTTGCTCTTAAACATTGAAAATACAAAAAAATCTCTTTTGCTCCTAATTAGTTAATGTAAATTGAATCTTTTCTGTGTTATTAGTGATTTGTAACTTTGAAATAAAAGCTTTTAAGTTTTCATTAGCGTGCACTAGAGACACTAGTGGTTGTTTTGTGATCATTTTGTTATTGTGTGAAAGATCTCAACCTTCCTGTAGTTAGCTATTCATCGAACGGAATGATACATGGTGGCATGTAGTGTGCATTTAGGAGATTTTGAGACATAACATTCGGTAGGGCCTAGGAATTGAAACATAATTGAAGATCAACATTAAAATTTATTCAATTTACCTTAAGGCGGCATTGAAACATTAACGAAATATTTAGAGGTCTAGGCTAGTGATGTGTCCTGGCGTCATTAAACCTAGTAGCCATCGTTCGCCTCTTGGCTTTAGACAACACTAGTATGGACTTGTGCTCCCTGTACCATCACGTATATAAAGGAAGACCCCACTAGGTTTCTATCCTTTATCCATAGGAAGCCGAGTCTGTCGCCTTATACCCGTGATACACCGGACACAACATTCGGGGAGATTGCCTGCATGTACGTTAAGTCCTTGCTTGATTTCTCTTTCATTTTGAAACCAAGGTGTATATTGCAGTTCACGGATATCTAGTACACCCTTTGCCTAGATTACCAGAGTAGTCATTTTGATATTTTCTGACTCTTTAAATTTGAAAGAATCATCAAGCACTTGTCCTTTCACGCTTGTTTCAAAACTGAAAGAGATAGTGTCGCCTTTCATCCGTTTCTCGACTCTTAAAACATGAAACGGTGAAGTTTCTAAGTTTCAAAGTGGTAAAATAAACCACCTACGATCACACGCCCTGTTAGAATTTTCTTGTTGGTCGTTTGATTGTGTGCCTTTATTTTTTTACCCATGTGTTGTGTTTGATCTCTTCCTTCTTTCGTTACTATCATAGTGGTAGAACCCTTAGTTTCGTCTACCAGTAGTCTGTATACAGACGATTCATCATAGGTCTCTCAATCCTCTACTGAACCTCAGCAGCCCATTGTCTCTGAGTTTCCCGACGGGGGACCAGTTCTATCTGAGCTTCCCTTTGGAGGACCATTTGAGTTCAATTGGCCCTTATCCGACGCCTGGTCTAGATCTGAAGTAGGGGAACTTTTCCTTCCTCTTACATCGGGTTCGCCTTTTCTAGCTGCTCTTATTCCTCCTAGTCCTCGCCATCTGTTACAAGGTCTAGTGACAGGTTCAGATATGGGCTCATCCAGCCATTCTCCTAGTGAGGAAATCCCCACGTCTGGTGAAGATTGCCAATTGTTCCCAGAAGACAACCCTGAGTTATCTGTCATGTCTTCGCCCGATCCCTCACTTCTAGCGAGGAATAGATCTTTAAGTAAAATTATGACCACTGTTGCCTCTATGGGGATATCAACTCCTTCTATGAGGCCGATTATTCATTTATTGGGGATGTCTCCTAGGACACCCATCACGTCATCCCCTCAGGTCACTTAAGTACCTGTTAGGCCCACTGTCTGTGTGGCTGCATCTACACCCGCTGTTACCACTCAGTCCGTAAGGACTACATCACTTCCCGAAGATGTCTATATATCATCTGCTATGCCGGAGAATATTTCTCCTGAAGAGTATCGATTGTCCCTACAAAAATCGAACCCCGAGGTCGGTCCATCCTCCCAAGATCCCAACCGTCTATATTTTTCGCACTATGCATAGGATGGTACACTCATTTACATTTTTCCATATCATACGATGAGTAGTGAAACCCTTTAAGTTTACCCGCTCCAGAGGCTTATCTTCATGGTCAAGGTTTTTCGTCTAACCCAACTAGAAAACCTTTCAACCCGCAAGGACAACCCTTTCAGGGCCAACCTTCGGGCCAGTCTGGTTATCTTTATGACCCACAAGGACAACCCTTACAAGGTCAACCTTCAGGCCAGCAAGGGTTGTTATAAAGTTTGCAAGGACTGTCCTACAACCCTTCAGGTCAACCTATGCAACCTCACCCTATGGTCCAACCAGGGCAACCTCAAGGACCCACAGGTCAATTGGGGTACCAACCGAGGCCGTTTCATGGTCCCGGGGGGAAATTCCAACATTCTCAACCTATGGTGAAGCCTCTACAACCTTAGTATCCTATTGGTATGAATGTTGCACATCCAGGATCATCTTATGGTCCTTGTTGATCATGTTAAACCCCTATTTAATTTTTGGTAGACCATTCCATTTTAACCCTTCAAAATTCTTCTGATAGCCTGGAAAATCAATTACCCACCTATCGTCACCTTCTCCCAGCCCAAAAACCCGCATTTTAGAATATCCAAGGCTTAGCTCCTTCGGCCCTAGCCCCTCTGTCTTTTCCTCTATGTAACCTGGAAGCTAGACCAGGCGCCAGCCCAGAAGGCGCTTATCAAATGTATATCGGGCTCATTCTAAACTGTAGATCTCTAATAGATCGGACGGCGACTGTTCATCCCCATTGCAACCGTATTTCACTTGCCTACCATCCGATCAAACCTTGAAATCAACGGTCCGCAGCCCGCCTGTCCCGGTGGTCTCCACGCCCTCTCCCATTGCAAAACTGGGTGGTATATATTGCACCGCATTTCGGCGGAGGGTGGTAATTCTCGTTGGGCCAGCGATTCCATACACTTTTTTCCATGTGTCCCAACGTACGGTTCCAAAACCGTCGTTCATTGTGTGTTGTTGATTGGAACAGGACACCCAGTGATATTGCTGTCAGTCGTCCGATTTGAAGCTCTTCATCCAACGACTATCGCGCTCTGAAGCTGCACGGGATTTAACGCAAGGAAATCGTACCCCTGGCCCACTGGCAATTTCCCCCGATGCTGTTTCAACCGTCGATCTCGTCTTGAGATCAGACGGTCTAGATCATTTTCATGCCCCACTGTTGACCCGATATTCCTCCACGTCATCATCCCATGTGTTTATCGCATTTTTCCCTCTGCCATTTATACATTACATTCATATGTTATATTTTAATGTTTTGCATTATAAACTCTGGCCAGCCCTTCGGCCATTATTTCCACTGCATTTTCTTCGACACCACCCTGCATGCTTCCGCCATTTTATCATGTTGCTTCACTACACAGTCACCTCCATTGCATTTCCGTCCCCCATGCATTTGTTTTCTTCACAACTTTGTGTGTTTTGCAGGTTTACAACGACGAAGAATTATCATAATTTGCAACATCCATTACAGGAGCCGAGAACGCGTTAGAGGACTAGTTTTTCAAAGGCGAAATTTATGAAGAAATTCCTGGGTAGCTGCTGTGACATGACATCCATTAAAGAAACAAGGTTATACTTTGGCGAGCTTCCCAGTGTCATTCAAGAGGTATATATCATAGATGGAGACATTAATGGAACAGCAGAGGAGTACCAGTGGAAGGTCAAGGAATTCAGTGTTCGGCATTGAAGATTTTAAATCATAATTCACGGTTTATAAGACAGAGGGTACGATGCACAAAAAAAAATACCCTCCAGGTTTTATTTTAGAAGAATTTTCTTTCAGGAAAGGACAAAATGTTTATGGGATTCTACTCTATGCCGCGTTCCTGAAGAGGCTTTCACCTAGTGCATTCATTTCAGAAAACAGACCACAAAGTACAAACAGCACAGCATAGTCATTCAGCAGTATGGGCGTGAATGTTTCCGCCATTTTGCCTTAATTATGAAAATTAAATGTTCATCACCTACCTCTTTTACTAGGTTTTGGTTTCTCCTATAAAATTCCAGGAGAACGGATGATTTAGGGTTCCAGATTTTATCAGAAAATTATGCAGTGAAAGGCTGTTTGTATACATTTTGTAAAGCTCTGGTATGAAGGCTCAGAGCCCATAGGGTCTCAGTGAGGAGGAGTTCTATCTGTTAAAGAGGATTTTGGTCTTTGTTATTTCACAGTGTGTAACCTTTTCTCTTATGTGTTGTTTAATATATCATTTCATTTCATCCATCCTTCCTGTATCATGTTTTGGAATGCGAGTGGCTCACTAATTCTAGGTATGGATTCATCCTAGTTGATGCCCATGCTCGGATCATTCAAGTGCTTTAAATATGGTTCATGCATGATATTTTGTTCCATTATTCAGCTAAACTATATTTCTGCTATATTAGCTTCATTGGGAGGGTGCTTTTAAAATGCTATTATCATGTATGGATTCTTAGATTGGTAAGCCCATTCATGGTGGTATTTTATATCTGGGTATCAGCTCAATGTTAACTAATATCTCCTCTACATTTCTTTCATTACATACACCTTCTGATAATCGATATCTGTGACATATTACTTGAACTGGCTCGCTTTGCAGTAAACTGTCTCTAAAATGTCTGTTGCTTTTGTATTAGAGTTCTGCATCTTGCCTCTGCAGTATCTCTTTTCCTGTGTCAGTTTCTGAAGGTCTTGGTCCCATTCTAGTTTATTTCCTTGTTTACAGGAGATAGCATGTGAGATGAAGTTGACAACTTCATACGTTATATCATACGCTCCTTGCTATGCTAAGATGTCCTAGGCACTGGTCTATTACAACTCTAGGCTGTCTCTAGGAGTGACAACATCTTTCTGGCACCGTTGCCAAGGATCGAAGTCAAGAAAATCAGAATCCCTAGGCCTCAACAAATCATATTCACTCTCTAAGTAGGTGAGCACAGAGAGTTGAGAGTTGTAGATCCCTCACCATGGCGACTCCATAGTTGTTTATTTGATAAATATATTTGCAGTCCTGGCACCTCGCAAGCCACACTTGAGGTCAGATACATCTAAGCCAAAGACACCTTCAGTGTCTGACCCTGAAAATATCATACATAGAAAGAATTGGAGAGAAAGGAAATCATCTCGTTCAGAAATCCCTGAACTATCTATAGAAGACTTTCCATCCTCTTCTTCTCAAGAAGCTCAAGTGCCAGATCCCGACTCCACTGTGGGAGATACTGATTATTATTATTCGGATAGTCCACCCCGGGAGGGTATCAGAAATAAAAATTGTCTTCATCTTACTCCTGAGGTTGAAGAGGTCAAGGAAGTAACTGAAGTATCTGCTGTTAACAGAACTTTGTTCCCCTCAACCCCTCAAGCTGCAGTTGAGTATATTCCTATTATTATTCATACTCCAATCCCACCTCCTCCTCCTCCTCTTACTCATCAAACTATTGCACTACCTCCACCTCCTCTAATGGCCAATGTTACAGCCTTCTTGATGAATAAATATGCTTCCCTGGCATTACCCAAAGTGTTGAATGATATGCCCCAGGATTATCTGAAGATTTTGCCCAGATTCAATGGGGAAAATGAGATTGATGCCCAAAAACATCTTGAGACTTTCTGCTCCTTTTCAGAGAACTTTAATTTTGAATATTTAGATGTGGTTTTAAGACTGTTCGTGCAATCTCTAGATGGTGAAGCTCAAAAATGGTTTAAGACATTGGTTGGTCATTCCATTACCACTTGGGATAACATGGAAGACACTTTTCTCAGGAAATGGGGGGAGAAGAAAGACCATGGAAACTATCTCATTAAGTTCAAGACACTAAAGAAAAGACACAATGAAGGAGTGTCAGAATTTATCAAGAGATTTAATAAATTGCATCTGAGTCTCCCTACTGATATGAAACCTCATCAAACTGCTGCTAAATTTGTGCTTGTAGCAGCCTTTGATTCAGAATTTGGTTTCTCTCTCAGAGAAAGAAAGCCTGCTACTCTGGATGATGCTCAGGCAGATGCACTAGAGTTGGAAGAAAACTTTGCCTCCACTGGCAAATCAAATGGAAGAGCTGAGCAAGATACCAGAATAAGGGGCAAAGAGGAGGCATCCACTTCTAGTCAGGACAGAGACTCAGACAAAATGGAAGAAATGAGCAAATTGATTAAGATAATGGTTAAGATTGAATTGGAGGCCAAGAATTCAGCTTTTAGGAATTTCCAGAATGCTCCAAACAGAGGTTACGATCATCAATATAGGAAACCACCCTTGCAAATATTGCCAAGGGAAGCAAAGGAGCAACAGGATCAAGTGCCACACCCATTGTACCTGGAAGGTCCAATAGATGATTCTACTAAAGACACTGCCTATGGACTGGAGGATGCAAATCTTGTCTTTTCAAATAGTGATGGAGAGGAATGCCCTTTGCAAGGGAATGATGGAGTTGGGTGCTCATTGCAAGAAGAAGAAAGGACCAGAGACACAGAAGAAGAAGAAATTGATCATTATTGTAAACAATTTGATGATTTCATGCAAGCACATTTCAATAGAAGATATGACCTCATATCTTCTAGGAAGAGGACTCGTACCCAAGAGAAAGAAGAAGAGCTACCCTAGAAGGAAGCACCTGCTCAGAAGGAGTCAACAATGCAGAAAGCCACAGACAAAGGTAAGGAACCTCTAAACAAACCTTTTCAGTCTAATGATCAAATTCCTTCCGCTCCAAAAGTAGTCATTCCTCCTAATACCGAGTCTGTGTCAAAGGAAGTCAAACCCCCAACTAAAAATAAAGAGCCAAAAGAGTTTGTAATAGAGAAATCCCCCCCAGTTTTTCAGTTTGCAAAAGAAACTCAAAAAGGTCAAAATCCCTGTCCCCTTGACTGAATTGTTGAAGCAACCAGCATACCAAGCTCAAGTCACCTCATTTATGCTCCCTCCAGAAGCACCAATCATCCCATATAGTCTCAACCTTCAAGAAGAAAGACCCATGGTTGTCTTTGGTCCACATGTTGAGGAGTTAGATCCCTCTACTCCTCCCTTCTATGTGTCTTTAGTGATTCATGACCTGCTACAACATAACTGTATGCTAGATTCTAGAGCTTCCCATAATCTTATGCCTCTATTAGTCATGGAACAACTAGGATTACAAATTACACGTCCGTATAAGGACCTCTATTCATTTGACTCCAAAAGAGTTAAATGCTTGCGGATGATCAAGGATTCGGTGGTCAATTTGGCTCAAATCCCAGCAAAAAGTGTAGTAACGGACATCGTGGTGGCTAACATCCCAGCTCGTTTTGGTATGTTGCTGTCAAGGTCTTGGGGAAAAAAAATCGGTGGATCACTCAAGATGGATTTAACATATGCCACAATCCCGGTTTTTGGTGGCCAAGAGAGGAGATTGTACAGGGAGACTAGATTTTTCAAGATGGTGACTAAGGCTGACAACTCAATTAATTCTCTAGTCTATAGTAAGGAAGGATATTTTTCATGCTTGATGCTGGAAGAAGATCAAGATTATGCTCATGAACCATCCTTTTGCCATATCAAGACTGAGCAGCCCTCAGAGAGCCGTGAAGTAGGAATCTGGACACTTCATTTTGATGGAGCAAATTCAAGAGAAGGTAATGGAGCCGGAATACTATTGATTTCTCCTACAGGAAAATGGGTTCCATTGTCTTTCAAGATAGAATATGAAGCTACTAATAATGTAGTTGAATATGAAGCACTTCTGCTAGGATTGCATACAGCCAGGAACATGAATATACAAAGTTTAAAAGTTCTGGGAGATTTAGAGCTGGTGGTTAGACAAGTCAGGAATCAGGGTCAAACCAAACACCCTAGGCTAAGAGCTAATAGGAATGTATTTTGGGATATGGTAGAGAATTTCTTATTGGAATTCAAAATCCAGTTCATGCCCCGAGAACAAAATAGGATGGTTGATTCCCTTGTTGTGGCTGCTAGTACATTTCGACCACCTCAGAACCCTCTTTTAAGATATGAAGTTGAGGTGCGTTATCGACCATCAATCCGAGATAACATCAAGAACTGGTAGGTATTTGAGGATGAAGAACAGATGAATAGATTCCTGGAAACAGTAGGAGAATTCTCCAATATGGAGATTGATGATGATGAAGGAGTTGAATCTAAAGATACTGCAGAAAGAAATTGGGAGAATAAAGTGGCAGTAAGTAAGGTGTTGCAGTTAAAGGGAAACATAATACCTAGAGGGTTGGTGCCTCTAGAAATATTATTTGAAAAGAATGATGTCCCACTGCAACAAAGAAAAGTGGTAGAAGAAAATCAGGTAGAAGACCTGAACCTTGGAACGGAGGCTGATCCTAAAATTGTAAAACTGTACAAGAAAATCCCTGGAGAATATAAAAAGCTATATCAGAAATTATTTCAGTCTTACAGAGATGTGTTTGCGTGGTCCTATCAGGACTTGAAAACTTTTGATATCAGTATTATGCAGCACAAAATCCCACTGAAGATAGATGCAAAGCCCCATAAGAAGAAGCTCAGACAAATCAATCCCCTGTTGCTGCCTTCTATTGAGAAAGAAATTAAGAAGTTGTTAAAAGCCAAAATAATTGTACCTTTGAGGTAATCTGAATGGGTGGAAAACCTTGTCCCTGTACGAAAGAACAATGGAGAAATAAGGCTGTGTGTGGATTTTAGAAATTTAAATAGAGCATCCTTAAAGGATAATTATCCACTGCATAAAATGGATCACATCCTGCAGAAGGTGGTTGGAGCTTCTAGGATGTCAATGATGGATGGATTCTCTGGTTATAATCAAGTGGCTGTACTTCCAAAAGACCAAAATAAGACTGCTTTCACCACACCATGGGGGACATTCATGTATGCCAGGATGCCTTTTGGGATGATTAATGCAGGGGCCACTTTCAGAGGGCCATGGACATTGCTTTTTTCGGGGAGCAAGATAAATTCCTGGTGGTCTACCTTGATGATATCACTATATTTTCCAAGAATGATACTGAGCACATTGAGCATCTGCGTAGAACCTTTGAGAAATGTAGAAGGTATGGTCTCTCTCTGAATCCTCAAAAGTATTTATTTGCATTAGAAGAGGGAAAGATTTTGGGCCATATCGTGACTAAATATGGGGTGAAGATAGATCCTAAGAGGGTAGAGGTGATAAATGGTATTGATTTTCCCAGAAATAAAAAAGAGGTACAATTATTCCTAGGGCGCATTAATTTCTTGAGAAGGTTTATCCCTAACTATGCTGAGATAGTTAGGCATATAACAAACATGCTGATGAATAATAATGAGGTAAAGTGGTCACAAGAATCACGAGAGGCATTTACCAAGATAAAGAATGCTTTTGCAGAAGCCCCCGTGTTGGCTGGACCAGATTATGATAAACCTTTCATGATTTTTTTTTTTGCATCACCTCATACAATAGCAGGAGTTTTATTACAGAAAAATGATGAAGGGCATGAGCAGCCTATTGCCTTTTTCAGTCAGGTGCTTCGTGATGCAGAATTAAAATACAACATATTGGAAAAGCAAGCATATGCCCTAGTGAAATCCCTCAAAGCATTCCGTGTATATATCTTACAGTCCCACATCACTACATTTGTGCCTGCGGCTTCCGTAAAAGATATTCTTATTCAAGGGGATAGTGAAGGAAAAAGGAGGAGGTGGATTGCCAAAATATAGGAGTATGACTTAGAAATTCGCCCTACTAAGCTGATCAAAGGACAGGGGCTTGCCAAAATATTGTCTGAGTCAAACTATCAAGCTCTGGGCATAAATTTTTCCATTATAGCAGGTGTGGAATCTGAAGAGCTAGAAGAGCAACAGGTAATTGGAGTAGCTACTCCAGAAACACATATAATGTACCTCACCAATCCGTGGTACAAAGAGATAGTATAATATCTCCTTACACTCAGCTGCCCCCCGAGTTGTGATAAAAATAAATACAGAGTGCTGAGATTGAAATCACAGAAGTACATAGTCACCAATGGCTGGATATACTGGTGAGATCCCTCATGCATCTTACTCCTGTGTCTCACAGAGAATGAAGTCAAGAGTATTATAGCAAAATTTCATGAAGGGATCTGTGGAGGTCATTACAGCTGGAGGGCCACAGCTCATAAAATTCTGAAAGATGGCTTCTATTGGCCAAAGCTTTTTGGAGATGTTTTTGCCAGAGTAAGAATATGTGATAAATGTCAGAAATTTTCTGAGAGACATAAATCGACACCATTTCCCCTGATTCCAGTGCATGTGGATGAACCATTTCTTCAATGGGGTATTGATTTTATAGGTGAAATACATCCTCCATCGAGTGGACAACATAAATGGATATTAACAGCCACAGATTATTTCACTAAATGGGTGGAAGCCGTACCTGCAAGGAATGCTACAGATACTGTGATCATAAAGTTCATGGAGGAAAACATCATATCTAGGTTTGGCTGTCCTGCTAGGATAGTGACCGATAATGCACAGGCCTTCAAGTCTGCAAAATTTATGAATTTCTGCCAGCAATACAATATCATACTGAGTCACTCCACAGCTTACTATCCACGAGGAAATGGCTTGGCAGAGTCTTCAAATAAAACTCTAGTGAAGGCCTTGAAGAAGACTATCAATGAAAATCAGAAGAATTGCTCTATGGGCTAATAGAATCACCAACAAGAGAGCAACTAGGAAATCTCCCTATGAATTGGTATATGGACTGGCAACAGTTTTTCCTGTACAACTGGCTTTACCAGTGGCCCACTTCATGCAAGAAAGCTAGAAGGAACCTGATGATATGATTAGGAGAATCAATCAATTGGTGGAATTAGAAGAAACACGGGGCCAGGTGAATCAGAGGTTAATAGAATATCAAGAGAAAATGAAACAAATTTTTTATCAGCATGCAAAAGACAGGAAGCTGTAGATTGGTGATTTGGTGCTCAGATGGGATATCCGAAGAGTTGAAAAAGGTAAACATGGTAAATTCGATCCCCTCTGGTTTGGTCCTCTCAAAATTGTGGAACAGGGGGGCAATAATAATTTCAGGTTGGAGAATTTACAGGGTGACTTGTTGGATGCCCCTGTAAATGGTAAATTCCTCAAGCCCTACTTTCAATTCTGATTCAAGCAAAGGAAACCTGATGTATTATATTGTATGATAGTTTCCTTTTTGTTTTAGTTTGAATAATGTGGGTGTTATTATGAATCATAAAGTGAAAATTAAGGTTGCTGAAGAGCAGATCCCACACAGAAGATGATCAGGAGGTCTGCGAAGTTCTCAACACATCCAAGGATGAACGTGTCGTCCCCAGGTGGAGCCGATGTTGATCATGTCAAACCCCTATTGAATTTTTGGTAGGCCATTCCATTTTAACCCTTCAAAATTCTTCTGATAGCCTGGAAAATCCATTACCCGCCTATCGTCGCCTTCTCCTAGCCTCAAAATTATAAAAAAGGCCCAAAAACCCGCATTTGAGAATATCCAAGGCTTAGCTCCTTCGGCCCTAGCCCCTCTATCTTTTCCTCCATGTAACCTGGAAGCTAGACCAGGCACCAACCCGAAAGGCACTTATCAAATGTATATCGGGCTCATTCTGAACCGTAGATCTCTAACAGATCGGACGACGACTGTTCATCCCCATCGCGCACATAGTTCACCTGCCTACCATCCGATCAAACCTTGAAATCAACGGTCTGCAACCTGCCTATCCCGGTGGTCCCCACAACCGCTCCCATTGCAAAACTAGGTGGTATATATCGCACCGCCTTTCGGCGGAGAGTGGTATTCTCGTTGGGCCAGCGATTCCATACACTGTTTGCCACGCGTCCCAGCATACGGTTCCAAAACCGCTATTCATCGCGCGTTATTGATCGAAACAGGACGCCCATCGATATTGTTGTTAGTCATCCGATCTGAAGCTCTTCATCCAATGGCTATCGCACTCTGAAGCTGCACGGGATTTAACGCAAGGAAATCGTACCCCTGGCCCACTGGTAACTGCCCCCAACGCCGTTTCAACCGTCGATCGCGTCTTGAGATCGGACGGTCTAGATCATTTTCACGCCCCACTGTTGACCCGGTCTTCCTCCACGTCATCATCCCATGTGTTTATCACATTTTTCCCTCCGCCATTTATACATTACATTCGTATGTTATATTTTAATGTTCTTCATTATAAACTCTGGCCAGCCCTTCTGCCATTATTTCCACTGCATTTTCTTCGTCACCACCCTGCATGCTTCCGCCATTTTATCATGTTGCTTCACTACATAGTCGCCTCCATTGCATTTCCGTCCCCCATGCATTTGTTTTCTTCACAACTTTGTGTGTTTTTCAGGTTTACAACAATAGAGAATTATCATGATTTGCAGCATCCATTACAAGAGCTGAGAACGCGTCAGAGGACCAGTTTTTCAGAGGCAAAATTTATGAAGAAAGTCCTGGGTAGCTGCTGTGACATGACATCCATTAAAGAAACAGGGTTATACTTTGGCGAGCTTCCCAGTGTCATTCAAGAGGTAGAAATCATAGATGGAGACATTAATGGAACAGCAGAGGAGTATCAGTGGAAGGTCAAGGAATTCAGTGTTCGGCATTGAATATTTTAAATCATAATTCAGGGTTTAGAAGGAAGAGGGTACGATGCACAAAAAACAATACCCTCCAGGTTTTATTTTAGCAGAATTTTCTTTCAGGAAAGGACAAAATGTTTATGGGATTCTACTCTATGCCGCGTTCCTGAAGAGGCTTTCACCCAGTGCATTCATTTTAGAAAACAAGCCACAGAGTACAAACAGCACAACATAGTCATTCAGCAATATGGGCGTGAAT
Source organism: Pinus albicaulis (assembly GCA_034641835.2). Taxonomy (NCBI): domain Eukaryota; kingdom Viridiplantae; phylum Streptophyta; class Pinopsida; order Pinales; family Pinaceae; genus Pinus; species Pinus albicaulis. The sequence goes on from CM076578.1 coordinate 944,721,995, forward strand.
TTTTCCGCCATTTTTCCTTAATTATGCAAATTAAATGTTCATCACCTACCTCTTTTACTAGGTTTTGGTTTCTCCTATAAAATTCCAAGAGAACAGATGATTTAGGGTTCCAGATTTTATCAGAAAATTATGCAGTGAAAGGCTTTTTGTATACATTTTGTAAAGCTCTAGTATGAAGGCTCAGAGCCCATAGGGTCTCAGTGAGGAGGAGTTCTATCTGTTAAAGAGATTCTGGTCTTTGGTATTTCACAGTGTGTAACATTTTCTCTTATGTGTTGTTTAATATATCATTTCATTTCATCCATCCTTCTTGTATCATGTTTTGGAATGCGAGTGTCTCATTGATTTTAGGTATGGATTCATCCTAGTTGATGCCCATGCTCGGATAAGTCAAGTGCTTTAAATATGGCTCATGCATGATATTCTGTTCCATTATTCAGCTAAACTGTATTTCTACTATATTAGCTTCTTTGGTAGGGTGCTTTTAAAATGCTATTATCATGTATGGATTCCTAGATTGGTAAGCCCATTCATGGTGTATTGTATATCTAGGTATCAGATCAATGTTAACTAATATATCCTCTACATTTCTTTAATTACTTACACCTTTTGATAATCAATATCTATGACATATTACTTGAACTGGCCCGCTTTGCAGTAAACTGTCTCTGAATTGTCTGTTGATTTTGTATTAGAGTTCTACATCTTGCCTCTACAGTATCTCTTTTCCTGTGTCAGTTTCTGAGGGTCTTGGTCCCATTCTAGTTTATTTCCCTGTTTACAGGAGAGGGCATGTGAGATGAATTTGACAACTTCATACATTATATCATACACTCCTTGCTATGCTAAGATGTCCTAGGCGCTGGTCTATTACAACTCTAGGCTGTCTCTAGGTGCGACAACAGTCTTGTTGTAGGTCAAACCGGTTATCAGGCATGACCTAGCCCCATCCCACCACCTGGCTAACCGGCCCATCCGGCATAGCCTGGTGTTCCACATTATCCAGGTCAACCTGTACAACCTATGAAACCTGTTCACCTGGGTCAACCTGTTCAACCAGGGCAGCCTGTTCAGCCAGGTCAACTTGTCCATCCAGGCCAGCCTGCACATCCTGTCAACCTTGCTCAACAGCCGATTTATTCGATGCCACAAACGAATCAACCGGTGCGCCCTACTTATCAGACTAAGTAGGGTCCCACCTATCCGCAACCCGCTCAACCCTAAGGAAGTTACTATCCTCAAGGTCAATCTCGACCGACTTATAACTCGCCCCAAGGTTCCAATTATTACCCTCAACAACTCGGCTATACCTACACTCAACAACCAAATCCACATACTGCTCAAATGGGGCCGACATATAATCAGGGTCCATACTCTAGTTATCAACCCCCGTACACTAGTTACCAGCAACCATATTAGACTGGTTATATGCCCTATACCCCCTATGGTCAGAATCCTTCGGGAAAAAACTCATGGGGGCAAGGATATGCTCAACTAGCGTGGAGTATAGGTACAGGTCCTTATCGAGGACCTGGTATGCCTTTTAATCCACAGTTGCGGTTCTTGGCTACCTTGGAATTACCAGATGTTTCTAAATTAACCAATGATCCGATTCTTCACAATCCTTATTAGCCTCCGGTTCCAGCCAAGGTACCTGGTGACTGTCCTAAGTTTGTGGGTAAAGCTGGAGAAGACCCCCAAGCTCATGTAATGACCTATCATCTATGGTGTTCGTCCAATTCTTGGGTAGATGATTCAATTCGTCTACGTCTCTTCCAGCGCACTCTTACCGGTGCTGCTGCTAAGTGGTATATAGAATTACCCCATGGCATCTTTCAAGACTTCTATACGTTATCTATGGCTTTTCTGACTCACTTCTAGTTACCGGTTCGTTATGAAGCCGGGACGCATATCTTTACTTCTTTGAAGCAGGATAAAGCCACCCACATATCCAATCATATTCATGAGTGGCGACGTCATCGTAGAATGATCAAGTTTGATATACCTGATCAGCTGCTAACTCATTGGTTCACCACCTCCTTCGTTAGCAAAATTGCTCAAGATATTGCTATGGGGGCATGTGTGACTGAAGAAAAATCCATCGCACGTGCCCAGTACCTTGATCTAGTGTACTCTCATTTTGGCATGCTTTATGATATTTTGACTGATGCTCCGCGGCTGGGAACCTCTAAAGCACCACCTATCCCTGCGATTGATGGTGTTATTGGTTCTGTGTCTCGAAATTCTCGAAAATCCTCAAATGGGAAACTGAATTTCAACTCTTCCAATAATTCTGCTCTTCCCTCCCCTCCAGATTCTGGCAACACTGCAGAGGTCAACGTCGTTTAGGCTAATCCTACGGAAAAAGAATCCAAAGGAAAGAAGAAGGGAAAAGGAAAATCCAAACCCGACGCCCCAAAACCAGAGTCTTCTAAACCTTGTACTGATGACGGTTCCCAACATAAACTAAAGTACCCCTACCTTATCTGTGAAGGAGACCATTATACTAAAGATTTTCCTCGACGATCTGAAATTAGTCAACTTCTCAAAGGCTCTAAAGGGACTCCGACAGTTCTCAAAGAACCGTTCCCATCTCAGTAGACCCATATGGTTGAGAAACCTTCACCATCTATACCATTTGGGTCCTAGGTCTTTATGATGAATGGTGCTGCACCTGTCTCGATTGCTACGCGTTCGAAGGATTATGCCAGATCACGTAAAGCAACTAGAAAGGAATTTGTGGATGGCCCACCTCCCCCACCTATCTCCAGTCCTTTGGAAATTGAGAAGCCCAGTGTTGAACCTGTTGTGAGGCCACCTTATAAATATGTTCTGCGAAGATATTCGTACAATCCAAATGCCTGTGCCGCTCAGAACTACAGTATTGTTGAGGATTTGGCATAGGCGCCTTCTGCCATGTCTGCATTAGAAGTGCTTCAAAGTTTCCCATCGCAATGGAAAGCTCTGTTGTCTGCAATCGGTGGAATTGATCCTGCTGATTCTAACCTTCTCACCTTCGACCTAGAAAATTTTGTCCCCTCACTTCCACATCAAATCGCTCTTGTTATTCAAGTCAGGATCAACGGTCTCAACATCCATAGAACCACTGTGGATGAAGATGATTCCACCTGTATTATGTCATCCACCTACTAGAAGGCCATTGGCTCTTCGACTCTTACATCGTCTCCCAATGCCTTAGAAGCATTCGATGGTGGGGAATCAAAACCTCTGGGTGTTCTCGAGAGTTTTCCAATTATGTTACAAGGGAAGACAGTCAACATAGAAGTAGAAGTGGTCGATGCCAAGCTTAACTACAATCTTCTTCTTGGCCATAGTTGGACTCACGCTATGCTATGTGTGTTGTCCACCCTCTTCCGGCTTCTTAAGTTCCCTCATGAGGGAAAAATCATTACTATGGATCAGTTTTCTTTCTTCACCTCATCCTCTGAGAACAACATTCCTTACGTGGATCAGATCCGCAATCCCCCTGACAGTGTAGGACCCAGTCTCTTCAAAGACCCCATCCTCATGGGTATTTTTCCCATGCCACCACCACACACAGTTCAAGTTAATCTAGGTTCGATGACCCTTGGATCATCCCTTCACCTGAACTGGTGACCTCTTTCAGAGAATCGATTCCATTAACTCCTATTGAGATCAATTATTGTGAAATCGTTACTGCTTCTAATCCTCCTCTCGAACATGCGCCTTCGAGCATGGCTCTGGACATATATTCTCAATCCCCTTTGCTCAACAATGCAGATTCGCATGACCCTTTAAGAGAATTTTTCCCTTTCGATGAAGCTATTTTTGAAACCATGTCTCTTGAAGATCTGCAATGGAGCGATGGACATCATCGTTCCTCGTTCATGCCTAGCCTGGGGGTAATGTCTAATTGTCTAGAGTGCTTTGCATCTCAGGTTCTCACTCCACCTCTTCAAACACCGATATTGACTCATGAGGTCCTTTCGGAGGGAAACTTGAGTAATATCATTCAAACTATGCTGATTGACATCTCCGTCAAACTGGGGGTAGTCAAGAATATTCATGTGGGAGTGACTTGTTCTCCTGAAGAGATACAAGTTTATACTGATATTTTTCACGAATTCAGAGATTTTTTCACGTGGTCCTATGAAGAGATGCCTGGGATTGATCCCAGCATAGTCATGCATGAGATTCCTACCTATCCAGGTGCGAAACCCGTGTGTCAACGCCTACACCTAGTGCATCCCCGAAAAGCTGTAGCTATCAAGGCATAAGTTGAAAAACTTCTTAACGTGGGCTTTATATATCCTGTTCCCCTCACTGAATGGGTTTCAAATATTGTCCCTGTAGATAAGAAGCAAGGCACTATACATGTCGGTGTTGATTACCGCGACATCAATCGGGCCTGTCCTAAGGACAATTACCCCACTCATTTTATAGATCAAATTATTGATGAATGCGTGGGGAGTGAGATTTATTCCCTTATGGATGGCTTCTCTAGGTACAATCAAATCAATATTTTACCTGTTGATCAACACAAGACTGCCTTTATTTGTCCGTGGGGAACCTTCGCTTATAAAAAGCTCTCGTTTGGTTTAAAAAACGTTGGGGCCACCTTCCAGCGCGTCATGTCTTATGCTTTCCAAGACATACGCCATATTTTTCAGCCATATATGGATGATTTTCCATCCCATTCAGCTCGGCGTGAAGACCACCCCGAAAACCTCCGCCAGATTTTCCTCTATTGCAGGCACTACAATATTAGACTCAATCCTCATAAGTGCATCTTCTGCGTGGATTATGGCCGTCTTTTGGGATTTATCGTCTCTAAAGACGAGATTCACCTTGACCCCCTCAAGTTCGAGGCCATCATTAACCTCCCATCCCCTTCCTCGTTACATCAACTGCAGAGTCTACAAGGGAAAGCTAACTTCCTACGACGCTTCATTCTGAATTATGCGGAAGTGGTTGAGGGCTTTATGCGTCTTTTGAAACAGTACGTTCCCTTCCATTGGGACAAGATTTCCCAACAATATTTTGATAAGCTTAAAAATTTACTTGTCAACGCTCCGCTCATACGTCCTCCCGACTATCATCGCTATTTCACCCTTTTTTTGGCCGATGCGTTTAGCACAAATGTTATGGTTTTAGTACAGGATGACAATAATGGAAATGAACATGTATTTTATTATCTATCTCGGAATCTTCTCGACATGGAAACATGCTATGCTCATGTCAAGAAGTTGGCCCTCGCCGCAGCTCAGGCCGTCCAACGATTCCGCCACTACATCCTGTTGCGTACCGTAATCGTGATTTCGAACTACAACCCCATGACGTATATCTTGTATCAACAATTGATGGGGGGCAAGTACTCCAAGTGGATTGTAATCCTTCAGGAGTTTGATTTATAGTTCACCACTACTAAGTCGATGAAATCATTGGTTTTCTATGATCTGATTTGCTCTCTCCCGACAGACTCCGTTCCATCGAAATCTGAGGATCAAATCCTGGATGAAACGCTCTTTCTTATCAACGCTCATGACCCATGGTACGATGACACTATCGTGTATCTTCAAACATCCATGTTCTGGTCTGAATTAACGAAGGATGCTCGACATCAGATTCGGCATCAATCTCAACCATACCGCATTATAGGAGATACCATGTACCATGTCAGAGTTGATTCCATGCTCCGCTGGTGCTTGACCCTAGAAGAGGCTGAAAGAGTCTTGAATGAGTGTCACAATGGCACCTGTGGTGGTCACATGTCCGGATATTCCACCGCCCAGAAGATTCTGCGTGTAGGTTACTTCTGGCCATCTATATTCAAAGACTGTATTGTTGCAGTTCGAAAATGTCATGCGTGCCAGGTCTTTAAGCGCAAGATGCACGCGCCACCCCTACCCTTGCATCCTGTCATTACTGTAGGCCCTTTCGCGAAATGGGGGGTATATTTTATGACATGTAACCCTCACTCGACTGGGGGGCATGCTTATATAGTCGTCGTCGTAGACTACTTTACTAAGTGGGCCGAAGCAATGCCTACATTAGCTGCCAACGGTAAGACAACTGCCCAATTTCTTTTCAACCATGTTATTACACGTTTCGGAGTCCCTCAAGCCATTTTTACTGATCATGGAACCCATTTTCAGGATTACATGATGGTTGAGCTGACGTCAAAGTTGGGCTTACGCCATGATAGCTCAACGCCATACTACCCCAGGCGAATGGCCAAGTTGAGGCCGTGAACAAGGTTTTGGTCACAATGCTTCAATGAACAATTGGTATCCACAAATCCAACTGGCATCTCCAATTGTTCTCAGCTCTCTGGGCTTAGTGAACGTCTGTAAAGGGTGCAACTAGATTCACACCTTTTCAATTGGTGTATGGTTTGGAAGCGACTCTCCCGGTTGAATGCGAAATTCCTTCCTTGAAGTTGGTTGTGGAACTATTGCCTGACACTTCTCTGGAGGAAGAATGTCTCTTGTATTTGGAATGACTGGATGAAACTCGCTGCTTAGCTGCCTTGGTTATTGAGGCACATAAAAACTGGGTCAAAGCCCACTTTGATCAATCGGTTTCTCCTCGTTCTTTCATTGAAGGAGACCTCATCCTCCTATATGACCAAGCACATGATAAATTTGGAGCAGGAAAATTCCACCCCATGTGGCATGGGCCCTATATAGTTAAACAAGTATTAAAAAATGGGGCCTATGAGCTTATTGATTATGAAGGAGTTCCCCTGGCGTAGCCTAGGAATGGGCAGTACCTCAAAAAATAATACGCTTGAGTTATTCCCATGTGGTGTGTGTGTACATAAGTGAGTGTTTTCATTTTGTGCATGTGTGGTGTGGTGTGCTTTGCAAGCATCTTTATGCTGATTGGGTCTTCCTGATTGTGCATATGTCTATTACTCCTTTTGTCGGTTTTGCGGATGGTGCCTCTTGCAGTACTAGGAATTTGTCCACGACAGCTTGGGTAATCTACAATCCCGCTGGTGAGTTGGTTAATTTGCAAGGTGTTTGTCTAGGGCCTACCAAAAATAATGTCGTGGAGTATAGTGCCATTTTGGAATTATTAAATGAGGCTTTTAGCCTTGGTATTCATGCATTAGTTGTGTATCTAGACTCACAGCTTGTAGTACTACAACTTAACGGTCATTATTTAGTTAGAAACCCATCCATTTTACATCTGTATCTAAGTATTTGTTTACTGAAAAGAAATTTTGATTACATTACATATCAACATATACCCAGACACATGAATGCGTTAACATATGTAGTAACAAATTTGGTTTTAAATAGACATTTGCACAACTTATAAAAAAATCATCATCACATGTAAAAATATCCATCCAGAAATAGATATATAGATATATAGATGTCAAATAGTTTGCAGTTTGTGTACATCACATAAAACCCAAAAATATACATGTCTATCTAATAATAGCCGGAGACAACATGTCTCTCAAAAATATGCATATAAAAGGCCCTATATAGCTAATCAGTGTGGTGCTTGTGGTAACATGTCACCGCGCGCACCAATCGCCTCAGCAGTCGATGGAGGCGACTAGGCACCCCTGCAATGTGTCGCTGGTAAGCCAACGAGACATATGCCAGTTGTGTATAGTCTAGGATTCCCCGAGCGATGCCCTCCAGGTTCTGGATCAGCTCACTCCCTTCGCTGCCCTCAGCTTGAGGGTCATATGCGAGAGGGGTCCTCCATGCAATGGGCGACATGCCCGCGGGCCTCTTTGGGCCAACATCTGCATACACATAGAATTTTTGTTAGAATAGGCATGTATAAAAAAAAAATCATAAATACATAAAAAATAAAAAAGAGTCATACCTAGCTCCTCGTCCTAGTCCTCCCCCACTGGAAATGGGAGATCGGGGTCTCCTGTGAAGTCGGTTCCTGCATAGGTCCAATCCTCAACCACAATCAGCTGACACCGTAACCATACAAAAAGCTCAGGCCTCTAGGACATCTACTTGCCCCCTCCTGACCTGGGCATAAGTGCTACCCATCGAGCCATTCTCGGCTCCCTCAATGTCGTCTTGGCGACTGTCGCCCCTTGGCCCTGGAAAATTAGTAATCATTCCAGAATGAATGACACTATAATGGAACCATACCCAAACTGTTTCAGCTTGGCCTTCCTGTACTTTTTCAGCTGTCGTTTGACATTTTTTTTCATGGTAGTGGCCCAATAAAAAAGTGTAGGATTCATGCATTCAGAAGCTAGTAGGAGCTGTGCCTTGGTTGCCTCATGTGGGGCCTGTGATCCTGCATCCCACGTAATGGTGTGAAGCACTACCCGGAGTGCTAGATCGCGGACTATGTGGATGTCTAATTTCCCACTGCCCGATCATGTTTGTTCCCCTGGGCACACTCTCGCCATTACCATATCCATTTTCTCCCCAGAAGGTCTACTGCCTGTCATGATTGGCAATGGGCCTCTGCGCGACAATCCGATTATGAAATAAACATAAGAGACTTCAAGTGCTAGTACTTGGTCTCGGAGTTTGAACACTTCTTCATTCTTATCCCATAAGCTAACCAAATACTGCAATAGCTCAAGTTGAGCTATTAAACATGGTGTGAGGAAAAATTTCTTGAGACCACAGTCTCGGAGGGCATTCATGCAAGCTTCATTTTCCATGGCCATTTCGTCCTCTTCCCCATGTTCTCTCTCCTTCCACTCAATCACCATTGTGGCTGGATATCTGCACCAACATGGTCAAAAATACCTTATTAGATCTCTGCAACACTTAAAAATTCATTTGAGTGGCTCACATTTTGGTTAATTAATGCGGAAAATTAAGTTGCGCCATTGGCGCGACCCCTTTGCAAAAAGGAGCCAATTGGCGTGGGTCCATGCTCGATACCCACGCCAATTGGCCAAGCCCTAAATTTGCAAAAAGTTTCCGCAGAGGTCAAATACACAATGGAAATTTACAAAAAATGAATCAAAACAAAGCTAAGGGGAGCGTCTCTTACCTGGAATGAACGAGAAGCTAAATGATGTACCGGATTGGTCACAATTGATGCCGCAAGTCTGCACAGCAAAAGCTCACTGTTGCTCTCCAAATGAGGTAAAAAGTAAAAGTAAATATGATTTTACCATTTGTGGCATATTTATAACTTTTGAAGTCAAAATTAGGTTTTGAAAGTCATTTTTCTCAATATTTTAATATATTTTGTCGAAAATGGATTTTACACTCGCTTTTATGTGCAGCAATAGGTTTTTACGCAGCTTGGACGGTGATACGAGTTGCATTTTATACTTTTTCAGACTCGGTAAAAACATGAAAAATTCACTTTGGAGTCATCTTTTAGCTATTTTCTGACTCTCTAAACATGAAAAGATTGCCGAGTCCCTTGTCATTTCGATCTCGTTAAAGTGGCTGGAAAACAACATCTACCCAGTATACGTTTACCCCTTTTTCGAGTTGGGATAGATTATTTACGAAAAAGGAATACCCTAGCCTATCATGACTAGGAGGTTTTCTCAGACATAGTTTTCTACCTTTTCGGATCTGAGGAACTATTTACGAAAAGGGAATGTTGGAGTTTACTTTTCTGCTATCTTTTCGAACTCTCTAAATATGAAAAGACGCCAAGTTCTTCCTTTTTTAGACTCGTTAAACCCTGATGACATCGGATTAAGTCGTAATGATGATATTCGAGTTTCTCCTTCCTAGGGATCGTTAAATGTACTAGGATGGATTCATCCGAAGGAAGAACTGATATTACAAGCTTATGCTATCCCCTTCAAGCTTGTCTTCAAAAATAATTGGGGTACTTGCCAGAAATGGTGGGGAAAAATGGAACCAGTATCATCATCGTGTCAGCAGTATGTCGCTCTTGAACATGGCACTTGTCTGCATTCATGTCGGGTTGGGGACATATCATCTCATTATCTGTTTGCCTCTGTGGGTTTGGGTAATCCCTTTTGACCTCTCATATGCTCTTTGTCTCGTCATCATGACCTCTGATCTTTTGATGTAAAATACTGCCAAATCCATTGTCGTGCTACCGATATGTTCAAGAGAAGTTGACCTCTACAAGTTTCAACCTTCCTCTGATTCTCATCTGATCCTGATTCACAAACATTATATTCCTTTGTTTCGCGTCGATGATGTGGGAAACACTATGGCCCACCTTCGATCAAGGTCACTTCCTGTCGAATTTAGCTCATTATCCAGGAAGTTGATCTAGAGACTCCCTTCTGGTACCTTGGAGACTACATGCCTCAATGGAAGGTTCTTCGCATTCGACGCAAGGTTTTCATCATTGACCTTCGATCAGATGATTCTGTGGGTGTTCGACGCCAGCTCAATGTTCACATTCCGTGGATTGTACCTATAGTACCTTGGGGGCCATTGTCATTATTGGCGGTTCCTCTTGTGTCTGTTAACAGCTTTCATCATTGGCTGGTAATCAGATGATGTTCTTGCATGTTTGACTTTAGCTCACTTATCCACATGCTAGAATTTGTACTCTGTTCGGGTCGAGATGGAGCGCAAGACCCTGGATTTTTTCTATTAGAATCCATGCTACGATTTTGTGGATTATTATGATTGGTTACATGACTCATTGATTGGATGGCTGCGACCATGCCTGAGTCTATTTATCGATCCTTACTGGATGGTTGCGTCCATGCCTTGGATCTTGATTATTGTATTTTCTATTTTAGATAGCTGCGCCCATACCACGTATATCATGTATTTGAGATATCAGTTGTACTTTTCTATGTAGGTTTTCCGATGACAGTGTTTTCAGTTGGAAACGTTCTCATAAAGCATTTCACCCCTCTCTCTCTCTCAAGCCTCATGCTTTAGGGGGCATCTGTTACACAGTAATTTGTCACCGTCCCTACAATTTCCCGTCCTGCACATTGGACGTCTTATTCCGTGACCTATGTGCAGTGTCAATACCTGAAACCACTTTCATGGCATCCCCCTTGACAAGGAAAATCATTCCCTTGAAGACAATTTCCTGTGAAAAGCCCTAAAAATAGCCTTTTTATCCTTGGCGCAACTAGACAGTTCAGCCCTCGTGCCAATGGGGGAAATGCACCAAAGAGGGTGCACCAAGTGGCGCTCTGACCCAGTGTATCACCTGCGCCAGGCTTAATAAGGAGTGTTTTTTAAAAATAAATTGAAAAAGTTTGATTCCAACCAACTTTTGAACTGGTCTCTAAATTGAGTTGGGAGGTTTGGCTCTGGATCTCCATGTAGGGGAAATGGTTTTCCACCTATCATGGAAGCTTCCTTGAGGATAGGGCCAATCCCACCATTGTAGGGATCCCAACTCCCCTTCCACCATCTATATAAGCTTGTCATTTTCCCTTTGCAAGCTAGCCTCAATAGAGCTAAATCAATTGTAAGGAGATTATCGTTAGACAGCCGAAGAGAGAGAGACTTGTCCTTATCTCGACGAGCTTTACCGAGACGTACTCCTCTGTCAACCCGCCGAAGGAAGATCTAGCGTCAGAGCTCAGGTTGTATCTTTCTTTGTTCTGATTAATAATAAACGACTTCGATTATGGTTCCACTTAGATGTTCATGTTTTATGTTATGAGTTGTATCTTCTCTAACTAATACATAATTGCATGTATTAGGTTTTATGCTTTTTTTTTGTTGTTTCTTCTCATATGTGTAGGTGTTCGATCGCATTGAGCGGGAGAATTGTGATCTGCCAATGCAAGGGACAGAAGCGCCATCTTCTCCACAAACGATAGCAGCGTAGGACTTAAGGTAGGCCTCTTGTCGCATCTTGGTCTTTTGCAATTAGGAACTTGTGTCTTAGCATGACTCGGTTGTTGCTAGACCCAATCTAGGCTAGTAGGGATCACCTCTATCCGCAGAGGGGATTTACCTCTCCAACACCAAGGGATAAATATTAATATTATAAACCAAGAGATTACTACACCCTAATATTTAATTTTTTAAAATCAATATATTAATAAACCGAAGGGGTTATTAATATTATAAAAATAAAGAACTAATAACACCAAGGGTTTGATATTAAAAACCAACGGAATTGGTGAACCAAAGGGATAAATATTAAAAACCTAAGGGATCTATAAGGTCCAGGGATCAATATTAAAAACACATGAGATTAATAAAGCCTAAGAATTAATATTTTTAACTCAAGAGATTATAAGACCCAAGGGTGGTTTAATATTATAAACAAAAAAAACTAATAAACCCAAGGGTTTTATATTATAAACCGCAAGAATTGGTGAACCAAAGAGATAAATATTAAAAACCTAGGGGATAAATAAGGTGAAGGGATCAATATGAGAAACATAAAAGATTAATAAAGCCTAAACATTAATATCTTAAGAAAAAAGGTTTGATAAACTCACATGATTATTAATATTATAAACAAGGAAACAATATTAAACCTTAGATATTAATATTATAAAACTCAAGTATATAAAAACTTTTAGATAAATATTATAAACCTCAAGAATATAAAAATATTTAGATAAATACTATAAAACGTAAAATAAACATGGTTGAGAATTCTTGATTTAAACATTGAGACAATTTTTGTCACAATGCGACGTTGGATGAAGAATGACCATGGTTTACCATGGTTGATTTTCATATTCAGACAATCTTTATCACAATGTGACATTCAACCATGGAAGACCTTTATTGACTACGACTAACTATGATTAGCAATGGTAGCCCATGACTCATTTATATATTGAGACAATGTTTTTCATAATGTGACATTGGACCATGCATTAATATTAGAGTGTAAGACTAATATTTAACACCTAATATCAACAACCCAAAGAATTAGAAAACTCAAGGGATGAATAAACCCTAATAAATAATATCTTAAACTAAAAACCTAAGAAATTTATAAACCGCATGAATTAATAATTTAAAGTGAAGAGATTAATAAACCAAAGAGATTATTAATAACATAAACCAAAAGAACTAATAAACCTGAAGGTTTAATATTATAAACCAAAGGAATAGGCGAACTGAAGGGATAAATATTAATATTATAAACCAAGAAATTAGTAAAACATAGGAATTAATACTTTAAACTCAAGAGATTAATAAACCATAAGAATTAATATTTTAAACTCAAGAGATTAATAAACCTAAGGGGTTATTAATATTATAAACCAAAAGAACTAATAAACCCAAGGATTTAGTATTACAAAACAAAGAAATTCGTGAACCCAAGAGATAAATATTAAATACCTAAGGGATCAATAAGTCGAAGGGATCAATAGTAAAAACACAAGAAATCAATAAACCCTAAAAACCAATATGATGAACTAAAATATTATAATCCCCAATGTTATAAACTCTAAATATTAAGCACAATATTATAAACCCCAATATTAAACCCAAATATTATAAACCTAATATTAAAACCTAATTATAAACCTTATATATTAAAATATATATTATAACCCAACATATTACTCGATAATGTAAATCATAATATTAAAACCAAATATTATAAACCCTATATATATTAAAAACTCAATATTAAAAATTCTAATATTAATTTTACCCTTTAGAGAAGCTGTGAAGCTGGGTTACACTTTTTGCCCTTTTTTGAGAAAAAAATTTCATTTTTTTCGGTTCTTCAACTTTTTGCAAACTATAACATTTTTTCTGTGTAGAATTTCATTTTGCGATAAAAATAAAAGTGGTGAGAAATTTTGTTAGCTTTCTATTACTTATTTTTTGAAATTTTTTTATGCATATTTGATATGTCAACTTAGCGTTTCTTTGAGTGTGTGTTTCTTAACAATCAAAGGATTCATAAGAAGTCATGTTATGACGCAATGTTGTATTCATTGAAAATTTGTGTTTTTGAAAAAACAAAATGTGTTACAACAATCCAGACAGAGTCTACTTTGTTTTCATCATATTTACAAAGCCAATGGATGCATATCATAATTACTAGAATTTTTTGAACTGGTCCAATACGAAAAACTGCGTATTTTGGATATGTTTCGCGTCGCAAGAAATTTCTTAACATATAAGTTATAAACTAAAAATCTAAAAGCTACCCATTAGAGACAATGGACCAATGTAATGCCCCATAAATTTTTCAATTTTTTTTACAATGTATTTTGGGAGATACAAAATTTTGATTTCACTGAATCACAATGACCCTCAGAAATTGTTTGCACCCATTTTATTAGAAAAATAATTAAAATTATTAAACATTTATGAAATTCCATAAAAGTTATATTTCCTAAAAGTAGATTCAATTATGAAAATGCTTGTCTTGGTTCCGACAGTTAATTAACAAAATTTCATGGAGTTTAATCAGTCCAAAGTTGCAGAACCGTATTCAGAGCCTAGTTTTTGCGTAATTGATGATGCGTTAGTTCGGCCGAACTATGCTCTCCGCTTTAGACTCGTTAAATCTAACGTCTTAATAGTTCGGCCGAAATTTTGATCAAAAGTTCGGCCAAACTATTGTATAACTCTCCGTCGGCCGGAGACTTTTGCGGAGCCCCCTACTAAAACACATTTTGCGTCAATATAAATTGCCGCGAAATGATTCACAATTTTCGCACATTTCGCACACTTCTTCTCATTTTACAAAGATCTTGGTTTGGGTTCAAAAACTTTTCTTCAAAGTTTGGATTTAAGAGCATTTCTTGGTTGATTTTACAATTTTGGGTTTAAAGAATTTTTTTGGAGGACATTTCTTAGAGGCGGCATGATTTTGGCAAAAAATTACAATTTTGGGTTTAAAGAATTTTTTTGGAGGACATTTCTTAGAGGCGGCGTGATTTTGGAAAAAATTGTAAAAAATGTCTTGGACGTACATTCAAAAGACATTTCTTGGAGGTATGTACGTGTTTTGAGTTGAAGTAAATCTTTTGAGCTTTGTTTCATTTTTATAAAACATTTTTCTCTCGAATTTTTTTAAGTGTTTGAATTGGAATATGTATTTTTTGCAAAAAATTTACACTGAATTTTTTTAAATTAAATCTTTTGTAATATTTTTTGTAATTGAGTTATTGTCTAATTTTTTGAAGGAAATATTTGAACTTCATACCCTATTATCATGGGAAATCGAAGAACTTGTGCGAGAAAATATGATCGAAAAAGAGACCCTGAGGCACGTAGAGAAGAGACTAGAGAATCTCGCAAAAGAAAGTTAGAAGCCCTCTCAAATATTGAAGAGGAAAATCAACCTCAAGAAGAAATTGAAGCAGGGATGTAAATGTAAATATTATGATCTATTGATATATATTTAAAATTTCCCTAATATAAAATGTGAAGCTTAATTTTTATTTGATGAACTATTTTGAAAAATATTTTGTTTAATGTAAACAGACAGAGATATTCTTCAAAATATTGAAGAAGAAAATCAACCTCAAGCAGAAATTGAAGCAGGTATATAAATGTAAATATTATGATCTATTGATATATTTTTAAAATTTTCCCAATGTAAAATGTGAAGCTTAATTTTTATTTGATGAACTAGTTTGAAAAATATTTTGTTTAATGTAAACAGACAGAGATATTCCTCAAAATATTGAAGAAGAAAATCAACCTCAAGCGGAAATTGAAGCAGGTATGTAAATGTAAATATTATGATCTATTGATATATTTTTAAAGTTTTCCCAATGTACAATGTGAAGCTTAATTTTTATTTGATGAACTAGTTTGAAAAATATTTTGTTTAATGTAAATAGACAGAGATACTCCTCAAAATATTGAAGAAGAAAATCAACCTCAAGCAGAAATTGAAGCGGGTATGTAAATGTATATATTATGATCTATTGATATATTTAAATTTTTCCTAATATTTATTGACATATTTATTAATTTAGTGATTTATTAAATATGTACTATTTTTTCGAATATGTACAGATGAAATCACTATCGATAATGAGATGTTAGAAAATGTTGACACTCACACATATGGAGATAAAAAACCTGACCATGTTATACGATATCGTGTCAACCGCATTTTTGAAAAGTATTTTTTAAATGAGCGAGTGATAGTTCAGGCTCAAATGTTGAAAGGTCTCCTATCATCAAAGAAATTAAAAGAAGCGACGACACTATTGGGTATTCGAAAATCAACCAAAGAAAAAAAAATGAAGGAAGAGGTGATAAAAAATATGAGTAGTGCTATAAAGTCAATTAAGAGATCTAGAGATAAAGATGTTTCAAATGTACGTAGAGGAATACAGATGGCAATGGTTTCACCAAGTACTCAAGAGAATCATTTGATAACATCTATGGCATGAGCACTGGGAACCTCGCGAAAAACTCTGCACAAACATCGAAAATTTCGACTGCAAATAGATGTAAATGATGAACTCGCTTGTTGGAGAGCTATTTGTAGGCAACCATACAAAGATAGACTTGGATAAAATGTTAAAAAAATAATATATGAATATTGGAAGAACAATTCGCGTGTTTCACCAACTGCAAGACATGTGATGCAAAGAAGAATAGCACGAAATCAGTACAAAGAACATGAAAAACATATCTTGGAAACCACTCAGATAGAGTTATTCAACAAGTTCAAAGAAGAGAATCGTCAAATTCATGTTTCACTCAGTGCTTTTGTTCAACAAAAACCATGGTATGTAAAACCTATCACCATACGCGACACTTGTTGTTGCCGTTATCATGTGGAATTTGAGTTATATTATGACACATTCCTTGATTTCGGTAGAACATTATGGAAGGATTCACCTCCTCCTTCCACTATATGTGAATTCATATCTCAAATTCTATGTGAAAGAGAAAGCGATGAACTATTTTACAAAAAGAAATGTGTTGGTGGTAAAAAATGCGATGATTGTGGAAATTTGAATAAATTTCAAAACAAATATCGTATTGACATAAATGATCAATCATTGTCCAACATGAAAGTGAAATGGAAGAGATACGAATATACCAGTACATCGATTCAAAGTGCAGATAGTGTTAAAAGAATCGAATTACGAGAATACGAAATTTTTCTAATAGACTTTTTGAGAAAGTTTGAAGCAGAAATTTACAAATACACCATGCATTCCCATAGAGCTCGATGGCAAGACTTGCAATTCAAAAAATCTCGTGAAGTTTTTCCACCAGGGACCATTTTGTCAGTGATTGATTTTGCATAAAACTACACATTTGTTCCACAAAAAGAAATTCAGAGTGAATACTATCATTCTGACCAAGTCTCCATGCTCGTCCATATTCTATATAGACATGCTGAACAAAATGTCGATCATATAGAAAGTACGAGTGAAAATCGACATATCATTAAATAATATCACTTTTATATCAGTGACGATCGTACACATGATACATGTTTTGTACAACATTTTTTTGGACGAATTTATGATTCATTGAAAAATCGTGGAATAACATTCAATGAACATTGGATATGGTCAGACGGATGCGCAGGTCAATTCAAATCTGCACGATCATTCTTTTGGTTGTGTTGTCTTCATAAGAAAACCTGCATTAAACATTGTTGGAATTTCCGAGACTGGCCATGGAAAAGGAGAACATGATGGTGCGGGAGCATGCATAAAACGAGTACTTCGAAGATATCAAATGAACAACTCTGCACGCCGATTTGTGAATGTTGAAGAAGTTGTTCAATGGTGCATCACTGCTCTAAGCCATGAGAAAAACCCATCAAGAGAAGTGTGAAGGTACATTCAATTTAATTTATATTGGAAATCTAATTTTAAACATTATACATTTATCATGCAATGATTATTTTTAATTGTATTTTGATATCATATTTACAAATTCTTTTTCTAATTTTCCATATAAAGGTTTTTCTGGCATATTGGAATCGAAGACGTAGATATATCAATTGGAAATGATGTTGAAACAATAAAAGGGACTCGAAAATTGCATTCAATTCAAACAAAGTTGTCCAAAAATGTGTTTGCATTGGATAAAAGAAAATATTCTTGTTTTTGTGATGTTTGCATAGACAACACAAAATCCAATGACGTTTGTGAAAACAAAATGTATGTGAACGATTGGAAACATACATAACTAAATACAAAGGGAAAAATGTATGTTGCAATGTTTGATGAAATGCAATCAGAGGAAACTACAATATCATCCGATGGTGATTGAGTTTCTGATCTTGTTAGAGAAGGTAACATTTGAATTACTTTATAATGATTTAAAGATCTAGAAATAAATTTAAATATGCTAATTAAATGTTAAATTTTTATTTTATTGTGTAGGAGATGTTTTTATTGTAATTGCACCTATTGACAACGATGAAAATGTGAAGTATTATTTGATGTGTTGCACTGAACGAAAAATGAAATTATTACAAGACTATAATGATCACAGATTTCAGTATGACAGAGGGTCTATTATACTGAAAGGTTATTTTTTCAGACAAACTCATCAAAGTGGAGACTTTGTTTACTTTGAATACTATGAACCTGATTCCATAAGTTGTCAATATAGTCACTTGGTGTGTGCAGCACGCATAAAGTTGATAGAAGTTCAATCAAAGAAAAAATCGAAAATTAAGAAATGGAAAATGTCAAAATCCGATCATGAACGGATTATTGAGGATGGAATTCTATTAGAATTTTTTTGAGTGAAGTGTCCAACAATTTATTATCTTTGGATTAAATATGTTTTAGAACTTCCAGTACTCAACTAAAAATTGAGTTGCTTATGTTATTTGTGGCTTGCACATGTTACAAATTGTTTGGGGTACAAGCACGTGCTCTAGTATCAACTAAAAGTAGTTTTTCTATACATGTGCATTGATGAAAAATGTTATATATATATATATATATCTATATATATATATATATATATTCTAGAATGAAATTAATTGTTTTTTTTATATTAATTGTTCTTGTATATGTTTTCCGACCGTATGGTACAAATTATTTCACTTTATTTTGTAAGGTCAGATTCGGTCCCCATATGGCCTAGCCTCCAAGGGACGAGATAACAAGTGGTTGTCCCCACTTGCCCGAATCTCAGCTTTTAAGTACAATTTTACTGTTTATGATAGGCATCTTACATGATGTCCTAGCCAAGGATAGATTCTCTTTGTTTCAAGTTTCCGATAAAAGTTGTCACCGAATGACCTACTAGGATATTATAAATACTAGCTTTGTAAGATCATTTGACATTCGGAAAAATTCGAAATTCTTAGACCGTCAATCAATTTAAAGTATCATTCACCCTAGGGAGTGTAAAATATTCAATGTAGGTTGGTGACGATGGTCACTCCTAGCTTGAAGCAACTCCAATGACCAATTCTTTAATGAATTCCAATGCAGTAGACCAAAGTTGGTGACCCACTTGGTTTTTCACCCAAGAAATTCCAAGGTACTCTTCTTACCTTTGGCCCCCAAAGCTACAATGGAATTATAGAAAGGTGAAGAAAAATTTTTTCACTGATAGGAATTTGGTCACATCCCTTATTTCCCCTTATCAAAAAGTTCCTATCTACTACATTATCCAGCATGTACTCAAGATCACTATTTCGTAATTAGAATATCACAATATCCTAAGTTCTCACAAAAATACATGGAATGCCATTACGACACTCAACTAACAATGGGGAGCTAAAAACCTAGAAATCTCCTCGTCCCCTTAATAATAATGTGTTTAATTTAGTCTTTTAGGTGAGGATTAGGTGTGAATCTTGTTTTCACATACAAAAATAATTAATTGCTTAATTCCATAAATTTGATTATTCACCAAAATACATGTCATATCCAATATTTGTCTCTCCTACAAATTCCCATTATTTTATTAAAATATATGATTTTATGTTACCCAACTATCACATGTTCCTAAATTTACTCCTAATTGTTCCCTATGCCCTAAATCTACTCCTAATTGTTCCCTATGTTGCTTTTCCCTTACATATTTTTAGAAAGTTATTTTCCTAGATCCATCATAGCTATGGATCTATCAAGCGCCGAGAGGGATCAAATATCTAGAGGTGAAAACCTCTTTTTTGAGTGCAAAACTTGAAGAAAGGTTTGCACCTCAAGAGATTTGATCCCTCTCGGCGCTTGATAGATCCGTAGTTAAGATGGATCTAAGTTGGTTTCAGTCGTGTGCAACCAAGGAAAAACTATCTATAATATGAGAAACATATGATTAATTTTATCAATAATATGTAAATACATCTAATATTAATATAACCATTTTAAATATGCTAAATATGTTTGAGATTTATCAAGTCATTTTAATTTTAAATTTTCTTAGTTACCTCAATTTGTTGAGATGATAAACATTGTAGAATAACTTTAATAATGGAAAATGATCAAATAAAATTTTTGAATGCAAAGTGACAATGTAATAATATTGAATGATAGAATGTGAATAATTAGAATGTAATCAATTACAAGTAGCATTTATTGTGATCAATCTTAAACTATTTTCTTCTTCTATTCTTATTGTCACCCTTATTAGTTTTGTCATCTTTCCGTATCGATTATATTAAAAACAAAGTAAAAATCATAAATCATAAACCATTTAAATATTTAGCTCGAACTCTTGTAGTAAACATCATACCTCAAGTCTCTCTTGCTCTCCAATATTATTAGGTTTAAATATTATAACACAAAAATCGTTCTACATTGTCAATAATTTTTTGCGCTTACACTGAAATCAATGAACACTATTAATCCAATGACTTTACAAGTAATGTACCATCATACATGCAATTATATCAAATCAGAAATCAACAAATACTGTAATGAAATCAATGGGGATTGTCTTGTTACAAGTAACATTTCAATTTACCACATGTGCAAATGTAGGTTCACATTCTATCATTCATGTAGTTTTAAAAACTTCAGATGCCATGCCAATTATAATTAAACTATCCAACAAAAACATTTAACATTAAATATCACATGCCAAATGTAATTCAGATGACAACATTACTTCACATTCACATGCCAAAAGTACTAAAACCATCCAAAAATTAAATAAAACAAATTATATAATAACATTGTAATAAAATATGTCCAAAAATTGTAAATCTCACTTGAGTATCAAACTGTATCAAGTTTAAAAATTTTTAAAACCATCTAAATTTTGAAATCAAATCTACTGTAAATCATGTCCATCAAATGGAGGATCTAGCATCTGGGTCTCAGTCTGCGCCCTATCCTATGAATAGGAAACCTACATACACAATGCACATGTACTTGAACATTAAAATTTGAAGTTTTAAAAATGAATGAGAATATATATATATAGAACTTCATGTAGAAAACAAAATATAACAAAAAATTCATGCAATACCTTGTAAGGTTCCCTCTCCATTTGATGAACAGGTTCTCCCATACGAACATCTGCAGTGGTAAACTGTAAAATATACATGTACAGTTAAATATAAATATAAATAAATAAATAAATAAATAAATATATATATATATATCTTAATTTTTAATGGAACTTTTTGAGGTAGAATATATATATATATATATATTTTAAACATAAATTTTAAACTTGTGAAAAATTGTCCATACTTTTGGCTCATCTCCCAATGAAGTAGAAGGTATATCTCCTAAGGAAGAAGAAGGTACCGCCATCTCAAAAACATCAGACGGAATCGGTACCTGTTAAATTTTTTTATCAAATTATATATATACATACATGTACATGTGTGGAAAAAATTATTTATTTTAGAGTCGCTTAAAAAACACTAGCATACATGTGCCAACATATCATGATGGTCAGACCCATCTGCATCGTTTGAACCGGAGGTCCCGAACGTAATATTAAGATTTTCATCACGCATCATGCCTGAGAACTGCAAATGGTGTTTTAACATATAATCATACATTTTTGTTAGATTAATGTACACATACAAATAAATGTATACATGTACATACACATGTATTTATTACAAATTGTACACATGTATATGTAAAAATTATTTCAAACCCTAAGGTCACTAACACATATCGTTTCGGTGCCCTCTTCCTCATGAAAAATTAGGTCTTGCAAACCATTGCGACAATTTATTGCATATGTTCGGAGATCTTCAACATTCATGTTGTAAATCTCCTCATCTGTACGATAAACAAAATTGGCACGTGCATTTTCACGTGGTCTTTGTCGATTTAAACAAAGATCGACTCCACTCAATCCGCTATGAACATTGTCAATCATAACATCTCTTGCTTCTCGACTTATTTGAGAAGTCGCATCCATCTCTGATCGCAGAGTTTCGACTCGAAACGGTCGACTCACCAATGGCGGCTCAGGGCGAGGCAACTCCACATCTCGCTTAGCGCCCTTATGTTGATATAATCGACCTCTCCCCGGGCCAAAAAATTCTGAAGGAAGGTCATTGTAGTCGGGTTTCATACCCAAAAAAAATTCTGCATAAAACATTTGTGCAAAATAAACAGGAACCTCATCGTTCCATGGAAGCCTTCCAAAGGCCGTGTTAGAGTCAGCCTTTGCAGCTTTCCTTCAGTGATTAAACATGCTTTTACAAAGTGATTTTAAGGTGTCAAGGTCAAATTTTGTCATTTCAATGAGTCTTCAAGCAAAATTTGGTCACTAGGCATTAGGTCTAGGGTTTGTTTTCACTCTTTTCAAAGTTGTCCAAATGTCGGTCCTGTCACCATTCAGCTGACTGTACCATCATTCAGAGGGTTTTCATCATCATGTCAAGTTCCATTGAGTCATTTTACGCCTTGTTCATGCTTCAGTTGTGCCTAGGTAAGGTCCATTTCCCTCTCCTAGGGTTTTGGAGGTAATTTCTCTTGGATGGTCAAATCATCGAAAAAATTTGTATCCTGATGTTCATACACCTTCCCCTATCATTAATGTACCTTATTAAACACTTCCCATCACCGAGATTCCCCAAATTCCTCATTTTTGCACAAACCCTAGTTTCTTGCCACAACTTGGCAATTTTCTAGGCTAGGCCTGTGTTTTGCCCTTTTGGACCCCTTCCTCTCACTCAATCTCTGAGATTCCACTTTCCCCTGCTTCCTAACATCCCTCCCTACTTCCCAAAATTTCCCCAAGAATTTAGAAGCCCCTTATCCCCTTCATTTTGCTTCATTTCGACAGAATCCCTTGTTTCATACATCGGGATAGGTTTCACTCAAATGATGTTTCTAAGCAATAAAAGATGAATTTGGGAAAATTGAGAGAGGTTTTTGTCCAAAACATTCCAAGGAAGAAAAACCTCCAATTTTTACACAGGTGTAATGGTTTTGGAGAAATGTCAAGAATACCGTTGCCTCAGGAGAATTGATGCACCTACAGGAAGTAGTGTTGGGAGATTTGACTTTTGACAGGGTAAATGAACTCCAAATTGAAAAATTCCACTTGGGTTGGAAATTAGACTCCAAGATCTTTCCAACGAGCTATCACACGCTCAATTTGGACACCGAGAAGGCCTCCAAAAGCTTCCTGCAAAATGAACTATGTAGCGCACTACTCACAAGAGGCGCGCTACCCATACAGGAGGTGCGCTACCCATATAAGGTGCGCTACCCACATAACACCAACAGCCAGTGTTAATTAACACGGGCGCTACCCACTTTCCAGGCGCTACCCATTGGGCAGGGGCGCTACACATACAGTGACAAAGCCAAAAAAATTTGTTTTTGCGTCCGATTTCGAGCTCAAACGCCTCCATCAACGTGCAAGTAGGTTTTAAACATTGCTCAGTGATTTTTGAACAGGGTTTTGGTATTTTTAAAGTGGAAAATTAGTGAGTTTGATGTGGAAAGAGGAGAAATCTATAAACCCTATGTTCATAGCAAATTCAATTCTCAAGGTTTTAAAAGATATATGACAGTCTTGTGAAGGGTTTGTAAACTTTTGTGATTGGTATATATGCTCATGCCTGTATTGCTTGTGGCGCCCTGGCACATTATGTACATCATCCTCATGCCTTTTCTTGGCCATTTTACCACTGCTGCCACGTCCTTTCATGTTTTCACATAGTCTCATGTTGACTTATCCATATCCTCCATCGCCATAGTATTACCACTGTTGTCATTACTATTGTTTCATTCCCACTGTTTCCTATTGACAAACATAGTCCTTTGACAAATCCTTGGCCAATATTGTAAAGGTTGTTTCATACATTACACTGTCTACTCATTTGTCAAAATTTTCTTGTGATCAAAACATAGACTGTCTTTAATGCCAATCCACTAAACAGAGCTATTACCACTGTCACTTGTTTTCTTATGATGTTTTGGTACATGTGCAATATATTTGGGTTTTGAGCATACATTGAAACTTTGACTTCATTACACCTATATCAACATACATATTGCAGACATCTTGTTTTCAGAGCCATGTCAGAGACAGATTCAGTTTATGAGCAGGAGTATGACAGTGATTCCACAGCAGGGCATTACTTGGGAGGATTTCATCTCCCATGACCTCTTCACAGCGCCACAGCCGCCTCCCGAGGTATTTTATGATGAGGGAGAGCCTTCACATCAGCCGGACATCCCTAAGGTTGAGCATATCAGTGCTCCATTGTTTGTGACATACCAGCGAGGCCACAGGGCCTTATTTGCAGCTACACGACGAGTATTATCTCCACCCAGGGTGGAAGGGGTCTCGCCGACTCCATCAGCAGAGCGAGTATTATCTCCACATGATGTGGAAGGGGTCTCGCCTTCTTCTTCAGCACAGGTACAGATCCAGGACAGGGGAAAGAAGCCCATGCATGATGAGGGCCCATCAGGAGGCCGGGGCACGGATTTCACGATCATTGATGTTGATGCGAGCTCTCCTAGCTCGAAACTGAAAGAGATCATCCAGGAGCAAAGGGCCGAGAATGACACGCTGAAAGATAAATTGCAGAAGGCTCAGTGGGTGATAAAATATCTAGAGCAGCGCAACAAAAAGTTAGAGGATGAGCACACACTTTATGAGTTGCGTCGAATCCGTGAGGATCGACAATTGGCCCGGAAAAGACCAGGTGATATGACACCAGTTGAGCAAGAGACTGAACTCACGCATGTTAACATTCATCTGGAGAAGTTGTTGGCAAAGGCCAACAGAGAGAAAGACATGCTTCGTCACATGAAAGGTCATTATTGGGCTCGCATGCATGTCTGCAAAGCGAGAATGAAGATTCTGAAGAGGAGGTTGAGCGAAGCACTAAAACGGCGGAAAAGGCCTGATCCACTCCGGATTTTGGCCGAGGCTTCGTTGGCTGGGAAAGATACATGATGGAGGGTCTTCACTCCGAATTTGAGCAAATTCGGAGAAATTTTTGTCATTTTGAAATATTTTGGTCTAAAAACAGGTTTTTCAGCTATACGGGTAGCGCGTCCATATGCTCACTTTTTTTCGGGACACTTGCTGAAGGAAATATTTGCATTTTTGGGTTTTTCATGGTAATTTATGCATCCTCAGGCATTTCCGAAGTATTTCATCAGATTCTGGATGGTCAAAAAGCTTAAAAACACCATGAAAACCACCTTGCTGCCACCTTTTGCACCAGCAGGAAGTACTTCTGGGAGAATGAATTTTTGGAGAGGCAAATGAGCTCCAAATTGAGAAATTCCACTTGAGTTGGATAGCCAACATCCAGGGCTTTCCAACTAGCTATCATGAGCTCAATTTGGATTCTGGGAAGTGCCTCAAAATCAGGATAAAAGGCACGCTACCCACTCAGCTCAGGGGCGCTACCCACATAGATTTTTGGCTGAATTTTCAACTTCCAGCTCAGAATTTTGGCCAGTTGGGACCAGTTTTGCTTGTGGATGAAATTTTTGGGTTTTCATGATGTAAATTGATGGCTGGCATGTAACTTTGGCTCATTTTTACCTATTCTAGAAGATTCACTCTCAAAAAAGTGAAAATCATGTAAATGAATCAATTTCCACTCTTTTAGAGGCAAGTTGTTAGCTGCCTAGATTTTAGCTCCTTGATTAGAATTTGTTGGAACTGCTCCTAGAAGGAGGATTTCGACCCCTAGAGGTGTGGGGAGGGGTTATATTGATCTATATATTGTAATTTGTGAGACATTCTACAGGTTGGACTCTTGGGAAACTTTGGCACACATTGTACATATTTTTCATATTTTGGCTAAGGAAAGATCAGAGGTTTTGCAGCACCTGTTGGGATTCTTGTGGCTTTCAGTTCTTAATGGTGTTTTCTCTCAGTTTATTGTAAGTTACTTCATGTTTAATGTATTCCATTTCTCACTTATGCTTCTTAAATTAAATGAATGAGTAGATGAGGTTGAATCCATTGTTCACAGTGCTCTGCCTTTGAAATCATTTAGTTTTTCATGTTTTCGCCTGTTTGAAAAGGATCCATGTTCATCCTTGCCCTTTTCAGCTCCCTTTTGTTATGATCCATCCATATATCCAATCAAAGCATTAAGACTATTGCCTACCTCGCCCCAACTCGAAATCTGCAAAGATCTGACCTTATCCCCGGACCCAAAATTGTTTTTTTTCATTTCTCCAACGAAAACCCAAAAAATCAAAATCAAACATTCCTATCTCTTTACTAGCCTAACATCAGTATTCATTGTTCATTATAAGTCATCTCAGCCCCTCTGAAAACATTTTCCGAGATAGACCCGGAGAGAGCCCTCTCCTGTCCTCGTAGGGCTAGCTACGAGGCTGAGCTTGGTTTGATGTTGCCTTGAACCTCACCTTATTTCAGCCTAAGGTAGATTTGAGCGCTAACAGGCCGCAAGATGTCGATCATACAAATAATCAGCTTTGTCTGGGTGCTTGAAATACTGCACCTTCAACATTTTTCTTTTTGGCCCTTCCTTATAATTAAACATTGACTTGGCCTCTGCTCTTGTAACTTTTTGTTTTATGTCCTGCCATTTATCGAGACCTATCACTGTTTCTTTTCTCTTTCTCATCAGTTCTACAAACGAATCAGTCGTTGGCCCCAAATTTCTGTACACATTTACCATTTCACCCAATGAATGTGTAACTATTTCGAGGCTTTGTCTACTCTCAGCAGGTAGAGACAAAGCCACGAGATCTCTTTGAAATTTTGCATGAAGGCTTTGACACCTTTGTAAGGTGCATTCCGCCATGTTCGTTTCCCATGGTATATCAGTAATCTCAGCCGGATAAGTTGTGCTGGGTTGATAGCCTTCTTCTTGAATGTAGTGCGCTGCCCTACGTCTATTTTGACCACTGGCTCGAACATTTTCAGCCTCTGCATCAATATATATAAAATTTTGTATATTAGAAAAAACACGTGTAAAAAAAGTTGTGCAAATTTAATGAAAAAATATTGAAATTGATGGCAACCTTGATGTTGTTGGTTAACATCATCTCCAACATGACCCTGCTGAGAACCAACCCTAGAATGATGCTGCTGAGAACTAGACCCACAATGACCCTGTTGAGAACCAGCAACGGTTGATTGGCCTTCGGGGGAATAAATATCACCCCCTTCCCGCAACTTGCTACCACTCATATCTCGACCGGTTGAACCTTGGCCACGCTCCTTGGATGGAGTTGAAACCCTTCTCCTCTTACCTCCTAAAAATTAAAATATGAAACTTATTAACAACTAAATTAACTCAAAGTTAATAAAAAAATCAATTCCATATGTACACATGTATGGAGATTTAAGATTATATTTAAATACTGTGAACATTCCCCGATCCCTGAACCTCCATATGGGATTCGACTGATCTTCGTTGTTCATCCTCCATGATATATATCTATTGGTCGACATTTACACAAAATAGATTTCAAAAAATCAATTTGTAGTTTAGTGCACTCAAATTATGTAGAACACAACTTTCAAAGCAATAATTGATCATGTGTGAAACTAAATTTAATCGAAAAAGATATTATAAAAATGATAAGTTCACCAAATTGCGCTTTACATGGTGGGAGCACACTTGGTATAAAATTTACTACTTATACACTTTATTTTGTGGGAGAAATGACACATGTACATAGTTTACCTTAAATTCGTTGTGTTTTACGGATATTAAAATGAAGAACTTCTATTTAGATCCATTCCAGAGATTGACTGTAGGGGCATTTACTAGATATGTCACCTTTCATAAAAGATGAGATCCAGAGGCTACCTGGCCCTTTACAGACTCAGACATGGGAATGTGTCTCTTTCCCTACGCAAAAAAATAGTTCAAGGTATTTAATCTTCATAGACATGTCATCAAGCAAGTCAATGTGATCATCCCCAACTTAATTTTTATGAAATTAGGCTTGGAATCTCATTTTAGAGCTCAAATTTTTAGGAAGAATTTAAGTATCCACCTTTCAATAATCACTAGAAGAGGTTGATAAAGAATATAGGAAGACAAAAAACTAACCAGTGGTGTACTAAATGTATTTCTTGGGAGGTAGATTGGCATATGGACTTTTGGTAGCTATAAATTTTGCTAACAGATGGTTAGATTTCTTATCTAATTAAGGCCTTGCATGTATTTTGATGTTTCATGAATTTCTTTGCAAATTCAAAGTATGATGCATGTTGCATGAAGCAAGATGTTGAAAGTAGAGTTACGTTGACACACTTAAATGCAACAAATATGGAAATTTTTACATGAGCTCTATTATTTGACTTGAGAGTCAGTTGTTTGAAGAGGCATGTTTTGTCGACTTGTGTTTGGTTTATGGTTTTGTATGTCACCAATATGTAAGAGTACATGGAGATATTCACATGATGTGAATTTTTTTTCTTTGAAGGAGAAAAATGATATGTCAGCGAGCTATGTTTCTTGCATGATGTGTTTTCAGTTTGATGGTTTTGTTTGTGACAAGACATCACAAGATTTTGGTAAGGTCCAATCTTGAGCGAGAGCCTCATGATTACAACCTAATCAAGAGAATCAAATGGGAGTGCATAGTTATTTTGAAAACAAATAGGATTCTGAGCTACCTAGGACTCGAACCATTATTTTTAAATTTGAAATATCATGGTGTGTTGTTTCAATCCTTGAATCCACAATCCTAACATAAATTGTTTTATTCTTTTTTTGCAGGATTTATTTGGTTATATTAAAATTCAGTTGAATTTAAAATTCTTGGCTTAGTGGCATGAACCAAACATATTGTACATATTAAATTCAAGGAATTTCGCTCTCCCAATCATTTCTAAATCATCCATATCACCAAGAAAACATGTTTTAAAAGAACATACTTTGGTATGGGAAAGACCTTCGATTTCAAATATTATAAGAAGGTTTTTGATATGGTTGAGAGAATGTGGAAAATAGAATTCATAAACAAATTATTTTTCAAAACGTATTACTTTCAAAGTATCAACAAGGAATGTACAAGGGTGTTCAATGAATTAATGCTATTTATTTAAATTCCATGATGTAAAACTTACTCATAATTTTAACAAATTATTAAATAATTATCAAGATTGGATAATTATATTATTTGTCATATATTTTGACGCTTATAGAGTGAAAAAACTGAAAGAATCAACTTGTAGGGTCATTTTAATGGTGGGTAGAGAATTCGGGTCTAAAACCTTTTGGAGTCATTTTGAGGCATTAAATGACATTTCTGGGGGTCAAACGATTATCCCTTGTGCCGAAATCTTGACCATTATTCTACACTTAAAGACATATCCAATGGAGCAAGAAAAACATCAAACAAAGTTCATTCAAAATTTATGCCTTTAGTAAGTTGACCTATCATGTTGACCACCATGGTATGAGAGAATGACATCTTAGCCCCATTACTCATGCATGGCAGGCTAGCTACATGTGGAATTTTAACAAGACTCTAAAAGGTCTAAAATCACAAACCTCGTTAATGGTTGACAAAGTCAAATCTTACACCTAGTTGGCTATCACACTAGGTTAAATACTTGGCCACTAGGAGGAATAAGAGTTCCATTTTGGGTTATTGTATTTTGTTCCATAGTTGAAAATACAACTAGGAGTGTGAAGTTAGAGAGAAAAATGTATGAAGTTAAGTTTTTATAGCAACCTTACACGCTAAAAGTCTTAGCTAACTCTAGAGAGATTACCTCTTTCTTTGTACTGACATATTCTCCATACCAAAAAAGAGAGTAGAGCATGTTTACATTTTAGTGTTGTTTTTCTCCCATAAGTATTTCCTAGGGAAAAAGGAGTCTAGAGCATCATTAATTTTTAGGGTTGCTTGTCTCCCATATAAGGATTTCCTAAGAAAATAATTGTGTTGATTGTCTAGAGATATTTATGTGTGTGTTTCATTATGTTCTCTATTTCTTACGTTGTGTTTCATTATGTTTTATATTTCTTACATTTCTTACATTTCACATAAGATATATAAAAGAACTTTCACATGTTCCTTTTGTGGTTTGAATAATCATAATGTTTATAAATGTTGGAAGAAGATATCCATGCACATTGAAACTTTCTAAATAAATGAGGCAAAAATTCAAAGGCCCATTGGACAAGGAAAATGATGTTGAAAATAACTAGCAATTGTTTATTACTAATTGCCATAAGAAAGGTCACCTTGTGGACAAGTGTTGGACTTTGTATCCAACAAGTCATCCACAACATTTGAAGAAGGTGGAAAGAGATAACGACAAGAATGGAAAAGAGGATTCCATAATTGATGAGGGTCAAGATGATTCACATGATGAAGTGCAGCTAAAAGAAGCGCCATTGAAATGGTTTGCTAACAGATGGTTAGATTTCTTATCCAATTAAGGCCTTGCATGTATTTTTATGTTTCATGAATTTCTTTGCATTTACTAAAAGTATGGTGCATGTTGCATGAAGCAAGATGTTGAAAGTAGAGTTATGTTGACACACTTAAATGCAACAAATATGAAAATTTGTACATGAGCTCTATTATTTGACTTGAGATTCATTTGTTTGAAGAGGCATGTTTTGTCGACTTGTGTTTGGTTGATGGTTTTGTATGTCACCAATATGTAAGAGTACATGGAGATATTCACATGATGTGAATTTTTTTTCTTTGAAGGAGAAAAATGATATGTCAGCGAGCTATGTTTCTTGCATGATGTGTTTTCAGTTTGATGGTTTTGTTTGTGACAAGATGTCACAATATTTTGGGAAGGTCCACTCTTGAGTGAGAGCCTCATGATTACAACCTAATCATGAGAATCAAATGGGAGTGCATCTTTATTTTGAAAACAAATAGGATTCTGAGCTACCTAGGACTCGAACCATTATTTTTAAATTTGAAATATCATGGTGTGTTGTTTCAATCCCTGAATCCACAATCCTAACATAAATTGTTTTATTCTTTTTTTGCAGGATTTAGTTGGTTATATTAAAATTCAGTTGAATTTAAAATTCTTGACTTAGTGGCATGAAATATTGACCATTATTCTACACTTAAAGACATATCCAATGGTGCAAGAAAAACATCAAACGAAGTTCATTCAAAATTTATGCCTTTAGTAAGTTGACCTATCATGTTGACCACCATGGTATGATATAATGACATTTTAGCCCCATTACTCATGCATGGCAAGCTAGCTACATGTGGAATTTTAACAATACTCTAAAATTTCTAAAATCACAAACCTCGTTAATGGTTGACAGAGTCAAATCTTACACCTAGTTGGCTATCACGCTAGGTTAAATACTTGGCCACTAGGAGGAATAAGAGTTCCATTTTGTGTTTGTATTTTGTTCCATAGTTGAAAATACAACTAGGAGTGTGAAGTTAGAGAGAAAAATGTATGAAGTTAATTTTTTATAGCAACCTTACACGCTAAAAGTCTTAGCTAACTCTAGAGAGATTACCTCTTTCTTTGTACTAACATATTTTCCATACCAGAAAAGAGAGTAGAGCATGTTTACATTTTAGTGTTGTTTTTCTCCCATAAGAATTTCCTAGGGAAAAGGGAGTCTAGAACATCATTACTTTTTAGGGTTGCTTTCTCCCATATAAGGATTTCCTAGGAAAATAATTGTGTTGATTGTCTAGAGATATTTATGTGTGTGTTTCATTATGTTATTTATTTCTTATGTTGTGTTTCATTATGTTTTATATTTCTTACATTTCTTACATTTCACATAAGATATATAAAATAACTTGCACATGTTCCTTTTGTGGTTTGAATAATCATAATGTTTATAAATGTTGGAAGAAGATATCCATGCACATTGAAACTTTCTAAATAAATGAGGCAAAAAGTAAAAGGCCCATTGGACAAGGAAAATTATGTTGAAAATAACTAGCAATTGTTTATTACTCATTGCCATAAGAAAGGTCACCTTGTGGACAAGTGTTGGACTTTGTATCCAACAAGTCATCCACAACATTTGAAGAAGGTGGAAAGAGATAACGACAAGAATGGAAAAGAGGATTCCATAATCGATGAGGGTCAAGATGATTCACATGATGAAGGGAAGCTAAAAGAAGCGCCATTGAAATGGTTTGCTAACAGATAGTTATATTTCTTATCCAATTAAGGCCTTGCATGTATTTTGATGTTTCATGAATTTCTTTGCATTTACTCAAAGTATGGTGCATGTTGCATGAAGCAAGATGTTGAAAGTAGAGTTATGTTGACACACTTAAATGCAACAAATATGGAAATTTGTACATGAGCCATTATTTGACTTGAGAGTCAATTGTTTGAAGAGGCATGTTTTGTCGACTTGTGTTTGGTTGATGGTTTTGTACACCAATATGTAGAGTACATGGAGATATTCGTGCATGATGTGAATTTTTTTTCTTTGAAGGAGACAAATGATACATGTCAGCAAGCTATGTTTCTTGCATGATGTGTTTTTCAGTTTGATGGTTTTGTTTGTGAAAAGACGTCACAAGATTTTGGGAAGGTCCACTATTGAGAAAGAGCCTCATGATTACAACCTAATCATGAGAATCAAATGGGAGTGCATCCTTATTTTGAAAAAAAATAGGATTCTAAGCTATCTAGGACTCAAACCATTATTTTTAAATTTGAAATATCATGGTGTGTTGTTTTAATCCCTGAATCCACAACCCTAACATTTGTTTTATTATTTTTTTGCAGGATTTACTTGGTTATATTAAAATTCAGTTGAATTCAAAATTATTGGCTTAGTGGCATGAACGAAACATATTGTACATATTAAATGAGAAATTTCGCTCTCCCAATCATTTCTAAATCACCCATATCACCAAGAAAACATGTTTTAAAAGAACATACTTTGGTATGGGAAACACCTTAGGTTTCAAATATTATAAGAAGGTTTTTGATATGGTTGAGAGAATGTGGAAAATAGAATCCATAAACAAATTATTTTTCAAAATGTATTACTTTCAAAGTATCAACAAGAAATGTACAAGGGTGTTCAATGAATTAATGCTATTTATTTAAATTCCATGATGTAAAACTTACTCATAATTTTAACAAATTATTAAATAATTATCAAGATTGGATAATTATATTATTTGTCATATATTTTGACGCTTATAGAGTGAAAAAACTGAAAGAATCAACTTGTAGGGTCATTTTAATGGTGGGTAGAGAATTCGGGTCTAAAACCTTTTGGAGTCATTTTGAGGTATTAAATGACATTTCTGGGGGTCAAACGATTATCCCTTGGGCCGAAATCTTGACCATTATTCTACACTTAAAGACATATCCAATGCTGCAAGAAAAACATCAAATGAATTTCATTCAAAATTTTTGCCTTTATTTTAAGTTGACCTATCATGTTGATCACCATGGTACGAGAGAATCACATTTTAGCCCCATTACTCATGCATGGCAAGCTAGCTACATGTGGAATTTTAACAAGACTCTAAAAGGTCTAAAATCACAAACCTCGTTAATGGTTGACGAAGTCAAATCTTACACCTAGTTGGCTATCACGCTATGTTAAATACTTGGCCACTAGGAGGAATAAGAGTTATATTTTGTGTTATTGTATTTTGTTCCATAGTTGAAAATAGAACTAGGAGTGTGAAGTTAGAGAGAAAAATGTATAAAGTTAAGTTTTTATAGCAACCTTACACGCTAAAAGTCTTAGCTAACTCTAGAGAGATTACCTCTTTCTTTGTACTCACATATTTTCCATACCAGAAAAGAGATAGTAGAGCATGTTTACATTTTAGTTTTGTTTTTCTCCCATAAGGATTTCCTAGGGAAAAAGGAGTCTAGTGCATCATTACTTTTTAGGGTTTCTAGTCTCCCATAAGGATTTCCTAGGAAAATAATTGTGTTGATTGTCTAGAGATATGTATGTGTGTGTTTCATTATGTTTTATATTTCTTACATTTCTGCCCTCCTATTTTTCTTTCCAATCAAGGTTTATAAAGTAACATGAGAAGCAACATGAGACTTGGAACAATCATTTTCATTATCTATATGGAAGGCAAGAAGGATTATATCCCCTTAAGCTTAAACTTATGTATTTTGTCAATTTTTATCATATATTTTTTGGTAAGAGTAAATGTTTTTTATCTATAGTACAAGTCATGAGTTCCCCAATTTTACCTCATGTAAAGCATGATTCTAGGATTACTACAATTTGTACTTGGTTTTTTATTGTGATGATGCCCCGTCTCAATCACTTGGCCATCTCTCTATGGGTAGTTAAATCTTTATAGTTCAATACTTAAGTAATATTTATCTATTTGTATTATGTGAAATGTAAAAAATGGTATACTATTTTTCATAAAATTGGGTTGAGTTTATCATATATTTCGATGAAAGTTGATTATATGACATGTTTTCTTTAAAAGGATCTAACAATTTTGTCAAGGTATGAATTTTTATTAGATGAGGAGGCTATGTATTACATATGGTCTTGAATGAGCTTTTGGACTCTTTAGATATATATCTAAAGAGTCCAAATGCTCATTCAAGACCATATGTAATACATAGCCTCCTCATCTAACTTAACCATGGATTTGCAATACTATATTTGAGTTGGCTAGCTCCATTTCAAGATATTATAATGTTAGATTATTATTTCTATAGATTTTGATAATGGTAGTAAAATGTTGCAAAAAACCAAAAACCAGGTACAAATAATATTATTCTAGATATATGTAAAAAGGAAATGGTAGAGAAGATCAAACAATATTAAACTTTTCATAAATAATTTAGATAAAAATACATTTTATAATTTTGATTGTAAATTCCAAGGCTTAAAGCAATAATTTTTCTAATAATTTTGTTTTAATTAATAAATAAAAAAGAAGCATTTTCAATCAAAATCAAATCCAACATATAATAAAAATAATAAAAACAATTTAAAACTTTTTATGTAGGTATTACTTATCAGCACATATACCGCGAAAAGAACAATGTTGCAGATGAGTTGTCAAAGCAGGGGCTATAGGATGCGTATGGAAAGATAAATTATCAGCTATTTAATATACAGGGTCTTCAAGCCGAAGGCTCAGTGCCCATCATCTAAGTACAACGGTACCATAGATGCTGTGATTTTCAGTTTTCTGGATTAATACTTTGAAATACAAACCATGCCATAACACAGAACTGACAACCATGCTCCTGGGATCAAGCGAGCCAGACCTCTTCTACCGAACCTGGGTACGCTTTCTGTGGTTGGTATAACAGGATTTGGTGCACATTACCTGCTCCAAGTATTGGTGTTTTTTTTTGTATTTGATAGGTTCCATATTGCCTACAATGTTAGTACCAGATGGAAATGATGTTGACATTTTGATATGGTATGATGGTCAGCATTATTTTGGATGGATCTCTAGCCCTCATGATTAATGATTTTGTTTTGGATGTTCTGGATTCTCTGAGATATTTTTGGAATCTATGTATGTCGGATGTTTGTTGCAAACTTTTTCTTATCTACCTGGGTATTTTTCTATTAGCTGTCTGGGCAATTTTGGATACGTCCCAGTAAAAAAATATATACATGTGGATCATCTATGGGCTTTTAAAAAGTCTCTGTAGGTGTTTTGGGATTATTATCTCTTGTCTGACATGGGTCACCCTTTTCTCCTGGATGGAAAATTGCGTTTCTACCTTCAGATGCGAATGTAATGACTGATGGACTGTTTTCTCATTATATATAAACAAAACAACGTTTTTTAGAAATGTGAAAAAAAAAACACAGAACTGACAACAAACTAACAACTACCATATATCCACTGTATATCCGTCCAAAAATCTTTAATTTCAGAGAGATTAACACCGCCATGGTATTCTTGATGCACTATCCTAAAACCATTGTATGTGCTCTCTTGAGCTTTCTGTTCGGACTGTACCTATCTATAGTTTTTTTTCTCTGTCTATTTTTGCTACTGGTCGCAGTTGGTATGTAATAGGGACCCTCTAGCTGTTAGAGGTTTAGGTGAATTTCTCTAGTCTCTCGGGTCACCCTGCGTGGTGGACCTGTGTTTGTTTTTGGTTTTGGTCGTCGAGCTGTAACGCAACCTGGCTTTTCAAAGTCCATGTCTCCTCAGGCTAACAGTCAGCCCGTCAAGAAGTAGGCCTGTGGCGCTATATGGCTGATGCTTTCAGGCCTTTGTACTCTTTATGTAATCTCTAGTTCATGATATAATATATTGATACTAACTTACAAAAAAAGAAAAAAACAACGCCATGGTATTCTTGGTCGAAAAATAAGCAAACAGAGAATAACCAGTATAACATACACGGGAGTATATGTTATAAAAAAAACAACGTTTTTTAGAAATGTGAAAAAAAAAACACAGCACTGACAACAAACTAACAACTACCATATATCCACTGTATATCCATCCAAAAATATTTAATTTCAAAAAGATTAACAACGCCATCGTATTCTTGGTCGAAAATTAAGCAAACAGAGAATAACCAGTATAACATACACGAGAGTCTATGTTATAAACAAAACAACGTTTTTTAGAAATGTGAAAAAAAAACACAGAACTAACAACAAACTAACAACTACCATATATCCACTGTATATCCACCCAAAAATCTTTAATTTCAGAAATATTAACAACGCCATGGTATTCTTGGTCGAACGAGTATAACATACTCGACGAACGAAGAGCGTGGACGTGACGAACACCAGCACGGCGACGAGGAACAGCGGCGACGAGGAGCAATAGTGACAAGGAAAAAACGCGGGAACAATGAAATCGGTAAACCACATAAATTTGCAGGCGATTTATTTATAGAAAATAGTTCGGCCGAACTATTTTAAATGTAAAAGTTCGGCCGAACTTTTTTTATAAGTTCGGCCAAACTTTAGTTGTCGGTTTTCCAATCTCCAGCAAAAATTTTGTTTTCCAGCGCCGTCAGTGAGCTGTCAGTCTAAACAGAATCACGAGTTCGGCCGAACTTTATGAAATGTTCGACCGAACTATTGCCGAAAAAAATTTTCAACCCCCAATTCTCACAAAAGTGTAACCCAGCTTCACGTTTCCGCCCTATGATGAGTGAGATGTTGTGATGCAAGGCAAAGGAAAACCTCCATGATAGTTAAGGAAACACTCCATGTCATATAGGCTAAGACTCAAGGCTACTTAGACAATGGAAGTGAAGAAGTAGTAATACAACATTTTGCAGAATAGATATATGGCTTTGGAGAGCCATGCATTGCGTTCATATGTTGTGTGCATATTGCTTGCATTAGGGAGTGAATGTTTTACATATGTTATGATGTTATAATATGTTGCTTTATTGCATATGTTGGCATTATGTTGGTGTATTTAATCATTACATGTGGTTGAAAATACTATTGGGTGGAGAATTTATTTTTGTTTTTAATAATAAAAATCTGAAGAGATGTGAAACTAATTTGTGGAATGCAAAGATGAAAAATTGTTCACTTCATATTCAATTTTGGAATACCAACAGCCATCAAAGCTTGCTTATAAAATTGTGTGAGGTTACAAGGCTATATGGTTAGAGAGTTAGAAAATGTGAGAGTTTATTGAGGTGTTCTTCATTAATTACCTAGCACATATGTGTAGAGTTCATGTAAAGGAGATTTAAGGAGAAGTAGGAACAAATATGGAGCTATGCATATTTATGTAGAAAATATAACGAAGTGATTCAATCTGATCTTGTAATGTACTAAAAAAAATATTAAATCCTTCTACAATTTGCAGAAACCAAATATGATTACACAATCACATAACAAGTAAGAGAAAAAAATAATCAATTTCACAACACAAGATATTTCTAGGGAAAGAAACTGCTCAAAATCTCGCTATCTATATATTATATAAAGTCAAAACCATGAAACAATACAATGTTTTTTTCTCACTGAGAAACTTCTACAGTGTGATGAATGTCTCACTCTGATCTAGGAAAAATCAGTCAAATACTTAACCAATTCTCAGCCTCTATCCGACCAAACTTTCTCATGCATTCCTTGAGGAATTGTCTCCCTATTAAATAGGAAATTCCAAATAATTGATTGTGCAATTCATCCAAGGCTTCTTGATGACTCTATACATGACCTGTACAATTTTCTAATCATACAATTGATATTTATGCTCACTTTAACCTCAGTCTCAACTTGGCATTCCTTAGAACTGACATGCAACAACTATTTATATTGAATTTTCAGTTGACTTATTGATCACTACATGTGAATTAAAGAAAATTTAATTCACTGGACCTCTCACTAGCTCATCTCTCAATTAGGACTAGCTAAACTGATTTTAACTCAATTAATTGGGTTAACTTATTACAACTCGCAAATAACTGTAAGTGGACCCTCTAAAATCATGGGAAAACTCTACATGCCTCCTCTCTAAGCCTCAACTCGAATTTACTAAGCTAATTAAGTCTTCGTGACTTAGTTAACTAATAGAAGTTGTCATGAGATGAAATTACAATCTCTCTTCCAATCTAATTAAGAGAAAATTAAATCAGAAGCCCCCTTGGGTTCCATTTCAACACTCCCTCTTAGCAATAAAAGGGTTATCTACTACCCCAATCTTGTCTCTCTGGAATTTGAATTTTCTTCTTTCCAGTGCCTTCATAAAGATTTATGCATCCCACTCCTCTGAGGGAATGTACTCTAATGACATAATCCACATATGCACACAATCTATGAGATGTTGATACCATATATCAATATGCTTGGACCTGTTATGAAAACCTGTATTAGCTGAGAGTTTGATGCAACTATGGTTATCACAATGTATCATTATCGGATCCATCTATCAACCAAATAAACCAACAAGTATCTTCCTCACCCATATGGCCTCACATGTTTCCTGATTGGTCACCATGTACTCTGCCTCTGCTAAAGTGAGTGCAAATTATATTTGTTTTCAGTTGTACCAAGAAACTGTTGCTGATCCTATGTTGAATATGCCCCTTGATGTTCTCTTCCTGTCGAATGGACCCTTTGCCAAATCTGCATCGATGAAGCCTTGAAGCTTCTCTCCCTCTCTTCATTTGTACCATAGTCCATACCATGTAGTGCATCTAAGGTATCTCAACACATGCGTGTCTGCCTTCCAAAAGAGCTTGGTAGGATTAACCATAGCTTTACTAAGTTGGTTAAATGCATAGCATATGTTTGGTCATGTGTTCACCAAATACATGAGTGAACCCCCAAGCACCCAGTAAACAGTAGCATCCACTAATTTTCCTAAATTAGCATTCTCCTTCCTCTAGTTTCTTGCTAGAAGAGTCTCCATGGGTTTCTTGCCCTCCATGTGGAACTTCCTCAGAATATGCTTGGCATACTTGACCTAATATATAAATAGCTCCCCTTCTCTTTTCCATATTTCTAATCCCAAGAAATATTGCAAGAGCCCCATGTCCTTCATCTCAAATTCTCTTGCAAGATCATCCTTGCAAGACTTGATGAGTTGCTCATCACCTGCCAGTATCATAACATCGACATAAAGTAAAATAATCAAAATATTACCATCAACTACAATATGATATAGATTGACATTTTCTTCACTCTTGGCATAGCCCAACCCGATCAAATAGTTTTCAATCCTGATGTATCAAGCATGAGATTCTTGCTTCAACCCATACAGTTATATCTTGAGTCTATACACATGTGACTCTCTATCTAAGGTCTCAAAACATTTTGGCTTCTCAACATAGACCTCCTCCTCAATAACTTCATTAAGAAAGGTTGTCTTTACATCTGTCTAATGTATCTACCATTCCATCAACACTAAGAGTGCAAGGTTGGATCTAATAGATGAGTACCTTGCAACTGGTGAAAAAGTCTCATCATAGTCAATCCCCTCCACCTGAGAGAACCCTTTTGCCACAAATATGCCCTTGTGCTTCTCAACACTCCCATATTCTTCTTACTTCACCTTGTATACCCATATGGATCCTACAACTGAGTTCCCCACTAGTCTTGGGACAACTTCCCATGCACTCTTTATGATAATGGAGTCATACTCCTCAACCATAGGATCAACCGACACTGTTTGTTGCAATACTTCTTCAAAATATATGATTTTATCTCAATACCTTCGCTCATAAGAGCCATGTATCCAGTGTACCACTTTGGGGACCTTCTCTACCTGCGTTGTGATGTGGGTGCTCCCACATTCTCTCTCACATATAGCAACAATATTTCAGCCTCTCTGGTGCATTTCCTTCCATCTCTGGTGGATGGATCTGCATGAGTGGTTTCTACCACTCTCTGTTCCTCTACTTGTGGTTGATCCACATCTTAAGGTTCTTATTTTGGAGCCAAGAGCTCCTTAAATTCATGCAACTCAAGCTCCCTATCAAGGGAAGTTTGCATGGTTTTCTCTTCATCAAATTTCACATCTCTTTTGACCATTTTCATATTGTGTTTTGTAAAGTACACTCGATAGTTGTGAGGTGTATCAATGTACCCCAAAATATCCCCAACTCTGTTGTTGGCTCTAGCTTCTTCCTGGAATATTTGGTCACATGGAAATAAATAGATGAACCAAAAATTTTAAAATACAACACATCTCGTCTCTTACCTAAAAAATATTCTCTGGTGTACTCATCCCAAGTATTCGATGAGGACTTCTGTTATGTGCAAATATTGTTGTATTGCATGCTTCTGTGCACAAATGCAACAGGAGGCCTTGATCATGCAACATAGCTTTTGTTTCTCCCACAATAGTTTTGTGCTTCCTTTCTGCAACCCCATTCTTCTATGGGTTATGAGGTGTTATCAATTCTCTTTGAATTCATTTTTAGGCACAGAAGTTCTTGAATTCATTAGAGATGTATTCTCCACCATTGATGCTCCTCAGATCCTTCACCTTCTTCCCTGTATCTTTCTCGACAAGTTCGTTGAACTCACAAAACTTGGAGAATGTTTGATCTTTATTTTGCATGAATAAAATCAAACACTTCCTTGAAAAATCATCAAAAAAATCACATAATACATGTTCTTTGTTGTGGAAGTTGTCGAGAACGGTCCACACACATCTGAGTGAACTCTCTCAAGGATCACCTTGGGTCATATTTCCTTATCGTGAAAGGTGGCTTTGGTATACT
Organism: Pinus albicaulis; assembly: GCA_034641835.2. Lineage (NCBI taxonomy): Eukaryota > Viridiplantae > Streptophyta > Pinopsida > Pinales > Pinaceae > Pinus > Pinus albicaulis. The sequence continues at coordinate 944,763,340 of CM076578.1, forward strand.
TCCCCAATGTACACCATTTTCATGTATCTCTCTATGAAAGTGCGCCCTTTGGAAGCCCTGCAGAAATCTGTTTCATGTTCTTCAAAGTGTTGTGGTGTATATGGCCCATTATCCTATGCCATAACTCACCGATATCTAGGCTCTCCACCTTATCTGATTTCATGCTCAAGGAAGCATAATATTCTACATCCAATTTATAGAGGTTATTTACTTGAACCCCAATATTTTTCACCTATCTTGTGGTTTTGTGATGAAGGAATGCCTTTCCTTCACTGAATATCACATCATATCCATGATCTTCCAACATAGCAACAGAAACCAAATTCTTCTTTAAACCAAGAACATACATGACATATTTTAATGTGAGTGGATTACTTGACTCCCTTTGAAAGGTAACTCTACCAACACTGGTAGCGCTATACCTCCCGTCATCACCCATATTGATGTGCATTTGAAGATCCTTCTCCTCCAAGCTACTAAATAATTTTCTGTTGTTGGTCATATGGAAAAAAGCTCCATTATCCAAGTACCACACATAACCCATCACCGATGACACCATGCATGTGATGAGAGTGAAAACCAACTTGAATTGTGAAGTGATTGCTTCACTTTATGCTCCTCCTGAAGCCTTCTTGTTGGTCTTATTTTGTGGATAATTTGTGGCATAGTGTCCATGCTCATGACAGTGAAAAAAATTCACCTTTGACAATTCTCACTTCTTTCCTTCCTTTCCAGACTCTGATTTGGAATGGGACACCTCCCCTTTCCCTTTATTCTCCTTTCCAAACAAGGAAAAATTCTCCTCATCATCAGTCTTTGACAAGGATCCATCTTTGGTGCTCTGCCGAATCTCTTCTTGTACCAAGTCATACCATAATCGCTCCCAGTATGGTAGCTTCTCCCTCCCATTCACAGAATCCTAGTAGCTATTCCAGCTCTTAGGAAGGCCTAGAAGGTCTAGGCTCACCAAATCATCTTATGCAGCTATTATCCCAAAAATTCCAAGCTCATATCAACATTGAGTGAACTTCATCAAGTATTTTTGGATCACATTTCCCTTCTCCATATTCATCTTTCTAGGCTTATCTTTCAGCGCCATCTTCTTGTGGTCACTGTTATTCTAAAATAGATATGTCAATGACTTCCACGTAACATATGGAGTATCCTTCCCATGGAGACTTGATACAACATGATCTCGAACTCCCTTTAATAATATCCTCCTCACATTCGCTACATTCTTCCTCAATGCATCAAGTTGTTTAGCATTTGTTGTTGTGGGTTGGGGAATATCACCATCTATGAATTCCTTCAATCCATTTTCCTCAAGCACTACCTCCATCCTATCATTCCATGCTATGTGATTCTAATTTACCTCAAGGGCATTGTTATAGGTCAATTTGGGCATCATCCCCCATGACCTGGTCAAACTAGACATCAACCACAAGACCAATGAAATAGGGTCTATCATCCCCTCATATTTCAGTTGCTATATGCCCTAAGAGAAGAACAATTCATTCATGGCTTCTATTATGAGATTTCCAAGGTTTGAAGTATATGTTATATCACCTATTGACTCACCAACGTAGCCTCTAAAGGGACTAACTGTGTTTCATATGCAACATCCTCCATTCAAGGGTGCATTGCAATGCACTTCCCGACATTCAAGAGTGCGTTGGACACCTGGGAGCAGAATTCTCATTGTTCCGGGAATCTCCACATGTCCAGTGCCTTCTAGAAGATTCCATATGTGTCAAAATTTGAATCCAAGTGTCCATATAACACCTCTGAACTTGGAAACATGTCTTTCCTATTATTAGAAAGTCATTCATAGAGAAACTACCATCAGTTTCCCTATAAATTGAACACATATCCTAGTGCTAGGAAAGGAAGAATTTTGGTAAGGAAATGTTGTTGGATTCTCATTTGAGAGAGTGAAAGTATTGATATGATGCTAGTGTGATGTTGGATGTGATGAAGCTAGGATGAAGCTGGAGCTGGTGACATAAAATCGATCATTGGCTGTAACCTCCCCCTTCTACTCTTTAATAAATATTGTTGTTCATTTTCCCATATATGTATCTATTTATGTTTCTATTTCTCATGAAATGGATTCTTGAAGGATATATATGTTTCACATCTAATTTATTTGAGTGATTAAGATAAGTAGGCATGTGTATATTTCATTTTTTGTTGTTCTCTGTTTATGCTTGTAGGAATCAATCTGGAGATCTGATTTGGATTGAAGGCGACAACAAAAGCGACAGAGGGAGAAGGAGAACCACTTGGATTGCAAGAAGGTTCTTCTATAATTCTGTGTGTCTATTTATTTTGGAAAAAGTGATAGCAAAGTCTTTCATATATTTTTCTAAGTGCCTAGCACCACACTTAGGGAATTTGATTTATCCGTAGATCACAATTCTGCATAACAAATTGGTGACTCCACTGAGGAGTTTCCTATCATTCCTGTGTTTTTCCTCTACTAATCCTCATCAATAGCATCTAATTTAAGTTATTAGGAATTTTAATGAAATAATTTCATTAGAAGTGTGTTATGTAGATTGCATTTTCAATCACTGCTGCACCCAACGCACTGTTGGTCAAGACACAGTGCACTACAGTGCATTGTCTCCTGATCAGGGGTGCACTCCAATGCACTGTCTCCCCTTAGAGACTGTGTTTCCCCCTCATCCAACCAAATTCCATTCAAATTTTTCATTGCTATCATTCTCAACCATTTTTTTGATGTTTTTTCAACTGTCTGATACCTCTTAAAGACGAATGAACTTTCCAGATTCTTCCTCCTTTTAAAATTAAATTTGTTCAATGTCTCTTTAGTGTATTTCTTTACCATTGGCAAATCAAATTCAAAGTATTTTATTTTTTCATTAGATCCATTTTTTTTTGTAAAAGAAATTTTCCTTTCATTCTTCGTTTCCTGTAGGAAAAAATTGTAGTTCCATTCTACATTTTTTCCTAAAAGAGAATTTGTTGTTAAATTCCTCGTTTCACAAAGAAGAAAACATCTTCTTTTATTGATTTGATGCATATAGTTTCCTTTCTTGCATTCAAATTAAATGAGTTGCAAACAAAAACATGCATTTTCATATAGTGAATTGTGTGTGTTTCATAGGAACAAGTTAGGAAAGCTGAATTTTAGTTTGTGCTCTTTGTTGTTTGCTCTCAAAACTGATTGTGATTTCCCTTAGTAGCTAGGATTTTCATTGAAAAAGATAAATTAAAAATTTTTCTTACCATTTTAGTTTTCATTTTTAGGAATTTACATCACATCATGCGGTGAACCTCAAAAGGAAAATTTTTAAACAAGATCAACTTAAAATTTACATCAATTTACCTAAAAAAGCATTGGAACCATAATGATAACATTTATAAGGTTTAGGCTGGAGATGTGTTCCGACGTCACAAAACATAGAAGTTGTCGTTAACTTGTCTGCGATACATCTAGAGTGTGATACCTCACTCCACATACGTAAGTATATCGGAGCTCGTCCACGTACCTTCGAGTATATCAGGCAGTGTTCTAGTATGAAAAGTATAAGGAGGTGCTTTCACTATGCAGTTTCGCATTAGACAACGCTATTATGGACTTGGGACTCCACGTACCTTTGGGTATATTTCGGAGGACAACTTTAGGTTGCTATCCATCCATAGTGAATCGATTCGGTTGCCTTGTAACTTGTTATGCACCAAACACAGCATTCGGGAGATTTTATGCCTGTATTTCTTGGTTCGCCATGAGGTATTCTGCAGTTCACAATTACTTGGTAAACCTTTTGCCCAGAATTACCCTTTTATTTTGTTTATTTGTTTTTAGTCATAAAATAAATCATTCATCATGGAATAAGAACATCCCTTTCACTTTCGTTTGTGTAGAATAGCACTGAAACCACATTTACCACCAAAATCCATTTCTGGTTGGCGAAGCTGACATTGGTCTGCTGAAACTAGTACTCAAAAGTAATTTTGGTGTGACATCATCCTCACATATACCAAAGTCGTCTCAAGTTGTTTCTACAAATCCTGGTTCATATACTGTTGTCTATATGGAGTCCTCACAGCTACCTATGGTCACGATATATCCAATCAGTGAGACCATACTGCCTAAACCTGGCGTTTTTCAACTAGAAGTTGTTCTGGATCCTGTCACTTTTTTTCCAAAACATCTGAATCCCGAAGTCGAACGATCGAAATTTTTTCCTGTATCAGTCACCCCAGAATGTATTGTAGCCATTAAGTGTCCGTTATTACACATTCTACCTCCTAAAAAATACTTCGGGCCTGACAGTGAAATCCTTCCACCTGGTCTGATTTCAATTAAAGAAATCCCACAAGATGAAACACCTTTAACTCCAACTAATTTTGGGAGGGAGATTTACCTATACAAGCCTTTTCGTCAATCACCTTCCTCTTCTTTTTTTTATCCTCTGTATATTCGAGTTCTTATAGATACAGTATGGTATACATTTGGTCGAATAACAATTCCTGAGCCGAAATCTTTGGTTGGACCATCTATTCCAGTTGCGACAGCACCTGCTCTCGCTACTCTGTCGATGTTAACAAATTCACTAGAGTCACATTTATATGGTGGCCCTTCTGTCCCACCTGGTTACCAATATTTAACTAGAGCCTTCTCTGGTGCATCCTCAAACCCATGGACTTCATCAATGTCATCATCTAGTATTCTATCTGGTACATATCTAGTGAGTACTGAACGGCTTGATCCTTTATATACATCATCAATGTAATATCAAGCTAGTCCATCTAGGTATATTCCATCCAGTACCACTTCAAGTGGACTCCGAGCCTTTGGAGAACAATATTTTCCATCTTATTACACTCCTCATGCTATAAGGAAAACTATGGTCACCCATTTTGATAGTACTCCATCTTTATTTGGTCATCCTAATGTCGGAATGAATGTTTGTCAATGGCAGCCCACTCTATCCATCCATCCACAAACGGTTGTACAATCATATCAACTGGTTCAACCTGTTGCACCCACATCTACTCCACTTGTTAATAAATCTTTACCCATGTTACAAGTTCAAAAAAAAATTCCTCAACCATCTCAGGTGGTTCCTTCAACCCAATAACCTCAAGTATTGGTCCCTTAAACTCCAACTCCTTTGGCTATTTTACAACAACCACTTGTATCTGGAATTATTATTCACAAGCTAGATTACCATACTATGGGATTTCGCAGCCACAAGCTGGTTTCGCTTATCAACAACTGAATCAAAGATATTTGGGTTATAATATTCATGGACATACCCCTTGGCAGCCACAAGCGCAAATGCCACAAACTTCATTTCAACAATTGGTGTACCCAAGTATTGGTCAACAAACTCCTCAAGTGTTTTCTTATCAAAACAACCCCTATCTGGGTTACCAACAAAATATTTCTTGTGTTGGTGCTCAAAGACCTGTTGCCCAAGAAATTACATCATACGCTAACTATCCTCAACTCGACTTAAATCGATATTTTCCCTTTGTTGCAAATTTAGAGTTACTGAATTTAAACAAGATTACCAATGATCCAATCAACTATGCTCCTTGGTGGTCATTGATACCTCATAAATTATCCTCAGATATTACTAAGTTCAATGGAAACCTTGGGGAAGACCCTTCGACTCATGTTATGACTTATCATTTTTGGTGTTCATCTAACTCCCCAAATGATGACTCTGTTCGACTACGTCTTTTCCAGCATATGCTCATTGGTCCAGTTGCGAAATGGTACAGTGAGTTACCAAGAGCTTCTTTTGATAATTTCGCTGCCCTAGCTACTATCTTTTTGACCCACTTCCAGTTACCCTTACGATATGAAATTGGAATGGAACTCTTGACTAATTTTAATCAGACTAATGCTACTCAAATTTCTGATCATATTCATGAGTGGCGTCGTCGTCGTAGAATGGTTAAGACATTTTTTCCTGATCAGATCCTTGCTAAGTGGTTCATTAATTCCCTGTTACCATATATAACTGTGGATGCGGCTAAGGGTGGCATCGTCACTGAAGAGAGGGCCATTTCTCGTGCCCAATATTTATACTTGATTTATACTCGTTTGGCACACTCTACGAGAAAATTCCCAATGTGACGTGATCTAATTTTACTATTCTCCTCCATCTAAGGACTCATGCCGGAGATGGTATGATCAGTACTAAAAGCACACATCAATCTACTACACTATATCTTGCACCTTATTCCAAAATCCATGTTGTTTCATCTGACAAGGGAAAAAGTGACAAGCAACCTGGAAGTAAGAAAAATGGGAAATCAAAGAAAAAGCAAACTTCTACCCCGTAGGATCGATTGTCTAATCAATCATTTGGAAACCGGAAACCTCGTTACCCTTGCATAATCTATAATGAGAAGCACTTTTTTAGATATTTTCCTCACCATTGTGAAGTCTCAAAATTGATTAAGACCTTGCCTAAATCCATTGTGTTGACAAACCCATTTATGAACCTGGGAAAAAATTTGGTTTCCACAGATTCAACTTCTAGTTCACAGGTGCTTATGATTTCTATTGCAAAGCCATCAACTGATTTTTTGGTGTCAACATGAAATAAATATTACGGTAGTCAGGCTACTAATCAACCTACTACGTGAACCATGAATCTGTCTACGGAGTCAACACCGCCAACTAATATTCCTAAATTGAAAATAAAGCAACCAAAGGGAGTCATTCATAAATCGACATTTAATCCTTGAGCTCGAGCTGCTCAAAATTATAATATAGTTAAATATTTGGCACAATCCCCTTCAGCTATGTCAGTGCTTGAGGTGCTTCAAAACTGTCCCTCCAAGAAGCGGGCTTTGTTGTCAGAAATTGGTGGAATCGATATGATAGATTCGAGTCTCATAGTCTTTAACCTATGGGTTGTTGGGTGCAAGAATTGCGCTTAAGAAAAATCCTCAACACTTAATTATCAACCCAGGGGTTTCGTAAAATTAGATATGAAGCACATGCAATTCTAGAAGTGGTATGAGATTTTCCTATTCCTATTCCTACTTCTTAATAGAAATATTGTAGAATCAAACATAAGGCAATTCCAAGGGTAATTGACACCAAAGAAATTCTAGTGCTAGAATGTAAAAGAATGGATTTGTGAGGAAATCAAGTAAAGGAACTTTCACACAACTTGAAGCAATCTTAAATTCTGAAATGAAGCTCTATGTTTATCTTAAGTAGAAAGGTCTGGAAACTTAACAAGTGGACCCTTGTAAAGATCTTCTTTCCAAATGATTTTCCTCTACACTAAGCAACCATTCATGTACTCTTGCAATCTTCTTGAACTAGTGCAGGTACAGAACTTATGTGAAAAAGTATATTTTACCTTCTTTACTGAAGACTTATGTCTTGGTGTAGGTTCCCTAATCCTTAAGGCTTAGAGCACTCTGTTCTTGTGACAAGATACTGGCTCTTGCATTGAGACAAAGTTTCCTTCACCAAAGTTTCCAATATAATGTCAAAATAATTAAAAAGAATTCTAAAAATAATTGCAATTTCAAGTTTAATTCTGAGATAAATTATACATGGAAAAAGGAATGCTTTAATTAACTGATATTTGCAATGAGAATAAACTTCGCAAGGTAGAAACAATTCTTAACAATCAAAGCAATAGTCAAAGTAATTTGCATGCAATCAAACTATCTTTCGGCAATTCACTTATAACGTTACATATTACTTTTGATCCTTTCTCTTAAGTCGTGAGATGCAAGTATAAAGTTTGATGTTTGAAATGTCGTCCTTTCTTAATTCACGTGGTCATTCTTAGAACCTTCAGAAGTTTTAGTTTTAATATTAAGAGTGGTTACTTGAATTAATAATGCTTTAGTTGTAGGAATAAATGAAATCATAAATAGGAAAAGGAATGAAACACTTGTTGTGAAATAAATGAGTAAACCGAAGTGCAGAATCCTATATGCGTTGGTGCAGGAAGAATATTCCTGCACGATCCAACCGGAAGAAAACTAAGGAAGAAATTACAGGAAAGAAATTAACTTAATTCAAACTTCCACACACAGATTCATTCATGCTTTGACAGTAGAATGAATTTAAATCATAACTCTAAAAAAAAAAATATTGATTCAAACCACACATCTGCAAATAAATAAATACACACACGAACATTTTAAATGAAAAAAGCACAACGGTAAATGATATGGGTTGGATGGGCCCTAGCCAACCAACTCATTTCCCATTTAGGAAACGAAATGATTCAACACTTAATCAATGCATAAATAATATTAAACACAGTGTGAATAAATCATGTCATAGTTCCTTGTATTAACTTCGATCAGCAAACATACATTATGATGCGAGTCCAACCCAGAACGAGGGCGATACGAAATTACAAAGTAAAAAAACTACAATCTCCTGATATCTCTAACTTGGCTCTACCTAAGATCTATATTATATATAGTCTTTCGGCCTATAGCCATAATCTTCTGATTACAGATTCATTTCCAATTCAAGCCTTTTATCTGAATAGAATAACAAACAACATTACAAAAAAAGCTAATGGTTATAACAAGGCACGTGATTTGTTGGCCATAGACCATATCTTTGGCAAGTATCCTTGAATATACTCCGCCTATATCCATCTTCAGATAATTTGAAACTGAACTAGGAGAAGTGGATCAACACGCCCGTGTGGAGTGATCAAACTGTTGCAGAGATCACAAAGCAATATTTGTTGGCAGTGTAGGAATCTGCCTCCACTAGATCATGCTACATAATGATTAACACTTATTTTTTCAATTAATTTTAGGAAAGTAAACATAATTTACAATAAATACTTAAAATCATGAAATATATGTAAAATAATTAATTAAGCACCTAATTAACCCTTAAATTTTAATTATGAAATACGAAGTATATGTAGGAATAGACGGTTATCTTGGACTAGTGTATGAATGAGAGGGTTAATATAGATAAAACAGAGGTTAAGGCTTATAAAAAGAAGGTAAAAATAGAGAATTTTGGGACACCAACATCCTCCCATCCCTAAGTTGTTGTGTGTCCTCACACAATGTTTTACCTGCTGCAAAAAATCTTCAAAAATAGGTAGCTAGCTCTCAATCCTGTACTTCGATACTTATCCCTGCTTTGACTGCCTTTAGCTTTTTACCTCGGGCTTCTTTCAGTTGATTAGTAACCTTATTGAGGTGCTTGTAGAACTTACAAGCCCGATACTTCCATATCTTCACTTTCTGTTTCTATTCCTTGACCTTTATACGCAGCTTCACCTTACCTTGCTCTTGCCAATTTTTCTCCTTCATGACCTGGTTCAAAGTTTCCAGGTCATGAACTTTTTGTTCCAATTCTACTATCCGGTTATTGAGGTAGAGGGTAGAGGTATCACTACCTAGCTTCTCTGGTGTGAATACCTTCTTTGCAATGAACTCGAAGCAAGTCCCGTCATTTCTAAGATCAAAAGCATCTTGGTCATCCAACGTTTACATTATGACATTGCCAAGTGTTAATGCACCCAGGGTTTCCTTATCACCAAGGGTTTTAGTACCCTCCATGGCCTTCGTGCCAAGCGTTTCATTACCTTACGCACCTAACTCCCCAAGGACTTCAGTCCCATGTTATTCCAATTCCTGAGGGGCCTCAATACCCTGTACATTTAAACCAGTAGGGACTTCCATACCCTATTCATCAAAAACATTGAGGGTTTCAATATCCTGTTCATCGAAAATATTGAGGGTATCCATGTGCTACACCTCGTCATCCTCGTGACCCTATGCCTGATTTTCTCTTACACTCAGTGTCACCTTCTATTTATTTATCTTGTGGATGAAGGCCGACAAAGATATGTCATCCTCCCTCTCTACATTATCTTCATTCACTACGGTGTGGGCTACTACATCTACAAGAACTGAAATGTTATTATCTCCAGGTGAAACCTGGGGTGATTAATCAATCAAAATAGGATTGCTTGACCGATGCTGACTTGTCCCTGGAGAGACAATCTTCTTATTGGTTGGGGTTCTGGTCACTCTTTTCTTTGCCAAGGGTGGAGGTTCTTCAATAGAATTATTTTTTTCTTGCACCGGATTGCTTTTACTCTTTTTCTTGGCAGGGGACAGTGTCTCTGACTTCCTTTTCTTTCTTGCACTCATGCCAGCAAACTCCCCTACTCTCCTTGCCCAAAAATATTTAAAGAATGCCTTCCAAGTCACTCCCTTTTATTCTAGCACTTCCTTGATGAGGATTGTGATGAGCCCATGATGATATAACTTACATGCAACTTGGCTTGCATCACTACTCTGCACACCTTTCGCCATCTTCTTAAGACTTCATAGCAGGTAGTAGGGAAAATTAATAAGTTTCCCTGACCCAAAGTGAAGTAATAACTGAATGTGATATAAAAACGTTAAGGAATAATGTCCCTCATAGGTCAGGAACTTTTTTAAAATGAAGAGGAGGTCTCACAATATTTTGAGCATGGTGTTGCATGGAAGCCCCTTATTCCAATCAACTTTGAGATTTTTGTCAACCACAAACCAACACCATCATTTCTTTTCAAGCCACTCCTTTTTAAACCATTGTTCCCCTGTAGTTGGAAAGCCTAAGCTCGCACAATGGACTCCTCCGTGACTTGAAATTCTAATGAGCTGACTCTAGCTCTGCCTCCTTCAAACATATTCGCAAACTATAGAACCACAACCATATTGAAGCCATCAAACTTCTGCAAAAATGGAAGGAACCCAGATTCTTGAAATAGTGCAAGATTGTTCCAGTATTCTGCAGTTGCTCTATCTTCCTCAAGGATGATGGCTCATTTCATATAGGTGCCATATTCAAATCTTTCTCAATTACCTATCACAGCCTCAAAAATATTTCACAGTGAAAAATATCAAAGGTTGCTGAGAATTTTATGTGGGAGGTTCATCCATCCATCGTCTTTTCGGTCCCATCCATCCAATCATGTTTAATGATTAAAAACAACTCCTCATATTGGATGCATACACGTATCACTCTACTACAAGCAAGCAATAATAATTGGATGTGGCAGAGGCTTATACGGTGGCGGTGTAATGGTCATAGATGATCAAGTTATGAGGTAAGATAATGATAAACAAGTGATAGAGGATCCTTTCAAAGGAGGTAAATATGGGGTTTCAGAAAATCTGTATTATCCCATGTTTTACCTCGCAATTAAATTAAGACATATTCCAGTACCTATTAAAATATTATATTTCAAAGCCCAATATATCTTTCACTTAAAAAAAATTCCCTAAGTCTGTAAATGATTAAAAAAATTATTAATAAAAGATACAGTGCTATGATTTATCAGTGCAGTAATCATTCATGTGCAGACAAATAGAATTTTGTAAACATTTTTCTTGAAGCACTCTTGTATTGTGTTAAAATTGTTTTACACTGTGCTTTCATAGTTAGCCACATTCTTACACTAATCCTGCATACACTGCACCGTGCTTACAATGATCCTGCTTGCGCTACAACGTGCTTGCACTGCGCGTTTTTCTCCAAGGACTTTACCAAAATAAAAATTCTGATAGAACACAATTCTTTAGTTGGACTTAAAAAAATTTCCTGAATATACAAGAAATTTTTATTCGCCATCCTTTGGTGTTTCATGAGCATGCCTTCTGGATTGACTACATCAAATCCTGCAATAAATTTATGAAGGAATAAAGAAGTGGGAAGGGGATAATTTTCAGAATGGGAAGGAACATTACAATAGGGATTCGAAGAATAGTATCACCAAGAGGGATAAGCGAAATGGGATGTGGAAAAAATTCAATGGAGAAATAGGGATTTTACGAAATCGAGTAAGGGTAGTTTCTTAGAAGAAAGAGGAGGGTAATTCATTATCGGATTTAAGAAAAGAAAGATGGTGAGAATTTATGAAACAGGAGTAGAAGAAAGGCAGAATTTTTACCTTGAAAACCTGCCTGCACTGGTGCCGGAAAAGGTAAATGCAATGGGAATTAAGTGTTACTTGGATAAAAATTTTCATGATAGTTATCCCAAACTTGGGTAAGTGCTTGGTTCCTTGAACCTGCTTCTTCTTGGTGACAGCCAGCATATCTAAAAATCAAGAAAAGTTCCTTTTTATTTGAAATTTCAATCTCCCTACCAGCATGCTGGTTTTCAGTTTGATCCTTCTGCAATCATGTCAGTCAACTGATTTTCATAATTACAGGAAAAATTTTTCTTTTATATTTTTGTCAATTTTTTTCATTTTGTTATATATGGAAAAGAAATAATTATATCTTCAATGGGTCAGTGTTACCACCTACCATCTCATTTTCATATTGTTGTTGTACTTTGCTACATAAAATCTCCTTTAGTAAGGGGTTGAAAATATACCTTTAGCCTATGCCCATTTACCACGAACAAGGAATTTTTTCCATCAATGGTTTTAATTTCTACCACTCCATTCTCAAATACTTTAACTGCCTCATAAGGTCCCATCTAGCATGCATGGAACTTCCCTTTAAAATATTTAAATCTAGAGTCGTAAAGGAGTACCCAATCACCTAGTTGGAACTTCTTTCTCTGGATAGAATTATCATGCCATTTCTTGCGTTGTTGTTAAACCAATATATTCTGCTGAACAACATCCCTTCAGAATTCATCTAACTCATTCAATTGTAGGAGACGTTGTTGTTATGCCTCAAAGAGATATAGCCCCAATTGGACTGCAGTTATGAAAGTCTTTATTTGGAACTCTATCGACAAAAGGACTTGTTTCCCATATACCAGCTCATATGGTGTGTGCCCTATGTTATTCCTCCAATTGGTTCGATATGCCCACAAGGCTTCCAGTAATTTATTTTCCCAATCATTTCTATTGATATTGACTCAATTAATTTATTTGTGGACTCCACCTGACCATTTTCTTGCGGGTGGTACAATGTATATTTCCTGTGCCGAATTTTGTATTGCTCCATCACACCTTGTACCAGGTTAGAAATAATTTGTGGACCATTATCATAAAAATATCTTTAGGCACACCAAATCTAGTAAATATCTCAGTAAAAATAAAATCAACAACTTTTTTAGTAGCAAAAGAAATATATTTAGCTTCTACCCATTTTGTAACAAAATCTATACAAACCAAAATATGCTTTTTATTTAATGACATTGGATTTATTGGTCCTACAAAATTAATGGCCCATTTTTCAAAAGGCTCAATCATAAACTAAGGACATACAGGCATTTCATTGGTTTGATTAGGTTGGCCAACTTGCTGATAGCTATCACATCGCTTGACATATTGTTTGGCATCCTTAAACGAGGAAGGCCAAAAATAGCTAGCTTGTAACACTTTATATGCAGTTCTCTTATCAGCGAAGTGGCCTCTACAAGGTCCATCATGGGCAGCCTTTAAGATATCAAACATTTCTTCCTCTCTTACACATCTACGGATAATAAGGTCTAGTCCAGTGTGAAAGAGGTCTCCTTGAACCTAAGAATATGCAGCACTTTTCTGTATGATACTCCGCTTTTCACGAGCGGATAAGTGAGGTGGTGTTTTTACTGTGACTAAATAGTTAGCTATGTCAATGAACCATGGGGATTATTTTGACACAGAAAATATATGTTCGTCAGGAAAATCATCATTAACAGGAATTGCTTCACCAGGATTATTTAATATTGAAAGAAAATCTTCTACCACATTATATTTTCCTGGTCTATCAACAATAGTAATGTTAAATTCCTGCAACAATAATAACCACCTAATCACTCTACCACTACTTAATGGTTTATTCATTAAATATTTTATTTTGGAATGATCAGTATGTACAAATACTTCATATCCTGTGATGTAGTGTCTGAAATTATTCTGGAAAATATTATAGCTAAAAACTCTTTCTCAGTAACTGTGTAATTTAATTCAGTGGGTGACAAGTTTTTACTGATGAAATAAATGCCATAGGGTTTTTTATCTTCTTCTTGTCCTATAGATGCACCAATATCAGTATTTGAGGCATCATAGGAAATATGAAATGGTAGGGACCAATTTGGTCCTCTCAAAACTGGTGCCTGAACTGGTTTTTCCTTCAATGTCTCAAAGGATTGTTGGTAAGTTGTCGACCAAGAAAACTCACTATCCTTAGCCGAAAGTCAAAAAAGGGGGGTAGGTATCCTAGAGAAGTTCTCAATGAATCTGCTATAGTAGACCGCATGTCCTCGAAAACCTCTCACTTCCCTTTGAGTTTTGGGTACAGGAAGACTCAAAATAATTTATGTTTTTGCAGGGTCAACCTGGATACCTTTGTCTAAAATAAGATGGCCAAGAACCATTCCTTCCTTGCACATTAATCTACATTTTTTATCACTTAAGGCAAGATGAGCTTCTTGTTAATGAATAAGAACTTTTTCTAGATTTTTGAGGGCTCCCTAAAATGAATCACCAAATACAGAAAAGTCATCCATATAGATTTCTACACACTGAAGGTCAGAAAAAATAGCCAAGACTATCCTTTTAATGGTAACTAGGGCATTACATATCCCGAAGGGGAGTACTCGGTAGGAGAATGTACCCCATGGATATGGAAAAGTGGCTTTATCTTGATCCTCGGGTGCAGTTTGTATCTGGTTATAACCACTAAAGCCATCTAAAAAAGAAAAGTATTTCTTACCAGCAAGGGTATCGAGTAGCTGATCGATAAAAGGAAGGGGGAAGTAATCCTTAAGAGTGGATTTGTTAAATTCTCTATAGTCAATGAAAATGTGCCATCTCCCATATTTCTTCGGGACTAATACCAATGGATAGACCCATTGGCTATCATAAATAGGATAGATAAAACCAGCATCCAAGAGTTTTTGAAATTCTTCTTTTACAAGAGTAAAATTTTCACGAGGAATGCCTTTCATATCTTCATAGCCCCATGCAAAGGCATCAAGATGGTTAAGGCATTAACAAGATTCTCTTGCTAGGATGAATCCAAGTCAGAACTGATATGTAAATATTTTCCCAGTCTAATCTCAACAAGAGTAGTATCAGGCTCAAGAGTACACAGAGGTGTTACTAAATATGGTGGTGAGGGAGGTATAGAGTCATGACTTTCCTGAAAATCTAGACTGGAAATTTGACTCAATGACTCAAAATTAGGCATAGTGTCTAGATTGTTCGGGAAGTCTTGAATCTAACCCTCCTGTGAGGACTCAACATATTGATGGATCATGGAAACAGACTGAGTCTCCTCATCACTACTTTAGTCTAACCATAAGGTGTCTCTGAGCTCCTAAATGGATCTAGCGTGTGGATACAAGGTGACCTTATTCCTTGATTCTCCATGGGAAATATACATATCACCATAACAACATCCAATATAAACATCGGTCGTAGCAAGCCATGGTCATCCCAAGATCAAGGGATGTCCTCCCACAGGATTCTTTGGCTGAAGCACAATGAAGTCTGCGGGATATTCCAACTAATGAAACGACCACATTATCCAATACCCCTTCTAGCTTGATTTTAGATCTGTCTGCCAGTTCAAGCACATTGGGAGTAGGATTAATATGGACCAATCCAAGTTGATCCATGGTTTTCTTGGTCATAACATTAATGGTTTCCCCTAGGTCTATAGGTACATTAGACACAAGGACATCACCTATTTCAACGGAGACAATAGGATTTACGGGGTCAGTATATTTATCCATGTGCATACACCCTATCATTAACTTTGTTGCACTCCCAAAAAATTGAACGGTTTGAGGTTCCAATATTCTCCTCCCTGGCTACTTGAGACAAAGTTTCCTAATGATTTGTGTACATATGGAGATCTCTTTGATAGCTTGGAGCAAAGGCACCTTTATGAAAAGGTTCCTAAGATTGGAAAGCAGGCTAGACTCAGTAATGGGGTCATTCTTCTCCACAACTAGCCTCTCTAGATAGGGAGGCCAGTTGGAAGAATATGATAAAGGCTCTGAGGGTATAGGGATAGGCTGAATGGTGACATTCTTTTCAGAATGGTTAGAAGTTTCCTCCTCACCTTACTCTTTGATAATCACCATAGGCTGATTCTATTTTTCCGTGGCTACTATCTTCCCCTATCTCAGCTGGAGTTCATTGACTCCAACTGGCATGGACTGATATTGGGGTAAGGAAAGAGGGTTTGTGGAATGGATCATTTGTATCTATTTTTTATTGGGGTTGGGCAGGCAATTGAGGAGGTCGAAACTGTGGAGGTAAAGGCAATGGTGTATTGGTTGACTCAACTGAGGTAATGATGGTTATGGAATTGGGTAAGGTGCATATGTAGGTGGGTATGATTGCATAGGTGCAGGAGAAGAATGATATGAAGGGTTTGGACCTTTCCATCCTTGTTGCCAATATTGGGAGGGTTTTCCATAATGATACTGGTTCCCATGTTGCCAATGTTGAGAGTGACTATTGTTAGGATAGGAATATGAATGTGAATTGTAACCAAAGAAATGTGGTGGAGATTTAGGAGCCATACTTGCACTTACTTGAGGCCAGTTCCTTTGTGCTCCCATAGCATGCAATGATTTAGCTTCAGGTTTTCCTCCTTCAAATACAGCTTTCAGCCCAGGTATGGAGGGAGATTTTTCGGTGGCATGGTTCTCTGCACAAATTTCACATTTATTATTTCCTTTTATATCAAGAGGACATTCCCTTAAAATATGCGTTTTCCTACACTTAGGACAAAAAATAGACAATGACTCATGTTCTTCTACAAGTTTTTGTTGAAATTTTAAGGAGTCTATTTGTTTTCTATCAATATTCATTATTTATATTTTCCTATTTTCCATTTTATTCTCCAATCCAACGATCATAGCTTCTGTAGATTCGGTTTTCTTATTTCTATTCTAAATTCCTTTACCGGATCTATATTGGTTCCTGGAGAATTTCTTGCACAAGTCATAGATTTGATAAAAAGTTTTCTAAGAAATATCCCCTTGTCCTAACAAATTTAAATTATTTATAGCATCATCAGTAAGCCCATGTAAGAACAAGTTTCTAATGGTACTTAGATCAAATTTGTGCTTTGACCTTTGTAGGATGTACATGAATTTCTATAAGTAGTTCTCTAGAGTCTCATCATCATTTTGCACGATAGTAAATATTTCATCTTGAATATCTCTAGTTTTACAATATTCCTTATATTTTGACAAGAAAACTTTCTTCATATATTCCCAAGAGGCTATAGTGTTCTCTCCTAGTCCCATGAACCAGTGAAGTGTTGTGTCCTTGAGAGTTGCAAGAAACAAATTTAACTTCTGAGCATTAGATGAATAAGCATAAATTCTACATAAAATATAAAAATCAAGTAAGAAAGAGTATAGATATTCATGTACCTTACCATAGAAATGAGGAAGAGTTGATGGTGGTATATTTTTCATTTGCATAGTTACATCAAGATCAACAATTGGAAATCCAAAAGTGGCTTGTTCCCTTTTTACCATATTTTCGCCAAATCCCTCGGCATGGTCCTCATGATTTGCCATTGTTGTTACTCCAAGCGAACCACTCTCACTAGGCTCAGAAGGCTGAATATGTTGGAATCACGATTTTCATTGGACCAAAACCTGCAGGCTTTAGTCTCCACTACAATCGCCAGAGTTAGGATCCATGAGAAGCGGTTAGTCCATGTCGTGAAACACACGGGAAGCATTGAACCCAATGTCCAAAAATCTCCCCCCCAACATGAGTCAGGTGAGTTTCGAACTTGAGACCTGTCGCTCTAATACCACTTGTTGGAATCATAATTTCCATTAGACCAAAACCCACAGGGTTTAGTCTCCACTACAATCGCCAGAGTTAGGATCCAAAAGAGATGGTTAGTACATGTCGTGAAACACACGGGGAGCGTTGAACCCAATTTCCAACAGAATATGGGTTCTGATAGTCTCCTTCTTCCCCTTTATGGGTTGTGTCACAACTAGACTACTACTGCTAGAGCCTAAGTAGATTTTTCCTGCGTGATGAGTCTGGGTTTGTTTGGAATTTATGCCTGCAAAATAAGGCCCAATATGAGATTTGATTTTAGATTTATCATTATTTTCTCGACCCTTAGTGGACTTTGGACCCCTACCTCTTTTAGGCATTCATTTCAAAAATGACAAAAAAAAATTCCAATAAAAGCTACAAATTCAAAAATAACTCAACACCTATAAATCCCTTTAAACAATAGAAGAACACTACAAAAAAAATAATAGCAGACTTACCCCTATTACAAAAAAAAATATAAAATTCTTACCAATTCAAATCGCCTCCCCGACAATGGCGCCAAAATGTTGGGTGCAGGAATTGCACTTAAGTAAACTCTTCGACACTTAATTGTCAACCCAGGGGTTTCGTAAAATTATAGATGAAGCACAGACAATGCAAAAAGTGGAATGAAATTTTTCTATTCCTATTCCTACTTCTTAATTGCAATATTGCAGAATCAAACAGAAGACAATTTCAAAGGAAATTGACACCAAAGCAATTCGAGTGCTAGAATGTAAAAGAATGGATTTGTGAGGAAATGAAGTTAAGGAATTTTCACACAACTCGAAGAAATATTAAATGCTGAAATGAAGCTCTATGTTTATCTTCATTAGAGAGGGATGACAACTTAACAAGTGGGCCCTTGCAAAGATCTGCTTTCCAAATGATTTTCCTTCTACACTAAGCAATTGTTCCTGTACTCTTGCAATCTTCTTGCACTAATGGAGGTACAGAACTTATGTGAAAAAGTATATTTTACCTTATTTATTGAAGAATTATGTATTTTTGTAGGTTCTCTAAGCCTTAAGGCTTAGAGCACTCTATTCCTTGACAAGATACTAGCTCTTGCACCGAGACAGAGTTTCCTTCACCAAAGTTTCCAATTTACTGTCGAAAGAATTAAAAGGCATGCTAAAAATAATTTCAATTGCAGGTTGAATTCTGAGATAAATTACACACGAAAAAAGGAATTGTTTAATTAACTTATATTTTCAATGAGAATAAACTTCACAAGGTAGAAACAATTCTTAACAATAAAAACAATAGTCGAAGTAATTTGCATGCAATCGAACTATCTTTCGGAAATTCACTTATAACGTTATATGTTACTTCTGATCCTTTCTCTTAAGTCATGAGATGCAATTATAAAGTGTGATGTTTGCGATGGCGTCCTTTCTTAATTCATGTGGTCATTCTTAGAACCTTAGGAAGTTTGAATTTTAATATTAAGAATGGTTACTTGAATTAATAATGCTTTATTTGCATGAATAAATGAAATCATAAATAGGAAAAGGAACGAAACACTTGATGTGAAATAAATGAGTAAACCAGAGTGTAGAATCCTACATTCCTACATGCACTAGTACAGGAAGAATCTTCCTCAATGATCTGAGCAGAAGCAAACTAAGGAAGAAATTGTAGGAAAGAAATTGCAGGAAAGAAATTTACTTAATTCAAACTTCCACACACAGATCCGTTCACGCTTTGACAATAGAAGGAATTTAACTCAAAACTCTGAAACAAAAATAATAATGATTCAAACCATGCATCTACAAATAAATAAATACACACACGAACCTTTTAAATGATGAAATCACAAGGGTAAATGAGTTGGGTTGGTCCAGCTCTTTTCCTGTTTAGGAAACAAAATAATTCAACACTTAATCAATGCATAATAATATTTAAATATAGTGTGAATAAATAATGGTGTAGTTCCTTTTATTAACTACGATCAACAAACATACATTATGATGCGAGTCTAGCCCAGAACGAGGGTGATATGAAATTAAAAAGTAAACAAAATTACAATCTCCGGATATTGCCAACTTGGCTCTACCTAAGATCTATATTATATACAGTCTTTCAGCCTATAGCCATGATATTCTAATTACATAGTCATTTCCAATTCAAGCCTTTTAGCTAAACGGACTAACAAACAACATTACAAAACCGGCTAATGGTTATAACAAGGCACGAGCTTTGCTAGCCGTAGAGCATATCTTTGGCAAGTATCCCTGACTATACTCCGCCTATATCCATCTTCAGATAATTGCAACCAAACTAGGAGATGTGGATCAACATGCCAGCATGGAGTGATCGAACTGTTGCAGAGATCATGAAGCAATGTTTGTTGGCGGTGCAGGAATCTGCCTGCACTAGATCACAATAAATAATGATTAACACTTAGTTTTTCAATTACTTTTAGGAAAGTAAACATAAGTTACAATAAATACTTAAAGGCATGAAATCTATGTAAAATAATTAATTAAGCACCTCATAACCCTTAATTATGAAATACGAAGTATATGTAGGAATAGACGGTTATCTTGGATTAGTGCAGGAATGAGAGGGTTAATAGAGATAAAACAGAGGTTAAGGCTTATTGGAAGAGGGTAAAAATATAGCATTTTGGAACACCAACATGGGATGTGTGCCACAATTACTAGCAGAATTGGCATTCTCCATACAAGTAAATGTTCTCAATCACCTCGTTCATCGTACTATTATTGATGAGGGAGCCTCTACTTGCATTATGTCTCTAAATTACTGGAAATCACTTGGATTTTCGCGCTTGTCTCAATTGCCAATGACGTTTAAAGCTTTTGACAAACGTACATATAAGCCTTGCGGTATTATTAATAACCTGCATGTTGAACTAGGGGGGAAAATAGTGAATTTTGAAGTTGAGGTTTTTGACGGAGCCCTTGACTACAATATTTTACTTGGAAGGCCATTAGTATATCCTATGACTGCGATCGTTTCTACATATTTTAGAACAATTGGCTTTCCACATAAAGGTGTCATCACAGTCATTAATCAACTCTCCTTCTTTTCCTCCAGTTCCCAGGTAACCAAAAATGTTCCATTAGTTCATGCTCCCCAACTCGCACTTCAGAATGTTGGTGTGGGACTCTTAAAGGATTCCTCTTTAATGTGAACCTTTGCATTAATACTACCTGTGACATTGGGAAAAATTGCAAGCATAGAGACCTGCTACATGATATCTTCCACTCCATCTATCTTAAGGAAGATTACGAGTGATTCTGAATTTGTTACGTTGGATGAATTCCTGCCGCCCATCCCAATTGAGTTGGCATAGAAATCAATCTAAATAGCTTGGGCGGTGAATCAGAAATCATCGTCGCTAGTCGCTTGGGTCGATCGTTCCTTAGATTTTGGTACTCCATTTGATCCTTTTTCATCCACTTTCTTGACAGATGATAACATAGTGGAATCCATGATGCCAGAAGGAGAACCATGGGAATATCATCATCATCACTCCCATCTTCAGGATTACGAAGAAGATAATCTCATTGAACTATATCACCCATCGATCAAAACTTTCTTTTCAAATTATTTTCCTATTAATGCAATCGAATTTGAGCAAAATTTATCAAATATTGAAGAAACCATTTCTATCGATATTTCCACCAAACCTAGCGTGGTAGAAAATATTCATGTCGACGTCTCTTGTTCTCCATCAGAACTCGAAACTTATCACTCTCTCTTTCGTGGATTCTGAGATATATTTTCCTAGTCTTATGAAGAAATTCCAGGTATAGACACTAGTATTGTTGAGCACACCATTAAAATGTACCCTGATGTCAAATCGGTGCGTCAATTCCTTCGTCATGTTCATCCAAAGAAGGTTGCTTCCATCAAAGCAAAAGTTGAAAAAATTTTGCATGCTGGTTTCATTTACCCTATTCTACTTACTGAGTGGGTTTCCAGCATTGTTCTTGTTATGACAAAAATAAGGAACCATCAGAGTGTGTGTCTATTATCGGGATGTCAATCTTACTTGTCTAAAAGACAACTATCTTACTCCCTTTATCGACCAGATTATTGACGATTGTGCTAGATGAGAAATATTTTGCTTCATGGATGGATTTTCCGGCTACAATAAAATCAATATCCGCTCAAAGGACCAATATAGGACAACATTCATCTGTCCCTGGGGCACATTCGCTTATCAGAAACTCCCGTTTGGTTTAAAGAACGTTGGGGAAACTTTTCAGAGAGCTATGGATTATGCTTTCAATGACATCAAGCACATTGTTCAACCTTATCTAGATGATTTACCCGCACATTCATGAAACCAGACTGATCACCCGATGCATTTGAGAGCCATATTTTTACACTGACGACACTACAAAATACGTCTCAATCCACATAAATGTGTGTGTTTTTGTTGGTTCTAGTCATTTTCTTGGATTTGTCGTCTCAAAAGAAGGAATTCGAATCGACCCACTGAAGGTCTAGGCTATTCTTGATTTACTCGCACCCTCAAAATTGCTTCAGTTACATAAATTTCAAAGAAATAATAACTTCCTAAGGAGGTTCATACCCAACTACGCCGAAATGGATAAAGGATTTACTCAGCTCTTGAAAAAGGGGATTCCCTTCCATTGGGATAAGGTTGTGCAAGATTCTTTTGATGTTTTCAAGGATACACTTATCCAAGTGTCATTAATGTATTCCCCAAATTATCATAGTGATTATTTCTTATATATCGTTGCAGATAATACAACCATTTCTATGGTATTGGTTCAAGTAGAAAATGGGATAGAAAATCCGATCTATTATTTGGTTCATAATCTCAATGATATGGAAGTGAAGTATTCATACGTTGAAAATCTCACCTTCATGACCATCCAAGATGTCCAAATATTTTACCACTATATCCTATTCTGGAAGACCATTGTCATTTCAGATTGCAACCCTATGACTTACATCTTATCACGTCAATTTTTGGGGGGCAAGTATTCAAAATGGATTGTCATTTTGCAGGAGTTTGCATTAGGCAAATTTTCAGGTCTAAAATGGTCCTCCTAAGAAAAATGTACAAGCAAAATAAACTTTATAAGAACTAATAATATTCAAGGTGATGATGTCAACCATGGGGTATGAATCACCATTTTTGAAGTAAAAGTGTAAAAAGATTAAAAAATAATAAAATAATAAAATTGTTTTTTCAACTTATCTCCCAAAGTTTTTACTCAAATTTTGAGTGGGAGTACTTGTTGTATGCAAAACTTAATTCCTCGTCCAAGGATTACCCATGTTTCATACTTTCGATAGACCTTGCTACATGAAAAATGACAAATACATTAAAAAATGTGATTGCAATCATGTTTTTCATGTATTTCTCATTTTTTGTGTAGTAGGGTCGATCGAAAGTATGCAACATGGGTACTCCTTGGATGAGGAATTAAATTTTGCATCCAACGAGTACTCCTGCTCAAAATTTGAGTAAACACTTTACGAGATAAGTTGAAAATACGAGTTGAAAAGGTAGTTTTTTATTTTTTCCCTCTAAAATTTGATGATGTAATCAAATATTATTTTATTATTTCCACTATTATTTTATAATTTACTTAGGAGGCCCATTTTAGACCTCAAAATTCCTCTAATGTGGAATTCATCAAATCCAAGTCAAAGAATTCTTTATTTCTGGTAGAGCTTCTCTGCAACCTTCCCTCTGATAGTACTACTACTACATCGGAACCATCTATTCTTGATGAGTCTCTATTTCTAATTCGATCATATGATCCTTTGTATGGGGATTTTATCATTTATCTACAAACCCAGAATTTTCAGCCTAATACCTCTCGCTCTGACTAGCGATGTATTCGATACCAAGCCAAATATTATCTGATCGTCGGTGATACACTTTATCATCATGGTGTCAATACAATTTTAAGAAGGTGCCTCACTCATGAGGAAGCCGAAAAGGTTTTAAATGATTATCATGTTGGGGCTTGTGGTGGACACTTGTCTAGATACGCTACCATGCAGAAGATACTCTGCACCAGTTACTTTTGGCCTACCATATTTCACGACTACATCGTCGCGGTCAGAATTTGTCATGTGTGCCACATATTTGATCATTAAATCTGCAAACCACCAGTGCCAATGCATCATGTTTTCTCTGTGGGACCATTTGCAAAATGGGGCATTCACTTCATGACCTGTAACCCTCGTTCGTCTGGAGGGCATGGTTATATTATTGTCGTAGTAGACTTCTTTACCAAGTGGGCCGAAGTGATGTCTACATTTAATAACACGAGACAAACAACTGCATTGTTTTTCTTTAATCATATCATTTCATGGTTTGGTGTTCCATAGGTTATAGTCAAATATCATGGTAATCATTTTTGAAATCACATGATGAATGATTTGATGGCCAAGTTAGGACTATCACATGATAGTTCTACTCCTTATTATCCACAATCAAATGGAAAGTTGAGGCTATTAACAAGATTCTTAAATGAATTCTTCAACGAATGATAGGATTTCATAAACAAAATTGGAATTTGATCTTGTACTCGGCTTTGTGGGCGTACCAAACCTTGGTGAGAAACACAATCGGATTTACCCCCTTTAAATTGGTGTATGGTCTGGAAGCTATCTTGCCAATCCAATGTGAAATACTCTTGTTAAAACTCACAATCAACTTGTTACCTGACACCTCAGATGATGAAGCACATCTTTTTAACCTCATCCATCTTGATGAAACGCATCGTGAAGCTCAATTGGCCAACAAAGCACATAAGAGACATATAAAGGAGCAATACGACAAGCACGTATAGCCCCACATCTTCTCAGAGGGTGACTTGGTCCTTCTTTATGATCAGGAAGTTGATGTAATAGGTATAGGGAAATTTGAGCCGTTATGGCATGGACCCTATATTGTCAAAAGAGTTCTTGCTAAGGGCACCTACAAGTTGGTAGATTATGATGGAATTCCATTGGCACAACCCCAAAATGGGTTGTGCCTCAAATGTTACTATGCTTAAACATGAGCGTAGTAAAATGTTGTATTATATTGTATATATGTTGTTGATTTGTATTTACTATCTTAGTTTGTTATTTAAAGTTTTCTTAAAGTTTGTAATCCACTTTAAATTTCATCGCAGATTTCTGAATCTTTGGAACCATTTTTTGGGTATGCTAATGGTGCTAGTCATAGTATGCAGAATCTATCCTCTACAGTGTGGGCCATTTTCACTCTGAATGGAAAGTTAGTGAGTTTTCAAGAGATTTTTGTTGGTCGGTCAACAAACAATATTGCTGAGTATAGCGTGTTGATCGAGCTTCTCTCGAATTCCATTTCATTTGGTATTAACCATATCATCATAAGGCTAGACTCACAACTTGTGGCACTGCAACTTACTAGTGTTTATACTGTCAGAAATCCAACACTGCATCATATGTTCCTAAGAGTTCGACTTTTGGAAAGAAATTTTGATTTCATTCAATATCAACACATTTCCAGAAACTTGAACACATTAACTGATTCTTTAGTGAATTATGTTATAGAAAAACATTTGCAACACATGTAAAGATACATTCACATAATTGAATAAGATTGTGCAATAAACATAGGAAAACACTGAAAGAAAATAGATAGATAGTTATAGGTTTTTACAAAATTTGTACCCAAGACACATTGGTCATCTGACCTCAAAATGTATGCAAAATTTCAAAAGTAAACTAGTGATGCTCATGGTAACATGCTACCTATCTAGCTATCCTACATAGTAACCACATCCAATAGTTAGGAATGCCAATACTATGGCACTGAAGTTGCATGGGTAACTCTTCGATCTGGCAATCCAAAATCTCAAAGTTTAATCCCTGTATGTGCTACTGAAGCTCATCAAGAGTCTCAGCCATATCCAAATCTTGAAGGACTACTCTCCTGACAACCCTCTCTTGTAGCTCATCCGCTCCTTGCTCTGGGTATCCCACTGGTCGAACTCGGCCTACATCTACATACATAAAAACTTTATTTTAGTATTGGTAAAACATCAAAATACAAAAAAATGTATAAACCTTAGAAAAATAAAAAAACATGGTCAAAACGTTCTTACTAATTGCACCACACTTAGCGCCTTCTGGTAAAGCTAAATCTGGATCTCCTTGGAAATCGATGCCTGCATATGCGAAATAATCGATGGCGATAATCTGTCGCCTGAACTAGGTGAAGAATGCAGTCGAGAAAATGATGGTCAATTTTTTAGCATGGCTAGCCATTAGTTCTACCCTTCTCTGCATCCTTGGATCTCTAGGGTTATATATACCCAATGTCACATTATGAGGTTGCATCAATGGAATCTGCTCTAAGGCAAAAGAAATGAGGATCAAACCATAGTTGAAATTTTTCTTCCATCCTCCCCTTGCCTTACCCAGTTTTTCTTTCATTTGAGAGAGTACAACTTTGGCCCAGTTGAAAACCATTGTTCCAAACACTCTAGTGCATACTTCATGTAAGATCTGTTTGCTACGTGAAGTGTAGCAGTACCAGCAAGCTTTGCGATTATGAATAAGATGGTTCTCAATGGAAAATCATGAACATCGTGGATGTTTATTTTCCCATCCTTGCTAGGTTGAGCCCTTGGATTGCAATATTGCAATACATAATCTCTTTTTATCTCTCCTCCAAGAGCAAACCTTGAAAGAGAAATGGGTAGGCCTTTCCTCGAGAAAACTGTGAGAAAATAGATATCCTCCACTAAAATTGGGACCACTTTGTCCCCAATATGAAATGCCTCAATCGCTGGATCCCATGACCGAACAAGGAACTCCAATAGTTCCATTTTTTGCCTCATACATGATAATCTAAAGTACTTCATTAACCCACAATCTGTGAGGGCTCTTATAGTACCTGTATCAATTAGGGTAATCATGTTTTTTTCCTCATGTTCTCTTCCCTTCCATGTTATTATCATTTTGTTCCGTTGAGTCCCTAAAACACAATCATAAGACTCATAAGGACTCATTTCATGCAAAAAATCAGGTAAAATTTGGGCACACTACAAAGAATAAAAATGTAAATTGCCCCAAACATGCCCTTGGGCAAGGGACAGTGCATTGCAAGTGCACCTGGCCTTCAATTCCAGTGCACTACAACACACCTTTCGACATTCAAGGGTGCGTTGCCCTATGTGAAAAATAAATTTACCCTAAGGAGCCCAAATCCCTAAAAATTGCAATGAAATGAATAAAAAATAATAATGAATGAAAGAGGAGTTTTATGGCACCAACCTAGATCAAATGGTGCAGAAAATCGTCCATAGAATCAATCACAATCAATAGCTGAAGTTCAAGGGAAAAAACAAATTCAAATCTCCAAAATGCAAGTGGTAACTTTCAAATGGTAAAAACGAATAGTAAAACTCTTTTAATTAGTCATTTGATTATTTTCAAATCATATTAATTATGTGAATGTGGTTTTATTGATTTTTTATCATGAATCAGGTATGTTTAATCCATTTGATGTTGTTCTGAATAGGTTTACAACTAATATAACAGGTTATTCGTGCACATTTATTTTAAGAATGACTTGACCACAAAGCATGCTTTTATCCTTATTTTTCAAGATTTGATAAAAGTGAAAAAAGGACTTGAAGTGCACTTTTATATTTTTTCTAGCTTCGATAACAACGAAAAAGGAACCCTTGGAATATTCTTTTAGCTCTTTTCAGACTATGATAATGTGAAAATATTGTCGAGCGCTTGTCTTTTCAAGCTCATAAAAGTAAATGAATTGACATATACTCAGTATAAGTTTAACCCTTTTTCGGACTGAGATAGATTATTTAAGAAAAAGGAAAACCTTAGTTTAACATGGCTAGGAGGTTCTCTCAAATATTATTTTACACTTTTTCGGATATGAGTGACAACTTTATGAAAAAATGACTCATGGAGTTTTCATTTGTCCTCTTTTTCAAACTCTCTAAATATGAAAAAGGACCAAGTTTTCATTGTCGTTAGGCTCATTAAAACATAAAATAGTGATGGGCTTGCCGACCATGGCAAGAATCGAGTTTCATTTATCGCTAGATTCGTTAAATTATTAAATAGCGATGCATATTCACCCGAAGGGTTGCGTTATAGATCAAGAATATGTTACCCTCATCAAACTTGTTAAAAAATAAAGAGGTATTGGTCGAAAAATGACTGGGGAAAATTTGGAAAATGAATAGAATTTTATGGTAGCAGGTCGCTCTTGAACATGACACTTCACTCCATCATTATGACTTTTGGGTTGGGTAATCTTCTTGATGGTTCATTCATACCTATGGTTCATCATACCTTCACTTCAGTTTTGGGTCAATGCTGACAACTCATCTCAATGTCGCTGATATGTTCAAGAGAATTCATCCAGTGAATACTCATACTTCTGCCATACTCATTAAACCTTCATTTTTATGACCTTCATCCCTAAACATTGCTATATC